>CM028383.1:53391950-53575266 GCA_013146195.2 Codonopsis lanceolata
TTGCTTATAGTCGTTGCATGCTTTAACCCTTTATATTCTAATTGAGTTTGGATTATAGTGAGCTTGTACTAACAATTTGGTTAGGCTTATGGTTGCATATATTGTCAAGAAAAGGGATCACTCATTCTACAGTTCCTCCACATCATCGTGCTCTTCTTCCTCTTCTCCAAGCTCTAGCTGCTCCTTGATTTTCGTGCTTCAAGAATCCATCTCCTCTACCATGGAATCAAGGTCACCAAGTACAACGCTCTTTGCTCCATTTAATGATCCAATGTTATCCACTTCATCCATCAACCCCTATTGATTTTTTCCCCAAATTCCAAAATTCGCCATCGATGTATCGCCGAAAAATCAGTCCCTATTGCAATAATGTTTCTCGGTGCGTGTGATTATGCCATCGATTTGGATAATCCGCCACCAAATATGAAAGAAATTGGGGCTATAGACCTTCTTCGAGGTTTTCATCGCTCAAAGAGAGGCTGTGACTATGATCCAGACCTAGAACCCACCTCTGCAAAAGTTTTGTTGATGTTAAAAGTGCTTGTGTTGATGTGACAATGAACCAATGTATAATGCATCATCTTCTGATGATGAAGATGATCCCGACTTCGCCGTGTTGTGAATCTCTCACGTTATGACTTTCTTTCGTGGCCAAGGTCAAAGCTCGTGCGGTGGTGTTGGTGATGATATCCCAAATGTTGCAACAAATTCAAACATGTAAGTGAATATTGGAGAAACTACAGTTGTTGATAGTTTGATAGTTTCTTTGAGGCCCCTTTGAGCCTATAAATGCTAAAGATGAAGAAAATTCTAAAAAACATGTGCCTCTGTCCAAGTTTGTCAAAGTATTCAAAAGAAAAGCCTCGAAATCTTCTTCAGCTCCAAGCACTCCTCATCGTTCTTCATCAAGCAGTTCACAACGTGATAATTTCAGTGATGAAGACTTTATTGAGGCCAAAGAGGCCGATGTGAATGAAAAAGCTCTTTTAGACTAACAAAGTTCGAATCTTCAACATGTTCCAAGTGATGATGTTGCTAATGTGCCGCTTAAATAATGCTTCCAATAAAGCTTCATCGACGCCTCATCCATTTATTTGAAGATCGTCGCTTTTTCTCCCATATTTTATACCGATCGCTTTTCTCCATTTCAATATTGATAGACATGTTGTTGAAGAACGTAGAATGTCTATTAACACACTTGCACAGTATGGGTTGGATGTTTTTTCTCCAATAACGACATTTGTTGAGTATTGTTACCACGACTTCTCCTTCCATCAAGGAGATTTTCATGGAGTTCTATGCCAATTTGGATGTTGCTATGATCAGTTTGGGTACATCAAGGTATGGACATGTTTTTTGTGTGCTACCACATAATTGATTTCTCTCCTGCTAAGACTAATGAATTTTGTGGTACGCCTAATGTTTGTGAGGAAGAAGTGTGATGAGTTTGACATCATGGTCAAAGAACTCACTAAAGGCAAAATGACAGCATGGCATATAATGAAGGAAAAGGGTAGGTTGAAAAGGTACAAAGTTTGGTCCTCTAAGGATTATTCCTTTTACTTTATTTTGCACAAGTTTTGTTGTGCCATTTGGGTTCCCAACCAACTCCTCAGCCTGCTTAAGATCCTAGTCCTTCAGTTCAGCATGCTTCAGAAGCTCCTCAAATTGTCAATGGTTTGGTTCTTTTTGATGTGCCACCCAACTTGCTTCATTGGGTACATCATCGGTGCCATTGCTTTCAGAAAGTGTCACTTCTCAGATATCAATTTCATTCATCCAGTACTTGATGCCTCTCCTAGCCACTAAGCTCACATCTCTCCAGTTCTTTCAAGTGTGCTTGCAGAAATGGTTGGAAGTTCATGATGATGCCTCTTCTGCTCAAAGAGGAGGAGTAGATGTAGGCGGAGATGACCTAATGATAATTCATCTTCTACCATGGATGAAGGGACATATGCTCCAGCAGTATGAGTTTAGTATGGTTGACTTTTATTTGCGATGGTGTTTGATAAACATGTGGTGTTTTGGATATTTGTTTTACTTCTACCGTGTTTGATAATTTTTAGTATCTTGAATATTATGAATTGTCTTATTCAGGGGGAGTTATTCACAGGTACGCATGATATTTTGCTTTGACCAGAAAGGCAATAACAAAGGAGGGGATTGTTAGGGTAAAATAACAGTGAGTTATTTTTCCTACCTTAGTCGTGTTTTAGATGAGTTAACACATGTTATTATTGTCTTTCTAAGTAATTGCTAGGAAGCTTGGTAAATGCCTTTTTGTAAAGACTCAAATAAGGCATGACTTAACTTGTAGGAATTAGAAGTTTATTTCCATAATAACTCTTTCTTAATGCTAACATTGTCTTGTTGAGTGTTTTACTTGTAAGATATGTTTCCTAGAGCTCTATATAAGAAGTGAACAACCCTGGTCGACATTCACCCAAGCAGAGAATTTTCACAGAGAGTTTTTGCACAAAGTGCTGTCAGGAAGTCCATGAGCCATTGAATGATACATCATGAGAAGACTCATTGCTTCGATGTTCACTGTTTTGCCTTACACTCTTTGTTTTCTTTTCATATATGTGTATTTCCAAGAGTGTTTAGTATGTAATAGATACATCTTCTCTCATAAGAGTTTTCGTAATGATTTCCACTCTCCAAACGGTTTGTTTTCATGTAAGTTGTTACAATCTTTTAATCTATTGGAAGTTTTGCCCTGAGGTGACAAGTATTTTACTTATAGACATTAACCACTGCTTGGTATCACTCTGTTTGATTCGTTTACTCTCTGTTTTATTATTTCCGCGCTGCTGTTTATTGTCAATGATACATGAGATAATACATTATTGGATTCATCATTATTAACTGTATCAATTTATTTATTATTCTGAATCCCAGCTACATAGAGCATCTCACATATATCACACTTCTTTGAGTCATGATGCAATTGTCAAGGGACTAGCTCTAACTGCGCATTGCGTAATCAAAACTCCATTATTAATGCATGCCATCACAAGGCGCAATAGTAAACTAGAAAATGAATAAGCTGCAATATAATGTTATAAAATATTGTATATTTCATATTTTCACAAACGCAATATAATGTTATAAAATTTCTACAATTGATTTGTGGCTAAATGGATAAGCACGTGTCTATAAGCTACAGACTTTGTGTTTAATTATCGACGTGTTCAACTTAAATTTTATTTTGGGTCCGTATATTTACTTATCAAACATTATATATATGATGTATAATAATTTGTGCGATTTGACATTGTAATCGGTTCGATTTGTCAAGGACCCTCAAAAGTTGAGAGGCGGTCTTGTGTATCATAAAAACATCGAAAGAGGTGATGCGTCCTATAAACAAAAGAAATATACATCCAATCCCTGCTAGCCAGCAAAAATATTATCCACCAACTCTACAAAGGGATTCAATAACCTGATTTTTTTAACCCCTCCAAGCTCCTTTCCTCGTTCTCAAAAGCTCTAAGATTTATTTCTTTCCAAAGATTACTTATTTTTGTATCGATTGTATGAAAAAGTAAGAGAATGATATATAAATTGTGGGACTAAAGACAAAAAAAAAAGTAAAAATCACAAAAAATATTACGAATCACAAAACGAACTACATGGGCGAACAAGCCCTAGAAATATTTGAGAGTAGTGATTAGCCTAATAAATTATGTTCAATGCTCATATATATATATATATATACATATATATATATATATATATATATATACATATATATATATATATATATATATATATATATATTATTTTATTTTATTTTTGGTTTTTTCATAATCGAGTGGAAACATCGCTACAGTGGGATCATATTGGACCCGCAGGACTAAATTCTAAAACAGATTCAGACAAAGTTGCAAAAGTAACTTGCCAGAATTAACTTGTCTAGATACTGAATTCCTCCCTCCATCACCAACCTCAATTTCCATGTAACTATTATTTTTCCCAAAAACTTCATCTCAAAATGCAAGTTCAAAGAGTCTATTGGGATATTAATCCCTACTAATAATCTCTTATATTGTTAATAGTAGATGTCTTATATTAAAAAAAATGACAACCAACGTTACTATCAAACCATTGTGAGATACAACTCATCTATTGGTAAGAGGTCAATTTCAATTTTTTTAGACACTTTTTGATGAATATAATTATTTGTCTACATTTGGTTATCTTCGGAACTTAAGTTCTGTAAGAGCACAAGTAGCTAAGATTCTCCAAACTACCAATGCAGTTTCCAATGTAGCTTGTGTAGAAGCTACAATGGAAGATACAATGGTCAGAAAAATTAAAACAGCGGAATACTTTTGTTTTTAAAGCAAAAAAGACGCACAAACAGTTACCAAACAATCTACAAGCATATGCTTGTAGATCTAGCCTCATGGCCAAAAAGATTTCACTAAATAATATGATTTGTTTTACAAAAAAAATGTGAAATCATCAAACAAATACTCTCACAAGACAACAAGTCTTGGAGAGCAAAGACCCACAAAAAAACAGTTACAGAAAACGTGGGAAGAAAAAATAAGCTTCCTAGAACAGCTAGGAAGACAAACAATTCCAGCAGTTTTCAATGTAGTTTCTGATGTAGCTTCATCGGAAGCTGCATTCAAATTCTGCACCAAACTGGAACTTTGATCAGCCTCTGAAATTCTGAATTTTTCTGCTCTGAATATTCTGCTCTCTCTTTGTATGCGTGTACCTTTAGCCTTTGCCCATGTCCTCTATTTATATTATGAAGGAGACCTACACATAAAGAAGGAAACAAATTCTAATATGGAAAATGATTATAATTAATAATCAAATCAACTTCCTTATTTACTATATTCTCTTACCAAATAGACAAAGACTCCAAGGCACGGCATATAGGAAGGATTTTGCACAGATTTTATTTCCAAAAAAATGCACCTAAACTTTAGGATCAAGAAAACCAAAATATTATGAATATTTTGTTTCCAAAAATTGCACATAAACTTTAGGACCAAGAAACCAAAAATCTTTAGGAATATTTTGTTTCCAAAAATGCCTAAACTTAAGGACCATGAAAGGAGAAACAAAACCAAAATAGGCCAAGCTTATTTTATCCTTACGAGATCTCCCCCTTTGTTGAACATTTCTGGTCAAATCAAATGACAAGTGTTTATTCAACACCAATCAAACCATCTAACCTGTATTTATTAGAAAATCTCATCTCCCCCTAAATTTGTGCAAGGTATAAAATCAAAAATCATTACTAAGCACAAATCAGAATATACCAATGATGCAATCATATGCATACAAAACAAACATGAAACAGTTTATGGGATTCATCACCATCACCAGAAACACTTGATCTCTCCCCCCCTAATTGACCGGAAAAGGAAGAGAGAGAAACAATCTTTTATGAATTCTCAAAAATCCAAGATTTTGAAAAACACAATTAAGTGTTCACCTTGACTTGATCACACCCCTAGTAATGACAGAGCACCTCATAACCAGATTCAATATCTCTTAGTTCCCCACAAAAATTAGACAACCACTAAATATCTTTCAACATGGAGATTTTTTTTTGGAAATTGATTTGCACAGTTTATTTTATGACAAAATTTCACCAAGCTGATATCATTACTAACAATGCATGTTCTAAAATTTTATGCCTACAAGCATGATGACTAAAATCTAGGCAAATAAAATAAAATAAAAAATTCAATCACACACAAGTGATAAAGACCAGATCAAATGATGTAATTCCTAATGTACCTGCATTGGGAGGAGCATTCATCAATAATAAAATTTGTGCACTTTTTGCATCTTTTGTTTTCTCAACCATATTTCTCTCCCAAGATCATAAAGTTTTCATAACAAAAAATCCATAGGTACTTTATTTCCCTAGGAATATAGCTCTACTTTATTTCAAGCTATAAAAACATGCCACTTGGAACATTTCACACTATTTACCAAGGGAAGCCACTTTGCTTTTGATCAACTCATGAAATCCAAGGATTCACAGTCTCAAAATAAAGGTGCCACAAACCTTGTTCATATGTAGCTCTTTTTCGTTAGGTAGCTTTCACACTTTTTCTTTCAAGGGTATTCAATTTTCTCAAGATCAACCTATGAGAACCTAAGTTCATTAGTACCAAGATAAAGTGCTACAACCCTTGATTTTTAAAGGTAGCTCTTTCCTCTGTGGACTTAAAACATGCTCAAGAGTTAGGAGAGAGTGAGAATTATAAAAAATCACAATTGATATTGAATGCAATTCCTAAGCAACTACAAAAGGCACATACATGTGAAACAATGATCTAGAGTGTCCTCTAAAGACAAAATGCAAGCATGCCTTTTTTATAAAAAAAACTAAGTGTAAAGTCAAATGGCACACATAACACAAGAGATTTCCAAAGATTGGAAAATATGTCAAAATCAAGACTCTTGACAAATATATCAGCAAGTTGATTTTCAGTCCCAACATGTTCAATGCAAACAATTCCTTGTTCAACCAAGTCTCCAATAAAGTGGTGTCTTAAATTAATGTGTTTTGTTAGAGAATGATGAACTAGATTTTTGTGCTATACAAAATGCATTGGTGTTATCACAATACACGGTTTACACATCAATGTGTAGCTCATAATCTTTGATCATTTGGAGCATCCATAAAAGTTGTAAGGCTTCTCTCAAAAATATTTGGATAAGCATGCTAATTTGTGAGAATCAACCTTACCTCTTCCCCTTGTGTATATGCTATCATGAATATTACCTATCACTTGAGAGATTTGATGATTTTTTTGTATACGGATAGGAATATCATGACTTCGATCAGTTAGGCTTGATTCAGTTTCAGTCTGTTCAGGTTCAATTTCAGCATCTGGGGAGTTTCTGACCAATGTAGCTTCCGATGTAGCTTCTGATGCAGCTGCATCCGGAGCTACATCATGAACTACATTCTGAATCTCATCCTCTAAATTTCTAGAACTTGCAGATTATGTATCTTCTGGTGCAGGTTCTAAAGATTGTGCAGGTGATTCATGATCTCCAAAGTCAGGTAGACCTAAAACATCATCCTCAATGGTTTTGTGGCCAAGATCAGTTATAGTGGGAACAAATTCATCATTGGACCACTTAGCACCAGGATATATATCAAATGGCTCACAGTATTTGGATCTTGTATTCCTGTAACTACCTTTGGGAACCCACATTTTTTAAAAGGTTTTTGGCTGATGTTACACTTGGTTACGAACTAGGTAAGCTTACCTAACCTCTTCCTTATAGACAGCCTTTTTAAGGAAGCAAAAGGGCTGAATATGTCCAGGCTTGTGACAATAGTGGCACGCAAAATTTCTCTTTCTAATTTTTGGTTTTTCAAAGAAATTTGGGTTTTGAAAATTTTGTGTGTGTTGTTTTGGTTCAGTAGACGTACCTTCACCTTCTTTAACAAATGTATTTAGCCTGAAACCAATCCCAGACTTACCAGAATTCCCAGAATTCAACCTATCATCCATTTTGTGTTGGCTTGAGTTCCATTTTGCCATGGTTTCATTGACTTTGAGCAGTTCTTCTTTCAGTTCTTCAAGCTCCACATCTTTCTTACGCAACAAACATTCAGCCTTGTGATACATTCCTTCTGATCTTCATTTACCTTCTTTAGCAAATCATTTGTCTTTCCCAGCAATGTAACTTGAAGAGCCCTCTTTTCCCAATCGTTATACAACTCCTTGTAACGTTCCAGCAGGTCCGATTCTGATTCTCCACCATCTTCTGTGACAGAGGAGTTAAAACAGCAAAGATCTTCCCAGCTTCTGTCCAATGTAGCTTCTTATGTAGTTTCTGAAAAAGCTACATTCGGAGGTACATTGGCCGAAAATCCTGCAAAATCAGATGGAGAGTTGTGTACAGCAGTGAGAGTGATGAGATCACCTAGATCTTCATCATCACTATCACTCAAAGTAGCAGAAAAATTCAAACCCTTCTTTCTCAAAGTATTAGCACATTGATTAGCATAATGCTCAAACCCTTGACAAGCCCTACATTGAATAGAATCAATATTTTTACTTCTAGATGTAGGCTGTTTAGCAAAATGATTGGTAAAATATTTTTCAGGGGTTTGAAAAGAACTTTCTTTGAGAGCAAACTTGCTAAGCTCAGTTTTGAAAACAGTTTTGGTGATAGAAGATGGAGATCTGTTTTGTCTCTTTGCTTTCAAAATATTTTTAAACTTTGTTGTTAAAAAATCCATTGACTCTTCACCAAAATCAGATTCCTCAATCTCCTTATGCAATTCAATCAATTCAGAAGAGATATCAACAATAGAAGGAAAAGCAATACTTTCCACAGAAGGAGTAGAAGATGATGCACCTTTGCCTTTGTTCTTAATTTGCTCATTGAGGTTTAACTCAAAATTTTGTAAAATGCCAGCTAGTTTTTCAAAACCAATTTTGTTAATATCATGAGCTTCCTCAATAGCACAAATTTTGGCATTAAATCTTGCAGGCAAAGTGCGCATCATCTTACTAACAAGACGATCATTGGTGATAGGATCTCCCAAAGCAAGAGCAGTATTAGATATATCGAGTAATCTAGCATAGTAAGACATAATATCTTCATCTTCATTCATTCTAGTGTTCTCAAATTAAGTAGTAAGCATTCTAAGTTTTGAAGCATGAACACTAGCAGGACCTTCACATAGGATTTGAAGGACATCCCAAACATCCTTAGCAGAGTCATAATTTGCAATAACTCTGAAGGTGTTGGCATCTAAGGTCTTGTATATGGCTGAAAGAGCCTTAGAATTAAACGAAGCAATGGTTCTATCTTGAGTGGTCCAATTTGCCTCACTGGTGATTTTAGCATCACCATCATTATCAGTGGTCTTAGGTGGAGTCAACCCATTCAGAACAACAAGCCACGCTATCTCATCAATTGATTTGATGAAGATACACATCTTAATTTTCCAAATAGAATAATTCTCATTAGTCAAAGTAGGGGGACGAACAACATTCTCATACTGAGAATCCATCACGGTTACAAGCTGAATCAACTCTTAGTGATGTCAAGAGGAGGCTCTGATACCAATTGTAAGAACACAAGTAGGTAGGATTCTCCAAACTACCAATGTAGTTTCCAATGTAGCTTGTGTAGAAGCGACAATGGAAGATACAATGGTTAGAAAAATTAAAACAGCGGAAGACTTTTGTTTTTAAAGCTGAAAAGACGCACAAACAGTTATCAAACAATCTACATTCCTATACTTGTAGATCTAGCCTCATGGACAAAAAGATTTCACTAAATAATATGATTTGTTTTACAAAAAAAAATGTGAAATCACCAAGCGAATACTCCCATAAGACAACAAGTCTTGGAGAGCAAAGACCCACAGAAAAACAGTTACAGAAAACGTGGGAAGAAAAAATAAGCTTCCTAGAATAGCTAGGAAGACAAGCAGTTCCAGCAGTTTTCAATGTAGCTTCTGATGTAGCTTTATCGGAAGCTGCATTCAAATTCTGCACCAAGCAGGAACTTTGATCATCCTCTGAAACTCTGAATTTTTCTGCTCTGAATTTTCTGCTCTCTCTCTGTATGCATGTATCTTCAGCCTTTGCCCATGTCCTCTATTTATATTGTGAAAGAGACCTACACATAAAGAAGGAAACAAACTCCAATTTGGAAGAAGATTAGAATTAGTAATCAAATCAACTTCCTTATTTACTAGATTCTCTTACCAAATAGACAAGGACTCTAAGGCACGACATTTAGGAAGGATTTTGCACAGATTTTATTTCCAAAAAAATGCACCTAAACTTTAGGATTAAGAAAACCAAAATATTATGAATATTTTGTTTCCAAAAATTGCACATAAACTTTAGGACCAAAAAACCAAAAATCTTTAGGAATATTTTGTTTCAAAAAATGTTTAAACTTAAGGACCAAGAAAGGAGAAACAAAACCAAAATAGGCCAAACCTATTTTACCCTTACAAATTCATCAATATTGAACCTCATGTAAATAGATGGAATAAAAACGTACACCCTAAACGTCGCACCCTAAAAATACTAAACGTCGCACCCACTTAAAAACCAAATTACAAAAGTATCCTTATGAAAAAAATAACATTTATTTCTGTCACACCTTTTTTTTTCACCAGTTTCAACAATAGACCCTCCCACTATCAAATTTTACACTTCAATAAATTTTATTCCTGACGACAATGAGAATCCCAACGATAATGTGAATCCTAACGACAATGGGAATCCTGACGACAATAAATATAGTGAATCCGGACAACAATGATCATATAGATTCTTTTGCTCCCCCTTTTTTATCACTTTCAACAATAAACTCTTCTAATATCAAATTTTACTCTTTAATGGATTCTAATCCCGCCGACAATGCGAACCCCGACAACAATCCTCATAATGTTCAAAATAAATCGAAACCGAACAACAATGATCATATAGATTCTTATTTTACGGTATTTTCAACATTTTTTTTTATTTTTATTTTTTGCTATTTTATAGTCTAAGTACAGAGCTGAAAATCAGAATGATTGATTTGCTTTAAGTCGCCAGGGTCAAAAGACTTACATATTATAAGTCCATCAACCCTGGCGACTTACTGCAATTTAAGTCCAAATCGCATTTCAACTCTCCCGCATATAACTTGAAATGCACCATCGATTTGATAATTTTGAAAACCTTAGTGAAGTCGTCAGGGTATGTGGACTTAAAATTATTAAGTCCACTAGGGTTTTGGACTTAAAATTATTAAGTCCACTATGGTTTTGGACTTAAAACATTGTAAGTCTAACTGGTCCGACGACTTTCCTGAAAACCTTAATGTAGCCGTCAGGGTATGTTGACTTAAAATCATTAAGTCCACTAGGGTTTTGGACTTGAAACATTGCAAGTCTAACTGGTCCGGCGACTTTCCTGAAAACCTTAATGTAGTCGCCAGGGTATGTGGACTTAAAATCATTAAGTCCACTAGGGTTTTGGACTTGAAACATTGCAAGCCTAACTGGTCCGATGACTTTCCTGAAAACTTTAATGTAGTCGTCATGTTATGTGGACTTAAAATCATTAAGTCCACTAGGGTTTTGGACTTGAAACATTGCAAGTTTAAGTGGTCCGACGACTTTTAATCATTTAAGCTTACGTTGCCTGGCGACTTAAGCTAAAATTAGCCAAAATATATATATATTTTTTAATTTTTTCTTTTAGATTATTTCTGATACTAATTTTTATTTTTCCTGCTAGAGAAGAAGGGCAATGTGAGACGCTTGTTGCTGTCTGGAGGCGTGATTGCTAATTTTTATAGGGAGAGGGTTGTTTGGAAAATAATTAAAAAATTGAGAATTATTTTATTTTAAGGGAAGTAAGGGTATAATTGTAATATGACTATTCAAAATGGTACTCCCTCCGGACCTAAATATAAGCAAAAAATACCAAAATTTTTTGGACCTAAATATAAGCAAAAATCACCATATTAAACTCTATTCACAACTTTCAAGAAGTTTTGTACCAAAAATACCCCTTTTTAATTCTTTTTTTTTTCAAGATGGGTGCACATTCCCAATACACAAAGAGCCACTAATAAAATGAGCTATAATGAATTGATGACAATGAGTTAAAATTGCATTAATTATCATCAGTTTTGATGAGTGAGATTCTTAAGGGTATTTTAGTAAGTATACTTTTATTTTATATAAAATCAAGACAATTTAACTAACTTAACTTACTTTCTTAATCTGTGTGAAATCGGTTATTTTTGCTTATATATAGGTCCGGAGGGAGTACGACATTTAGTAAATGAGATGCGACGTTTAGTGTCACCCAATAAAAATTATTAATATAATTGAGGATTTTGATAATAAGTCTTTAAAGTTTTATCAATAAACATTTATGGCATTAAAAATGAGCACAAATGTCATGAAAACACTTCCTAATCTATTGTTGTTTAAAATATTTCCTATCTAATTTTTAACAACTGTCATAGTCATCTGAGAAGGAAGATTCTTTCTACTTGGAAGCCATAAAACCAAGCAGAACCTCTATATAAGGTTTAGGTGTGTGTATAAGGAGAGGACTCGGGAGAAATGGAGAACAAGACGATTCTGAAAGAATGGTTCGACAGAGTTGACTCGGAGAAAACCGGGAACATCACACCCATTCAACTTAAGGTTCGTCTCTGCCAATCCATACCCTTAACCCAAATCAGTTCCCAAGGCCTGTTAATTCATCTAATTTCTGTTTCTTTTTTCTTATTTTTTGCAAATAAATTTGAATAATCAGACTGCTCTTGCCGTTGGAAACTTAGAATTTCCCATCACAATTGTCCAACAAATGATCAGGTTTATTCCCTTTTCGTTTCTCCTTAATCATGTATGTGAACGAGTAATTAGTTTTTGATCAAGCTATTTGCTGCTGTTCTTGCAGGATGTATGATTTTGACAGGAATGGAACTATGAGTTTCGAAGGTAAAAATAAGATATTGCACAAGACCCATGTTAGATTTTGTTTTTAGCTTAAACACTTGCTAATTTTGATCGCCATTCCACTCGAATTGTGCCAATTGAAAGTCAAAAGACTTACATTACTGCCTTGGTAGTTGGTAGCAAGTAGTAACCTCTGAAGCAAGTATTTTTCTTTCAAATTGGATTATTTCATGTATGAGGGAAGTGGTAAAGTTTAGAGCTTCACGAGAGAAACTTGACTCTTTTCGGAAAGACTTTTGAGTGGGATGGGTGAGCGTCAATTTTGGTAAAAAGCAAGTGCTTCCAAAGAAAGTAATTTTTCCTATGATAATCAATTCTTGTTCGAATCGATTTCTTACTAGATGTTGACATTCATATTTTGACAAAAATGGAAACTCGAAAGTGACCCTTGTTATCATTTGGAGGTTGAACTTTACTCCTTTTGTTCAACTCAAAGAGTCGCCCTTTTCTTTCTAGGACATTCCACTGATAGGGGCCTTAATTTGATAATAGGCTTACAATTCTCATGAAGTTTGAACTTCACTTATTACATATCAGGTACTACCAAAATGGGTATCCCTCTTTCTTCATGATCAAGAACAAAAAGGAACACTTGTTCTGGGATGTAGGTGGTAGAACAAGTTTGATACAACAAGAAGTGTTTCTTATAATGTTAAGATTCAAAAGAAGTACCAAGAATTGCATCAATAAAGGCTTGTAGATCAGTTGTTATGGTTAATTTGCTATTATAGTTTGACTTAACTGGTACCACTTATCTCATCACAGTTCGTAGTTTTTTGGTTTCGCACATACCTATTCGACAATATAGCTTGTCTTTAGGCTATTTTCATATTATTAGAGAGAGGCATTGGCATCGGTTGAGTTACATTTTAATGATGTTTGTCATGGCCCAGTATGCATACTGGGACTGAATTTTTGTTTACTTTGATCACTTGGAATTTTATTTGAAAAACAATATTAAAATGAAGGTTCTGAAACACTTCTTCACACTCATCTTAGGCAGATCTAGTGAAAAACTTTACTTTTGAACTTAACATAAGTACATATTGCTCCCAAGGCCAGCTGCTATGTTTGTTAGTACAAAGGTTCATGCATGGTTAAAATTGGTTTTTCTTGGTGATATCTTGCAGTCTCGCTAAATTAGTTGCATTTGATCTTTTCTTCAGAGTTCGTCGCGCTTAACAAGTTTCTTCTTAAGGTTAGTCTCTTCATTTACATTGTATTTGGACATTTTAGTACATACCAAATAGCTTTTCTTTTCCGTGTTTAGCGTATTGCCATGAATCGAAAGTAGAAACTCTTATGGAGGAAAGAGATCTTTCTAGAGTGTAGACCAAATGTGCATACAATCGTTGAGATCATATGCCTAAGTCCTTTGATGCTATGCATAGATAATCGTCTATAACTGAAAAGTTGCTTTGTTATGCTTGTTCCATTCTTATAATTCTGATTATTCTTCTCTGATTCTGAAGGTGTCATGTTAGAAAGAAGTAGAACTGTCTTTCCACTTAGTTTCTTTTCATTTTGTTTCAGGTTCAACAAGCCTTCTCAGACTTGGAGAGGTACCTTTGTTTTTGTTACTTTTTTCTTTATAATTTAGTTTCTTGTGCATAAGTGCTATAATATTTGGATCTATTAAAATCTTGGGTTGATGGCTCTTGAGTACCGTGTGGTTTGCCCATAATTGCACTCAGGGTTCTAAGGTCTCAATTTTTTCTCTAAGGGGTCTAGAATTCCATTGTTGGTGCAATGGAATGCCAAAAAGGGATTTTCGTCCAGGAAAGGACGGAAAGTAGCCATGTGCTGTCATTATTGCACTTTTTAGTGGTTTTTTAGTAGCCTGTGGTTTGCCCAAAATTGCACTTAGGGATCAGGGTTTCGCACCGAGTTTCATTTTCAGTGCAATTGGATCCAAAACCCTAACACTTTTATCCTACCCCAAAACCCTTATTTAACAGTCCCACTCAGCCAACACCTTCAGCTCAATCTCAGCAATGTAACAACAGCAACGCCACCAAGATCACATCCCTTTGTGCAAAAATTGAGACCTTTCCGTGCATAAATCCCCTCTTGGCATTCAATTGCACCCAAAATGGAATTCTAGACCCCCTAGTGCAAAAATTGAGACCTTGGACCCCTAAGTGCAATTATGGGCAACCCACATGATACTAAATAGATTTTCAACCATTGGCTGTCATTCACTTGGGTTATGACTTGACCTTAAACGATGGACTTGGTAAAATATTCTCTATTTGTAGACAAGGGCGCGGATCCAAGATTTTGATACCACGTGGGCTTGGTATTTAAAAAATATTGTAATCAAGTAATAATAGTGCCACAAAAAAACAGTGGATGAATATTGATGGGGACTTGGGAGTGTTTGAATATTAGTGATTGAATATTGATAGGTTTTTTGGGTTATATAATTTATTTTTTATTTTTATTTTCTTGGAAAATTTTGAGGTTGGCTTGAGCCCCACTCACAAGCCTTTTGATCCGCCCATGCTTGTACATAAGTATTCATGAGAGCAAGTGCAAAATCTAATGTGGTTGGATGACTTAATCTGCCACAGTTCATGTTGAAAATCTTATCTGTTGTCTTGCTCATTGCAACAGGGGCCGCGGGTTTCTTGTTCCTGATGATGTTTACGAGGTGAGACCTCCACATTGCTAATTGGTAATATTGCAAAGACCAATCTTTTGTTTCTCTCTTTACCGTCTGTCCAGGTCTAGTTACTTGAACTTTTTCTCATTCTCTCTATATGTTGCTTTTCTTCTCTCATTTCCCACGAACTTGTGATTTGTACTGATGTTGTTGTAATCTTGATATTTATCTCCACAATACTTTAACTGGAACAGTTCATCTTTCTATTTTTATACTCTGAACAATTTCACTCGCATTTCTTCTTCCTCTTATTTGCTAGTCGGTTTTACAGGTCTTACTGAAAATTGGAATCTCTCTTGATTCTCCAGCTTTCTACACTGTCTGTGAGGTATGAACAATGCATATACCTTTATCTTTTAGTGTATATATTCCCATATGCTGTACTCCATCCATCCCAAATGAAGAATTGTGATTTGACAAATTGTGCAAATTAAGAAAATGGTTGAAAATCCATCTCTCTATAAAATCCCATATCATTGCATGGGTGGCCACAATTCAGCTTGCTTAGTTGATTCTTCTGTTTTTTTTCTTTTTTTGGGTAAAACTTTAGTTGATTCTTCTAGGTTATGATCATCTACAAAATTATAGGGTATTAAAGTCAATATGCTAAAGAAAACTTTCCAGAAAAGGAGATGTACCTCTTAATTTGGCCAGAGCTACCGTATGATTGTAGTTCATCATCACGAGTGAAGAGTATAAGCCTTTCTATGAGGATTCAGCTAAGTATAATCTCAATTATGTACCTGTGTTGTAACATTTTCACAAATGATCAATTTAAGTATTTACTTTATTTTAGTTTTATTCAAAGCATTCTAATTTAAAAATTAGGGAAAAATACCAAAAAGTCTTACTAAACAAAATCTAATATCCAAAAAATCCCAAAAATAATTCTTCTTTAAAGTCTCAAAATTAGACTTTTAATACCAAACAGTCCAAAACTTAACGTTTATGCTAACGTTGTTAGAATAAAAGCTTGGAATCTTATATTTCTTTTCAATGAAGGTAATGGTGATGAATTATATTTTTTATATAATAATAATAATAATAATTATTATTATTATTATTATTATATACAATACAATCTTATCATCATTACCATTATTGAAAAGAAAATAAGATTTCATCCAAAATGAAAGCTTTCATTCTAACAACGTTAGTAGAAGCGTTAATTTAGACTTTTTTGTATTAAAAGTATAACTTTGGGATTTTTTAAATAGATGAATTATTTTGGGGACTTTTGGACATTAGAATTTTGAAATAGGACTTTATGGTATTTTTCCCAAAAAATTAATTACATATAACAAGTTTAGAAAATTATCTGTTCACAATTTTGTTTTGATATTTTTATTAAAACTGTGCATCGCACGGTAATAACTAAAAAAAGGAATACAAAATAATTAATTAAGGCAAACCATTACACACATTAACCCCTTTGATAATCTAAGGCAAAACCAGAGTCGTTATTAAGATTCAATGTAGTGAGAACAATCAAAAGAATATTATTAAGTTACTTATGTACCAAATATGTATGTTAACTTTTACCATACATAATTCATGGGAACACAAATCATAAAGACTTGAGTCACTACAAGTAACATTTTCCCATTAAACAAGATAAGAAGTCTTACCATTCACCATTTCCAGCCCTTGAGTAGGTTTTCCTCATCCTATATGGTGATTTTTCAGCATCCGTTCACTGATCCTCCAAGCAATATCCATCACCATTTCTACTGCAACCGGCCCCATGCCAAGCACGTCTAAGACGTTTAGATCGCTTGATGGCTCATCCATTAGCAATCTGAAAATGAATTGAGTAACTTCCTTACATCAGTTCTCCCTTCGCAGTTTCATCAGTTTTTCTTCAGCTTTTTTTATAGAATTCCTCGTAAGACTATCTTGATTCTCCATCTTAACGTTTTGGTGGTATTCGGACACACGTTTGAACCTTGTCAACACCGTTTGGACTCCTAGTGTGACGGCCAAACGTCAGGCTCTGGTGAATAAGCACCATATATGATGGCACATGCGTTAACATCACATAGTGTGCTAAGTTCACTCACCAACTTCTTCAGCCCTTTGATTCTTTTCCTATATGTAGCTCTCCTGGCAGAAGCATTTTCTATGAATGCAAGTTTCACTTTCGATCTTGCCATGACCAAGTGATATTGGGGAGGCTTAGAGGGACAACAATGGAAATCTAGGTTAGATGGTGGAATTTTCTTCAAGCAAAGTAGGATATTATAATGGTGAAGATATGATATTCAATAATATTCGTTGGACAAAATTTAAGGGTAATAGTAAGGGATAAGTTTGACATAAATATATGGTGAATTTATTAACTATGCGCGGTTGGTTTCAGATGGTTGTGCTTAAGTGCTTTAATTATCTCAAAGGTTATAATTATTATTCCGTTTATCCATATTTGACCCCTCAAGCTTCATCTCGGGTCATCTCTCTCCCTGTCAGGCTACTGCCAATGCCGCCCTCTCCAGTCGAGTCTCGCTATCTTCATCAACACCGACACTTCAACACCCTATCTCTTCTCTCCTCCTCCTCGCATCGAAACCTTAGATCTCGCCCTATTGCGGAGAGATTTCCATTGTTGTCCCTCTAAGCCTCCCCAATATCACTTGGTCATGGCAAGATCGAAGGTGAAGCTTGCATTCATAGAAAATGCTTCTGCAAGTAGAGCTACATATTGGAAAAGAATCAAAGGGCTGAAGAAGTTGGTGAGTGAGTTAGCACACTATGTGATGTTAACGCATGTGCCATCATATATGGTGCTTAATCACCGGAGCTTGAGGTTTGGTCGTCACACGTAGGAATCCAAGAGTGTTGACAAGGTTCAAAGGACTGCCTGAATACTATCAAAATGTTAAGATGGAAAATCAAGATAGTCTTACGAGGAATTGTATAAAAAAAGCTAAAGAAAAACTGATGAAACTGCGAAGGGAGAACCGATGTAAGGAAGTTACTCAATTCTTGTTCATATTGCTAATGGATGAACTATCAAGCAATCTAAACGTGCTTGGCATGGGGCCGGTTGCAGTAGAAACGGTGAGGATATTGCTTGGGGATTAGTGAATGGATGTTGAAAAATCACCATATAAGATGAGGAAATCCTACTCAAGGGCTGGAAATGGTGAATGGTAAGACTTCTTATCTTGTTTAATTGGAAAATGTTACTTGTAGCGACTCAAGTCTTTATGATTTGTGTTCCCGTTAATTATGTATGGTAAAAGTTAACATACATATTTGGTACATGAGGAACTTAATAATATTATTTTGATTGTTCTCACTACATTGATCTTAATAACAACTCAGGTTTTGCCTTAAATTATCAAAGGGGTTAATGTGGGTAATGATATGCCTTAATTAATTGCTTTGTATTCCATTTTCTAGTTATTACCCGTGCGATGTATGGTTTTAATTAAAAAATCAAAAAAAAAATTGTGAACAGATTATTTTCTAAACTTGTTATAAGTTAATTAGAATGCTTTGCATAAAACTAAAATAAGGTAAATATTGAAAGTCATTATGCTAAAGAAAACTTTCCAGAAAAGGAGATGTACCTCTTAGTTTGGCCAGAGCTTTTGTATGATTGTAGTTTATCATCACGAGTGAAGAGTATAAGCCTTTCTGTGTGGATTCAGCTGGTATAATCTAAATTATGTAACTGTGTTGTAACATTTTCTATCACTATGCAGAGTTTTGATCAAAAGAAGAATGGTAGATTTCGGCTTGATGATCTCATCTCCCTTTGTATATTTGTACAGTCAGCTAGGTGGGTTCATCATAAATTCTTTAAAAGTGCATTTCTCAAACTGTTGATGGTCTTCTATAGTTGAGGCAGAAGCTAATTTGCCCGTCTTCTTCAGGAATTTGTTTAATTCATTCGATACAAGTAAGCAAGGCAGGGTGACCCTTGATCTTAATCAATTCATATATTGCAGTGAGTATACAATTGTCGTCTTGCTATTTCCTAGCTCTCTTTACTTCAATTATTTAGCCAAATGACGCACTTGTTTTCTGTATGATAATTATTTGCAGATGCTAATTGTAGAATATGAAATCAACATCAGTTTTCTAAGCTGGGCATGGCCATCTGATGCTGCAAGGATGTTGTATAGTGATATATGTCGATGTAGTTGCATTGTTATAATGTTTTGACAGCATGATACTGACGCTTTATGGAATTCATGACTTGAGAGAGTTGTAATTTTTAGAAAATTTAAATCTTATTACCTGCATAGCAAAATGAGTGTCAAAATATTTATAATTATGAAGAAAAGAGGAAATTCGTTTTGGGAGGGAAGTTGTAATTGCTTGTTTGTTCCGGTGTGCATTTTACACTCCCCTGCAACTCAAAGGAACCCGTCTAGAACAAATGAACAGCTATCACTACTCAAGAACACCAAAAAAATCAATGGCCAGGTTAGAAAGGCAAGTTTGGAATTTCAGAAGATAGCATCAAGCTGGAGTGCTTCAATAGAGTACTATTCAAAGTGCTATGAGAGTAGGTCTACTGTAAGGCGGTCTTACGGATCTTAATTTGTAAGATCGTCTTACTGATCTTAATTAGTAAGACGGAGTCTCACTATCTCACAGTTTAATCCACAAACACATGTTGGGTTGGATAAAGAAGATTCGTCTTACAAAAAAATATTTATAAGACCGTTTTACCCATGTTTTTGCTATAAAGGTGAAATATTAACATATAAAAATGATGCCTTTACCACGTAGAAAATCATTAAATCTTCTTTAAAAGTTGGCCAGCCAATCAATGTTGTATCTAATACCTAAAGCATGTTGGATAAGTAGTACTCATAATATTGTTATCAGTTATTTAGTTCGTGCTTTGCACGAGTATAATGTGAGATACATATATATATATTTTTTGTAATAATAATGTAACTTTTGGACATTATAATTAGATTGTTAATCTCTTCCATGATTATAATTTTTTTTTCTATTGTTACTAATATTAACGATTTTTTTACCTAAATACTTTTAAAATTAACATAAGTTTCTAACTAACGTGAAATACATATTTTGTATTAGTAATAATAGTAAAAATATTTGATCTAAAAACTTTTAAAATTAACATCTAACTTGATAATAATATTAGAAGCTTTTTTGTTAAACACTTTTAAAATCATAATTCATTTTTAAACAATGTGAGATACTTATTTTCTATTTTTATCGGTAATGAAAGTTGAAGTCTTTTATCTAAAAACTTTTAAAACCAACACCACATTCTAACTATGTGGTATACATATTTTTATTAGTAATAAAAGTAGTAGATAAAAGACTTTTTAACCAACATCCGTTTCTAAATAATATGGATACATATTTTCTATTGGTAATAACATAAAAATATCTTTATCTAATGACTTTTATAACCAATACTCATTTCTAAATAATGTAAGATACATTGCTTTTCTAACCAATGTGAAATACTTCTCTTCTATTGTCAATAATTGTAGACTTTTAAAATCAATATCACTCTCTAACTAACGTGGAATATATATTCTCATTTGGTAATAATAGTAGAAGTATTTTATCTTAAATTTTTTATAACCAACATCTCTTCCTAAATAATACTCTCTCCGTCCCGGATAAATATTCATAGTGGACAAAACACAAGGATTAAGAAATGTAATTAATAATGGGTTGTGAAATATATTGTGACAATAATATTACACACAAACTCTCTCTCATTAAATATGAACTCTTACACTCACTATCTCTATGATGTGCAATAATGATAGTATTAAATGAAGAGATATATTAGGAAGAATGGAAGAAAAGTTGTACACCAAAAATCTTTAGGAACATTAGTTGGGACATCCAAAAATAGAAAGTATGAATATTTATCCGGGACGGAGGAAATATGAGATACATCTCTTCTATTTTATTGATGATAAAAGTAAAATTCTTTTATCTAAAGACTTTTAAAACCAATATCATTTTTTAACCAATGTAGGATATCTCTTCTATTAATAATAATATAGTGAAAGTCTTTTTATCTAAAATTAAAATTAACATCGTTTTTTAACTAATGTGAGATATACATCTTCTATTGATAATAATGGTAGAAGTCTTATATCTAAAGACTTTGAAAACCAACATTACCCTCTACCAAATGTATGATACATCTATTCTATTGGTAATAATAGTATTTTTAAAACTAACGTTAATTTCGAACCAATGTGTGATATATCTATTCTATTGATAATAATAGTAGAATACTTTGTAACAAATATGAGATACATGCATCTATTCTATTTGTAACAAAAAGTCTTTAATCTAAAGAATTTTAAAACCAACATTTATTTTTTATATAATGTGAGATACATATCTTTTATTGGTAATAAAAGTAAAAGTCTTTAATATGAGATTTTTAAAACTAACATTTTTTTTAAACAATGTAAGATACATCTTTTGAAGTCTATCACCGTTATCGTCAATTTCCTTCATGTGGGGGATTGTTGGAAAACTAGTGTTTTAAGTGAAGTAAATTGGGGTTTTGAGGCACTCATTTATTTGTGAATCATTTATGTAATGACTATGGTAATTGTGGAATTATGTTCTTTTCCGTGAGTACATAAGAATACTATATTTATTTGTCCAATTCGGATATCGGATGAATAAGTTATAGAGGTTTAAAGGGGACATTGGAAATATTGGAAGTGGGTTATCCCACATTGAAAAAATATGAAAGGCTTGAAAGGTTTATATACAAAGACTCCCTAGTATTTGGGTAAGCTTGTATAGAAAGAACTATCCCTCCCGCGCCCGCAAGGGGGGTGTAAATCAAGGTCCAATTTGGCTTGGGCTGACATACTCGTGTGCCTGCACATGCAGGCACGAATGTCTAAAGGAACCATTCTCCACAACAGAGTACACACTGAAAGAAACATGAAATTCCTCTTCCTCTTATACACCTGCATTGCATTGCATCTTGAATATCTTTTTCTTTGACCTCCTGTTTGGTGATAGATTATGGACATTATTCAGTTCGCCGGACCTTAAGTGCAAAGTCATCCAATACTACCGTTGTATCCTGGGAGACGATCGTCCTAAGTAAGAACTCTAGGCACTTATAAGGAGTGGGACGAATAACGTTTCAAGGAAACTATGTATTACACAGGCCTCGGTCACGCTTTCCTTCCACCAGCAGACATTAGTCCTTCCACCGGTAGACCTGTAGTACTTCCGCCAGCAGACCTTCACCAGCAGACTTTGGATTAAGTCACCAGCAGACTTCACAAGTCTCCCTCAACCAGCAGCTCAACGGTTTTGTATTCTATTTTTTTTATTTGTTTTAAAATCTATAAGATTGTATAGGGTGTTTACCCAACATTCTTGAAACGTTACCTTTTCTTCTGGTTATTATTGTTATTTCAGATAACAATAATCTCTTCTATAGAGAACTCTATAATCTTACAGATTATTATCGTATTTCAGATATGATTAACGAGAACAATACCTTAGCTCCTGCTACTGGAACTGGAACTGAAAAGTAGGGGTGTAAATCGGAACCACCGAACCACGAAACCGAACCGAACCAAATCAAACCAGTCGGTTTGGTTCGGTTTTGGTCGAAGACGGTACGGTTTCGATTTCAAAAATTGGGAAACCATGCGGTTCGGTTCGGTTCATGGTTTTTGGTATCAAACCAAACCAAACTGAACCGAACCAAACCACGCTATATATTTTTATTTTTTTATTATATAATATAATATATATCATATATATTAACTATTTTGAACCTTTGATTTATTCATATATAAACGGATACTAAACCAAACAATATCTTGATTGTTGGAGAACTATTAATTTTTCCATTGTTTGAGTTTATTTTAGAATTTGTATTGTTTTATTTATGATAATTTGTTGTTAGTAGCTTATTTCCTAATTTTGACGTTAATTCCAAATTAAAATCTTATTTTTATTGTTATTTTCAATGTTGGTTACTTTCATTAAAAATAATTTATATAAACCACAAAACCGAACCAAACCGAGTGGTTCGGTTCGGTTCCAAGTCTTACTCGGTTCAGTTCGGTTTGAGATTTTTGGAACCACTAGGAGGTGATTCGGTTTGTGGTTTTGGCATAAACCAAACCAAACCGAACCACTTACACCCCTACTGAAAAGACTGTGACTGGAGACCCTTCGAACTCGAACTCTACTATGACCAATGCAGCAGCCATGGCTCAAATGGTGACTGTTCCACATCTGCCGGTGAACCATAGTGAGAAACCGAAGAAATTCAAAGGGCTGAATTTCAAGCGCTGGCAGCAGAAGATGTTGTTTTACTTGACCACGCTTCATTTGGCAAGGTTTCTGAAAGAAGACCCTCCAAATGTTGGTGAAGATGGTGATTTCCAAGCTGTTAGTGCTTTGGATGCATGGAATCAAGCTAATTTCCTTTGCAAGAACTATGTACTGAACGGGTTGGAAGACTCGTTGTACGAAGTTTATCGTTTTAAGAAAACGGCAAAGGAACTATGGAACTCTCTTGACCACAAGTACACCTCCGAGGATGCTGGTGCCAAGAAGTTCATAGTTGGTAGATTCCTGGACTACAAAATGACAAATTCTAAATCTGTGTATAGTCAAGTACAAGAGTTGCAAGTGATTTACTCTGAAATTGAGACAAAGGGAATGGAAATTAGTGAAACCTTCAAGGTGACTGCAATTATTGAAAATTTGCCTCCAGCTTGGAAGGATTTCAAAAGTTACCTAAAGCATAAACGAAAGGAGATGACTGTTGAACAGCTTGTTGTTCGTCTTCGCATTGAAGAGGACAACAGAGGCAATGATAAGAAAAAGGTCACTTCTATGGCTGCTAAAGCCAATGTTGTGGAGCATGGTCAAAGCTCCAAAGGCAAAGTAAAGTTTGCTAGAGTTGGAAAAGGGACAAACTTAGGTCCCAGGGGAGGAGTTCCTAAGAAGAAAAAATTTCTTGGAAACGGCTACAACTGTGGAGGCATGGGTCACAAGTCCACGGTTTGTAAGAAACCAAAGAGGGAGCGTGAAGCCAATCTTGTGGATGGCATTGCTCAAGATGTTTCAGATTATCTTGCTGCGGTGATCTCTGAAGTCAATTTGGTGGGTTCAAACCCAAATCAGTGGTGGATTGACGCTGGTGCTACTAGGCACGTCTGCTCCAACAAGGAAATGTTCAGCACCTTTGAAGCTGCTGAGAATGGGGAAAAGCGTTATCTGGGTAATTCTACCACCTCTGATATCAAAGGTCAAGGGAAAGTGATCTTGAAGACGACTTATGGGAAGGAAATGACTCTCAACAACGTACTCTATGTGCCCGAGATTCGAAAGAATTTAGTGTCTGGGTCTTTGCTTGTGAAGCATGGCTTCCGTGTTGTTTTTGAGTCTGACGTTGTAACTTTGGCTAAAAGTGGAATGTTTGTAGGCAAATGGTATGTTAGTGATGGGTTGATTAAGCTATCTGTAATGGTTGTTAAGCTTAAGAGCAATAATAAGAACAAGTCTTCTGTTTACTTGCTTGAGTCTTTCAATTTATGGCATGGTAGACTAGAACATGTTAATTATGGTACTTTACGTAGACTAATTAACATGGATTGCATACCAAAATTCCAAATTGATAAAAATCACAAGTGCAAAACTTATGTAGAAGCAAAGTTAACAAGAACGTCCTTCCATTCTATTGAAAGAAATAGTGAGCCACTTTGATTAATTCACACTGATGTGTGTGATTTTAAATCAACACAATCACGAGGTGGGAACAAGTACTTCATAACTTTTATTGATGATAGCACAAGAATTTGTTATGTGTATCTTCTTAAAAGTAAAGATGAAGCAATAGAGAAGTTTATTCTCTATAAAACTGAAGTTGAGAATCAACTTAACAAGGAGATTAAGATGTTAAGAAGTGATCGTGGAGGTGAATATGAATCACCATTCGCTAAATTTTGCGTTAAGCATGGAATAATTCACGAAACAACAGCACCTTATGCACCTCAACAGAATGGCATTGCAGAACGTAAAAATCGAACTCTTAAAGAGATGATGAATGCCATGTTGTTAAGTTCTGGACTACCACAGAACATGTGGGGAGAAGATGTGCTGTCAGCTAATTATCTTTTAAATAAGGTACCCCGCAAGAAGCTTGATAAAAACCCTTACGAGATGTGGCATGGAAGAGTTCCATCCTACAAATATTTGCGAGTGTGGGGGTGTCTTGCAAAGGTTGTTGTTCCTTTACCTAAAAAGGTGAAAGTAGGACCAAAAACGGTTGATTGCATATTAATTGGTTATGCACATAACAGCAGTGCTTATCGTTTTCTTGTGCACGAGTCTAAGATATAAGACATACACAAGAATACAATAATAGAATCTCGAAATGTTTCTTTCTTCGAAAATGTATTTCCTTGTAAGAGAAGCGATGAGTCTAACTCATCTAAACGGGTACATGCTTCGGAAGAAGAAGAACATGAATAGAATGAGCAAGAAGAGGTGGAACCTCGGTGTAGCAAAAGAAGTAGGGTAGAAAAATCTTTTGGTCCAGATTTTCTAACCTATATGCTAGAAAGTAAACCTCAAAGCTACAAAGAGGCCGTGAGTTCCTCCGAGAGACCTCAATGGAAAGAAGCCATTAAAAGTGAAATTGATTCCATTATTCAAAATCACACTTGGGAACTAGTGGACCTCCCTCAAGGAAGTAAACCATTAGGGTATAAGTGGATTTTCAAGAAGAAAATGAAAGTAGATGGAACAATTGATAAGTATAAGGCCAAACTTGTAAAGGTTACAGACAACGTGAAGGCCTTAATTACTTTGATACTTATTCTCATGTTACGAGAATAACCTCAATTAGATTAGTACTTGCTATTGCCGCATTGTGAAATTTGGAAGTACATCAAATGGGTGTAAAGACTACTTTTCTAAATGGTGATTTAGAAGAGGAGATTTACATGGAACAACCAGAGGGGTTTTCTGCTCCAGGGCAAGAAAACAAAGTGTGCAAGTTGGTTATGTCTTTATATGACTTAAAACAAGCACCAAAAATGGCATGAGAAATTTGATAATACCATGTTGGGTTGTGGATTTAAAATCAATGAATGTGATAAATGTGTATATGTAAAGGACACTGAAAATGGCTATGTCATTTTATGTCTTTACGTAGACGACATGCTTATCATTGGTAGCGATGATAATATGATTAAATCCACAAAAGACATGTTAAACTCAAAATTTGACATGAAAGATATGGGGTTAGCTGATATAATCCTTGGTGTTAAAGTTTCTAGAATTTCAAGTGGACTTACTTTAAGTCAGTCACACTATGTGGATAAAATTCTAGAGAAGTTTAGCAAGGATGACATTACAATAGCTAGAACTCCTATTGACACAAGTCTACATTTATCAAAGAATAGAGGTGAGACTGTTTCTCAAGTAGAATACTCGATAATCATAGGAAGTCTGATGTACTTAATGAGTTGTACAAGGCCAAACATTGCCTATGCTGTGAGTAGACTAAGTAGATATACGAGTAATCCTGGGACTGATCACTGGAAAGCGATAGTCAGAGTACTAAGGTACTTGAGATATACTCGTGATTATGGACTGCACTATACAAAAGATCCAGCAGTAATCGAAGGATATACAGATGCTAATTGGATCTCTGATATTAAAGACTCAAGGTCTACTAGTGGATTTGTATTCACTTTGGCAGGTGCAGCCATATCATGGAAATCATCTAAACAGACTGTAATAGCTAGATCCATGATGGAGTCTGAGTTTATAGCTCTAGATAAAAGTGGTGAAGAAGTTGAATGGCTACGCCAATTTATAGAAGATATTCCAAGATGGACAAAACTTGTGCCAGCAATTTGCATACATTGTGACAGTCAATCAGCTATTGGTAAGGCACAGAGCAACATGTACAATGGTAAGTCTAGGCACATACGCCGTAGACATAATACCATTAGACAACTACTCTCAACTGGTACTATCTCTATTGACTACATGAAGTTAAAGGATAATATAGCGGATCCGTTAACCAAAGGGTTAAATCGAGAATTAGTTGAAAAGTCATCAAGAGGAATGGGTCTCAAACCTCTTGAAAAATAAATCTATACAATGGAAACCCAACCTAGTTGACTAGAGATCCCAAGATCTAGGTTCAAAGGGACAACCTAATTGTAAAAAGATTTTGAGTCACTGTGGGGGATTCATCTCTTATCAAGTGATGAGTGTAAGTAAGAGGATAAGCATATGGCTTTTAATGATTCTTAAGAATCACCTATGTGAGAGAGAAGTAGGGCCGCTTCGAAAAGAATTGTATGAGACTCAATTCTTAGACCCTCTTGCAGAACCAGGCGTATGTTCAAGGCCATGAATGAACATAACTATGAGAACTGAATTGTGTCAGGAAGATTCCTGTGTGAAGTATGTAATCGTTTACTTCTAAGGCAGAACAGTTCAAAGACATCATGTCTACTGATCAGTCGGTAAAGTTAGCATGCTTTCGCAATGGAAGGTTCAAAGGTTAACACTTATCTATCTTATGCAGGTTTTCAACTGTTATAGTCTATCACCGTTATCGTCAATTTCCTTCATATGGGGGATTGTTGGAAGACTAATGTTTTAAGTGAAGTAAATTGGGGCTTTGAGACACTAATTTATTTATGAATCATTTATGTAATGACTACCGTTAGGTAAGCTTGTATAGAAAGGTTTTTATACAAAGGCTCCCTAGTGTTTGGGTAAGCTTGTATAGAAAGAACTATCCCTCTCGCGCCCGTAGGGGGGGTGCAAATCAAGGTCCAATTTGGCTTGGACTGACGTACTCGTATACCTGCACATGCGGACACGAATGTCTGACCAAATTGTGCTACCTAGACAAACCCTTGAATTTTAAATTCAATTTTCGTAACTTCAACGGACAGATTAATTATGTCTTAATGTCTGCTTTAATTGAGTAGTTAATTGACATAATCAAAACGGTTTTAGTAATTAAAACGTGTTGATTTTCTAGCCTATATAAAGGAACCATTCTTCACAACAGAGTGCACACTGAAAGAAAACACGAAATTCCTCTTCCTCTTATACACCTGCATTGCATTGCATCTTGAATATCTTTTTCTTTGGCCTCCTGTTTGGTGATAGATTACAGGCATTATTCAGTTCGCCGGACCTTAAGTGCAAAGTCATCCAATACTACCGTTGTATCCTTGGAGACGATCGTCCTAAGTAAGAACTCCAGGCACTTATAGGGAGTGGGACGAATAATGTTTCAAGGAAACTATGTGTTACACAGGCCTCGGTCACGCTTTCCTTCCACCAGCAGACATCAGTCTTCCACCGACAGACATTAGTCCTTCCACCGATAGACCTGCAGTACTTCCGCCAGCAGACCTTCACCAGAAGACCTTTCACCAGCAGACTTGGAAAAAGTCACCAGCAGACCTTCACCAGCAGACTTTGGATTAAGTGCAGACCTTTGCTCAAGGACTAGCAGACTTCACAAGTCTCCCTCAACCAGCAGCTCAATGGTTTTGTATTCTTTTTTTTTTTTTTTTAATCTATAAGATTGTATAGGGTGTTTACTCAACACAATGCACATGCATTTTTTTTTTTTTTGTTTATAATAGAGTGGAAACGTCACTACATTGGGATCATATTGGACCCACAGGACTAAATTCTAAAACAGATTCGGGCAAAGTTGCAGAAGTAACTTACCTGAATTAACACACTAGAACACATTTACCACACTGTCGTTTTCGTACAGCCACTAGACCCACAACACTATGGTGGTTTGGGTAACTCACCTGGATCAGATTGCAAGCTCAAGACTAACCAGGTTTGTAGCCTATGATTGTTGCCAATCTTCATTTTAAGGTAATAAGAGAAAATTTGAGCAAGAGATGGAGAGGCACCAGGACTATTGGACGCCGAGTAAATGAAGGAAGATGCAGACGCTGCTCTATTCAGTGGTGAGTGATGGTAAAGGAAGCAAGAGTACCAGAAGAAAGAGAAGAGTGCTGCTTCTAGTGAGCCAGCCGAGCACTAATTCAAACCTGCTCGTTTTGTGTCCAGCGCTACACAAGAGGAGACGTACCTACAAATAAAGGGAGTGTATTGATACTGAATATAGCAATAGCAATGATACTGGTAGATAGAAATTTTTATTATATGAAGAAATATCTCAATCACTTTAGTAGTGTAAAACTACTAGAACTGTTATAGTTGAAAGAATAAAAAATCTTAGAGGTAGCAATAGAATCTAGGAGTATTCTAGCTTCAATCAGAAAATCTAGAAAAGGTCAACAGCTAATACGGCCTAAGGATCTACAATTTATAAAACCGCTCGGAGTTCTCCGGTAAGCAGGGCAAACTTTCGGTGCTGTGAGAGGACGGACGGGACTTTAATTGCATTGATTCTTGACGCCAGGTCACAACTATCAGAGGCCACATTTTCTTTAGCTGCATTGAGAATTGTCTGCAAGATTTGCAGCGGATCACCATGGCTAACGATCAAGATTATGCATCTGCAACACAAGAGCACAATTAGAATTTATATCAATGATCGGTTAACCACAGAAACTAGAGCCCAGAAATTTCGGACAATTTCTTTCCACATATTACTATTGTAGTGGCTTTTTATCTCATAACCCTGCAATGAGAGGGAACAGATGCAATTTATTACCCTTGAAATTCTGACTCGATATCTACCAAAACTCTTGTGAGTCTAGAAACAACATCAGCAACACTTTCTCCACCTTCTGGCTGAAAAAATGGATCTTTTGCATCAAGATCCCATATATCTGCATACTGTCAATGAGAGTGTAAAAAAATAACATCAATACAAATCTAAATCATGTGTGTAAGGTGTTAGAAATAAAGTCTAGTAGTATCAAATTTACAGTAACTGGACCATCAAAGTAGACCATATTGGCCCATTAAATTAAGTTGTCCCTCAAACAAATTACTTACTTTATCGTGAGAACAAAGCTCAAATGAAGGACCGAAGTAACGCTCACGAAGATATTTAAAAACCTGCACAGAGAATCTTTACTCGAAGTTCAATGCAACAAATAAATACGTAGAAATTTAAATAAACAAAATAAAGGGCTAATTGCATAGTAGCACTCGAAGGTTTGCTCGGAGTTGTAATTTGGGGTCAGTGGTTTCTAATTTGCAATTTGGGGTCCATGGTATTATTTCTGTGGCAATGGGGTCAAGAGGGGATTTTTGCTAGTGTTTGGATAGAATTTTAACAAAACTTAACCACAGGCGACACACATAGATAGTTTTGTCATTTTACTAGTCATACGATTGATATATACTTCAAAGTGTATATTACGTGTTACCCCTTTCAAATTACTTACTCCTTCCATCCCTGAATCATTGTCCTGTTTTACCAGGGGCATGGGTTTAGAGAAAATAATTAATTAGCTTATAATATTGGTATAACATGTGGTTTCCTTTAAAGCTCATGTGAATGTGGCCCACGATTAAAGTAGGAAGAAAGTAAGGGTAAACTGGTAAAAGTATTTTCTAAAAAGGAAACTTTGCAAACAAGACAATTTTGTTGGACTGAATGAAAAAGGAGGGAGTATAGTACAAGGCAGCCTTCTTGAAATATATTTCTTTCTCATTCATGAACCCTCACATACACAAGTGCACATGAACAACTATGTAAGAACTCTTTCTTGTCTAGACACTGAATTCCTCCCTCCGTCACCAACCTCAATTTCCATGTAACTATTATTTTTTCCAAAAACTTCATCTCCAGATGAAAGTTCAAAGAGTCTATTGGGATCGAAGTCCTGGTGGAGGTTGGAATCTGAAACGTGTCGCATGTATGTTTATGAAAGTTGATGACAAGTATATGAGCTTCTGAAAAGGGCCGAAGTTATTTAAAAGGGAAAATATGTAATAAGATTTTGAGATTATATATTTATCATGAGACATGCTATCGTTAAATATGTGTGCCACGTGTGATTAAGTTTCATTCAAATTCCATCCAAAACCTTATGAAAAACCCCTTTTGACCCGTAATTTCAACATTGAATGGCATGTGCATCACATGTGATTAAGCTTCGCTAAAGTTCCATCCAAAAGGCAAAAAGCTAATAAAATCTCCCTTTGACCAAACCTTGGGGGTAGTAAAATGCAAGTAGCCCAAAAATAAAAGCACAAGAATGTTTGAAACTCTGGTTTACTAACCCCAAACCCAATCATCCAACTCATTATAAAAGGGTAAGGGTTCAGCATTCACCTATGACCAAATCAGTGTCATAGGAAAATTTCTCATGCTGGTGTGAAAGTTTTGTGTAATGAATAGCCAAAGCTTTTTTTTCGATCTGCAACCACCGAAGCTTATGCTATGAGCTTACCCGCCATTGTAGATCTACCCTATGACGTGATAAATTATACCTTGCATTGAGGCCCTTCAAAGGGGATATTCAGGACTGATGCCACCACTTTAGCTGTGTGACTGGTTCTTGAAAATGGAGAGTAACAAATCCTGACATTTTCAAGTAGTGTGCCCTTTTCCTTCAGTTCCTGCACATATGAAGCATTCCATCTGTAACGACTTAATCTACAAATGCATGAATAGCCTCAGACACCCTGTTTTTATTAAATCACTATACATAAAATCAGAATTTTAAAATTACTACTCTTTCTTCTTTAACAGTATATGGGTCAGACGGGAACCTCGTCATTAGTGTTTAAGTAGACATATGACTATCCTCAGGTCTAATGGCAACCAAGTTTAATCAAAATAAACTGATGTCTTGATACAGCAGTTCACTTCCCAATGTGAAAAGGAACACACCAATGTGCTTAGGTGAGACTTGGCGTGGATCAGTCCCATTGTCATTCACCATTTCACAGAATGGTGAATTTATTCCAAACCTGAAGTGAACTTAGTGAACATGCTTAAATGAGATGGTACATAAGATGGATCCACTCACTAAACTGATGAGCTATGTTCACACTACGAAGTCCAACCAAAGTGGTAGATCAGAGCACAGTGTCATTCAACCTTTCTTCCATTGCCCACATGTTCACACTTTTCCCTAGTGATCCTTCTAGGACTTTTAGTTTTTGCTTCCTTCTGTTCCTTACCATTAAACACATACATGCTCCATTCACTAATCTAACTTATGTTTTCATGATCATTTATGTTTCGTCTGTTTCTATAAGCTTTGCCAAGCTTGATAATTACCCAAGACAGTCCGTCGTCACCAACTTCAGTCCTTGCTTTCAAGTCATTCAATCCGTACGGTGGCAATCCTCATCCCAATTACAATAGCATTGCATATGAAGCCAATGTTTACAATACAACTTCAAAGGCAATCAAATTGAAATTCTGTTCATTACCAGAATACACCAAGATCCTTAAGTTCTTACATCAATCCTGAATCTCATACATATGGTCCACGTGATATCCAGCTCAATGGTTACCACACAACAAAACCTACCAAAACTTAAGGAACTGTGTACCAATCTGGTCTACTAGTTGAAAAGAATATAATACAAACAACCAGATTTAAAAGTTGTTGAATGTAAAGAGAGAAAGAAGAGAAGAGAATTGTGTTGAGAAGCCGTAACCTAAACTGGTTAGGCAAAGATCTATATATATGTTTGTGATAATACAATCTACATCAAGACCCCCAAACATATAGCTTATACCAAAAAGACCCACAATACTTCTCACACTCTAACACTCCCCCCTCAAGTTCAAGCATAAATGTTATGCACAACTAGCTTGTTACAAATATATTCTATTTTCATGCCTTTTACAGACTTTTACAGGCATTCTAAAATATAATACAGGCTAGTTGATTTTTTTTTAAAGGAAACCTAAAGAGGGCAACTTACCTTCAAAAAAGTTTCCCCAGCCAACTGCGCTTGATTAACACCTTCAGAAGCCAATTTGTATTCCTCAAGTACACCATTCTCCTGTTAAGATGCTAATAAGCTGATTATTAGAGAACTAGAATATGTTCAAAATAGTGGGTCCTCATGAACCACATAGAAATTTATTGCAGCTGCAGGAAAAAAACTGTTTTCAGGACAAGATCTCATATTATAATACATTCTAAAACTGCTAACCAGTCATCACGGCATGCATCATTTAGAGAGGCAGGAGTTGGTAAGATATTTAAAGGGAAACTATGAAATTCGTGTAATGCATCAGCAATTAGAGAAAAGGGATTCATGTAGACTGAGCTGCATAAAGATTATAATGGACCAGCTCTAGAAGTAGAAGAACCAATTGTAGAAAACTATATGCAACAGGCAATGTATATAGAATCAAAGTTGATACTACAGCTTGTCAGCTCCTACTTGGTGGGGTTCCGAGAGGCGTTAGCAGGCTCGTCCTTCACATCATAGAGAGAAAAGTCAGCGAAGGGGGCATCCCACAAAAGACCTAGGGAAAGGATCTGTAAGCAGGAAAGTAGCCAGTCAGGAAGAGAGGCTCAGACACTAGGTCTCGGTCCTGGTTGAGAAAATAGAGTGCACTGGAATAGAGGCTGGAAGCTTTGTCAGCTTTCTATCAATGAACAGGGATCGACGGAGCATTTGGCGTTGCTTTTTTTTTTCTGTCCTTTGCTATTAGCGAGTTCCTACCCATTTTCATTCATAGCAAAGCACTTGCAGAATCAAATCCTTTTTCACAAGATCCTGCATCAGCTATACATCCTTCTTGCATTGATGCCAGAGATATCGCCATTGCTATACATCTGCCATAGACGCCAGGTCTGAAGCTAAAGCTTAGACACGTATCAACATGTTTGAGTAAAATTGCAGGAGGGTATGATGGAGTATCAAATCTTCCTAAATTACTTTCCAATTTCATGCCAGCAAAATTTCCAACTTGGAGAACTTTGACCCCCAAATAGAAGCTAAGAACTTTTTCTTCTGGGTTACTCAAAATCTTCACTTCTTGGAAAGAAAAGATGAATCATTCACATCGAATCTTCAAGTATAATGACTTCGAAAAGGTTTCAAAAATATCATGGCAGATAATTGAGTAAAATGAGGCAACAGAAGTCTCCAAATTACACCATAAACTCCAGAGAAGTTAGATAAATTCAGCAAGTTAGACTCTTCATTTAATTGTGCCTAATATTTGCTTGTTTCATTAAGCATAACTACTGCTCCCGGAAATTTTGTTTGTTTCGTACACGCTGCCTCCATCTTTTAAGAAAGTCTTACTTTGAATGTCAAACTTTTTAATGACGACTTTTACTTCCATATATTTCATTTTAATTGCAGACAAATTACACCTTTTGTATGATACATATGAGCATCATGGTCTTTCTCAAAAGAAGTGAAGTTTAGGAAAACAGAGAGAACTTTTGGCTTCAAAATTAAGAAATGAGACTCTTTTTTTCTGGGACAAACTGTAAAGGAAAGTTGAACTATTTTTGTAGGATGGAGGACGTAGTACTTTAGCCCTTCACTCCCAAGCTTTACTAGTCTAGGTTCAGGTTTTATAGAGTGAGAGTGTCTTCACTTCACTAAACAACTGATACCCTTCATTGATTTCTCATACTATACCCTGCTCTTGCGTAATCATCTTAAGATATGAAAATTTATGCCACCACTGCAAAATACTCCCTCGTGTCCCAACAAAATAGTCTCATCTCATTTTTTGAAAGCGAACCTAGTATAAAATCAAATCGCTATTTTGGAATACATTATTATGTCTTACATGAAATTTCAACTATTTTTGCAACATTATGAATAGTATCAATAACGATTTTCAAATTTTCATAATAATAACTAAATTAGTAGAATTTTTTTGGTGAAAATTCTTGATCAAGTTGACTGGAAAAAGTAAAAGTGAGACTACTTTTTTTGGGGGACGGAGGCAGTAGAAGAGAATTAACTATACCTTCGTAACTTTAAATTTACATACTTTGATGAATAAATTCTAATATCCTAGCCAATCTTAACGGCGGCCAGTGTACTATTTTTCACTCTAGACAGCGATCCACAATCAGGAAACACCAATAATTCAACAATGAACAATTTAATTACAATCCATAATAAAAAAAACCCAATATGATCATACAAATTCTAATAAAAGCATCAACCTTTAATATTAGTGAAAGATTCTACTTGTTAGAAACTTAGACAATCCAAATGCCCATTTCCAACAAATAGCAATTTCTAATCAAAATGTGAAAGAAATATTCCAAAAGTAAAAGGGAAAAGGGAGAACTGACTGACCGGAGATGAAATAATGAGACCCTTTTCGTTTGGAATGCTTTTGCCATGCCTCAGCACCCAATACCTGTTTCCCAGAAATGATATCGTCGACATGTTCCCCCAGCAATCTCTTTCTTCCTCTCTGCTTCAATCAAAATTTTACCCAACCAGGACCCAACAACCGGCTTTTACAGTCCAAAAAGGAGTGTACAACTCAAGTCTTATAGAGCAGGAGCAATGAAAAATCAAAGGGGCCAAAGTGCTAATTCTTCAAAACAATGGGGGGAGCATGTAGAAACTGATAAAGTCTATGAATAATAGCATAAGTTCTTTCATTTCATCGATTAAGTCACCTATTTAGAGGGAGTTACAATTAGGGTTACAGAAGGAGTAGGTTACAAGAAACATATACAATGTAGGAGTTCTAATAAGGAAAGGAATTATACAAGGAAATGAACTATACAAAGTAGTTACCATTAAATAATAATTACAAATATTTATTCTTTAATATGCCCCACAAGATGAACGTCAAGAGAAGAGACCAATCTTGTGAAGTAATTGTTGGCATCGCTGGCGAGCAAGCGGTTTTGTGAGAGCATCGGCCAACTGATCAGCCAATGAGACAGGAGAAACCCGTAAGAGCTCGCGTTGAACTTGTTGTCGAATGAAGTGGAAGTCAAGAGGCACATGTTTCATTCGAGTATGAAAGACCGGGTTCGAGTAAAGGCTAGTGGCACCTATGTTGTCACAGTAGATGGCGGGTTGTGAGGAGGAGGTGACACCCAGCTCGTCAAGGAGAGACATAATCCAGCGGACCTCGGCAGCAGTGGCAGCCACAGCCCGGTATTCAGCTTCAGTAGAGGAGCAAGCAACAATGCACTGTTTCTTGGAGCTCCACGAGATCGGGTTGCTGCCAATGTAGACAATGTAGGCGCTGGTAGAAGTGTGGTCATCTTTGTTGCCCGCCCAGTCGGTATCAGTGAAGGCATGAAGAGCTAGGGGCGACTGACGATGAAAGAGAATTCCAGCATCAATGGTCCCGCAAAGATAGCAAAGAACTCGTTTGGCCGCATTCCAGTGCTCGGTGGTTGGCCTGTGCATGAACTAGGAGAGTTTGTTGATTGCATAGGCAACATCAAGGCAAATGAGAGACAAATATTGAAGGCTTCCAACCACTCCCGGATACTATGTAGGATCGGTGAGAGCAATTCCTAACTGAAGTGTCAAGGTTGGTGAGGTGGCAAGAGAGTAGCAACCGAGCGGGCATCTGTCATGCCCGTACGAGCAAGGAGATTGGCAATGTATCCACGCTGGGAGAGCATGAGACCATTTGGTCGCTGAACAACTTCAACACCAAGGAAATAGTGAAGAGCACCAAGGTCTTTGAGCGAAAAAGCGAGTAATGAGCAGCGAGCAGAGAGATGAAGGTCTGAACTACAACAAGCTGGTTCCCAATGATGATGATGTCATCCACATAGACAAGGAGATAGATGATGGTGCCCTTTGCATTAAGTATGAACAACGATGTGTCGGCCACATAATTTTTTAAGCCGGAGGCAAGAAAAACTAACGCAGTTCATTATACCATGCTCGGGGAGCCTACTTGAGTCCAGGGCCTTGTGAAGCCGACAGACATGCTGAGGGTTATCCTTGTCGATGAATCCAGGTGGTTGAGCCATGAACACCTCCTTGGTCAGAATGCCTTGGAGAAAGACATTGTTCACATCCAGTTGCCTAAGGTTCCACCCTCGGCATATTGCCAGTGAGAGAACTAGGCGAACAGTGGTCGGTTTAACCACCGGGCTGAAGGTTTCGTGAAAGTCAACCCCTGGTTATTGGTGAAACCCTTTGGCCACGAGGCGAGCTTTGTAGCGATCAATGGTGCCATCAGCATGACGTTTGATGCGGAATATCCATTTACAGCCAACAATGTTACGAGCACCTGTCGAGAGAACCAGATCCCAAGTGCCATTTCGAGCCAGTGTATCATACTTTTTAGACATGGTCTGGCGCCACTTGACATCTTTGAGAGCTTGAGTGACATATGTTGGTTCAGTATCTCCTGCTAGATGAGCCGAGAGACTGAGTTTGGTAGGCGGTTTGAAGATATTGTTCTTTGAGGGGGTAACTATGGATGAAGTACTAGAGGCAACGGACACATTAATAGGGTCGGCGAGCACTAGAAGAGGGGCAGCGGGCACTGGACCATCTTCGGGTGAAACACACTCTAAATGTACAGGAATGGTAGTAGGCACAGAGCTATCCTCGGGTATGGTGCTAGGTATTGTGGAGGGTTGAGCAGTACTCACAAGACTGGTTACAAGCATAGTAGCAGTTGGTTGAGGGTGATGTATGGGCGAGCTGAAATCCACCACATTTTGATTAGTGCTAGGAGCAACTAGCGGGAAGTTACTAGAGTGGGCAGCGTACGGTGTGTATGAGACTAATAGCAGTTCATGCGGTAGCTAGGCTTGGCGAAAGGAGGTAGTGGGGCGGGCAAGGTGGGTGTCGAGAGTGGACATGGGAAAGGCACAAAACGAACATGACGCGGAACGAACAGCTTGGCGGTGCTCGGATCATACAGAGATGGGCACTCTGAGTGAGCAAGTAACCTAGGAAGACACAAGGAGTGGAACAGGGAGCGAGTTTGTGGATGGAGTAAGGGCGGAGCCAAGGGTAGCAAAGGCGGCCAAAGGAAAGGAGTTTGAAGTAGTTAGGCGAAGATCCAAACAGTTTTTGGTAGGGAGATATCTAATCTAGAGTAGGTGTTGGTAACTGGTTTATGAGGTAGGTTGTTGTTTAGAAGGCAAACAACCAGAAGGACAGCGGAGGAGAAGCTTTGGAGAGAAGAGAGAGACATGTCTCAACAATGTAGCGATGGCGACATTCCGAGAACCCATTGTGTTCCGAGTGTGAGGTGGCGAGGTGAGATGAGAGATGCCAAGTGGACAGTAGGCGGTTAAGCCAGTATCGCGGGCTAGACCCATGTACTCGCCGCCATTGTCCGAGTAAAGAGTGACAATGGTGGTTTTGAAAAAGTTTTCAATAAGGGCTTTGAAGCGAGGAAAGACTGTGGCTACCTTAGATTTTCGTTTGAGCGGGTAGAGCCATATATGGTGAGTGTAGTGATCAACAAAAATAACATAATATTTAAAGCCATCAACAGAATGAATGGGTGAGGTCCAAACATCAGAAAAAATAATTTGAAACGGGGAAGAAGACACTGTGGTAGATTACGAGAAAGGAATCTTATGACTTTTATTGCAAAAACAATCATTACAATGTTTATATTTATTGCGAGTAGTGTCTAAAGCTACGCCTAAACTAGATAGAATCTGATGTTGGACGGGTTTAGAGGGATGGCCAAGCCGGTGATGCCAATCGTGGAGAGAAACTTTAGCGCCCACACAGGCAGATGGACGAGGAGGAGGGTTTGTGGTCGGCCATTCATACACACCATCTTTAGAGTGCCCGGTCAGTAATATGTTCCCTGCCAGTAGATCCTTCACATGAAAAGAAGATGGTAAGAACTCAATAGATGTTTTATTGGAGATGCAAAATTGAGATATGGATATAAGATTATGTTTCATGTTGGGAACAAAGAAAACATTATACAAGGTAAATGTGTGTGATGGTGTGTTAAGAGAAGATGAACCAGTTTTGGAGATAGGTAACCATGTACCATCAATAATGACCATGTCGTCGGTGCCTGCGTAGTCGGAGTGGAGAGAGAGGTTGCCAAGGTCGCTAGTGACATAGTGAGAGGCACCACTGTCAAGAAGCTAGCTCGGTGTCGTTGTGTCCGATGTAGTCGCTAGATGTGCCCACAGTTTCCAGCCAACTACCGAGGAGGAAGAAGCAACTTGGAGCATGGTAGCGACCAGTTGGTAGTTTGGGCAGCGAGCAACAGTGTGACCCTGTTGACGATAGCCTTGACACTTTGCGAGATAAGGATGTTGTGGTCGTGGAGATGTTGCCGATGTCTGCTGAGAAGGGTGTCGAGGTTACGAGGAAGCCTGTCGAGCATGCGAGTTCTTGTTCCTCGGAACAGCAGGATTGGCAGTAACAAGGTGTGAAAAGAACGTAGGCTGAGACTGTTTCAAGAGCAACTCGTGGTTGATAAGTTTCTCATGAAGCTCATCAAACTATATGGGGGTGTCCCGACCTTCGACCACATCAACGATGTGGCAGTAGTCATTGTCCAAACCCGCGAGGATGATCTCAATGAGATCCTCATGGTCGAGGGGTTTGCCGAGGGCAGCAAGCTTATCAGAACGTCCCTTGACGGACTGCATGTAGTCGATTATCGTCTGACTACCTTTAGAGGCTCGTTTAAGGTAGTCTTTGATCTGCTTGATATGGCCACGTGTTGGGCGAGCATAGGTGTGAGCCAGAGTTTCCCATGTTTCGTGGGTGGTGGCGGCCTGTTGAATCATGGGGACCAAGGGAGAAGAAAGGAAACCGACAAGAGCACCAAACAGAAGTTTGTCTTGTCAGATCCAGGGTTGGTAGTGCGGGTTGGGTGTTGGGACGTCCTTGGATGTTTGAGCATCTTTGGCGAGGAAGGTGAGAGGCGGGCATGGGTGTGTCGTCTAAAAATTTGTAGAGGTCATAGCCAATGAGGGTTGCCTTAACTTGTAGTTTCCAAGCGATGTAGTTGGTGGAGATGAGTTTGGTGATGTTATGGTGAGAGATGTTTATGAGGTCAAAGGTTTGTGTTGGATCAACTGGGTTTTTAATGGTGAGGGTTTGATTTTTCCGTTAGCCATGGCGGTGAGTGGTTAGGGCGGCGGCAAAAGGAATAGGAAGAAGGTTTAGGAGCTTAGCTCTAATACCATGTAGAAACTGACAAAGTATATGAATAATGGTATAAGTCTTTCATTGATTAAATCACCTATTTATAGGGAGTTACAATTAGGGTTACAGAAGGAGTAGGTTACAAGAAACTTATACAAGGTTGGAGTTCTAATAAGGTAAGAATTATACAAGGAAATGAACTATACAAGGTAATTACCATTAAATAGAAATTACAAATATTTATTCTCTAATAGAGCAATGGGTATCATCGGGTAGTTTAACTATGATCTTCACTTTTGGGTACTAGAGGAAGGGGCAGATCATTTCCAATGCTAATGTTGGGTGTGAAAGAAATTAGATGCCACCTAAGATTTACATCACTTAAAAAAAAACATTTTCAATGCAAATGTGGATGATGAGTATGGATATGATGTGGCAACCAAATTTGTTCATATTATGGATAACAATGTCAATCTTTCTCATTCTACTTAAGGGTGTGGATACATTCTAGTCATTATTATTATTTGGTAAAACACACAAATGGGCCACCAAACTTTCCCACTTTTTTGCAATTCGGCCACAAAAGTTTAAAAATGTTATTTGGGCCATCCAACTTTAGTTCTGTTACAAGCGAGTCCATTTTTTTTAATGATGGGTGTGGATATGATGTGACAACTAAATTTGTTCACATTGTGGATAACAATGTCAATCTTTCACATTCTACTTGAGGTGTGGATACATCTTAGTCATTATTATTATTTTTAAAACTCTTTGGTAAAACACACAAATGGGCCACCCAACTTTCCCACTTTTTGCAATTCGACCACCGAAAGTTTAAAAATGTTATTTGGGCCATCCAACTTTAGTTATGTTACAAGCGAGCCCGTTTTTTTGGATGGACGTAGATTTAACCATTAAGTTGTGTCAAATATCTATTTTACCCTTATAAATACAATTTTTTGCGATATTAGAAATCCAAAGGGGTCTAACTGAATATATATATATATGTCATTTGTATAAAGATTGTATAAAGAGAAGGGGTCAAAGTATCATTTTCGATTGATCTTCACAATACCCAACAAGCAAAACCAAATGGCGGTGTCAAATTTTTGAAAGAACTGTTATTTCCGTCTAAAATTTGGGGGCCCTTGCCGGGGCCTTGGCACACCTCTCTTAACAACAACCTTCAAGTTATCACGAAGAATAGTTATGTACACCATCCCAAATCCACCCAAACCAATAATCATATTCTTATGAAAATTATCCGTCCTTGATTGTAAATAAGATAATGGAATCTTTAACACGTCGTATCCATTGGTTCCCAGTGAGGTAAGTGTCATCCCTACAGAGAGTTTACTATCTAGCCGGAGATGAAGAGGAAAGAGATCGGAGATCGGAGCTTTTGATGATGGCAAGATTGTGGGTGTTATGTCGCCGACGGTGGAATTTAAATCTAAACTGGAGTGAGCCGGAGACGAGAGCTGCTGGGCCAGCGATTTTCGGAGATGGTCGGGTTGGAGGCAGAGACAAATCTCCCAGATTTGTTTGGGAGATGGTAGTTTCTAGATTTGCTGGAGGCTAGAATGGTTGTTGGATTTGAGGGAGATGCATGAAGACTTGGGCGGCGGAGTGGATTTGAGAGAGATCGCAGAAAGACCGGTCTGGCTAGCTCCCATATATCTCATTTCCTCATCTCCGGCCAAGCGGCTCCATGTCATCTTTTCTCTGATCGTCATCTTCATCTTTAGTCAATACCTCCATCTTCATTATTTCTTTCAGATCCAGCGAAGACAGTGCCAAGCTTCTTCGTCTCTGCCAATCTTTGGCCTTCATTCTCCGTTGCCGGCCTAACAACCCAATCACAAGTCTTCTCTCTTCGTTCCGATCGCAACCCAACAATGCTTTGTTTCTTGTGTACGTCATGGATATTTTAGAAACAAATTTATGAAAGTGGAGAGAGAGTAGACTCAAGAAAGAGCTGAAGATAGATTCAAGCCATCGGTGCTTTAGCTTTTTTTTTCTTGATCAACATCTCTTGATGGAATAACAGGGTTTTAATAAAAAGAAATGATTTGATTTGGGTTTAGATTTGGAGTATGTTGGGTTTTTCAAAGACAAAAATTGAAAATTAGGTTTTAGATTGTGGTTTTTTGATCTTTTTACATCTTTCAAGTAAATTAAATTAATTTTGACATTTTAACGTTATTTTTCCTATTTTGTCCCTTCATTCAACGTCCTGACCTAACGCCTGTTAGAAAATTGACTTGCTTGCAACATAACTAAAGTTGGAGTAAACATAGAAAAACCAAAAATATCAGATTGTATGGGTTCGGGGATAAGTTATGAGTTAGGAAGGGGTTAGGCACGCAACTCATCATTTCGGTCTCATAATGAGTTTATTAATATGTTTGTTTTATTTTATACACTTTGGCTCAGAATAATACATTTATAAACGATGGAAAGAAATAAAGAGAAATAACTTTGCATTCATTAAAGAAAAGAAAACAAAATTACAACTGAAATAATATAATTTATAGAATAATTACAACATTTTTATAAGCTATTTTAGGAATAAAATAGTTATACTAACAACAAACTTTATTTACATTACATGTATAAACAAGAAAGAAATTTATTAAATAAGAAGAAACATAACTATTTCTTATTCTGAAGTGTATGCAGAAAATAAACTAAATACACTGTAAGAAATTATAATTGCTTTACATTAAAGTAAAGACAGAAAATAAACTAATTAGAACAGAAGGAAAATATAACCATTATTACATTTAAAGAAACAACAGAAAAGAAACTAATTTAAGCAGGAAGAAAATATAACTATTTTCTATATTAAAGTAAAGACATAAAATAAACTAATTAAATACCTATATTTTAACTATTTATATTAAAGTAAAGCCACTAATTCAATTGCCACCTATAGCTTTGTTTCAGTCGGTTATAACATGATCTGGATCCAGGACAAAACTTCTTGCTAAAGACATATAAAATTATCAAAATATAAACATTAAATAGGGTCCATGAAACTTGTGATACTCGGCAATAAACTATGGATCATGACTCTTCTTTTTGTCCATTAGAGTCATCATTTTTCTTGAGCATACTCATTTTTATCTCCCTTAAAAGTCTCTCCAAATCGAGTCTTTCTGGGCTGTCCTCAGTTAATCTCTTCAGGAACTTTCCCATCCCACTTTACAAAATTTGGTTCATCGAGTCATCCCAGGGCTTTTTCCGTCAAACTCATTGGATACATAAAGGCTCATCATCTCTAGAAATAGCTGCACTTTCTATCTCTGTCTGAAGAAACGAAGAAGCTACAAAAGCTTAATCCCTCAAGAATAAGTTGTTTATATTCACATGCATTGAAAGATCGGCTCCCTATGAGGTAAAGGCTCGTTAAGTTGAAAACTCGAAAGTGCGGCCTAAGCAAGAGTTAGAGTACAAAACAAGTGGTCCCTCTGAGGCATCGATTAGTAGGACTCACTAATCCTGATTGAATTTCTTTCTTGAATGATGCACTAATCAAAAGATTGAAAAGTAACCCTAAACTTCACCCACCTTCATCTCAAAAATCACCATCAACTCATATACTCATAACCCTTCAAAGTCAACCAGAAGTCACATCTCAAACTCTTATATTACATTTCAATCACCTTATCTTATCTTGTCTTAACATGTTTAAAGAAACGGATAACACACATGCACATTCAAGAGTCCATTTTTTCAAGAAAAATAAAGTTTCATTTGCATGCTTATATCTTTTCTTTGCATTCTTTTAGTACATCTTATCAGGTCTTCTGCCGCATTGGCCTTTGGAAAAATACAAATGTTCTTCCAGCATCTCGCCAAGGACCTCTTCCCAAAGATCCTCATCAGCATCATCAAAAGCTACACAAGCCAATCATCAACAACATTCCGCCACAACGCTTTATAATAATCGCTTCTCCTATGCTGGGATAAGCACATTTAAAAAAAAAATCTGCATCACTGCTCCAATTCTAGGATAAACACATTTTAAAAAATTGCATCACTTCTCCTATGCTGGGATAAGCACATTAAAAAAAATTACATCGTTGCTCCTATGTTGGGATAAGCACAAAAAAAAAATCTCATCGCTTTTCCTATTCTGGGTTAAGCGTATAAAGCAGCATCGTTTTTCCTTTGCTAGGAAAAACTCATTTTAAAAAGTTGCATAACTTTCCCTATTCTGGGGGAAGTACATTTTAAAATTGCATCGTTTTCCTTATTCTGAGGGAAGCATGTTTTAAAAAAAAAGGTCTCATCACTTTCCCTATTTTGGGAGAATGGCATTTTAAAATTGCATCGTTTTCCCTATTCTATAGGAAGCGCATTTTAAAAATCTCATTACTTTTCCTATTCTGGGGGAAGGGCATTTAAGCATCCTCTATTCTGGGGGAAACGCGTTTTTTATTAAATCTCATCACTTTCCCTATTCTGGGAGAAGGACATTTTAAAATTGCATTGTTTTCCCTATTATGGGGGAAGCACATTTTTTTAAATCTTAACACTTTCCTATTATGGGGGAAGCACGTTTTTTTAAATCTTAACACTTTCCCTATTCTGGGGAAAGCGCGTTTTTAAAATCTCAACACTTTCCATATTCTGGGGAAAGGACATTTAAGAATTGCATCATTCTTTTCCTTTTTTAGGGAAAGATACATTTTAAAGTTGCATCACTTTCCCTATTCTGAGGGAAGGACCTTTAAGAAGTTGCATCACTTTCCCTATTCTGGGGGAAAATACTTTTTAGAATAGCATCACTTTCCCTATTCTAGGGGAAGACTATTTAAGAATTCACCTACCTTGCTTATACTGGGCGAAGCGCATCTGAGTCTCACCTGTTTTGCCTATGATGGGCGAAACGCATTCGAATCCCACCTGTTTTGCCTATGTTGGGTGAAACGCATCCAAATCCCAACCAGTTTTGCCTATGTTGGGCGAAACGCATCTGAATCCCACCAGTTTTGCCTATGTTGGGCGAAGTGCATCTAAATCCCACCTGTTTTGCCTATGCTGGGCGAAACGCATCCGAATCCCACCAGTTTTGCCTATGATGGGCGAAACGCATCCGAATCCCACCTGTTTTGCCTATGCTGGGCGAAACGCACCATCTATCCCACCCAGTGCTGGTTATTGCTTGTCGGCTTGAGCCGAACTACGTTTGGTCTGATTCCTGAAAAGGGTATGTGGGCAGCCTACTTAGTGGGCACAACCATCAGAGCATTTCATTTGCATCATATCTGCTCTATCTCATAAGTCCATTAAAAGTGTTTAGGGTATGAGATAAACTGTTGCATCCTAAACAGTTGCATCATAAACTGCTGCATACTGCATTCCTCCCCATTATAATTTTCACGAAATTCAGGAGTCTATTTCTTATCAACGATGTTCGTTTACTCTGTAAGTTTCGGTTTACCCGTAAACTCCATCGTTGAGGGGCTCTGTAGACGCCCCAATTTTGTACCCATGGTATATGACATGTCATAAAATATCATGACCTATTAAAAGGACTAACGAATGCCAAGTTATAGGGTTAAAAATGTAAAAAAAAATGCATAAATAATGAACTGTAGGGGGCCAAAGTGTCAAAAACAGAAATGAAAAAGCTGTGGGCGCAACCCACACTTCTTCTGGATGCCGCGCCCACAACCACCATGGGCAGCGCCCACAGCCCCAAAGTTACTGATGTACTTGGCCTATGGTGCAACCTTTTCAGCACGCGGTACAAGTTGTTAAAATGTAGAACGATCAAACTTAACTGCGAAGGAAGCCCGATCTCAGCCTATAAATAGAGGCCTTCGGTAGTGAAAAATTATAGTTCACACAGTTCACAAATTTACAATGCGCAGTCTGTGAACGTTCTCCCGAGAGAATGCCGAGGTTATTTTCCTCTCTAGCCCCGAAGCTTTGCCAAACTGCCGAAACCTCCCCTAAACACAAACACTCCGGCCAAAGTGAACTCTAGTTACCCTGCTAGGTTTTCACCCTATTTCACCGATTCCAAAATCCCAAAAAGAGCCGTTGCTCTGCCTGAATCCAGACGTCAAATCCAACCGAAGCAAGCAGTTGCTCTACCCGATTTCAGACTCGATGACAACAACAATCAAATAAAAGCAAACAGTTGTGTCGCCTGGATCCTGAGGCGAAAAACAACTAAAATGAGCAGTCACGCTGCCCGAAATACAACAACAAAAAAGCAAAAAAGACTTCCTTTCTCGGAAAGACAGGGGAACCACATGTAGACCGTCTAGTGGGCTTAAGCCCAGACATACCGGGTTTAGACACTTACGTTCCATGAGGTAAGTTCTGTCCCCGTAGTTATTTATTATAATCTATAACTTAAATATAAATATCTAATTATGTTTCATTTCGGTTTATACTTTAATGTAATAATAGTTACATTTTCTTCATGTTTAAATTAGTTTCTTTTCTATTCTTACTTAAATGTAATAATTGTTATATTTTCCTTCTTAGGATAGAGATCATAGGAAGTCTACCACATCTTATGTGTTCACACTTTGTGGGTCTTGCATTAGTTGGAAGTCTCAATTACAATCCGTTGTGGCCTTGTCCACAACCGAGGCTAAATACATAGCTATAACCGAATCAATTAAAGAAGCTCTTTGGTTAAAAGGCTTAATTTCCAAAATCGGTTTTTTGAGAGAAAAAGTGATAGTATTTTAAAATTTCCAAAGTGGTATTCAACTGTGTAAAAATCTAGTTTTTCACGATAGAACTAAACATATTGATGTTCGTTTTCATTTCATTCGTGATGTTGTTGCTAAGTGCATTATTTACTTGGATAAAGTTGATATTAGCTTAAACCCTGCTGATATGGGCACCAAGTGCCTTCCTGTTAAAAATTTTCTAAACTGCTTGAAAATTTTGATGATGGATACCGGTGATCTCGGTAATTAAGGATGTCCCATTTTCTTGTGATTTCCCCAAAAATTCCATGGTTGTTCTGTGTGCACAGCTATGGTGACTTGACTAATTCTGCTTTCCACTTTATGTATTAGTTAAGTATTTTGATTTATGCATCTTTGTGTGTGTTAGAAATCTTTTTCCCTACTTTGTTCTTACTTTGTGTTGGATCAAGTGCAGGGATAGCGATGATGATACATTTCTTAATATATGTCTTAGTGAGTCCATGTTTGTGAACCAGCACTTGTTCCAAGGTGGAGAATGTTAAAATTGGAGGCCCATTAGTGGCAACCTTTTATCTATTCAGAGAGCCCAAATTTTGTTGATTGGCTCATTCCCCTTCCAAGGTTTCTTGTGCAGCCGGTTTGTGCATTTGTTTCCATTTTTTGATCAATCAATTGGTTTCCTTAGTCAATCAATCAATTGATTGATTGACTACCTTATTATATATATACTCCTTCTCTTTGGCATCTTGGCAGAACAATTGCAGGACAATTGTTAGAAACCAAAAAAAAAAATTTGAGTGTAGCCGCCTATAAACAGCCGCCTCCCTTTTTTTTCCTCTTCTAATTTCTGTGATTGAAGGTTCGTCCTCCAATCAGTGATTTAGTGTGAGCAAGGTCCTCTTCCCGATTGCTCTGTGCTTCAGGTGGTTCTTTAGTTTCTCCCACGTTGTGTTGTCGGAAAGATTTTGTCCAATCGAATTTGTGGCTCTAATCTTGGTGGATAGTTGTTGGGTTTACCGTGGACTTTTTGGTGAACTTTGGTCGGTGAAAGGAATTTGAGCCGAAAAGCTTGTAGTCTAGATCTTTGTGATCGATGACGGCGAGTTGTGCTTGGGTCACGGCATAATTGCGAAGCTTTTCGTTTCATTTATTTTTTGTTCCTTCCCGCAGCCTTTTTTCTTTATAACTGTTTAATCTAACAGTTTGTGTGTAGGTTCTAAGAGTCCTTCATATTGGTACCTTGGAGTTCCATTGATTAGACTATTTGTATTAATAAGCTAGTTATTAGAAGGTTGTATTTTTTATTAATTCAAAAGCCCCATTTCTGTACGAGTTCGTTCCAGGCAGTGTGATATAAAATCACAACATATTTCATACGAGAATCATATCTTATATTCTATAACAAGCCTTAGCTGGTGCACTAACGTGCACTAAAGAAAACTCTCAATATTTCGGTACTCTCATTATCTTGCACTCTAACCATTGTAGAGTTCCGTATAAGTGTTTTAGACTTTACTAACACATTCATTAGGACCTAAATCGAAGTCATATATCATCAAAAATAACACAAATTCATAATTAACCAAAATGTCTTAATCTTGAGATTTCACAATTGTGAACAAACATTCTCCAAACAATGTAGGATTTTATCCTAAGGTTCAATATACTCTATTAAACACCTAATTGACTTCATAGAGTCCAAACTACAACCTTTTAAATTCTAGCTCAAAGGCAAATTCGGATTAAACTTTCATCCGGGTTTCTAAATCCAGAACTTATAATTTCATGTCAAAATACCCAAATAAACACAATAAACCAAACAAGATTCAATTTCACATGTTCACAAGTCAAAACCCCAACTAAACTTATCATTTAGACAATTAGTCATAACACAATAAACCATGAAAAGCGAATCTCTAACATCCTAGCATCATTTTAAGCTAGAGAGAAAGAAGAGGTTTAGTAACTTACATTTTTCGGTCAACAAACACCATAGAAAACGAAAACAAATCGGGGGAGAATACTTTACTCGTCGAGGATTTAGAACCGGTGATCTTTACTTAAAAATCGGATGGTTGGATGAATGGGGATGGGGGTGAGATTACACATAGTAATCTCTCCAAGAACATACACACAAGTCTCTCTCTCTTTTAGGTTTGAGTTCTCAAGGTTGAAGAGAGTGAGATATAACATAAAATGGGAGTAAATGACAGGGGTTTCAGCTCATTAGGTTGATCTCAAATGGTTAGGAATAATCACAAGGGTTTAGACTTAAACCATCGAGTTGTCGATTTCCTATGGTTCTATTTCTAATTAGATTAGTTGATAAACACACTTAATCAACCAACCACTAAAAACTCATCTAGATTAATCACCTAATATGAAAGGACTAATATGGGTCTATTAGGGACCAAATGGAAGGGCAAAATGGAGAAAACACAAAGAAAACAAAATTTACGGTGCTGGAAGGAGTTTCGCGTCATGAACAGTAACGCGACCGCGTCACATGCTTTTTCTAAGCTTCCCAGTGGAACTCCGTTCGTCGAAACGATACAAACTCTTCTCATGGCTGACCCTGAGGACCTAAACAAAAAGCCTTAAAAGCCTCAAACCAAACTAAAACCTCCTTGGGTGATATCTCGATCAAACAATTCCACCTCGTACCAAAAATTGGTCAGTAACTACGATACGAAGAACGAAACAACGTAGAACAAACCAACGAACTAACAAGTATACATACATGTTTTAAAGCATGTTAAAAGCCTAATGAAAGGTCTCAAACACATACCCAAAACTAAACCAAAACTAAGTGCAACACAAGTACGAAAGGCGATACTTTAACAGAATGTGAATCGCGAAACCAAACTTACGACGACGGTTAAACGTTGAACGTCATGACCTATGCAAACTTTCTAAACATGATTATAAGAAATGTAAATGTATCCACACAAGTACATTAAGACCTAAGATTCCTCAAAGGTCGCGAGCAAGAACTAAACAAGTAAACACTCTACGCCTCTATCAAGTCGAGTTTCCAACAACGACAAGTTACGCATTGTAACTATAACAACTCTAGGGTATTGCCTATAGTTCAATCTACCCAAAACACACGAGGACTCACACAAGAAGTCTCTCATACAAGCAAGTCAAACACGCAAAGTTTCAGGTTCTTACACATTCCATTTTGGTCATTATATTTTTCCATTATTGAAAACTCAACTTTATATCAAACATGTTTTTGGTTCAACAATTCTATCATAGTTGTGGACTTGGATTTTGTCTAATCATCCTCCATTCGCTCGTATTGAATCATCCTAGTCTCAAATCGAGGTATTGGAGCCCCAACCCGTGATTTTAACGTGTCCTTGTTTTGTGACCTTGTTTTTCCTTGTTTAGAAATTAGAAGCCCTTTGTTATGTGCAAGTTGTGCAACAGGCAACAGGCAACAGGCAACAGGCAACAAGCTAAAGACTGTCGTTTCATAATTCATCATATGGCAATTACCAATTGGTACAACACCGTCACCTAGCCAAGAAGCTACATTGTTCTTGATTACTTAACCTCATATCCAAACACAACCATACCTCCACCGCAACGCAACACATCACAGCGCGCGCGCGCGCACACATACACACACTGACTCTCTCTCTCTCAACTCCATTCCGAATTCCAAAGAAGAAACAGTTTTCCCATGGAAAGAACGAGACTCAATCTACGTGAAAGACAAACAGGTATTCGCAATTTCTATCTCTCTCTCTAGATCTCTAGATCTCAATCTCAATTACACAGGCTCACAAGTTACGAATTTTGATCTGTATGTATAATTGCTTCCAGAATGCATAACGCGAATGCTAAACCTAAACCAGCCGGTAAACGCCGCCGTCACTGCCAACGAAGAAGTCTACAAAATCCTAATCTACGATCGCTTCTGCCAAGACATTCTCTCACCTCTAATCCACGTCAAGGACCTCCGTAAGCACGGCGTCACTCTCTACTACCTCATCGACAAGCCTCGGGAGCCCGTTCACGACGTTCCCGCCGTTTATTTCGTCCAGCCGAGTAAACGCAACGTTGGACTCATTGTCGCCGACGCTTCCAGATCTCTCTACGACTCGTTCCACCTCAACTTCTCTTCCTCCATTCCTCGACCTCTGCTTGAAGATCTCGCGTCAGGTACGCTCAATTCCGATTCGATTAGTCGGATTTCCAAAGTGCACGATCAGTATTTGGAGTTTGTAACCTTAGAGGATAATTTGTTTTCGCTTGCGGATCACAAGTGTTATGTTCAATTGAATGATCCTTCTACTGGGGATTCTGAAATCGAGGCTATAATTGAGAAAGTTGTAAGTGGATTGTTTTCCGTGTTGGCTACACTTGGTGTTGTTCCGGTAATTAGGTGTCCAAGGGGTGGGCCGGGGGAAATGGTTGCATCTTTGTTGGATCAGAGGTTGCGTGATCATTTACTTGCAAAGAACAATTTATTTTCCGAGAGTGCCAGTTTTACTAGTTCGTTTCAGAGGCCAGTTTTGTGTTTGTTTGATAGGAATTTTGAGCTGTCGGTTGCAATACAGCATGATTTTAGGTACCGGCCGCTTGTTCATGATGTGCTTGGGTTGAGATTGAATAGGTTGAGCGTGCAAGGGGAAAAGGGTGGGAAGAAGTCCTATGAGTTGGATAGGATGGATGAGTTTTGGGTTGAAAATGGGTCATTGGAGTTTCCAGAAGTTGCAGTTGCAATTGAAACTAAGTTGAATAAGTATAAGAAGGACGTGGATGAGGTGAATAGGCGGACTGGTGGGAATGATGGGGCTGAATTTGATGGGACAGATTTGATTGGGAATACTAAGCATTTGATGAATGCTGTGAATTCGTTGCCGGAGTTGACTGAGCGGAAGCAAGGGATTGATAAGCACACGAATATTGCAACAGTTTTGTTGGGTGAGATAAAGGATAGGTCTCTTGATTCTTATGCCAAAAAAGAGTATGAGATGATGGTTAGAGGTGCCATTGATCGGAGTGAACTTATTGGTGTGCTTAAAGGCAAGGGTACTAAGATGGATAAGCTTCGGTTTGCTATCATGTTTCTTATTTCGACTGAGAGCATCCCTCCGTCCGAAGTGGATCTGGTTGAAGCAGCACTAAGGGAGGCTGAGGTGGATACTAGTGCATTTCAGTATGTGAGGAAGATCAAGTCACTAAATGTTTCATTAGCATCAGCGAGCTCTGCTAGCCGAAGCAACATTGTTGATTGGGCTGAGAAGTTGTATGGGCAGTCTATTAGTGCTGTGACTGCTGGCGTAAAGAATCTTTTGTCTGGTGATCATCAGCTGGCATTGACAAGGACTGTTGAAGCCTTGATGGAGGGGAAGCCGAATCCTGAGATCGACTCTTACCTTGTGTTTGATCCTCGTGCTCCCAAGTCAAGTTCTGGGTCAAGCAGTAGTCATCTAAAAGGACCATTTAAAGAAGCTATTGTATTTATGATTGGTGGTGGTAACTATGTGGAATATGGGAGCTTGCAAGACCTTGCACGTCAGCAGCCAGTCAAGCATGTTATATACGGAACAACAGAAATTCTCACAGGAGGTGAGTTTGTTGAGCAGCTGGGACTGTTGGGAAAGAAGATGGGATTAGGCAGTACCAGTGCTGCTCCAGCCCAGTAAGACACATGCCGTTTAATTGATCTGTGTAGCATGCTATTTGTGGATCAGTTATTGGCAGATGTGATCCTTAAAGAGATTATTGATGAGTCGGTAGTACGCTTGTTGATGCTAACCTGGGATGAGTGAGTTATATGATTGATGGGTTGATTTGGCATGAGTCAGTTATACGATTGATTGTGTTGATCTGGGTAGTGACTTATGTGATTTGACCCTGGCACCCTGACTATGTTTCTCATTTTGAACCCGAGATGGTGGCTGTCACTATAATGCTTACTTACCGTCAACAAGGAAGAACACATTTCCGTTTTATATCTAGTCTTGTGAGTAGCTTTTTACAATTCTATTTCCAGACTTCTTCACTGTATCTGAAAAACATAGAATTTAATTATCGTATCAATACCCATCAGTGTATGATGTTATTTTTTGGAATATCAGTTGACTTTCGTTACTTCAATCAGAGATTCACCCTTCTTGGTCCTTAAAACAGTTGGCCAATAAAATCAGTAGATAAAATTTTAAACATTAATGCATTAGGAACTACATGTTGAAGTATGGGAAATTGTGCATCATCTCAGCTGGTTAGCCCTGGGTGCTAGAAGCTTTTTTCATTTGTAAATTTGTGAAGTAGGCAGCACCTTGAGGCCTTCTACAACTTCAAAGACAGAGAATCAAAGCCAGTTTGCCTGGCGATGACTACGAGAACCATAAAACTGAAATTTCTCCACAACTCAAAAAACAAATGATCAATTCTACTCACTTAAGGACGGCTATCATTAGACAGTAATAATATCCTCATCATCCATTGCCTAATATCGGGATCTTACATCATCTCATGCGCTGTCTTATGTGCTAGTTTTTGGCTGCAATGTGTTTTGGAGTTTGGACTTGAAATTTGCTAATGGCATTTAGTTGTGCATTTGCATAACCTTTCTATATTATTGTCCAACACTCAAACAAGATATATCTTAGGTTTCTAGACTTGATGTCTGGTGTAATTCCTCTGGCTTAAAAAACTACTGCTTAATCCCCTACCTTTTTCTCAAATATCCTTTACTTAACTAATTTTATCGCCGTGGTCAACTGAAAGGCCTGAACAACTGCTTGTTTATGTCGATAATTTTTATACTTGTGATTGCATGAATCATCATAGGTTCACAATTGGCGTCTGATCCAGTATAGTCTACGGTGGATTGATTGATAAGCTGATGTTTATGTGTGTGATCTGTCTTTACACTAAGAAGAATATTTTGTCCCGTCTCTTGGATGGCTCAAGTCCTGATGCATTGAAGAGTTTCACTAGATTGGAATTCCTCAAATCATAAATAAACTGGTCAAGAGTTGAACTGGCCAGGTAATAGAAATTGTTACAATAGAATCTCAGTTATTTCAGTTAAAAACCTCCCAGCCATGAAACTGGATACTCGGTCCTTAGTACACCGAGCAATGAGTGAGAATAGTGTTTGTGTTTCTTTGTTTCTTTTCTTTTAAGGGAAGGAGTCTACATGCTGTAGCATCTTTACACTTGCAAGTTATCATTGTCATTGTTACTCCATTGTCTGTCAGAATCACAGTGATTTATATTCTGTGGTGTACATCACCTAACATCCATTATATTATATAGTGAGTAGATGAAAAATAAATAAAATAAACAAAAATAGAAACAGGACATGCAGTATGGCTGGTGCTTACTTCCAGATTTGCTTGTTTGAAAAATTCTAGTAGTATTATTGGTAGGGTTGTCAGATCCTTCTACAAACTTGGGAACTCATATTCTTATGTCAGTTTCAGCATTATAGGACTGTTTATTATCACGACTCTGTCAGCTAGATGTACAAATGCTATGTAAGGTTGTACACATGGTTGTTACAGCTTTCAGGAAGCAAAAGTGCAACATTTTCCTGTTATATTTGCTCACTAATTAGCATGATTCAGATCATTGTTGGACTGTCAAGTAAACTTGAATCACTGAGGTTCCTAATGCTCTGTGTGAACTCGTATCATCCTTTTGCAGCGTCTAAACCTGGAACATGTCGATTTGTAGTAAAATTTTGGTCCAGCTTTTCCTTAATAAGGCTATAGATTTTGTATTCCATCTTCTTTAAGGGCCAAGACTGGTCCTTTAGTCATGAAGTCCCTTTTTATTTTTATGTTTGGATGATGACATGCTCCATCTAACAAATGGGAAGCTTTCTACTTTCCCTGTATGAGCAACTTGTGCACACCATAGATCTTTCTCTATTTGAAGATTGTAATCTAATTTTTATGGACCGGTGATTGCTCGACATTAGATACAAATATTTATCCATTGCCTGGTTTAAATACAGAGTTTTTTTTTTTTTTTTTTCATCTTTAGATGATTCAATCAGTCAGTAGTATAGTTTGGTGTGGTAGTGCTAGACCAAAAATCCTTGCAAAAGTTTCGTACCAAATGAGGTGGAGATGAGAAATAGATAGGGAAGCGTAGATGTTCCACAACAGTAACAGGTGGGAGGAGTAGATATCAGTTTTGTTTTGATATCACCTGATTTTCTTAACATGACAGGAACAATGTAATTGCACAAACATCCTCCCCATCTTCCCACCTTGCAAGTTGTGAGTGGAATCGGCATCATGGGTTAGATGTTGGAACCTGACCTGCTTATAGTAGGCCCATGGGCTAGTCCAGTTTTGGTGGTTTGGGGAAATTTCAAGCCGGTCCAGACCGATTTTAACTTTTGGCCCAACGTGCTTCGTTCGGTCCTGGCCCAACCTTGTCTATTGACAGCTCTAGTTTTTAGGCATGGATGTTGTAACCTGGTTGCCGAAGAATGTTTTTCAGACACGTCAAAGCTCTACTGATTTGGTGATGCAGATCGCAGAGTTTGATACCAAATCAAATGCACCCAAATTTGTTGCCACATGACGTTTAGCATATTTTCAAGTTGTAACACTTAAATAAACAAGTTGATTCTTGAGACTTGATGTTCTATTCATTTATATTATTGAACAAAGCATGCTCAAGTTTGATTCATTCACATCAAGAGTCAAAACTTCAAATTAAGCATGGAGATGATAGTTCAATTTTGTCCATTCACAAGATGAAGTCAAAATAAGTAACAATTGTCTTTTTTTTTTTTTTTTGGTTTTCTATAAACTGTATTGCCTTTACACAAGAATTCAGTGTCAGTGTTCATAAATAATGAGATGTGTTTGAAAACATGAATAAAACCACAAAACATGCAAAATAAATAATATAATAAATCTTCTTGCGTCATCAATTAACGGTGAGTCGTCTTAAAAATTAAAAAGAACGGCGTGAGGTAATTAACCAAGTTTTTTCCTAAACGAAAATTGAACAAAAGCGCATGTACGGTTACGCTATTTGAAGCGAAATGTATATGTGAACTTCTGGATTCGAATTTGCATAAATCATATATGATGATCTCCAGCAGCATCTTTATTTTCTTCATGTAAATTGTTACACGCTCAAAACCCTAATAGCTCTCCACAATCCAAAACTCTTCAAGAATCAATGGCGAAACTAGCCTTCCCGATCCTCAAACACCTCTACCCCCGATCACACCCCAATCCAAACCCTCTCTTTACCCGATCCGTTACCTACATGCCCCGTCCAGGCGACGGCGCTCCTCATCCGGTAACACTCATCCCAGGCGACGGCATCGGCCCGTTAGTAACCAACGCCGTCGAGCAAGTCATGGAAGCTATGCACGCGCCGGTTTACTTCGAACGCTACGAAGTCCATGGCAACATGAAATGCATACCTCCCGACGTCTTGTCGTCCATACGCAAAAACAAGGTCTGCTTGAAAGGAGGACTGATGACGCCGATGGGCGGTGGCGTAAGCTCGTTAAATATGCAGTTGCGGAAGGAGCTTGATCTGTTCGCATCGCTCGTGCATTGCTTCAATTTGCCTGGGTTGCCGACGCGACACGAGAATGTTGATATTGTTGTGATTAGGGAGAATACGGAAGGAGAGTACTCCGGGCTCGAACACGAGGTCGTTCCCGGCGTCGTCGAAAGTCTCAAGGTATACTGTTTTTTTTTTTTACTTTTCAAAATCATTTGTTACAGAACACGAGAAATTTGATGTTGTTGTGTTTTTTTTAACTTTCTCTATTGCTTGCTTTAGTCATTATAATATTATCTTTTGTCCTTACTGGTAGTGGTGAAGTTTAGGATTTTTTATGAATTGTTTTATTTTATATTTCTTGACTGAAACGCTGATTTGTTGAACTCTTGTACCCTGCAATGCATTTGCCACATTTAATACAAAAATCATCTGTGCATATTTAACTTGAGAGAATTAATATAAAAAATGATTTTCTTGATTCCTAAAAGTGGATTGGATCCCAACCATAGTTTAAGCCTCATTATATTTTGGAATAATTTTTTAATGTTACAAGGTGGTGACTATGGCTTGAGAATGATAACCGTTGATGAGCAAAGGTCGGTTGACCATTTCCAAGACAAGGATTTCTTCGCGAGATTGGAAGTTTTGTCAAAAAAGATACAGTTTCCAGCTTGCTGAACTCATTTGTTTCACATATATACTTGAGATCATCAATTGTTGCTACTTGAGAGCAGGCGATTGGAGGAAATCTATGCCGGTTTCAGGTTGCTGAAATTCAGAAAATAGACCTTGCCTACAAGGGTAAAAATGGTTTTTTAGTCAACGTACTAATTGGGGGCGACGCAATTAATCACGTAGTTTGTATAAGACAAATTTAACTAATGTACTATATTTTGAAGGAAAATGAAACCAATTACGTAAGGGCCGTTTGCAAGCCGTTAAAGAGCGATGACATGGACACGTACGTGGCTGGTTGGAGATATTCAGCCAATTGGAAAATGACACACACACACACACACACACACACATATATATATATGTATGTATGTATCATGTATGAAAGTGTGTGTTATTGAGAGAAATCGGAGCAGAGGAGGCTAAAGATCAATCAATTGAAGATGGGTGAAGAGAAGATCGCACGGTGATGGCGATTTGGAAGCCTAGCGATGGAGGGAAGAGAAGGGGTGTATCTGAATTTTGGAGAGTGAGCTCAGAAAAGAGCCGCACTGGAGCAGAGGACCGACATGAGTCTCGCCGGACTGCTTGATGCCGGAATTGGAGAAGCTTGGTCTCACTTCGCCGGACTGAGACGGTTGAAGTCTAGCAATGGTGAGAGAGAACTCAGAGCAGAGAGAGAGGCAGATAATTAGCTGCATTGGCCTATTGAAGCCGTAGCTGCTTCTGGCCGGAACGAAGAAAGAGCTGAAGCGACGCTGTTAGATGAATCTGGGTGGAGACGGACCATAGGTAGAGATGGGAAAAAAGAGTAGGGGTGGTGACTGGATCTGACGGGGCTGAAGGATGCTGCTGGGTTTGTAGATGGGAAGGCGGCGTTATAGTTGGTGATGATGCGCTGAGAAGGAGCCGTCTGGAAGATTGACGGACTGGGGAGATAGAGAGATTGGAGTTGGCGTTGGCAATGGAGATTCGCCGGAGAAGAAATGGGATTTGAGGTGGGTGTTTCATCAATTTATAGATGAGATGGATGCCGGTGGCCGGAAGTGATGGATGCCTGCTCTGATAGCCACGTCAGCAGAATCCAACCCTTGATAGCCACGTCAGCTAATTGTTAACGAAGTTAGATGGAACGTTAACGAATTTTGTCACATTTTGTATAAATTGTTTGTACATTTCATACATTTTGTTTCAAATTTTACTACATTAGTTAAATTTGTCTTATACAAACTACGTGGTCAATTGTGTCACTACCATATAGTATGTTGGTTAAAAAAGCATTTTTCCCTGCCTGCAAGTTAAGTATTAGAACTGGAAATGAGTAGGTATAGAGGCCAATTTCATGTAAGAATAGTTTACTGTATTTCAACTATTAAAAGATAGTTATTAATTTGAATTTCTACAAAATACATTGGCAGCTTACATCTTTTGGCAATCTGATTACTTCAGCGATTCTGTCAGTTTGCCGATTAATATATCAATGGGCACATATATGGCGAAAATATGCCCTGATGGAAATAACTTCATTGCCACTTCACCCTACCAGATGACCTTCCTAGGGAACTCCTTATCACTAGCATTAATAATCATGCCCCCTCCTATTGAATTGCAGGACCTATAGTATGGCTAAATAAACTGGTCATCTACCTGTTTTGAGAAGCTCTTGGATTAAATGCGGTTGTTTATGGGAACATTGAGCATATTATGTTCTGTTACTAGAGTAATGAGCTTTGTTGTGTCTGTGACTAGAGTTATGAACTTTAAATAGTGTGTCCCACAATGAACTTACTCAAGTATTCCATGTAGTCTGTTAAGCTTTGTTGTTGCACATTTTGTTTTACTAGTACAATCACTTGGGATGACCTTATAAAACAGATTATTTTCCATTTAAAACTATACGTTCGATGCATTTATTTTCTGAATGACTGCTTTAATCCTGATTTACTTTGTGCTTTTAATGTACAATGTTCAACGTCAGTCCTGATGGACATTTTCCTCCAATCAATCTCCTTTCATCCTTGATATTTCCATTCTAAGAATATTCCGAGGGTGGTCTTTGTCTTAACTTTCTTAGTTGTTGGATAAATCTGTTTCTTAATTAGCCCTTTTGCTAGGTGATTACAAAGTTCTGTTCAGAAAGAATTGCAAAATATGCCTTTGAGTATGCCTACCTCAACAACAGAAAGAAGGTGACAGCAGTGCACAAAGCCAACATCATGAAACTTGCAGATGGTTTGTTCTTGGAATCCTGCCGGGAGATTGCAAACAAGTATCCTGGCATCCAATACAACGAGATTATCGTGGACAATTGCTGCATGCAACTTGTCTCAAAGCCTGAGCAATTTGACGTTATGGTATCCGACTATTTACAATAAGTTTTCTTTTAGTTCATATGGATTTCATCCATCATCTGTTTTTCTGTTCCTAAAGTTGTTATAATTACTGATCCATGGTCGGAGATGCCTGGTGTTTTCTTAGTAGGGATTTAAAGCACATAGGTATCGAAGATATATTTCTAATGACTACCTTTTTGAAAAATTCTTAGCTCCAGTCATGTGAATTGGCCATGCTATTTTTTCTAAAGTATTTGCAGACATCATATTGTTGCTTTCTAGACAATTATTGGTTGTAGTGGTTATAAACAGGGGAGTTGGGATTTCTTGTTAATGTATGTGCAAGTTAATATCGACTTAGATTATTGAATAACTGCTACTTAGGTTCGTAAGAGGATATGGGGAGCTGGTTTTGATTCTTTTGTGCTTAGTAGAAACAATATTTGTACAGTATCTTTCGGCCTGTAGAATTCCTCGAGTTGCTTAACATGAACATTACTGAAAATGCATGGCCAGGATTTGGTTATGCAACAATGATCACCTCACCTGGCTTTGGTTATTACGAAATCTACCTGAAGTCTTAAAATGTCAATTTATTTTGATCCATTTGATGCTAGAACGCATGGGGTTTTGCACAGATATCCTGGTGATGCAACCATGAAGTTACAGCTAATGTAAAAGAATGTGTTACAGCTAATGCAACTGTGAAGTTACTGCTAATTCATTCAGTCGGTCGAAACCGGACTTTATATAATGATGAGCATGCTAAATTTACTGATGGAATCATATTTTGAATGTGGCGATGTTGCCTTCTCTAATTTGCATGAATCTTTGTCTAACTTTGAACCTCCTAAATCTAATCCCCTGATGCAGACAATTGAATTTTTATCTATATTTTGCAGGTAACTCCTAATCTTTATGGGAATCTGGTGGCAAATACCGCCGCTGGTATTGCTGGAGGCACTGGTGTCATGCCAGGAGGTACGTACTAAAAAACTAGGAGTTTATCATTCTTTGAATAGCACTGCCATCTAGGCTGAAGTGCAAAGTTGTTACCATGTTGCCCTTGTACTTGAGCCTGTATGGTCATGCTCATCGATTTCAGTAATCCTTCAATAGCTTTTAAGTGGATGCTGAGGCTTATGTTGACTTTAGGAAATGTGGGGGCTGATCATGCTGTATTCGAGCAAGGAGCATCAGCAGGAAATGTGGGAAACGACAAACTAGTAGAGAAAAAGAAGGCAAACCCAGTGGCTCTACTTCTCTCGTCAGCCATGATGTTGAGACATCTACGGTTTCCTTCATTTGCTGACCGACTCGAGACAGCAGTGGAGCGGGTAATCTTAGAGGGCAAGTACAGAACTAAAGATCTTGGTGGAACCAGCACTACTCAGGAAGTAGTTGATGCAGTCGTTGCAAATCTTGACTGAACTCCGGAAGAATCAACACCTAAGTTTTGGCCCATCTTATAACAATCCTAATTCTTTCTAGATATTCGTACCCATCCAAATATGTAATGAATTTGTTTCTGATATTTGTTTTTCCGGCTATATCATGGCTGAGAATAATTGGAGTTTTTTAGGTGGAAGTTCTCTATTACTCCCATTTGTGAATTATACTGTGCGATTCATTATTCATGTGGATGTGAAACCTTTTTATGTAACGTGATGTTCAGTTCAAGTGTACACATACTGTGTGATTGTGAAGCACATCTAGCATTCTTCTATTCCTGTAAGGACTGACAAGCTCGAGTCAGGCCACGGACATTATGAATGTTGATTATTCCATTTGTTAATAACACCACTGCTGGAAAGGCTAATGGAGTGAAGAGTGAAGAGTGAAGACATGTACCATGATCCAAGTAGTTTCTAGTTAGTTAGGTTGTTGTTGTCGAATGTGAACAAGAAGCGATAATGAAGAATTGAGTTCTTCCTCAATACTCTTCATACAGTTTTAAATCTCTTTCAATAAACTTGATTTCTATTCTTCAACTCTTTGTTCCCAAATGAGAACAAATAAAAATAAAGTTAAAAGACTATGCAAGGAGAGTGTGAAGTCTTTTGCTGTTTTCTTTGTTTTTATCTGCTTTTACTTTTGAGTTTCGATTGACAAGCGTAATTCGTAAAGCTCAAGTGGGTATACACATTATTATTATAATATTTATAATAAAATCTATTATATTTTCTTAATCAGGTTGTAGTTGTATGCCAAGGGAGTAATATTTATAATAATTTTAATCTAAACTTTTTAAACAAGTTAGCCAAAGCTCGGCTCCGTCAACTCTTTTGCACATGTAAATGGAACTTGGAATTAATTACCACAGTTTACGGATAATTGCACCCATCTTTCTCCAAAAGAATAAAACCAAAGAACATAGTGTTTTACACAAACCTACACACACAAACACAACCCGGCCCAAGTAAAAAGGAAGCTCAACTCAAGCCATATTACAAGGATTTTGATCCAGTGGTGTTCGAGCCACAGACATTCAAAGAAATGTATCAATTCACTGATTTTCCATGGCCACCTAATGTAACTCAACTACTTTTCTGATATTAAAAACAGGTGAGGGGTCCTTCGTATACAAGATATATAACCTACCAGAATTGCCCGACCATATAACTACCCATTTTGATCTAGTCAGGTACATCAAATTCAATTCCAAAGTAGTCAAGAGTCAATTATGAAGAGCTATCATCAAATGCAGGGATGCAAAGCATGGTCACTATGGGGTGCCACCGGCAAATCTTCTAAAGGGCAAGGCAAATGGAATGTTACAGTCAAGGATTGTCAAATGCGTTCAACTAAGGTGCATGTATAGAATTTCCAGCTGTGAGCAAGTGTATGTTGTTTCCCCAAGAAATATTATTATTATTCTTAATTAGATGAAAGGTAAAACAGAAAATTGACTATTGACTATTGAGTCCCATTTAGCATGACTATAGGAAGAACTTAAGCTTATCTATTCTAAAGTTTTTCTCAGCTTTGCCCTGAAGATGTACTCCTGTGCTTCCCTTTCCTATGTGGCAGACCCACATAAGTAGCTGCAATGGTTGCATTTCCTAACATCAGAAAGTAAGGGAAATCATCAGAATCACTTTGAAATATGGGTCTATCAGTTGTACCAAAAACTTTTGTGTACATGTAAAAATGCGCATGAGCAATGCAAGGGAAAATGCAGCAGAAACAACAAACCCTAAAGTGAGATCAACTCAGTTCCATTTCTATCATTCTGTCATCTCACAGTAAGACAAATTTAGAAAGAAGTGGCAGAGATGTATAATAGAGTACTAATAAGTAATAGCTATATGTGTAAGCGCCATTAATATATAGCAGCAACCGAACGGTTTCAAGGGAGACTAAAGGTGATGTTCTATCCATAAGAGCTGGAAAAATGTTTTTTTAATTTCTTTTTTAATAGCACTTAATGGGACATAGATTGGATATTATGGGACAACAGTGGTCATGAATGTTGTTTGGATATATTACAGGTATACAAAGTCGATTTTCTGATCCTTTGCATGGTAAGGTTCAAATATGCTCCAAACATACCAGAATTTCCTCCTGGCGAAGGTCCTGAAGTGTTCCATGGGAGGTGATTCACTCCTCATAGTATGCTGCCATGGATTATCAAAGTGCTGCTGAATTTATTAAGGGGAAGCGAGTTACTGTGATAAGCTTCCAAAAAACAGGTCTAGATATCGCAATGCAGTGCTCTTCAGCTAATGGTGAGGCAGAGAATAAAAAATTGTATAACTAATGAAATATTCGGTCCATTTTCTGAGTATTCAGGCTAAACTTCAAAAAGCGATTGAGCTATACGCTCATACAATAGACTCCTTCCATCCCAAAATTATAGTCATGGTTTCCTTTTTCATCCGTCCAAGAAATTGTTATGATTGAAATTTTCCTTTTTAGGAAAACACTTTTACCGCTTTACCCTTACTTTTTCATCATACTTTAATTACGGGCCACATACACATGAACTTTAAAGTAAACTACACATCAGATCAAACCAATATTAATAATCTAAGTCAATTGTTTTTCCTTAGTTTGTGTGCCGGGTCAAACAAGACAATAATTTTGGGACGGAGGGAATACTAAGTTTATACGAGGTAGAGGGCGTGGAAGTAATGGAGGACAGAAAGGGTTTCTATATCGTGTTTGGTTGAGTATTTACAAGAAAGAAAAGAGAAAATATAGGTCTCATCCCCCTTTCCAAGCCCACCATATTCATTCATCCCCAAAAATGGATGGGTATGGGAACCAAGGTGCTTCAAACCATATATAAATTAAATTGTCTCCATTATCTCTCAACTCAATTCAGCCTTTTTTTCACATCCAGTTGGGGTCCGCTACATAAATCATTTTCATTCATTCAATTCGATCCAAAGTGAGGTCATCACACACACAACACCTATTCATATCTTTTTTACTAGGGATGTCCATAATTGTTTTAGTCTTCCCCTTCCCCAACTTCAAGATGTTGATACACTCGCACTTCGTAACGGGTGCACTAATTGGTCTACATCGTATGTGTCCAAACTATCTTAGGCAATTTTCTCTCATTTTATCTACTCTTGAGACAACTTTACTATCTCATGAATTGATCGTTATGAATTCTATTATTTCTTCTTTTCCACAAATCTATATATGTTTAACATTCGCATTTTAGCTACACTCATCTTGTTCACATGTTTATTCTACAAGCATATACTCCCGTAAGTATAATGGATATTTCTAAGCGACGATTTTTATTCCCTTACCCTTAACCATCCAACAAAACAAGGGAGAGTGATGCCTCTCCCCTTCCCTCCCCTTCATCCCACCGGCATTTGTCTCACCAGCATTGCTAGTGCACAAGTTAGATTATGATGCCCCACAGTTATCTCTCCACCTATGAGCAATCACGTGTAAGGGGGAATGTAAGCATGATCTACATTGTTGGGATCCCTCTTGAAGAGATTCAACTTGTAAATAAGTTGGTTAATTTATGATGTGATCTTGCTCGGGATGATTTGAACACATTGATTAAATACGATTGTTCTAGGTTTGCTAGAATACAATTAAAAAGAAACAGATAGATGAGTCTCCCTCGACCCACTAATCGCAATTGATTAGGAACCTCGGGGTGCAAACGAGAACCGTCGACACAATTGCCTATGGCCCATGAACACGGAATGCCACAATCTCCCGACTCACGAAGATTGATAAGTTCAAGGTGTGGTTTCTAGTCCAAGAAACCGGATAAACTCACAAACTCAATTGTGAAACAAGTGTATGGACATTCAAAAAAATGCACTTTGCATAACTGATCCAAGATGCCCTTTTACAATGTTTTAAACAAGCCTTATATAGGCTACACATGCTCAAAGTAAACTGCAGAATTTATGCACTAGGGGACTCCAAGGGTTATTAAAAGATAAGACTAAAAGGTCTTCAGGGACTCCAAGGGACAAATTCTTCAGTTGTTGATTTCTTGAGAATTGTTTGGATTCCAAGCCTTTTGCTGCGACCAAAAAGTCCTCTAGCTTCCCAAACATGACACTTGAGCACCTTTATATGTAGAGTGTAAATCATTTTTTTCCCTTCTTCTTGAAAATGATTCGTCCTCGTATCTATACGTGCAACTATATGATTCACCCTTGTAACGAGGTCCATCCAAGCTGCCCATTGCGTAGCAAAAAAGTGATCATCAATGATTTGCTTCACGAACCAAGATACCAATGGAGTTGCAGCTTTGAAATCTAATGGATCTTCATAGGCATGGAACAATTTCAACTCTTTGTGAATCGCTATCTTACTTGGCTCTCTTTCTAGGTCTTCATTCTCAAGTATTTCGCTCCTCTCTCTTGCAATCCTTTCCTTCTTTTCAATTTTTTCTGTTTCAAGCCTCTCCTTGACAACCCTCTCTTTTTCCTTTCTTTCTATTTCAAGCTTCTCTCTTTCAAGTGTTTCTTTCTCAAACTTCTCTCTTTCATGCTTTTCTCTTTCTAATTTTTGTCTCTCAATCTTTTCTTTTTCAACTCTTTCTTTTTCAAACTCTCCTTTCTAGTTTTACTGTTTCAATCATCAATGCCTTTCTATGAACCGCGGACACGGCAAGGGGCTTACTTTTTTCGTGTCTGACACGTACGGGACACAAATACGCTTCGGACACGCCTGATACGGCCCAAAATACGTTTGGGGCAGAATTTGAATTTCCGAAACCATTGGACAAGGTCACGGGTACGGGGCTAAGACGGTCGGGATATGTATCCCTTAAGTCGGACACTTAGATCATATTTATGCATTGTTGTCGACAACTCGACATCGTCCAAGACTCGAAACAAGCCCTAGCCCCTGAATCGTGAGAACTAGCCGAAGAGGAAGAAAAAATCAAAGGGGCACCATCTCAGAATCGAAGATGAGAGGAAAAAGAGACTCACCGTCTTAGAATCGAAGGAAGCCAAAATCGACAACCGAAGAGGCGAAGAATATCTGATTGTTCAAATTAAAGGGAAAGATCATCGGAACTCAAAAGATTTCAAACTCGAAGGTAGAGAAGGGGGCAAAGGGCCAGCGGCGCAAATCTGTCGACTTCGAAGACTTTGAACTTTGAAGTTCTCATTGTCGAGTATGTGAATCACTAAATTGTATACTGAGTCCCCCCTACATTTTGGTTTTTAAAATTTAGAAATATTATTTTATGCTTATAGTTTTTACTATTTATAATTTGGTCCATATATTTTGAATATTTACATTTTGGTCCTTATATTTTGAATATTTACACATTACCCCATGTATCCGTGCCCTATATTTTTTGAAAATTGCGTATCCCCGTATCTCGTGTCCGCGTATCCGTATCCGTGCAACATAGATGCCTTGATAGCATTTAGATCCTCTCTTATTTCACTCACTTCCTTTTCATAGAGCTCCGTTGGTGTCAATGGTGAAAGTATAATTTTTTTTGATTTAACACAAAAGAAAATCTATTGGAACCATCACGCTTGACTCGGCGATGAACAAACCACGGTAGGCCGAGCACCAATTGTCCATCGAGAGACACCACATCACACCAAACTTCATCCTTATATCTTCCCACGGATAAAGAAATTAAAGCTTGCTTAATTAGCCAATTCTCATTATCGTAAACCTATTCGACACGAATTCCCAATTCTTTAACAACTACTTTACTCACCAAATTAAAATCAGCATATACATTTATTTTAAATTGACATACTTTGCTTCGAATGTAACAATGAGAATGAAAATTTGACCAAGCTTCCTCATGATGAATGAGTAATGTTCAAAGTGAGATGCAATTCACAATGAAAGTAAGAAGAGAAATGAACATCAATGGGTGTCAAGGTAACTTTTTATTGTATTTTTTTGACTTTTGAAGATAGGATTTATCAAGAACAACGAAATCAATAACTCAATATTAATTTCCAGATTTTTTTTGTAAGAAAAGAATAACAAGAACAATTTCCAGATTTTTGTAGGACATTTGGATAACAAGAACAATTTCCAGATTTTTGTTTTTTTTTCAATTTTCTGAGATTTCGAAGAAGAACAATTCAACGAAAAATAGAAAGAGGAATAGAACGAATTCGGATTACCTCTTTGATTGGCTTTGATACCAAATGATGTGATCTTGCCCGATAGGGTTCAAACACATTGATTAAATACGATCGTTCTAAAGGTTTGCAAGAATTCAATTAAAAAGAAACAAATAGATGAGTCTCCCTCGATCCGCTAATCGCAATTGATTAGGAACCTCAGGGTGCGAACGAGAATCGTCGATGCGATTGCCTACGACCCACGAACACGAAACGCCACAATACCCTGACTCACGAAGATCAATAAGTTCAAGGTTTGGTTTCTAGTCCAAGAAACCAGATAAAGTCACAAACTCAATTGTGAAACAAGTGTATGAACACTCAAAAAAATGCACTTTGCATAACTGATCCAAGATACCCTTTTACAATGCTTTAGACAAGCCTTATATAGGCTACACATACTCAAAGTAAACTGCAGAATTTATCTATCAATGTTAAGGTAGATCATGACCTCTTCTTAATTATGTTAGCCGGCAATTTTACGAGTATCCGTAATTCTAGGGGCCTTTCTGTTTCCTATGGTCCTAGGAAGAAAGTTTCCATTCGTGCTATATATTGGTCTAGACCTCCTGAAGGTGGTCTTAAACTTAACTATGATGGGGCTTGTAGAGGTAATCCCGGTTCAAGCAGTGGTGGAGGTATTGTTCGTAATTCCCAGGGAAATCTCATTTACACTTACTCGGATCCTTTCGGTAATTCCACTAATGTTGAAGCTGAGATTCGTGCTCGTTTCTATGGGGTTAAATGGCTTTACACTCATAATCATCTCAATGCTGAATTGAAATGGACTCTAAGACTATATGCGACTGTTTGAACTTGGGCCATCATCCTCCTTGGAATCTGAATTATTATGTTCGTGCTTTGATGGAGATGAAGCGGAATTCTAATTTCATTTTTGTCACTGCTTCCGAGAAGCTAACTTTGTTGCTGATGGGCTTGCTAACTTAGCTCTGGATATTGGTTCTGGAGCCCATGGAACAGCTAGAGTTAGAATGTCCTAGTTTTCTTTGTATGATAGCTTCTCTTTTTGCTTTGTTGTGCTTCCTTTTCGAGGTTAGGCTCCTTTGTCCTATAAGGGCCAGGCTGGTTGTCCCCCTCAAGTTTGTATCCTTTCCTTTTTTCAATAAAATCTAGCAGGGTGCCGCCCTTATTTCTAAAAAAAAAAACTGCAAAATTTATGCATTAGGGGACTCCAAGGGTTGGGTGATTAAAAGATAAGACTAAAGGTCTTCAGGGACACCAGGGGGCAGATTCTTCAATTGCATTTCTTGAGAATTGTTTGGAATCCAAGCCATTTGCTGCGACCAAAAAGCCCTCTAGCTTCCCAAACATGACACTTGAGCCCCTCTATTTGCAGAGTGCCAATCCTTGGCCCTAGGAACACATCAATTTACCCACGTACTTGGAGGGACATGGGTAACCCAGCTTTAGGTGAACCTTGTAGAAGTATACCTTGAATGGAAGGATATTTACAAATATATATATCCTCCATTCAATTGATAAAATCGTATCCTAAATCTATACAATTTTAAAATTATCCTTTTTTATTCGTGGTTATGCAGGAGTGGAATATCCATGTACAATAGTGTACAGGAATGACAGATAGAAGCTTCCCGTTTACAATATATGGGGAGTTCCATTGGCATACCTATACTTTAATCACTTCCCTGGACTTTTGGTTCATAAGCCAGGCGAACATTTTCTACTCAGTCTGCTGGCAATAGTTCTTTCACCCTTGGTAACTTGCTCTTGAAAAATACTTAACCTAGACTTGTCCAATTCTTCAATACACGTCTTCTCGAACAGTCAAATTGATTTGCTTGTGTCTATGATTACAGAGATGGGGGATCTCAAAGTTTGTTGAGACTAACATAAAAAGGAAGGTCCACTTGCCAAGTTCAACATGGTGTTGAACCGTAGTTTCTCTACAGACATCAAATCAGGTTTACTCGCATTTCTGCCAGAGGACTTCTTTGTTAGACTTGAGAAAGGAAGCATTATATTAAAATTAAAAAAAAACACCACGTTTTAGCTTCAGAAGTGAAGGCATATCAATCCATGGTAATGTTCAACCTCTGAGAACAGACACAGTTATAATGGCAACTGGGTTCAAGAGTGTTGAAAAGCACAGAGAAATATTCATGTCCCCAACCTTTCGGTGTTGCATCGCCAATTCACCAGACACTAGCGTACCCCTCTACAGGTTAGTCTAATCTTTCACAAAGACAAACTAGCAATTTTTCATGAATATATGGTGTCATGATATAATGTTTCTATGTAGCCAATAGTAAAAATGGGTAGGCATGGTTGGGATGCTGTTCTGAAAGGGTTTCCTATTAATAAGAAGATTTCATTTTATCAGAGAAATCATTCATCCTCGGATACCACAATTAGCAATAATTGGATTCTCATAGGGTATTTCAAACCTATACACAACGAAATTGAGGTGTCGATGGCTAGCAGAGCTTCTGATGGCCCATTGAAGCTACCAACCATTAAGGAGATGAAGAAAGATATCGCGAGATGGGATGCATACATGAAGGAAACATGGGATGAATATCATACGAGGTCTTGCATTTCTGCCTTGGAGATATGGTATAATGATCAATTGTGCAAAGACATGGGTTGGAATCGCGAGGAAAAAGGGAATATTCGCAGAATTTTTTGAGCCTTACGACCCAATGGATTATGCTCACCCACAAAGTCAGCCAATTCTGTCGCAACTGATATGAAGGGTTGCAACAGTGGTTAGGTTTTAGTATTATTTTTATCGATTTACTGCAAGGATTATCACCATCTTCTGAATAAGTTCACAACAATCATGAATGACAGAGTTAAAGTGTTCTAGAGTTGCAATAATTGGAACACTGCAATACCAATAAAAGTAATCCCAAAATAGAATTGTGGACTCTTCACATGGAACGAAAGGAGTATCAAACCAAACCACTAGTCTTCAGGATGCTTTTCTTATAATCAATTGTTTGATAGCAGATGAATTTCCAAGCACCTTCATGTTATGATGATTTGATAAGGTTGTACACAAATGTACAAAGAATAATTCCAGTACAAAGTTCAAATCAACAACCAATAAGATGAAAGTGAAAGAAATTGACTCACATTTGAAACAGTTCTCGCACTTCAAGAATTGCTGGGTAAAGCTACCGAATTCCAACTATTCCAACTCAATTAGCAAGCTGGAAACAGTAACTCGTCAAATAATAACAGAAAATACATGGAACGGATGAATTTATTATAGTTAGAAGAGTATGCGCTCAAACTGACACTCAATGAGCGACACTATATCCCTTTACTATCGAAAATGAGATATATTAAGAACATTCAATCTGCAAAAGACAAATCAAAACAAAAAGAATCCTCCAATCCCCCACGAAAGCAGCCAGAGTCTTGCTCAAGGCAATGCAAGAAAGGCCACTATCTCATAACAGAACTTAGGTGAGACACCTATCCTAAAAAAAGCGAAAACATCACTCAGTCTAAATGCACCAGAGACTAGCACACATCCCACACTACCACAAGGTCACCTCATCCTTTCCTCTACCAAAACCTCCTAACAAAAGAGAGGAATGAGCTCCCAGTATCAGGCTAACCCAAGCCTCCTCAGCAGGTGAAAACAATCTACTCCAAACTCTGATTACACATCACCCCCGAATCTGGAGACAATTTCTTGCAGTGCAGCTTCCTAATCTAGAAAAACTTTGGAAATGAGAAGTATCAAAGTCATGCTTCTACCAGAGGTGTCAATTTAGCGTACAAGCTTATAATCCCCTTAAACCATACAATATCGCCAACAAGCCTTTGCTTTCTTACATCAGTCACAGAATTCAGGGGAATAATGTAGCATGTCATAAGAATGGAAATAAATCTTAGTTACAGTATGTTCCTCTAAAGTTGAAGTTTTAACCTCCCATTACTACAAAGATTGGCATACTAATAATCTGCCTGCATTTGGTCAGGATGTTAGAGCACTGAATAAAAGATGATGTGCAGAAACAAAGTTCACTTAAACCTTTTAAGTTAGTAAAATGATGTAAAGAGAATTTTCAATACTAGAACATCTCAGGAAGACACGTTACTTTCTCTTGATGAAACAGTTACCTAGTGTAGATAGTTTATTATACAAAGCCTGTTTAGAATCAAATCACTTTAACAAAACAACTGACCTCAGCTCTATTCAAGTCCCCATGTAGAAACCACCACGGACCATTTTTTGATGACAACCTGAAACATTGCAAGCCAAATATGATTCCCAACATAGATGTGAATCCAACAAAACAGGCTAACATGAAGGTTCATAGCTAGTGCATTTTATATATCATCAAAAGTTTCTATTTACTCGGAACGGTTTTCTATCAGAAATTGCAACAGCCAGGTTGGGTACCTGAATGCAAATAGCCTACTGATCGACTTTCCATAAACAACTACTGTAAATGTGTGATACAGAATCTGTAAAATTGATAAACTACTCTAAAACACACTAACAAAACACAGTGAAGTTAACTGAAAATCATGCCATAACAAAGAATAGCTTTTTTGTGAGCTCCAATTATCTCATGACACACAGGGTTTCAGCAGCCAACTCCAACATCACAGCCTTGAAACAAGAAAATGCAATCAAAGTTCACATCATAAGTACTCCCTTTGTCCCCCCCCCAACAAAAAAAAAGTCCCAGTTTCCTCTTTGGTTTGTCCAAAAAAATTGTTCCATTCCTAAAACGAAAATAATTTTAGTGCGGGGAACAAACAGTTAAAGCTATAAGCATAAGGAGGTACAAACAATAAAAACTATAAGCATTTAAACTGGGACTATTATTATTTATTTATTTATTTATTTTGTTTGGGACGGAGGGAGTATTAAATAAATTATATGATCCTGCAGGGAAGATGGGAATTAAAATGAAACATGGCAATGAATAGAAGGGGATAGAGGTTGAACGAAGCTTCTCTATTCATCAGCTTAAAGGGGTAAAGCTTTTCTTTCTTATAGTTTTTCTTTTATGGCTGGCACCTTTACTTCAAAAAAGAAATTAAAGATAAGAGTAAATTGTTCTTTCACTAAAACTAAAGGGGCACAATTGCACCATTTCTTAAACGTGATAACACCTTATGTAGCTCTCAGAAACTTCTACAAACAAAAGCAACAGCAACAACAACAAACAAACAAAAAATTTGTTATGATATTGTTTACTTTACCTGATGTATCCTGCCACCATTCGCAATCCCATAAAGAGAGACAAGCCTGCCCAGACACCAGGAAGACCAAAAGCTGAGGGAGCATACAGTAGAAAAGCAGAGGATATTGCCCCCACAAGCATCTGTAGTTACATCAAGGACGTTAACCATCAATTGACAACCAACATAGCCAGATCAATGACAGCTGAGGTAGTATATAAGCATACCATGGAATAAGCTGCATATGGAAAGTCGGAAACTCCGTAATGTAGGCCATCAAAAATGTAAGCTAAAGCATTTAAAGGCTGGCTAGCACTGACAAACTGTGGTAATTACATTAAAAAAAAAGTATCAGTAATATGTTTGTCCACTCATCTCAAATCTCAACCAAAAGAGCTAGCAAAATCAAATTAAATGAAAGAAAAAGGGATCGTGGACATACCAAAACCCCAGTTCTAACAATCCCCAATACTTCGGCGTCCTTGGTGAACAAGGTGGCTATAGAACTAAATGATACACCCAAAATTGCAGCCAAGAGGACGCCTGTGACTATACCTATCTGGAGAAACATGTATATAAAGCATAAAATGACATAACAATAGAACCTTCAACACAAAGAACCAATCCAGTATACATTAACTAATTCGAAATCTTCTTAGAGTAGAGCAGAATCTCAGAAACAATGGAGATCACACATATCTGTCATACCTTCAATACAAAGTTTGTGGTTTCCTTCACAGCCCTGTAATCGCCTTTTGATACAGAACTAGCAATCATGGCCTACAAAGAAAAAAATTCAAAATAAATAAATAAAGCGAAACCGATTTCAGGATCAGATTAAATAAGAAATCAATTCTCTTGTCGTGTGCAAAGGCCAGCTTATCTTGGACACCACAAGTAAGCCAACCCAAAATATAGAGTTAAATAATACATACAACTTGCAGTTAAACCTTACCCCACAAGTAAGCCAACCCAAAATATAGAGTTAAATAATACATACAACTTGCAGTTAAACCTTACCCCTCAAGGCTAAATATAGGAGTATTCTTAGTGTGAAGTTATTAGAGCCACTATTAATAAGAAGCATCAACCCCAACTTTGAGAAGTTCAAGAAAGCCTAAATGGGAAAGTAATGCAACCAAGTAGCAGTATGAAGATGAATACAAATTTCACAGGAAAGAGATTTTATTATACCTGACCTGACGCAGCCAGTGCATCTGTGATGAGGGAAACAGCCAACCACACCTGCAAGCATATCTGATGAGCAGCCATAGCTAGCGGACCTTGGCGAGCAGCCATTGATGTTGCAAGTGACATAGTACTCAGTACGGCAAGAGTTCTTCCAAGAAGAAAACCACCTACAGAAACAAAGGAAAATATAAGTAACTTCAATTTTTGGGAGTACTAAATGAAGGTTCACAAACACCTAAAGTGAGACAAGGATAGCTCATTACAAATCAACTCTCAGCAGTGAAGTCGTTCCTCATTCACTTCATCTAAAATTAGTCAATGCCAATCTAGCACAAAACTATAATATGGTTTTCTCCATTGAGGTGCTTCAAAAATTTGTATGACCAAAACTTAAGGATCTAGATTTCAAGGTGAAAATATAAAACAGACTAGATGCCGATTCAGGTACAAATACAATTAGTCCTAACTGCAAATATAATCCGAAAAAGTCTACAGATAAGCATGGGAATAAACCATAGCAAGGAAGAACAAGAGGTCACACACATAACCTTTGGCATCTTCCCTGTCATGGATCGAGATTCTACATCAGCCATTTGGTGGTATTTTCTTCTCTTGCAATGTATGGTCCGAGTGTAAGATTGAGTGTGTGGGTGAGGGTCTAAGGCGGTGCCAGATTGATACAAGAAAGTCGGGTCAAGAAAGATTATGGGCTGCACATTTAGAAGAAAGGGCCCTTTTTGGTCCGTTGAAGAAAGAAGAGAGAATGAGGGCATTTAAGTAAAATTCCTTAGTAAACTGAATTTCTAGCTTTTCTGGGGCCGGGGGTAAGAATTTCCACAAATCAGGATGGTCAGTTGTAAAAAACAAAAAAACAAACGGTTGGTAACAGAAAAGCAGGGCTTGATACGAATCATAACTATAAGAGAGCCAATGGAAATTGGTCAATCCGCAAGGCTGGCAGCGGAATTTGAACAGTTTCCAAGGTATGAAACATATCAAAGACTAGAAAGCTCATTTTTCGTACATTTAATCCTAACTGTAAACACAAATCCGTAAAGATACCAAGCTGTGCACGAGAATGTACAATAGCCTGGAATAACAAAAAGTTACAACCCAGGACCTCAAAGTAATTCAAATGTAGCATGCCATTCAAAGTACACGATTGCAATGTGGGAATCACCCTTCAAGTATGTGAGGAACAAAAAGCTACAGAACAAATGAAGAAAGTAACTTGGTATCTCTGCTGATTTCCCAACCACTACGGAAAACCCAATGACAACGATATTTTTTTAGGGGCCAGGCTACAATTTTTACCCACGATCATTATCCTAACACCTTATATGCAGGTTCATTCTTACAGGATCCAAATTTAAATCCTCTAAGGTATGTTGATTTAGCAATCTTAATAAGCTGTTGTTGTCATTCATCCGTCTCACTACATAAGCAACTCTAGAACCAAATAGTGAAAGAAACGACATTAACAATGAAAATTCATTTCTTTTGGAAACTCAAAATAGTGCAACTGACAAGACAAAGTAACAAATGTAAACAAAATTTTATCTGCCACTTAAACTTAATGAGATGCTCAATGAGGATGCCCATAGTTGGACAATATAAAAGATGCCAGGCTAAAGAAAGAAATAGAAAGGGAATGAGCTGATCTGCAGCTTATGTTTTTCAGGTTTGTGCCATTATTTTTTCTTTTTTTGATAAGTAAAGAGTATATAAATGAAAGCGTCAAAACAGGTGACGCGTTTGTGCCATTATGTATCTCATAAAATAGCGTAGAAACAACAAAAAAAATATCCCGTGTGAGGGCTTCATGGTCTTGTATCAGCTAGAACCATGAAGAACGCTGTGAACAGCTTAAACTACTGCAACAGATCATTGCAACAATGATTCAAGACTTAGAAAAACCATGTTTTGAAAATAACATATGCAGTTAGACTACAATTTGAGCAGACAGTTAAGTAATACTCCTGGAGCTTGAATGAATCGAGATATACCAACACCCGCTGGAGAGGGTGCATAGCTTGGTTTGTGGGAAGAAGCATAGCAGCGAAAAGAATTAATTGAGAAAATGCTAACCTGGACCAATTAATCAGACTAGGAGTTCCAAAGTAATCACTTACCAGATTTAATATAGCCACCAAATTGTAGTGCTCCCAACCTCGGAGGTAATAGTACTACTCGCTTATTAATATGCCATAACATCAGAAAGGTGACTATGTATCTGAAATGATAAACATGGCCTGATCACTTTAAGCAAACAACAAAGCATATAGAAGTACAAAGATTGATCAGAAATCACATACTGTGAGATAACAGAAGAAATGGCAGCTCCAGTTACTCCCAATCGAAAATAGTACATAAGAATGGGAAACAAAAATATCGCTGAAAAATTACCAATGCCTGCATATTAAACCACAGTATTATTAACTAGTAGAGAAAAGAAATTACTTTTTTTGTGGATAAGCCGATAAGGTAGCCCAAAGAGGTCAGAAATATTTTACAGTAAAAGTAAAAGCAAGTAGATTAAGTGTAAGTAGATGATATCAAATGAGAAGAGCAGATACAGTGCAAATTCAAGAAGATGGTAGTTGCAAACACTAAACAGGTAACCAGTGATTGATGACCGGTTTCACTTTTGCTAAACAAATTAGGTAGCAGCTTCTCAGCTTGCATTCATGGGACCATCACATGTAAGAATGAGAAAAAGTTCATGTTATTCTTCCTAAAACTTGTGGTTTCTATTGAAATTTACATTTACCAAGTGGCCATGAACAAGTGTTTTGGTGCTGGGATCTGCTATTAATTTAAACAAATAAAATGTGTATACTTTATACACGTCCATGTATGTAATTTGACTGCAATTATATAAACGGAGTTCCAAGTTTTTAAATGTATTTGATGCCTCTAACTAAATGGTGCCAAACTGTCTAAAATTAAATGAGAGGCGAGGCGCTAAAAAGGCGCTCACGGAAAAAATACTAAGGAAAAATACATTTAAGTATATAACTTAACAAATATCAACAAAACATGTTATAAGTTAGCATAATACATGAAACTAAGTGTTGGAAAACTAGTGTTTTAAAGTGAAGTAAATTGGGGCTTTGAGGCACTAATTTATTTTAGAATCATTTATGTAATGACAAGGGTAATTGTGGAATTATGTTCTTCTCCATGAATACATAAGAATACTATATTTATTTGTCCAATTCGGATTTCGGATGAATAAGTTATAGAGGTTTAAAGTATGGTATTGGAAGTGTTGGAAGTGGGTTATTCCACATTGGAAAAATATGAAAGGTTTGAATGACTTGTATACAAAGGCTCTCTTGTGTTGGGTAAGCTTGTATAGAAAGAACTATCCCTCCCGCACCCGGGGGGGGTGGGTGTATCAAGATCCAATTTGCCTTGGGCCAGCTTACTCGTGTGCGGACACGAATGTCGGACCAAATTGTGATATCTTGACAAGTCCACCTTTTATTTTTGAATTCTAAAACATACAAAAAATATGGGGATTGAAACCAAGGACCTCAAGATCATCTCTCCCACCCCTTAGGGTCAAAAAAAAAGACCCATAACTGCAATATCGTTTATTAAAGTTTTCAGCCACTACGCAAACAAAGAAGGTATTTGAAGGTCTAGACTACAGAGAAGTGGCTGTTGTCCAAGTACAGAGCCCTACTCTCTGTACAGGTAATCTACCCACGTAGTGATTACGACTACGAAAATAAACCAACCACATCCAGAAAGGTTAAAAAAAATACACCTACATAGTATGGCTGTGCCAACAGAGAGGAGTCTATTTTTCCCCCCATTTGGGGGGAACATCAAGAGTTTTCAGTTAACAAATTTAAAACTAAAAAAGAATGTAAACATGCAGTCACGCAAAGGATGTCCTATGCAGCCTAAAGTCTGGTAGAAATAAGCATCTGTTTAACAGCTTACACTTGTGGCTTGCTAATTATTCATCTATATTTATGGCAAGGGCACTCAGGCGAAGACCTTGGGGTCCTTGGTTCCAATCCCCATACCAACAAGGGGTCACACTTACCTATCAAAAAAAATAAAAATAGAAACCATTCATGCGACAAAGGTGAAAAACTTCTAGAATGAAAAGCAAATGTAGGCTACCAAGAACAAGTAAAATGGACAGATGTCATGGGAAGTATTGAGAAATATGACAATATATAGCTTTTCCAATTGTCATGTGGGTAAATAAAGCATAGAAGTGATTTATTAAAATGATCTGCCTACTTATTACTTGTACCTTTAAAAGTAAACCAAACACTTGCCTAAACATATTACAGGAGTCTTTGTGTCCTTAAAACCACGGAGAACTCCTTGAAGGGCCAAGGAAACTACGACTGCAGGAGCACCAAGGGCTCGGAGAGAAAGAAATCTTTGTGCTGGAGCATGCATGGGGGAAGCCTGTTAACAATTGACTTCATTGTAAAAAAAATCCTTGAAAACAATCAATCACGTAAGTGAAACTACAAGATGAAAAATGACACAATAATCATGAGAAGTTATAACAAAATTAAAATTTTACTTTTCCTCAAGAAACAGCTTCTCACTACTTGCATCAGACTAGTAATGTTTACTGCATTACACTCGTAGCGAGTATATAAAAGCACTATTTAAAGAACTCACATTGCACATTAGTTTTTAAGCAAACGATAATTTATACTAGCCTCAGTGCACCTCTACATCCGATTCTTAGAGTTTGGGAGATCAAAGCAGAACATATAAAAGCATCGCATTGAGGGGCCAAACCAGAGTATTTGACAAAGAGAGGCAGAGGACAGAAATGGCGAAGAAGTAAAAGCTGAGGTTTTCTTATGCAAGTACTGGGGGGAAAACTAATGGCTAATGCTCCTTTACAGGTCACTCATAAAATGAAAAGCAACAAAAAGCAACAAAAGCACAAAAATAGATAAATAAAATTAGTAAATATTACTTTCCCAACTGAAGAGGTCCAATCACCCTCCTATCCTAACATGCTGACCCAAAATTGAGTTAATGCAGAACCCATGCTCCAACAAGGTGGGTTCCGGTAGCAAGACAAAACACTCACTACAGTAGTCACTTGTCAGGTAATGACCAAGCAACCAGAATCTCTCAATTTTAAGATCTTTGTAGTACCAGATTTTTTTTTTGATAGGTAAGTGTGACCCCTTGTTGATATGGGATTGGAACCAAGGACCTCAAGGTCTTTGCTTGAGTGCCCTTGGGAGTACCAGCTATTAACACTCTTAAGACTGATAGTTACACGACTGACCAGATAGTCAGAAGAAGAATGTTGAACACACAGGCCACATATAGAACCAAGTTAGCAACAACAACAAAAACCACAAAAACATGTATGCATTCATACTCAAAATACATAAAACCTGAGGGAAGATAACTTATTAGTAATTTTATTTGATAAGTAAGAATAAAAGTATAATCAAGCGCCAACACAGGTGACATCTCCTATACACCGAGAGAATAAAAATATAACCAAGTAATTACTTGTATGACTTGAATAAACCTTACCGAAGATATGCCCATCAAGTTAAGAAACAATCCAGATCCAAATGACAAAGCTAAAGCTTCGAAGATGCCAATGACAACAGCTAATAATAAAGCCGTAGAAACAGAGGCAAGCTGCTGCCTTTCAGCTACAGCTTCAAAAGTTTTACCATTCTTACTTTCTTTCTCGTAATCCTCTACAAAAGATATCAAATGATACAAAGTTAAAATCATAGGCAAGAGTTGCTTTCACTATAGTGCCAACACTTTCGGCACCTTCATTTAAACTCAAAACTGCACGTGCAATCACTAGTTGGAACAAGTTACGAGTCTAAAAATCAATTTACATCACCTGAGGTGCAAACTCTGCTTGAATTCTTTGAAATATCCTCGGCCACAAAAGAAGTAGCAACACTTAGGAGAGGAATATTGAATAGCTTCGAGATATTGTTAAATATTGATATGGAGACACCAGCTGAAGCCAACTCCAAAGAACCTATTAGCATGGATACAATTTTTGAGAATCATTAAGATCCACAACAGGAGAAAAAGAGAAACGTCAAAAAAGAAATGTAAAATAGATCCAACCCATGGTATCCATTTCACCTTCTGGAGGAATAAGCACCAAACAACAGGTAAAATCAACCAGCAGAATTTGAGGGGGGTGCTGCCAACACCATGAGAGCACAATAACAAGAACATAACACTCACTGTGTCTCCAAAGTGAATGAGGGAATGACAGCAAAGAAACACCAAATATATATAGGGAGGAAAGAAAAGGGTGGGGAGGAAGATGGAGAGTGGTATGAAACAGTAGAAAATTTGAATTCAAAGGAAAAAACAAACCAAAAAGTAAGATGACTGTAGCAACGTGAAAACCACCTTACCCAATCGACCAATATAAGCCGTCTCCATCAGCTGTGTGAAGGGTTCAATGGCCTGTCCTGCAATTGCTGGTAGCGACAACCTGATAAGCTCATGTTTGACATCCTGAGAATGTGATTGACTAGATGCATTTTCTTTCAACTCCTTTTCAATTTTCTCTGAAGAAGCAATCCTTATCAACTCACTGTGAACAAAACAGAGGTAAGTGATCGCTTGCTCCTAACAATGAATTAACTGATTATATCATTTCAAACAAAGTACTTGATCTCTAGATTAAATAAATTATAAGTTATGACAACAGTTGTCAAGAGTCGGCAGTTGCAAAAAACTCAATCAAATTCCCAATGTAGGAAGCAATTGTGAAGATGAGTCAATTCTAGAATGTATATGGCAATCACTTTTGAACATGACTGGAAGTCTGGAATTGGAAAAATAAGAGAAAAAAAAAAAGAAAAGAAAGAAGATTCGTATCAGACTTGTAATCTGGAGTGTCCTTCTCATAACCTAGTTTCATTATTACATAGTAGTAAGATCCACCGTTAACTATCCTTTCCTGATGCAAGACCAGCACATAACCGTTTTGATCTTCCATGATTACTTGCTGATTCAGTTTTTTTCTTATCTAAACACAAATTTCAGATGTCTGTACACCAATATGGTTCTGACTTTCTAACCAGATGTCTCAAAAGCAGCCAATCATTTAACTTCCAAGAAGCTCCAAACTTAATCAAAAAGCATTATGCAGACCTTCAACTATTTGAAGTTCTCACGTGTAATAACATAGATCTTATGGATAGTAAATGGACTATGCCATCAAATACACTTACATATAAACATAGACACACACACAAAGACCATGACTCTTATTTCAAATATGAGTAATCATTTGACTTCAAATACTCTTCTAAAAACTGTTAAAGCATGATATACATTTTTTTGATAAGGTATAAATGATAGTAACAAGTGTCAATTGAGGTGACACGTCCTAGTACACTGGATGTATACAGGATCCAAGCTATACTAAACAAAAGACTTTTTTTCATAAGTATATACTAAACAAAAGATTAGCCCAATACTATCTACAAAAAGGATCCTCTTAAGTAGGATCAGCCGTTAAGCACCATAATCACAAGGATAACAAAAAATTCTTTTTAATTCCTTCAATATCAGACTCGACATTCTCAAAAGCCCTCCACTTCCTCTCTTTCCAGATGGTCCACCAAATTGCTGTAGGAGCGTAATCCCAGAAGACATTTCTCCTTCCCCTTTTAAATAGGGGCCATCCTAGAAGCAACTCAATAACAGTCCTGGGCATAGCCCAACAAGACACACCAGCAGAGAGGAAAAGCAATCCAAAAGCATGATATACATTTTTGGGTTCTCTCTCCAAAAGAAGCTTTTGCATGGTATCGAAGCTTTGGTTATGCATGGTTCTAGGTTCAAGCCATCCCACTTGCATTTGCTTCACCCAATATTGTTAGTGCACAAGTCAACATGCTGTTTGGTTTCTGATGCACCACAGCTTATCTCTCCCTCTGTGAGTGAGGGGAGGGGGTGTTAAAGAACGATATCTTAAGAGATGTTCTCAATGTCGAGGAACCTCTAATATTCAGGATCTTTCTCCAAGACCAACTAGGTCACAATTGAACAGATAGAGCAAGTTCAAATTGACTGTTCGTTAAGCAGACATTCGTCCTTCATTTTCTTTTCCTCTTCGAGGATATCGGAGCAAGTGAAAGATGGTTCGGCTGACCGAGATCAAGGTAGAAGGAGCTACCTGCCACACTTGTTCTCTTTTCTACTCTATATTGGTAGTGGGAAACTTGTGAGGGTAGTGTTGCCTACCCAACTGGAGTCCTAGAAAAAAGTGCGTCAATACAATATTTCGGATATGTCTTTTGCAGCTTAAGATTTTAGAACAGTTAATAACTTAACAAATATCTTTATGATACTACTAGCTAGAGTGGCCATAACTTCATCAGCAGATGTGAACCTCAAAACAAATTGAGAGGAGAGCGAAAAACAGATAAAAATACCACATTGCTCAGTATACATGCAAATGTAAGTGATTGAAAAATATATGACTGAACCCCCCCACACACACACACACAATCTTGCTTTATTGACTAACTACAGAGTAACACAAATTTTGGAGGTACTGGCATTTATATTTAAAAGCAATACAGCAGCAAATACATGTCAAAAGTAATGAACTTTGTAACATGCATCAAAGCATCAAAACTTTTTGCATTCCATTTTGAAACTACTCCTAATATCCAACAAAAGGAAAATCTATCAGCAGAAACCAAATGGTTTAGACGCAATAAATGAGGCTTTGAGTAATACAAAGCCATCATATACAAAAATAAAGAAGAGGCCAGAGGGATCAAAGAGGCCTTACGGATATATTTTTCTTGAAGCTGAAGGACCATTTTCTTCCCCGTTACAGAAGTCTCCTCCACATCAGAAGAGGGCACACTACAATCCGAACTAATCTGATTTTTTACAACCGTTGAAATGTGCTTCCTTTGATGAATAACCGACGAGGACACCATCATTTTGTTGTGACTTGTTGAGAAAGAACAACGACCCACAGCATCTATATATCTCACCTTCTTCCTGCTTATTAAAAGAAACGAATTGCCAACTGACCCAGAAGGTTGAGTTGAAAAAGGCCCTGTCTTTTGCTTCGTAGTGCTCCGTCCACTACTCCTACACGTCATTCCCGGAGGCAGAGCACCGCCACCACTAAGTTGCGCCGCCGACATATTCCTAACTCTGGTCAAATACCTCCACAATAAAATAGATTACCACAGCAAAGTCACTGTACAAGAACAAATCGATAAGTATCATCACACAGGCGCATGCATATTGCATAGTGTACACCAACATAATACGGTTCCATAAACCCTTGTTTTAAACAAAAAGGTTGAAGCATTATAAACCCTTTACAGCACATTACTTGGATAAAATACAAACTGCCCAATAAAAAGATAAGCAAAACCCAAAGTTAGGCAATAGGTATCAATAAAATAACTTGATCAAACACCTGCAACTGAAGGAAGCGGAAATTCAGAATTAAGGCAGCGGAACAGAAAATTGAAGATGAATTCAAGCGAGAGAGTAATATAAACCTCATTAGGGAGGAAAGATAAATATGAACACTCAAATTTAGAAGGTGGGTCGGGTGATTACTCTGCAAAACCAACCGTCGGGCCGTGTCTCGGTCCTGTTTTCAATGCGCCGCCTGAATTGGGTTTTAGTAGTAGCATATACTAGAACTGTAGTACAAAATATTTAAAAATACTTTGTGCTGCCGTTGGTTTCTAAGACCATCTCCAACCTACAACCCCAACTCTAATAAAATATTTTTTTTATTTTTTTTATTTTATTTATCAACATGTATATTAATTTGTTATTAACCTTTTAAATAATAATTATTAAAATTACACAATTAATAATTTTAGTATATTTAATAGTTATATGTTTATAATATTATTTACGTCATTAATAATATTTACAAATTTGTAATTTTTTAAACTAAATTGAAGAAATATAATTTAATAAACATACAAGTACTTGCAGAAATATAATGTATTTATTTATTTGTAAACGATATCTACAAATAATAGAAAAAAATGTTATACACTATTGAGTTAATAATGTTCAATAATTTAAAATACTTAATATTATTATTATTATTATTTATTTTTATTATCTATTTATTAATTTTTAATATATTTAAATAAAAATATCATATTATAAATAATTTTAACAATTGTATAATTATTAAAAATTAATCTAATAGCATGGATCTCACCAATACCAAATTTGGAGGTAGCTACAGTGGAACCCCAAATTTGGGGGTAGCACTGCAGCCAATCCCAATTTTGGTATTGTGTTTGGGGTTCAATTGGAACAAGCTTTTGGTTACCAAACCCCCAAATTCAATTTGGGGGTACCGTTGGAGATGTCCTAACTTAATTTGGAAGTCTCACCGAACACTACTGGTTCATTCGTTCGGGCAAATGTTCATCGTACTATTTTGAGAGATGTTTTATTTAAAAGTTTATTTTTAAAAAGTTATATTTTCTTTGTTTTTTGGTAAAGACTTCATTATTCTTTTTGAGATATTTCACTTAAAAGAGTTAATTTTAAAAAATTACAAGTATAAAAATGTTATTTTATTACTTATAAACTACTAAAAGTTTCATTTTCTTAAAAAGTTTAATTTCAAATTGAGACTCTTTGTACGGAACGGATTGAGTATTTATTATCCTAATAACGTTTCAATTTATCATTACTAACATATTGGTTATGCTCAAATATTTTTGTAACCATGACCAACTATTTTTGTAAGAGATATCTCTCTGATTCAACTCACCGTGTGTTGGTGGGCTGAGCTGTGAGAGTGGGGCTCCGTCGTACAAGTTGGAGACCATAAGACGGTCTCACATGAGACTATATATATATATATCACTTTTAATTTGTTTCGAGAAAATTATCAACTTTCTATTTATTCACTCCCTTTATTTTAGAAATCAGTCCACCATTCTAGTTTGATATATAATATATTTAATTTAAGGAGTTTACTTTTAAAAATCAAAAATGTGAACGATACTTTATATGCCCCCTCTATTACAGGCAAAAAGTTAACCATACTAGTTTGAGATATTTCACTTAAAGAATTAACTTTCAAAAATTATACTTATAAATTTCCATAATTTTCATCTTATACTCCACTTGTGTTATAAGCATGTTGGTTGTATTTAAATATTTTTGTAACTATGATCAACACTAATGACATTAACATACAAGTTAGTACCCGTATAATGCGCAATTTCTAATGAATTCTTTGGCAAAAGTTATTTATAATAAGATGATTTTCTAAACTTATTATAAATAGTAAATTTGTTTACTATAATACATTATACATTGAACAAAATAAAATAAGGTAAAGAATGAAATTAATTATATGAATGGGTAATTAAAAGATTTGGGTATGAATTTTATGTTGATTATAATGCTACATGTTAGCCTTGTGTTTCATATTTTTGCAAAAAAAAAAAAGGCATAAACCATTTGTCTTTCAAATTGGGGCAATTCAAACGTTTATGATGAAGATTTAACAAAACTAATTGATGTGGTAAAAATCTAGCTTGGGTCGTCCGATTGATGAGTAGGATATCTAGACTTGATTGTGTGGATTGATCTACTTTCTTAAACCTGTCTAAGAACACGAAAACACATTAGTTGGAGTGCAAGGTTTGGCCTCGCGAAACCACTCTTCGTGAGAGTAAGTATCGTGTGAGTCAAAAGGTAATTTGACAAAGGTCTGAGGCTCAAGAAAGTGTGCGTACCTCGTTTAGAGTTTATTGAGGGGTATTTATAGGTCGCCATTGTCATCGAATCCGTCTAGGATTCACCTTCATGGTTACCTAGTAGATTTATGAGGAAACTCCTAAATTATAGGCGTGATATACAGCTGGCCACGAGGATGTCGGAGCAAATAAGGCAAGTGTCATGCTCAGATAAGGAAACATTTGACCTGTCTTGGAGAGCAAGTCTTTGAGATTCCCTTCTTGATGCTTGTCCAGGCGAACAAGGCTCTGCCCAGCTGCATGACGTAGATCTGGTGATGACAAGTGTAATTCCCGGGCATGGCCCCTGGTCAGGCAGGCAAGGCCTGTGCTCGACTAGGTTTGGACGGGAGTTGTCTTGTTCTCTAATTTCGAGATGCCTACCACTGTCGCCGCGGCAAGAGCCATTAAGAGCGAGCTTCTGCTGATGTCCCCACGCTCAGGGGCCTCGATCTTGTTGCTCGCGGGAGCCAAACCAGGTTGGTTGGTAAGGGCATAGTGAAGTGGATTCTACATGATGGTGTCGTGCATGACAAAGACACCGTCGGCCATGTCATGCTTGGAAACGTCGGTCTTTGTTTGAGCGAGGTACAATTGTTTCGTAGTATTTCATTACATCATGTTATTATTTCTTTTTCTGAATCTTGTTGTGCCTGTTCTCCAGATTGCCTCTTCTTGAACAAACCTTCATGATCAATATTTTGAGGAGAGGGATGCTCGCAAAAAGTTTGAGACTAAGAAGGGCGAACTGATGAGCTCGCTGAAGTGCAAGAGCGAGTATATCTCCACTATGGGGAAGTCCCTACAGGAGAGCAAGGTTTCAGTTAAGAAGCTCGAGGCGGATAAACAGGCTTGACCGAGGAGAGAACTGTGCTGGTTGAGCAGCAAAAAAAATCCCAGGCTACTGAGGATGCTTTGATTTTGCAGCGAACACAACTGCAAAATGAGTGGGACGCTTTGAAGGCCCAGGCGGCCAAAGTTGCTGCGGCTATGTCATTGTTCTCCGAGCAGCTGGAGGCGGAAAAAAAAAGGCGGTGGAGGATTTCATGGCTTCTCTCGTATATGATTCCCGTATGCGCAAGGAGATTCGCCCATACTATGCAGTGGGTACCTATCATATCTTGCATATGCTCGTTGGGCATGGTAGAGTGGATATACAAACAATGGTCGATTGGCAGTGGCGGACGCAGAGAATTTTCCAACCTGGTGCATAAATTCAAAAGTAAAAAAAAAAAACTTTTATAGGTAAGGGTAAATTGTATAAATTTTATTCAGGTGGGAGCAAATTGTATAAATTTTATCTAGGTGGGGGCAAATTGTATAATATTACCAATTAAATTAATTTTTTGTTAAGAATCCTTTGACAAAATTACCCCCAAGTGGGGGCAACTGCCCCCAGACCATAAAGCATGTGTCCGCCACTGTCGATTGGGTTCTGCTCGACCCCTACATCTCGGAAGCCCAAAGCTTCCATCATCTAGTTCCATATACTCAGGGCGAGCTGAAGGCCCTTGCTCGGGATGATGCAGATGATGAATTAGAGTCGTGGATTCCTCCTACCCCGCTGGCTGTCAATTTCTGCAACCTGATCGAGGCTAAGTAAGGCGAGAAGCAAGCCCGGGTCGACCAGACCTCCGCTCAATTACAAAAAGAGATAGATCATCCCGCCACCCGCCATGGATAATGAAGCTGCTCCTACTTCAACTCCTTTTCCCCCGGACACTATTTGATTTTTTGGATTTTTTTTGTCCGGTCTGTACGCCAGTCTTTTTGTTTTCTAAATGTAATTCTTCCAACTTTTAATTGAAATTATGTTCTGCTCGATTGGTGTCCCTTTACTTGCATTTTTCCTGCATTTGATTAATACTGGCATGCATGTGTATGGGCTGTTTCAGCGAACATGACGAGTATAATACGAACACAGCTGATTGAGCATGCAAACTTGCGCGGATAATAACTTAGAAATAATAAAGCTAATTTAGCGAACATATTATTTAAGTTTGATTGTTCGGGGAAACGTTCTTCCTCGGGCTAAATGTTTGCTTCTAGCCAAGGCTTTGAGCGAGCATGGCCCTTATCGCCCTTGGGCGAGCATTCTGACGACTGCCTAGCGAGCATGGCCCAACTTTGAGCGGCGACCAACTAACCAGGCATGGCCCTGTTCGACATTTGTACGTCAAAATTGTTGCTAGTATATCATCTGGGTATAGAGATAAACGACTAACAGTTTTGCTCGGTCACTGTGGGTACCCGAAGTAGTTAGCTGCTATATTGTGGGCACGACCCTTACCGACTTGCGGGCTTCCTAGTAAGTGGATCGGGCATGGCCCTATCTTGCTTGCTTAGAGGATAAGATTTGTCCACTAACACTTGGATATAATGGATAATTGGCCGGGCATGGCCCTATCTACTCGTCTTGCGAGCAAGTCTTGCCAAACAATTCGAAAATAATTTGTATATGATAAATAAACAATTGTATTGACAAATAGTAAATAAAGAACTTGTATTTTTATTGATAAAATGATAGTGACCATCAACAGGGCTAAAGGTCTTTCCCGTTGGTACATTGAGAATTTGTTCAATGGTAATTTTTTTTTTCAGATGGCCTGTGTGGGGGGATGCCCGACCTTGCGCCCAGGGATCGTTGTTAGTGGAGTCGGGTTGTCCTCATCGCGCACAGGGATCGTTGTTGGTGGTGTTGTATGACGTCTCTTTTTTCGAAGACTTTGATTTCCTGCATGGGAGTTGAGATGATGAGCTTCTGCTTCTTTCTTTGAGAATTGCGAACATACTCCCAAATTACCCTCGGCTTACTGTTAGGCACACTCCTACCCCGCTGTCTGTGTAAAATTTAGCTTTTCTGGTGCGGGATAGAGGCGACCATCTTGAATTTAGCCATGGCCGGAGCGCCCAAGATGCGGTTGTTGGGGGACTTGAGGTCTATCACCAGAAAAGTGATAGTTTCTTCCCGGGTTTGAGTTATATCCCTGATGAAGACTTCTAGGTCAATAGTCCATTTTACTTCTACTTGGTGGTTGGTGAAGCCTTCTAGTTTCCCGAGTAAGGCTACAAGCGGGCATCTGCCAATTCCAGACCTTTGGAAGCAGGAATAGTACCTTATATCCATACATGTTCCTGTGTCAATCAACACCATGTGGACTTGCCAGTTGTTATCGAGGGTAGAGATCATTAGCAGTTGTTCGGAGGCGAGTGGGGTGATCGCTAGCTCACTCCGAGCAAAATAAATGCTCTGCTCCCCTGCTTGCTGGATAGCGGGTGTATTGACGGACTTCGTCAACGAGTATATGTGTCTGTCGAGTCGAATGTTGCTCAGCATTTCCTCCATGATAACATTTACGACCCCTTGAATCTGAGGGGCTTGGCCGCCTCTTCTTCTATTGAGTTGTGCGCGCTGGTTATCTTCGGCATTGTTGCCCACTACCTGGTCTTTCTTGAAGTGATTCAGCTTGCCCGCATTGATCAACTTCTGAATTTCGCGCTTCAACACATTGCAGCTTTTTGTGTCATGACCATGGTAGTGGTGATAATATTTTGAGTCCACAATTTGAGGTCGAACATATTTCACGCGCTCGAAGTTTTGAAACCCGCCCACTTCTCAGTAGTACGGACAGGTTTGGAACGAGGCACTCACAACGAGACGAACTTTTTGAGGGGTGTATTCTGACCGCTGACTGTGTCCTCTCTTAGATTTCGACGGCCGTGTTGAGTGAGCAGCAGCGAAATATTCGGTCGGGGGGAATAGTATGTTGGATCATAGGAGCTTCAACCTCCTAATCGGCGCAAGCGCTGTGCCTTGGTCGCTACTCCTCTGCCTCGACATACTCACGAGCTCTGCGACAATTATCCCTCTCTACGTGGGCATGATGCTCTTGTTTGCGGTGATGGTGATGACGAGGGCGGATGTTGGCAGCTGTTCCGGATTTTCACCTGATCATCTGCCCTTTGCTCGCGAGCCTCTCTATCTGACAATATTTGAACAAGAGATGGAAATCATCTACTCGGAGCGGGTAACTGTTGTAGGGCCTGGCCACCGCCAACAGTCACAGAGTTACTAGGAGTTGGTGGTGCGAATTCCACAACTGACATCGAGGCCTGGCCCAAAGTGAGCAACTGTTGATTGAGCGCATACATCTTGTTGTAGTAGTCCGCTTGGACTTGTAGGTCAGCGGCCTATTGCTCTAAGTTTAGCCCGGGCATGGCTACCTAGCTACCTTGAGCATTTTGGCACTGTCGGTTAAGCTGAATTCTCAAATCCCGGACACGAGCCTGTTGCTCGTTGATCACTTCGCGGGCATCCCGCTGGCTCACTTGGTTCTGACTAATGTGATGGGAAGACTGCTCCTCAACATATGGGATATCCTTACCATGAGTTACTCGCCAAGCAGTCATTCTTTAATTCTTCGTCTACACTCCTTGTTGAGGTGCCTTTGGTGGCAAATCATCTGGTGCAGCGGGTAGTGGCTGGTGCCCAGTCGGTTGGCTCACAACATAGTGATTGCTAGCAGTGGCGTGATGTTTGCTACTTTTACCAGCCATATTGTTCTGATATTGCTTGTCGGAAAATAATCGAAAAAACAAATGAACAAGCTCTGAAGCTTCGTTTCCCGGCAACGAAACCAAACTGATGTGGCAAAAATCTAGCTTGGGCCGTCCGATTGATGAGTAGGATATATGTGCTTGATTGTGTGGATTGATCTGCTTCCTTAAACCTCTCTAAGAACACAAAAATACCTTAGTTGGAGTGCAAGGTTTGGCTTCGCGAAACCACTCCAGCATGAGAGTACGTATTGTGTGAGTCAAAAGACAATGTGACAGAGGTTTGAGGCTCAAAAAAGTGTGCGTACCTCGTTTAGAGTTTATGGAGGGGTATTTATAGGCTGTCATTGTCATCGAATCCGTCTAGGTCACCTTCGTGGTTACCCAGTAGATTTAGGAGGAAACTCAAAAATTGTAGGCGTGATATGCGGCTGGTCGCAAGGATGTCGGAGTAGATAATTAAGGCAAGTGTCCTGCTCGGATAAGGAAACCTTTGACTTGTCTTGGAGAGCAAGTGTTTGAGATTCCCTTCTCAATGCTTGCCCGGATGAGCAAGGCTCTGCCCGGCTGCATGACGTAGATCTGGTGATGACAAGTGTAGTTCCCGGGCATGGCCTCTGGTCGGGCAAGCAAGGCATGTGCTCGACCAGGTTTGGACGGGAGTTGTCTTGTTCACTGCTCGGGTACCTTGCTAGCTCTTTCTGCTAAACTGGTAGGTCTTATGTTAATTGAGCTCGTGGCTGGCACGTGATGTCATCTCGTGTCTTGCTTGTGACCGGGTTTGGGTCAGACACATCACTAACTACAAAAGGGATTTAAATATAGTACTCCCTCCGTCCCTAAATTATCGTCTTAGTTGACCCGACGCACGGATTAATAAAAAACAATTGACTTGATTATTTATATTGGTTTAATGTGTAGTTTTCTTTAAAGCTCATGTGCATGTAGCCTATAATTAAAGTATTGTGAAAAAGTAAGGGTAAAGTGGTAAAAATGTTGTTTTAAAAAGGTAAGTTTCAAACTGAACAATTATTTTGGTACGGACGAAAAAAGAAAGGAGGACGATAATTTAGGAACAGAGCGAGTAACTACACAAGTCAACGAATGGCCAAAACATAATATCACAATAAAATTCCAAATCATCTTCAAACATTATTTTTTCAAAAATAAAAATAAACTTAAAATTTAAGAAATAAATATTACTAATAATTAATTCGGGGTCCAACTGGTCGGCCCGTTTAGCGTGTGGTCCGAGCCAAAATGGACTGTGCTTAACAGACCAATTTTTTTAGGTAAAATTCTGGCCATACTCTTTTCCAGAGTTTCTAACCGTTCCAATACCTTGTTCTTTTTTTCAACTGCAAATGACCACTTTTCGAAATATTATTCAAAAAATGTTATCGTCTTCTTCAACAGCTCCGGCAACACACTTTTGATTCGAAAATCACTATTGTTGGGCAATGAAACGAGGATTGACCTGCCCGGTTAGGTCGCGGGGGTAGTGCCCCCGAAAGATAAACGGTTTGTTTGATTCATTATGTATGAAACTGTAATGGGTCTATGTTGATTTGAAGGATTTTTCAGTAAGACGAAGGCGGAAGAGGAGGGGGAAGAAGAAGGCTTACAACGGAGGAGATGTAAGAAGGTGGATGGCGTTCATTATCATTTTGTATCGCGGTGCAAAAATGAATTAGATAATATTTCATGTATCGCAATTCAAAAATTAATTCATCGCGGTACATAAAAATTGATATCACGGTGCAATTTGGATTAGGTATACATATCGCTATTTAACAATTAATTGATATATAAAAGTTGGTACCGTGATGCAAAAAATAATGTAATAAAATTGATAAATCACGGTGCAATAGAACTAGACAATTAATTTATTGAGTCGCGGTGCAAAAATTAAAGCAATAAAATTGATGAATCGCGGTGCAACTAGAATAGACAATTAAACTATTGAATTGTGGTGCAAAAATTAATGCAATAAAATTAATGAATCGCGATTCAATAGTCAATGCATCGTGATTCATTTTCGTAATGCGCCTCATGGTCATTGAGGGCATCGTAATCTTTTTAACCTCAATTGTCCTTTTCCAGTTTGAAAAAAAAAATAGGACGATAGCGATTAGAAATTTTGAAAAGTGAACCGACCCGCAAGTTTTTCAAAATTCTTCAGCCATGTCTCTTGTTTTTCCGACCTAGGGCCCGTTTGGTGCAGCGGTTTCAAAGCGGTTTCAAAACGCAGAGTTTTCAAAACACATATTTAAAAAAACACACGTTTGAGATACAATTTCAAAACACTATTTTGTAATTTGAATATTTGTTAAAATGACGCTTTTATCCTTCTATATAATTACTTATCAAGCAAAAGTAATTTCAAAATAAAAACATCAATTATAATAAAGTTTTAAAAAATTAAACATATTAATTTATTTGGATAAGTGATTGTTGTATAGTAAAGTTTATAAAAAAAAATGAACATAAAATATATTTATGGGTACCCAATTATTCCAATCCAGACCCATTCAAACACTCCATCTCAAAGTCATCACTCATCAGGTCTCTCCTCTAGCTCTCACTCTCAGTAATTTTGCTCTCTCTCAATCCAACTCCTCCATCATTTCCCCATACCCATACCTCCATTGTTTTATAAGGGAGAAATCCTTATATACGCCCCACCTCTCTGTTTTACATTTTCTTCCTCTCCCCTACTCCTCTTCAACAAAATATTTGCCCAAATTATTAGATTCAAATCCCTAGTTCCATATTTCTAAAGGTTCACTTGCAAAGCAATGACAATTTCTTTTCTTCTCCGTGGATATTTTAGTTCTCCTATGTGGATATTTTCATCCATCAACCTTCCAAGAGCGTTTTTGAGGAAACATTTATGAAAAAGCTAGAAAATCTAGCGTTCTAAACGCAGCATTGTTTTAAATATGTAACGTTCTACTACGCATGATTGAAATGCAGTTGGAAGGAAAATATTAGGGCCAAAACGCAATACCAAACACAGCCTTAAGCGGGCTGACCAGTCCCACATACCACAACCATATTACCATTTACTCCTTATTGAGTGGAATACTCACAAAAATCTTATTATTATAATTGATAAAGAAAAACAAAAACACAAAAAAAGGGGTTTCTACGTTTGCAATCTTTAGTTTCTGTCATGGAAACCAGATTTAACAAGCACGCTCAGAAGCATGAGGAAGTGATAGGATGAGGGTTTACATCCAAAACTGCGACTGGTAAACGATAAATCAAATACCACCCACCATTTCCAAGCTCCCACCTTTGACGAAATACATGCATGAAATTACAACAAGCTTCTCAATTAATTAGCACAATCCCTCTACAAGTATATACGCTTCTTGTCTCTCGTCTCGTCACTGGAAAAGATGAAGGCAAAGCAGAATCACCACACTGAGAAGGAAGTTACGCCGCCATCCTTGCAAATCCGCTATGGAATTGGAAGCACTATTGTTATCTCCAGAAGGACCAGAACCTGCTGCTTTCCCCAAAAAAGAAAAAAAAAACTTCAGTGTCAACTGACGACTAAGTAGTTGCCTATCTTTCAGAACAAAAATAAAATGCCATACTTAGCCTCAAGTATTGTCATTCACAAGATACTTCTTATGTTTCAATTTCTTGTTACTAAATATATGGAATACTAAAGTATTCTAACTATGGCATCTTAATAAACAAAATGAAGTTCCCGGGCCTTGGCACGGGTATACAACTAGTTACAAGTGAATGTCAACTACCTGGACATCATTTGTTAATTGAAAAATCTTGAAACAAACCCGTGTAGCAGTAATGTGCCAATTACCTGGACAAGAGTTAGTTAGCACAAGGGTCGTGACAACGGTTTGATTATTGTAACCTGCATAAGCACATGTTGTCCTGTTACAAGATGAAGATGTCGAGTTACTGAGGTATAAATTGTCTGCGCCTTGGCATTGCATTGAAGGACAAGATTGCCAGTTTGATGAATTAACGCCTGATGGCTCGCATTGCAATCTGGGATTACAAAAACAAACAACCATCACAACAAGGGTCATGTCAAAATTTTAAACCAACATAAATGTGCCATTGGCAAAAGTTGCCAGGGGATTGCCTAGCTATTTGACTTACACATAGTTGTTTGCAGCATCACAATGGCACCTGACACAATTATTAGCGGTGAAGACGTAAGTGCCGTTAGGGACAAGTAAAGGATAGTCCAGGGAGGTATTAGCTATCGACGAGTTACAAACTGTAAATGACATGAAGCTGTTGGTTAGTTAAGAGAAAAAATAATTTCAGGAAAGCAATAACCTATAATACACGTTGATTCTAGATGGTAACAAATACCTAGACCCTGCAGTTAGTTTGTAATGTCATTATGTTGGAGGTTAATCGTAAATTAGAACAATTTTTTCCTTGTAAATATAACCTGTTGACTTCCAGGATGACATCAAGGATAAGCTCATAAGCTACGTAAACACAACAGATAGGTAAGGTATTTCAGTTTGCAACTGATTCTTTCATTAACCACCATTGAGTTTGATTTGAACAGGCACCTTGAAGGACCCACTAATTGCCCACCATGGATTACTCTTGACTATAGAAAATTCGAAGACGTTCAATAAGGTTCATAAGGTTTTTTTTTTTTTTTTTCAATTTGAAGAACCAACTTGAAGGACCCACTTTTTATCTCAAACATAATTCTGAGTCACAGACTACTTACATTCCAAAATCAAGACCGACTATTGCACAAGATTACTCTTGAGTCTTGGCTAACCAACTACAATAATATTCATATGTTATTTCTATTTTGACCAGGAACCTCTACGGAACCCACCAATCACATCAAACCAAACATCGACCATTGACATTCCAAATTTAAGACTTTTGCCCCATGAATCGGATGTTACGACCTACACCTGATTCTTTCATTTCCCACCAACTTCTTTTCCATAGTATTTCTATTCATTAAATATGTGTGCGTGTAAAAAAGTGAAAGAAAATTTGAGTTGGGGAAGTCGGTCCTTAAAAGTATTCAATCTCCTTAATTTTTATAGCATATTTGGCACAATAGCAAAGAGTTCAGTATTCTATTTTGGGATGTTTCATTTAAAGACTCCACTTGCATAAAAGTGTCATTTTATTAATGATGGGTTACTAAAAATGTCATTTTCTTAAAAATTGACTTTCAAACTCGGATTCTTTGAGGGAGGGAGTACTGATCTTGAGTTCTTGAATCTTGACCAACCAACTAGTATAATATAATTATGTCCATATGAATACGATGTATCTAGTTTGAAGTTTGAACAGCCATGTCTAAGGACCCACCAGTTATATTGTTAGCAACTTAGCATTATAGTATGTGCTTACATTTAATATTCTCAGGACATTACCCCATGAAACACGATTCAAAAAATAATAATCAAAACCATGGATATTTGCTTAGCACATCAAACAAAGAGCCTAGCTGTCTTTTTATTTTATTTTGGTTTCCTAAATTATTTTTGGTTTCCTAAAACAAAGAGACTTATGATTAAGCTAGAACAATCACTTACCTGCTCAAGCCTATCTATGACTATGGGGTTGTAGGTACTTAGTACTAGCTGCATTGCTAATGCGAGGAGGTAAAGACGACCCACGGACCCAGTGTTTGAGCTCAATTCCTATCTCGAACCTCAAATTTGAGCTTGATCTCATTAAGTACTTAAGGCATTTAATCTATAAGTAAAGCAAAAGCAAAGTTACCTCTAAGTGGGACATCAAGAACAGCACCGGCCATGAGTTGACTAGAGTTCGCTAACCCGTTCAACTGCAGCAGCGTAGCAGGAGTAGTATTAAATTCCTGCGCAATCCCCTCCACCGTACTCCCCGACTCCACCACGTGTCCATAATGCACCACCCTCTCTCCGCTCACCTCATCACAGCTACATGGCAGTGGGATCCATAGCTCTTGCCCTACATCAATCAAATTGGCATCACTGATATTATTCACCTGTTGAATCCACTGGAACTGCATCAGTCCGGAGAACACCTCAGCGGCAATATGGTACAACCCGTCTCCGGCAACCACCCTATAAAGCGGCCGGTGGTCGGAGACGCCGGTGCCGTTGCGACAGATGCAGGGGAATGGGATTTTGAGAGTCTCGTTCGCGGAAACAGTGTAGTTTAGTTGGGTGGAAGGGGGGAGGTTGTTGGCGCCTAAGAGGGTGCGGAAGTGCGTGACGTTGAAGAGGGTTCTGATGGCGTTAAGGGTGGTGGTGTTGGGGGTCTTGTAGTCTATTAAGGAGTTGCAGCCGCCGGCGCCGGTGCATCTGAACTGCTGAGCAGTTGATGGGGCGGAAAAGAGTGAAATTAAGCAGAACAGGGTGGCGATTGAGAGGATCCCCATTTTGAAAATGGGTTAGAATTATGATGTGCAAAGTAGGTGGTGGTGGTGGGTATTTAATGGGTGGACACAGAGAGTGGGGTTTATGGTGGAATTTATTGGCTGAGACGTATTGAAGGGAGAAGAAAAGTTTGGGGTTTATGAACAATGGTGGAATATTTTTTCCAGTGTTTGAATGCAAAGGGAGGAATTTGACTTTTCAGGGTTGTGTGACCCACTAACAAACTCTGTTTCTCGAACAGAGTAAATGTGTGGCTATCCTTTTCACTGCTTTGTTGGGTTGTATGCGCAGCAACAATTATAGTACCTCCGTTTCAAAATAAATAATTTTATAGGATTTGTTTTAAAAATTATTCATATTTTATCAAAATTATTTTTATTAATTACTCTCTAATTAAAGATGTGTTATTCAAACTTTGAGAAAAAAAATAATTTAAAGAGGAATGAGAAAAATATCCCTCAACTTTTATAACTTACAATGTCATCCCTTAGATTTTATAAATGAAAATCGTCAATTTTCTTTTACCTTAAATGTTTGATTTTGAATTCAAGACTCACGAGACCAAAGTAAGCATACCAAAACAAGCTTCATCTCATTCAACTTACCAAAGCAATCATCGGTTTCTTCAACTTACTAAAGTTATTGTAAAGTTTAAATAAAATTGTGTTATGTAGTATGTAGTACATAGTCTAATAACAAATACGTTTATAAACAATCTTTTAAAATTTAAATAATGGTTACAAGCAAATCTAATATATTAAAAGGAATATTCACGAAATGGTTTTAAGTAATTAACCAAGTTAGTATTCCCAACAACTAAGACGGTCTCATAGGATACTTACTCCATAATTATTAGGCAAAAATTTGGGTAAAACGGTTTTACAAGTATTTTACGAAAGACAGATTCTTTTTGATGACGCTAAAAATCTCGATGCACAAATTGTATTCGCGATGCATAAATTTGATTAGATTTGTGCATCGCAATTCAAAACCAATGTATGAACTAATATTTTTGTGCACACGTGTTCGGTTCATTAAGGGTATCGTAGTCTTTTTACATCAAAATTTGTCTTTTTTAGTAATTTTTTTTAATAATGATGGACGGGAGCGATTGAAAACTTTTAAAAAGGGACCATGGCCCAATTTCATCAAAGTTAATTAAAGATTGTAGCTTGACTTGCAAAACTTTACTTGAGCTTATGAACCATTTGATAGCAACTCATGAGTCGAAAATTTAGGGGTTTTGAAATGTTCGGCATGAGCCTTGTTAAAGCTCAATTTAACTACTACAATGTCAAGCAAGACTCTAGGTCAAGATATACCTAGATTGGCTCGGCTCGGCTCGGCATGCATCAATTTATAGCATTCGAGTTAAAACAAGAAGTGGTCTTAATTAAGAAACAACGACAAGTGTAGATACTCAAATTTGATCCAAACAAGAGCACAACCATTTTTATTTTTATGTTTTGAATATATTTGATGATGAAAGATTGATGGTGCAATACGTGATGCATGAGTATATAAAGTGAAAAGAATTAAAGATTGACCAAGTCATGCTCTGAGAAGGAAATTCCAAGTCAGAAGTCAAAACGAGAAATTAACGTTTGATTAAATAACTTTGGCAAAGCTAATCCAAACAAGCAAGTTGAAAAATCAACATCGGTACTCTGACAATGACCCCAATGAGTAATGACCACTGTGGCTAAAGACAGTGACGGTCACGGTCAAGGTCCACCCTTTTCCATTGCCAACATTCTGCTACACAACCAAGAATTGAACACCGGATGTTACAAATTTAATACAGTAATTGATAATCTTCAACTCCGGCTTCACCGAAACATCAAGAATTTAAATTGGGAAGATTGTAATTTCTCAATCTCACGTTCGGTAGATGTGTACTTTATGTACGTTTTATAAATTGGCTAACTAGCTACCACCACCACTGGTCACCATTATCATTTTTGAACTTTTGAATCGTTTGTAATAAGTCTAAATAACCTAAGATGTTAGGTATTTAATAGGTCAATGTATAAGCTACGTGTAATAGATCGAACTTTCACACTCGATCGAAATTATGAACATAAGTAAGTGAAACGAGTGATGATGTTGATGTGAAAGTATTTATTTATTGCAAAAGTTAATATATATCCAAATTGTCCCTACATGTTAAAAACCTATTAAACCCATGTTTTGTCTCTATAATTTTTTAAGAATAAAATTTTTATTCACTGACGGTTTAATTTTTTTAATATAAGTAGCTTTTGAATCATGATATGTGTCAATCATAATTTTTATCTTAATTTTTTTAAAATATTAGATGGTCATGTTTCGTAATTCAAATATCGTTTGTATAAAAAAATTATACACCGCTGTGTAAACTTAATAATATTGAAGGTTATGCATGGATGGTCATCCAGACAAAAGTTACCAGATATAGATTGATAGAATGTGCCTTTAAAAGAAATATAATTAAGATATAATTAAACCTAAGTGAGTTTAGTTGTGTCAATACTTAAGATAATTATTTTGACCTTGGAAAAGTGAATAAAAGAACATAGTGAAAAGGTCGGGAGTAAAAAAGCAAAAAAGTTCATAAACCGACAAGATGAAGGGGACAAAGCCCCGCCCCTATAACAAATAAATTCACTTCCACCAAAACAAACAAACAAACAAAAAAAAAAACGGACGCTATTTTTTAATTCAAACCTTCGGTCAAGGAGAAGTTAGTTTCATTAACGGGAAGTTAACTGGGCATTCCCTTGGCAGCCTATGTCGATTAGGCGGGAGAGGCCGAGTCCACGTTATTTTTCCCGTCAAATATAATTTCTTTAGAACAAATTACATGTTGATATATTTTTTAAAATATGTTTTTAAATTAATTCAGTCATTTTTTAGACATATCTTTTAGGTATATTTTTGGGGTGAAAGTATATCACTGCCTCTTTGTGTCGTACAACAATCGCCGCTGTACCAGTGACTCATCATAAAGCTTCAAACTTTAAGTATGGAAATGAAGATTTTTGAAACCATCTCCATTCCCTCTCCTGCTCACCATCTCTCTCATTCGCCCATATGCTCCGTTCCCAGCCGTCATCTACGTATCAGTTCAGCCGTCGTTTTCGCCACCCACCTCCAAACATCATCTCTTCGTCTCACAGCTACCCAACGTTTTCTTCACCTTCGCCTCCAACCCAGTGATGTCTGGCCAAACTTCATCCCCCTTCTCCATTGCACAATAACAATGAGCTCGACTTTGCCGGGTGTCATCATCTCCGGTCGTCCTTCACCCAGATTCGCCAGGCTTTAGATCTGTCAGTCTCCGACCCCAATGGTTGAATGAATTTGGCTGTGGAGTAGTTATTGCGTGCTTGAGATTAATAATCAATCCTCCCATGTAGATTGAATCGTTTTTTGTATTTTGTTTATTTTGATGAAAGTGTTGACTTGAAATTTATTGTGGGAGAGATTTCATTTCTGATTTGTTTGGCGTAAGATTAGTTGTTCTATATGTTTGTTATTTTAATTGATTGATCTTGTTAGGGATCTATCATCATTTTTTGTCTGACCGTATATTCTACCTTCTTCATCATGATCTCATTCCAGTTTGCCCAAGATCTTTGGAAAAAAAGAATTAAGAAGAAACCTGTTGAAGGTAAACCTGTAGATCAAAGTGTCTTGATTGGGGAAGCTGTACATGGAGTTTGTTTGTCAGTGAACTAGCCGCCCCAGATCGTAAGCATCAGCAACCTGATGCCTGGTTGAAAAAACTGTGCGTGAAGAAGGAACAACTATAGACATCAGCATTTTTGGCATCAGCAACCTGATGTCTGGTTGAAAAAATTGTAGACATCAGTATTTTTAGATTTTTTTTGTCTTGAAAAAATTATCTAAACAGTTCTGATGCCTGGATTTGGCATCAGCATTATTGGAATTTTTTCAGACCTGGATTTGACATCAACATTTTTGGATTTTTTTGTCTAAACAGTTCTGATACCTGAATTTGACATTAGCATTTTTGGATTTTTTTGTCTTGAAAAAACTGTCTAAACAGCTCTGATGCCTGGAGTTGGCATCATCATTATTGGATGGGATTTGTCTTCATTAATGACATTTTGGTCATTTGGCAACCAATTTGTAGTTATATGAAATGTCCAAAAAATTGATGGACCTAGATAAAAACATGTTTCTAAAATTGTACCAACTTGAAATTTGCTCATTTCTTTATGAACCTTATCCTATTTGTAAATTTCAAAAAAAAAAATAAAAAAAAAATCCTAACTGTTACCAGATTGACATCAAATTTAATTCAATAAAAACATCATAGAACTTATAAAATTTCATAATAAACCCTCAATACTTTCCTTTTAAAAATCTCAAGTACTCCCTTTTTTAAAACCGCAAAAATCTACTTTCCTTCCACCTTCTTCCTCCTTGCTCCTCTTATTGTACCTCTCCGTAGCGCTATCTATCTTTGCATCTATTCCCCACGCATTAATTCCTTTAATGACTCCTGTTAGGCCATATCAAAAGCATTTGTCACTGCCCAATGGCTCTTGCCCAAACACATAAAGCCACTCTCCCTTTTGAGTTGGCGAGCATGATTAATATGCTTCTATTTCCAGTAGGGAGAGAGACAAATGGCTTCTTACCAGTTCAAAGAAAGAAAAGCGGGGATCACAACATTAATTTCCCGGGTCTTGGAGATTCTGAGCTGAGCTTGAGGAAGATAGGTAGGCTAGAAAAAGAATGGATGAGGATCCCGGTGTAAAGAAATGAGATCTAAACATGGCTCTTCCTTTATCAATTGTGGAGATTAAACTGCCAAGTCCTTCTCCGAACTTCTGCAGCGGTAGACCTAGGAGGCCAGGAGGTAGAAAAAAGACTTTTATTGGTAAAGTGGATACGTAGGATAGTATTATGGCCAATAAACTCCTCAAGCTGCTCAGACTTTATATATATGATGCATTTCATGGTGAGGCTTTAAACATCCGACCTCTCGATTGAGAATAATAAAGTACCAGGGTGTCTTTGGTAGGGCTTAAACACTCGGCCTCTCCATTAAAATAAATGATTAGCTAAATGAGACCTTTTTGGTAAGGCTTGAACAACAATGGTGTCTCTGAAAAGGTTTGAACACCCGATCTCTCTACTGAGAGTTGTAAAGTCAGAGTGTCTCTAATGAGACTTAAACACCCGACCTTTCCGTTAGGAGAAGTGAGCAATACGAGTTGAGCTAAAGCTTGTTGGTTAGTGGTATGTAATAGTTTAAAGAAAGAAATCTCAATATGCATTAGAAATGCTTCATTCTCTTCTACCGATGAGTGCATCGAATGTCAAATTTCAATCTCGAGGACTACCGATGCGTGCATCGAATGTCGATTTTTTTCCTTATTCAGAGAGATATCCTACTCCTATTGACGCCATTGCTATCTCTTTGTACCAGGAAAGGTAAGTGAAATGTTTATAAAAGCGGGTTTGGGTGGTCTTTCTCAGTCTCGTCGATGTGTCGCTTTCCTCAAAATGGCCTACTTCTCCTCATTCTTTGTGTTTTGTTCCGACTAGTCTCTTCTTTCCACTCCATTCTTTAGTGCGTTTGATTTGGGTTCTTATTTTTCTTTCGAAGCAAACTAGGTTCTTCTTTTCTTCCATTCTTTCTATGATAGAGAAAGGTATCCCCAACTTCCGTGACTTCATAAGGAATGGTCACCGCGTAAAAGCAGTTGTCCTCTTAAGGCTAATTGGCTAAGCAGCAACAAGGGATTAAGAGGAAGCGGTAGGTTTGATAAAGGAGGGATGGAGGAGAGGGGAAGGAATTTAGTACAATTTTAAGCTTTTGCTAGAAGAGAGAGAGAGAAAGGCAGAGAAGAGAGAGAAAAAGAAGGAGATAGTACGCGTTAGGCCTGTCAATGGATCGGATATGTATCGGATATAGGTAAATCCGAATCCGATCCGAAATCTTATATCACCGATCCGATCCGATAATCTGATGGATCAAGTGTATGTCAATCCATATCCGAATCCGTTATCCGTTAACATATCCGATTAAATATCCGATCCGATCCGAAATATAAATATATGAATAAAAAACAATTATAATATGAAAGGGAGGAAGATTAAAAGACAACATGCATATATAATTGTGTATATTATGTATATGTATAATAAGAAATATGTTATTTTCGAATCGGATCGGATCCTTAACGGATCGGATATAGCTAAATCCATATCCGATCCGTTAATAAATAAATTATCGGATTCGGATTCGGGTTATTGGACCATTATACAAATCCATATCCGAAATTTTGGATCGAATTCGGATCGGATTCGGATCAAAATCCGATCCATTGACAGGCCTAGTACGCGTGTCTCATTTCATTAATGGTATATTTGTATTTTTTTTTTTTTTTTGAAAATGTTCTTTTTACTGATTACAAAAAAGATCATGGACTTTTGCAATTGAATATTGTTTACGGAGACCGACCCGAATTTCACCAAATAAAACTTTGGAGGCCCAAAACGCTAGCCCTAGTAGCCTTACCCTTGGGCTGGTCCAACCAACATGTGAACATGGCGCAAGACGTGATGTTCATTAAATTTTTGGGTGATCAGTGATAATTGGGTCGGTCCCATGGGATGATATTATAATCTTTCTAGTTTCCTTTCTTTTTATTTAACTGTTAAAGTACACTTTTGGGAATAAAATATCGAAGATACACTTAATGAATAAAAGATACGCTCACAAAGTCATTGCTCAAATCTGGACATCGCAATGAAAAAATTGGGCATCACTAAAAAATTTGGGCATCACAATACAAAAATCACTATCCAAATTTGGGCATCGCAAAGAAAAACATTGGGCATTGCTCAAAACATTGGGCATCGCAATGCAAAAACCACTGTCCAAATTTGCGATGCCAGATTTTGCATTGCTATGTGGGTATTTTTCTCATGTTAGTTATCATGAAAAATAATTTGATTCATACCAACTTTAAGTTTAGGTTCGAGTGAATCTTATTTATTTTCTTACTTAACTATGTTTCTATTCCACCTTCTTTTGAACATTTCAAAAGCAATGAAGAATCGATCTCCACACACACACACACCCTTTCTTACTTGCTTGAACATGAATGCATGTAAAAATAAAACAAATACACCTAATTAATATGCACATAAGGCCTTGCTAAAACTATTCGAATAACCAAATGTAGGCCTATCGAAAATCACATGTACCTTTATATCTCCTTGGAGCATTTTAAGCGCATCAAAAATAGTAGGACAACGACACCCACATCATAGGCAACGACACTTGCATCATAAACATGTCTGGAAATTAAGCATCATATGGCTATGCGCATTGATAAGAGTCATTGTTGTAGTGTACTCTCTTGTTCGAATTTTGTGCACACATTCGACACTTTATTTAACTCCAAAGTTTAAGTAGAATAGAGCAAGTGAAGATTTACTCAAGGAAAAAGTATGCTAAAAATATCCATCGATTCTTTTTTCCTTTGAATTTTTCATTCAATCTGCCTCTTTGAATTTGAAATGATTTTTACTGGTTTTGAGTCTAAGGAATAAAGATGGGGGTTTGTGTTTGTGTGTGTCAAATCAGAAGCTTGAGAGAGTGGGTTACAATTATTAACTTGTCAAAATCAAGAATAGTTTGAGAATTTTCATGCATGTTCGATGCTCTCCTTAATTAATGTAAAGTTGTAAGCTCTTATGGAATCGGAGGATATAAATCGAAGAAGGAGAAGTCAAAGAAGAGAAAGTGTTGATAAGGCTCAGTTGGAGTCGGATCTGAAGAAGAAGACATGCAATATTGGAATTTTTTTTATAAAAGTGGTACGGTTGAAAAAAAAAGACGGTAATAAAGCAATTACAATTTCAGAAAAGGAAACCGACCCACAATTATTCCTAATTTTTTTCTTTGTAGATGATGTACAAACTACTATTAGAAATTAGATGTGAAAGGACAGACAACATTCGACCTAAACTCCTTGGAAGACCACAAACAACTTGGTTCATAAGGTTATGCTTATGGGATCCTTTTAGATTCTCCCAAACAACAAGAATTCCTAACTTTTGCTTAATAGGCAAAATGGTAAATCATGAGAAGTATAAGCTCCCATGCTAAACCAAGAAAATAGGAGTCAAAACGATATCACAAAGGTCAAGGAAGCTTCAAAACGAGAGTTTTTAAGATAAAATCTTCAAAACACAGAGACACAACCCGACAACGCCTATTGTCTTCCTTTCCGCGTGACATCGCTTGGTTGGACCAAATAAATTTTCTCCCTTTGCTATTCCTTACCAGCCATAAAAATTATTTATTTATTTATTAAAATACACATTTTACCTATAAATATTGGTTAACATAAAAAGAAAAAAAACTATTTTTTCAAGTTTCTAGCCATTGTTCTCTCATTTTCTCTCTTCAAATTTGATTTCTTGATCAATAACAAGTTATTTAAAGCTTAATCTACTACTGATATATTTATTTACTTGTTAAGTAATTTATAATTATTTACAAGGTAAGAGAATTTTTTATTATTAATATTGCTATTATAATTTAGATATTAATATTGGTATCATCATTATTTAGTAGTCAACTATCTATTATATAAAACAGATCGGTCGGTTATTAAAAGCTAATTACCGGCCAGGATCTGTTTTCATAAAGCTATCTACCGGCCAAGATTAAATTTTTTAAAAAATCTATTTACCGGCCACGATTGATTTTTACGAAACACATTCAACGAGATTACAATTTATTTTTATTTCCATGATCCTAATTTCTCCACGATCCTTATTTCTCTCATTATCTCTTTCTCTCTCTTCCTCTAATCTCTCTCTCTCGCCATCTAGTAAGTTTTCTTTTCCTACTCAATCATCATTTATGCTTTCATCCTTTCTCTATCGTTTATAGGAGGGGTATCTTTGGGAAGTAAACTCAAAGGGTATGTTTTGAGGCGTCGAAGAGCGAACATTCGAAGGAGGGTAGTTCAAGTAAGATTGGTTTAGGGGTTGATGGCATGGTTGTTGGCGAAGAGGAAGGCGTTATCGGGGATGAGGTAGAGGAATGGGTTCGTCGTGCCGCGGTTGTCGTCCGTCATCGTTTGAATGAAAGCTTTGGTCTGGAAAGTTGAATCCTTTGTTGACTTATTACTTACAATTACAGTTGGTTTTAGGGGCTTTTTTAAAATAGTAATATAAAAGGAAGTTGTCAAATTTTGGGGCCTATAAAACACCTTCCTCATGGTCCTTATCGACATCCGATCGACAACCATTATAACCACCCATCATATTCAGAGTTGCCACCTAAAAATACCATCTTTTGCCCCCCTCCAAAAACACACACACACACACTATACGCCACGGCATTACATAAATTGAACACCAAAAAGCGAGTCGGGGAGAATTGGAGGTTTTAAAGGCGAGTTATCGTATGTGTGTGTGTTGTGAAAAGAAAGGTCATGAGTCCTTCGCGATTCAAACTCTAGATGAGGGGGTGAATCGATTCATAGGATGACGAAGAGGGATATGGAGGTGGAGGACGAAGGAGATAGAGAGGGAGGCGGATAGATTACCATGAGGCGGAGGATGAAGGAGAGGAGGAGAGAGGGACGATTCTGCGAGGGAGAGGCGAGAGGAGAGGACGGAGGATTGGAGGACAGCGGTGAGTGCGAAGGAGGAGGGAGGAGAGGAGACTGCGGGAGAGGCGAGGCGGGAGGGAGAGGATTTGTTGTTGTCATCTCTTTTGGTTTTAAACTTTTAATCGCAGCACAATTTTTCCTCCTCGGGAAGTAACCATGATGATGATATTATACATTATGAGCCCTCAAGTTTTGTATTTGTATTTTTGTATTTTTTATTTTTTTTTTCGTATACAAATTTTAAAAATTAAAAAAAATCGTAAGTTTTGTAATTTGAAATATTTGTTTTTTTTCTTTTTAAATGTTATCGTAATTAACTTGATCAATTTAATTTTTGTCCTTCCTTTTTTCAATTTCGTATACAAATTATTAATTAATCCATCATTCAGAGTAAAGAGGCTCCATTTGAAAGTCAATTTTTTAAGAAAATAATATTTTTAGTGGTTTATTGATAAATTTTCAATTTTTTTCAAAAGTCTAATCTATATTACAATACATTTTGGATTGCACATGTGCAATTGATAAATGCTAATTCGAGATCAATTCATTTACCGAGATCCTGCTTCGCATTTCACGTATGCGAAGGGCGGTTGAACGGCGGTTTACCCACCCCTTCTCACATGTTCTCTCCACCTCCTCTCTTTGAATCGGTATAATCCAGTATTGTTGTCTTATTTAAGAATAATTATTTAAGAATAAAAATAATTATTTACAAAGTTAAGAAAAATACTAAAATTTTAAATTGAAAAATAGTCAATTTAAATCAATAGAAGTGATAATAATAATTTAAATTGAGTGTCTAAAACACAATTTATTGAATTTTTCTTAAGGTGATTTGGGTTTTAAAATGGGCATTATCTTTTTTGGAAATTTTTTGGTTTAACTAAGAATATGTATAACCATTAAGACCACTCTCAAAGCTAAACTGTTTTTATTTTATTTTTTAAAAATAAGAATAAGTAATAATATGTACAATTACTAATTTGGAATTCTTCCGATTTTTTACGTTCTTAATAATATGTATAAAATATAAAATACAATTTTCATTAAATTTACGCATTAAAAAAACTTAAAAATTAATACCCTTGGTGTACGTGTTAAAAAAGTTTATATTTTAACGAAAGATTGTTAATTGTATAATCAAAATCTATATAAAAAAATTACAAATAAATAAAATCTGGTATCGTTTTTAAATAAAATAACAAATAAATGTTTTAATTTTTTTGTAGTCAACTATTGTTACTATTATAGCACTGCCATTTTATAATTTAGCAGTTAATTACCTCATCAATGGCTACACGTATTTTCTCTAATAAAAACAATTATTGTTTTTATTGTAGTAAAATGTTTAAGAAGTATTTTGGAAGTTTTAATTAGTTTTGAATTAATAAAATAAAATTATAAAATAATAATTAAAGAATTTATTAATAATTATTTATTTATAATTAATTTAGAAAATATTTTTAATAAACATTAATATTATTTCAATCTAATGTTCATTTGCATCAACAATGGAATATGAAGCAGCAAAACAAATACTACAATTGAAATACAAAATCTAATCTAACACACGTAAAATACAGCTCAGAGTTCCGGCCAAAATTGATGCAAGTCGATACAAGAAACCAAAGGCAATCATTCCCATCATCAAAGGCATACAACATAACACCAATAGAAGAAACTGGGTTCACCTTACTGATTTTGTATTTGAATATCTTCAATGGCTGCCTGAGAAGTAAAAAAAGGGTAAAGTAAACTTATTTCCTTCACTTCATTACTCTTCCAAACGACGAAGCACGGACTCTGCGAAACTTTGCTGTCTGCAAAAAGTGCACATACAGTTGTAGAGGTGTTGCAAGATGTTACAATGGCAATTCATAGACTGACTAATTATTAAAGAATTTTTTTTTAAAAAAGGTCACTGTATAGATTTAATTTGCAGATTTAGATGTTAGAACATCCCCATTGTATAAATCTTCCTATACATCTTCTTAGCTGGTCCCACTGCCACCTACACATTTTTATCTTCTTACTCACTTAAGAATATATCTTCTCATTGTATAATCTTCCTACACATCTTATTACACAAAAAATATTAAATTTAACACCATCCCACATAAATACAAAACCCTTCCCCCACACACACACCACAAAATGAGGTGACAACCGGCCACCCTCTCTCTTCCTCTCCCCCCAAAAGATAACTTCTTATTTAGGAAGAAATATATTTCTCACTCCTAGTTGGCATAGCAAGAAGATGAACAATGGTGATAAAATGACATCTTCTTAATTAGAAGATGGTTAAGAAGGCACAATGGGGTTGCTCAACTGAAAAATATTGCATCCCTCAACTAGCAAATTATTAGGAACTAGAACATAATTATTAGAAAAGAAATAAAACACAAGAAGTTTCATGAACACAACCAAAGCATTATGCAAAACCAACTTTTTAGTTCACTTTAATGTAAAACACATCATAAAGTTTCGGACCCATGTATACACAATCGGAGCCATGCTGATAACTCAACATGGCAGCGCCATGTGATGTTTTGCACAAGGCGATTTATTAGATTCCACCAAAGGTTTGATGACAAAGGAATCCATGTTGGATTATAAACAACCAATTAGTAGTTTGATTTTGCAAATCCCGTCTGGTATATCCAGTGGTATGCTTAAGAGGTGAGATACTAGACCCTGGGTTTATTCCGGGTCAATCCCAAGGGAGAGCAAGCTGATACCATGCAAATTAAAGCACATTTTTTTATCTGCTATCTTGAGAAGATTAACCACGACGAGAGAGAGGAAGGGAGAACCGGTATCCACATATACCATAGGTAAAGCTTCTTTGCTATGAAAGAATACATAAGAAATTTAACTTACTTTTGCTCTCTGTGTTTGGGGCTAGGTCGAGAGTATTTTAAATATCCATCCCAAGGAACCTTCTTAATACCTGCACGAACAGAGATGATGTCTCTGACCCTGCAAAGTAGCACCATTAGAGAGGCTCAAAATTGAAAACATTAACTGCTCAAAAAAGGGTACTTTCGAGTTGCATCTCAAGAGAACTTTACCTCTCTGCAAATTCAATAGCTGTTTCTCCAGGTTTCATATTTTGAGGCTCCAGGTACCAAACATCACAAACCACAGCCCATGATGTCATAAGCTGCAATAGGTGCGTAGTGAAGGATTGCCTACAAAAAAGTTAATCAATTTAGCAGTTTTATTTCTATATTGATAAAACATAACTTCTTATCCAATCTCAACTTAACTACGAAGGCAATCAGCACTCTTACTTTCTGCTATTCCAGAAGGCATCAACAAATATTTTGTTGTATTTGATTGCAATCGGACAAACAGTGGCGCCAAGTTCGAATGCACCCTAAAACAAAAGGAGGAGTGCAAGTTTCAAAATAACAACCATAGCTATGAGGAAACACTTTAGGAGAGCAAATACTAAACAAATTCTTTGTAAACTTCATTTGTTACATTAATAATTTTGACAACGATCAATCAGTATGTATACCTTTTTGAACATAACAGAGTATTGATTATTTACACAAGTTCCTTCAGGAAATATAAGAAGAGGATTGTTGTCAGCCCCTTCAACATGTTCCCTTAACCTGAAAATAAGGGCTCAACTTAGAACATTCCAAAATATTTCAAGACGAACCATTGTAACATTCCACTAGTACATACTTTCTTGTTACAATTTCACGATCCTTAGCTTCTGAGCGATTAAACCAGATACATCCTACACTTTCCAAAATAGTGCTTTGCAACAGTCCTGCACATAAAGTAAACTTGATATAATAACCACATAACTTTGTAACTATAGTCTCTTGTCAAACCATGTAGCTGAACTGCTGACAAACAAGCTTTAGTTCTCAAAATTGCAAGTCCAAACTGTTTCTGTTGTTCCATGTTCCCGTTTTTTCCTATTATAGTGGTCAAATACATTGCTTCTCATTGTGAGAACCCCGGAGATTGGGGTGTCTTGAGTCTACACATATTTAGGAGGACCAGATGATTAAGACTATTAAACCCGGGTGTGAGAGAATTTTTTTATTTTATTAAGTGAAACCAAAAATCCTCTGAAAGTTAATGAATAATCATGACCAAAGAAAGTTAAGGTAATCTGACATGAAGGAGCTTGAGCATAGCCTGTGCTAAAATATCGTAGATAAGAAAGCAAGCATTGATTTTACTACTCATCAAATTAATGTACCAATTAACCTCAAATTTATCACCAAATATTTTAACCTTGAAAAGCGAAGAAATAGATTAACAACAAATAGCACAGGTAAGAACAATTTAATGCATCACAAAAGCCACTTTCGTCAATCCAGTCTTCAAACTTGCATCCCATTGTAGATATAAAGAGATTTTTTTAAATTTATTTGGGAAGACATGTGGGGGGGGAGGTGGTGGTCCCCTGTTTTGAAACTCCCGTCACCCCTAAGGATCTGTGACGCATTATTCTTTTTATAGGTAAGTGTGACCCCTTGATGGTATGGAGATTGGTACCAAGGACCTCAATGTCTTTCCCTGAGTGCCCTTGCCATCTCTCCCACCCCTTGGGGTCGATCTGTGACGCATTATTGAAAATCTAGTATTACACTAAAATGATAAGGACCAGAAATAGGAATTACCACCACCACTTCTTCAAGAGTCGAAAAGATTCCAGTGTTGAATATTGACCATCTTAGCTTCTAAGTAAACAAATTGGCAATTGCAAGTCTATAGTGAAGTTGATTAACATTGGCCCCGGCCCCATGTTATGTCATTATTTGCTATTATCAAGTACATTTACTACTGGTTTCTTTTGAAAAATGATCCCAGGCACCCCACCCTACTACGTGCAAACAGGAAACAATTGAGCAAAACCATAGCTTCAACCAAACTAGAAGTACTTCAGACTTAACGAAACGTACAGACAAACATAGGAGACTTACCAACCCATCCAGGGTGCTTTTGCATGATAACAGCAAAGGCAGTCATCTGTTCTAAAATGATGAAATCAATCATTGACGTATGATTGGCCACAAAAACCTGTCCAAACCATCAAAAGAGAAGTCAGATCTGCATTAAAAGACATGGAAAATCTATAACATTTGCAAACATAGTCAGAAATACCTGCTTAGGCCTCATGCTAGGCCTTGGTCCATGGTACTTGACAACCCCAGTCCATGATGCAACAAAGAAGCTGCAAATTAACTCCACCAAAGCCCTCTAAAGAGCACATAAACAAAGTCAAATATCCATTTAATATATACACCTGATTCAACCTTTCTCCAATTACTTGGAGTTGGCCACATGAATGTTTCTTGGCTACTCCGCTCTATCCAAGCGTCACTCGTACATTCTTACAATTCAAGTCCACAGGACAAGAGAGGTAGAGTTCAATGCACAAATGCATAAATATGAATACGCATGTACTGTACTAAGTGGCCCTGAAAGTGAGGGGGAGTGTCATACAGGAAAATACCAATTTAATACTAGAATGAGCTCTTACACATCTATTGGTAAAGGTTTCTACCATCAAAACTTGGACAGGAAATGGTTTTCCAGCCGGCACACATAGTGTCTATGGTGTGTGTATTCAGCAATTTTCTTTAGGCTACTTTCACTCATCTCAAAAATCCATTTATTTTGGACTTTGTCATTCTAGTTTGACCACACATCCTCCTTAACATTATGATCCCAGTAACTCTTACTTAATTAAAATGCAGCATCTTAGTTGCCTAACATTCCCTACCATTTCACGAAAGCGAACATACACATATAGTAATGGGAAATGAAAAAGGTGAACCATAACCATGGTGTCCAAAAGTGCCTCCTTTGAAACCATGGTGTTTAAAAGTGCAGCAAGATATAGGTACTCCAGAACGTGCTATTGGTGTCATGAATCATGATACTGAAGCCTCGGAGAAATGGAGTCTTTTCGGTTAAATCCTATAAATTGAAAAAAAGAGTTCTCATGGACAGTATTTTGGAGCTAGAAGGTTCCTGCCAAGGTAGCATTTTTTACGTGGATGCAGCTCAGGAAGCTATAATCACTTTTTTATAATTTAAGGAGAGGCAAGATTATGATCAATAGGTGTTTCAGATGCAAGAGGGACCAGGACTTGGTTGTCATTTTCCGCTGGATTTTGATGTGACCAAGATGTTATAGAGTATGATGTTATGTTAGCACTTGGAATTTTTTGAAGTTACCTAGGTTATGCCAAAATCTGAGACAGGTCAAACTTTTTCCTGTACTGGGGCTTCTATTGGAAAGCTGAAAAAGAAAAGATGGATGCTGACTCCTCTGTGATTTGTGGAGTATCTGGTTGGAGAGAAAAAGGAGACTTTTGAAGGCGTGGAACTCCCCCGTTACAGTACCCAGTTTATTTTGGAGAGTGCTTCTTTGCAGAAAGTTTGATGGCATTTTCAGGGAAAATCGGCTGGGAATTTGATGTTGATTTTTAGTTTGGTAGTTCCCTGTGTTTACGGGGTATAGGTTATTCTTTTTCTTTGTACATCGGCGCTTAAAATAATTATCCTTAAATAAGGCACAGGAAGATGACAAAGCAACGTTCTTACCTCTAACTTTGTCCTCAGCTTATCATGCCCTTTCAAAAGCACGTGCACAGGAATATAAGCCGAAAGGAATATTATCCATCCTATTGTCAATACTAGAACCCTGCAGTTGAAACAAGAGGCACCCAATGCTCAGGACTCTATGCATTCAACACAGGCAATAACATACTGATTTCTTTAGACAATGTAATCATGCCGTTCTCATCCAAATCCATTTTCAATTATGATAAAGGTGGAAAATACAGTGAATAACTATGAGCATATCACTAAAACATTGAAGTAAAAATTAATAGTTAAACAAGCATAACTTTATAAAATTAATGGTGCTTTTTACATTACACTAGGCGTCTATTTCTTTTTCTACAATCAGTTTTTCTTCTTCCTGATTTGAAATACTCACCCCAATCTGCTCAAAAATCCTATTTTTATACTGGGATGTTCCATATTGGCACGTCAGTGGTAGAACATGGAAAACCCGGTGCAAAAAGGACCGAGTAATTAATGTAGGTCCTCTCTGAACCAGAAATAAAGTTGTCATCTAACCAACTAGACCTTACCTTTGAATAAAGTACAGAGAGAACAAAACATATTTTTATGTTGTAATCATAGACAGACAAGGAAAAGATTAGTACTCTTTTACTAGTTTGAAACTTTTTGAAAAGATACCTTGCTGGGAAATGTTTTTATCTAGTAACTTTCTGCGAGTCTACTGATATATTAGCCCAGGATTTTTCATCTTTGAATATCAGAGTTCTGATGTTACAGGTGCAAAATTATAGGTACTAAAAGAATTGCTGCTGTTGTACACCCTTGAAGCACAACTATATACATGTCAGCCCAGCCACTGTTGCAGATATGTTCTGCGCACTAGTTTCATTGATTGAGTCCATAAGTGAGGGTTTCAATAGAGACATTTTGGTGTAGCTATGGAAGATGTTCATTACACTTGTAAGAATTGGAACAATTCACAACATCTAATAAACTTGTGAGGACCTCAACTTTGATTCTGCAGATGGGCATATCTATCGCTCACAAGTCACAACACCTAGCTTAAAGAGTCTAGTTTTGAGAACTGAGCTTATAAAGTTTATGAGTTTCCAAAATATCCTTAGTACATTAAAGTTAAAGCTAAAAAAAAAAAACTATTTTAATTCTTGAAACTAAGGGTAGTTATTGGATAGTCCTTCAAATCTTTTTGAAGGTGGACTCTTTGAGCGGAACGAAGACAGAAGCATATAAACAACAAATATAAATCCAAAAATAAAGAACTTATGCCCCATGGTCTCTAGGCTTGCACTTCCGAATGATGGGGATGGGAATGCCTCGCCTTACAAGCTTTAACCGTTTAAAACACTGCTGAGAATTATGTGTTGGTCTCATCCTTCGGGTAGATCATATGCTGCATTAGTCAAAATGTACCTTGACATTCATCATGGCCAAAAGATGATTTACTTTTCCCATAAATTAAATGCTTACAAATGGCAGTGAATGGATACAACTTCCATAACGAGTAAACTGTAAGATTTTCCTAGTTCCTTTCCAAGGGAAGATCAAGATGAAAATTCTTCATCAACAAGGTTTTAGAATATTAGCAATCTAAAGGGACCAATATCCATTTACAATTCAATGCACCCATCACTATATTTAGCAATTTTCAAGCACGAAATCCGTGTCTCAGACAGAAACTATTCTGAAATTTTATTTGTGGTCGTTTTCTCCTCTTCACTTTCTTTTGAAGCATGTAATTGAATAATAATTGCATGGAATAATGTAAATGTAGAAGATATATACCGTCTTTGAACAGAAAACTAACCTTGATGGGAAAAGAATCCCATATCTAACTACAACTCCCAAACACCACAGTGGAAATAAATACACATTCCAGTTCCAAGGTTCTGGAGGATTTGACTTGAAACACCGCGTGAAAGAGTCCTGTTCGTGCAGAAAGGAATACAGAATGAATCAAAAAGAGCCTAAGATTTTTACCATTCCAATAGTTACAGCTGATATCTCCTAAAAAAGAGATCATAATCGAGAAAGGCTCAAGAAAGAATAAAACCAGATGTAAATAAAACAGATCCTAACTATGTTACTTATTATCATTATCTATTTCTGACATGAAGAACACATTTCACTATATCACATGCTATAGACTTATGAACACAATTCATAAAACTTGGTTCCAACTGTAATTACTGATTTAATAACTATATCACATCTAACTGTAATTACTGATTTAATAACTATAAAGGAGGAAAATCCAACATAGCTTTTCCAACTGCGAAGCCTGACCCAGTAATGGATTGCAGCATTATATAAAAGAAGTAAACCTCTAAGTGCTATTAACTTGCAAAAGAACAATCAGAAGACACTGAAGTGGATTCTAGAAGTAACATAAATTGGAGTTTCAGGGCTCAAGTTACTTGAGGAGTAAAGTGGGTCATGGGATTGAAAGGTTTTAAGATTGATCAGCGCTGACATAACATAAGTGATCATAGTCTTACTCTTACCCTCAATCTAATAATAGTTTCAAAAGGTTAACCTGTTGCAAATGTGTGCTTTGATATTCATAAGGCCGTCCTCAAAAACCTAAGCATATTAGGACTAAAGCCATATGAGAAGAATAACAGAATTTCTCCAAAAAGTCTACTTCAAGCCAAATCACAAGTATTGGTAATTGAGTTTGCTTAGTGAAACAATGTAATCAATATCCGAATCAGTTTGGAAGAGACTACTGCATTTGCAATTCAATTCCATATCGTTGCAGCTTCACAAGAAAAGTCATCCAAAGTAAGCTTTGCAATCAAACCCATACTAATTATTGTAACAAATAAAAAGATTGAATAACGTGTCAATTTCATTCTAAAATTCTGATTTCTGACTACAAAGAAAAAAAATCATATCAAGAAATACCAGAACCCAAGTGTAGAAGAACTCAGTTCACATGTATAATTAGACAAAATTAAATAATGCTATAACATAAAAATCCCATTTTGCATACCTAAATAATTTGTATACATACATGCAAAATGGAAAAGTGAGGGGGGAAACTTAGTTAAACTCCAATCATATGTAATTTGACACCATCGACCATTACATGACATAAAAAACCAAACCCAATTTGCTTATCACAATAAGCATGCAGCATCTATTATCAAAACGAAACAATTGAAAAAGCGCAAAACATAACCCAAAGAAAGAAACTTACATCAATAATGGCGCCAGCAGCCTCAGTGAGGGTGGGAGAAATGTCCAGCAAATCCCGCCTAATCACAAATTTATTTAGCTCCAAAGATCAATTCACATAAAAAATAACAAACCCATCTAAAGAAAATACACAATCCAATCACCAAAAGAAAAGTTTTAAGCTACAATGATTCACATATAAAAATAACACAAGCATTTGGAGATACGTACACAAAGAGAAAAGGAAAGAGAAGGGGGGAGGAATTTTACAATCGAATCTTGCCGTGGGGTTCTTGAATGGAATCAGTGGGGAGGTAATCTTCGATGTTGGGTCGATCCAAGTCCAATTCAGAGCTCGATGTGTTGAGCTTACTCATCTTTCTCTTCGATAGAAAGAGAGAGAGAGAGAAAGGAATTGGTGGCTGACTGCGCCGTTTGGTCCAATTTATGTTTAAGAAAGTTTGGGCTCACGCAATCCAATGCAATTTATGCCGCTCACACTCTCTCGGTGAGCTTCTTAGTTTTCCTTTTTTTCTTTTTTCTTTTTTTTTGCTTTTATTTCCAGAATTTGCATAGAGTATTAGAGCAAGCCCAATGGGGTTTTTTTCTCCCAAATTTTCAAATCATCCTGCCAATGACAAATCTTAAAAAATATAAGCCAAATCAACAAGTTATTTTGGAAAAAAAAATCACATTTTGAACCTAAAGACTCCAAATCAAAGGTTTTTTTTCATATGGTATGATTTGAAAGATTGACATATTATTTTCTCTCATTGTTTTTTTTTTATTAATTTTTAGTTAATATTTTTTTCTGAATTAAAATAAACATTTTTACCTATAAATAGATATTCGGTATGTTTCACTTTAGCCATCTTGTATCTTTTCTCAACTGCGATTTATATGCATATCTAAATTATGAGTCTTACGTTTATTTCTTACTCCCTCCGTCCTTAATTTATTGTCCTTAATTTATCGCGCTTAAAAAAATATATTGTTGACCGATTATTAATATTTAAGCTTATGTAGCTTTTTAAAGCTCATGTATATATCTATAATTAAAAGTATGATTAAAAAGAAGGGTAAAGTAAAAATGATGTTCTTTAAAAAGGTAAGTTTCAAAGTGATAATTATTTTATCGAACGAAAAATAAAAGAAGGGCGATAATTTTGCGATTTATGACGGAGTATTATATTTGTCCATAGATATAGCCATATAGGAGGAGGAAAAAAAAAAGATATAGCCATGTAGGATAATAGGAGTAGGTCCAAATAGAATATCCACAAACAACAAACAAGGTTATCCCACTTTCAAAGATTTCACTAGTCATAAATGACGCCTCGCATAACTTTTATTAGAGCATCTCCAATGTGGGAATTCTTCCCACAAATTCTTAATCGGCCCCTCCCACCTACCATTTTTCTCATTTTTTTCTTTTTCTCTATTTAAAATTCATCTTCCCATTGTATCGATTCTTAACATATTCTTAACTGGTCACCTGCCTTCATTAACTTTACATTTCATTCTTATTTTTATACTTTTCAACAAATAAATTTATTTCACGTTAAATATTTAAATATTTCGTATACATAATTAATTTATAAATTAAGACAAAAATTATTTTAAAAATAATAAATTACATTATTATTTTTAAATTTTATAATTTATGATTTATTTAATAAATTATCTATAAAACACATATTATACATAACTCGTACAATAACATAAATAGAAAATTACATAAAAACGTTAAATACATAAAAGAATTTTTTTATCTATTTAATTTTAATTTTAAAAGAATTTTTTTTAATCTTTTCAAAAGCACAAACGGTCACATTGTTTTTTAAAAAAAAAAAAGAAAAAAACGTTTTTTTTTGTTTGATAATTGCATGGCCAATGGCCGGCCACCTGGCGGCCACCTCTCCGCCGCTTGTCATACACGCGCCTCTACAATGTGTGATGGGCCCACTCTCCAAATTTTGACTTCAATTCTTCAAATTTTTGATTTCTTAATTAAGAATCCATTTTCTCTCTATCTTGGAATTGGTGGGGAATTTGTGGAGAATTCAACATTGGAAAGATTGTTGGATTCTTAATGGAAGAATCCATTAAGAATCCAACATTGGAGCTGCCCTTATAACCATAAATGGAGTGATATATTTCAAGATTTATATGCATATCGAAATTAAGACTCTTAAGTGTCGTTTGGTAGTCATGATTAAAGTCAGATAGTATTAATAAATCGAGTTGTTTGATGTTTGGTACACAATAGTTGGTCGGGACTAATAACACGAGTTATCTGAATAAAGTCATTATCTCCTTACTATTAATACCAAGCGGGAGGGTGGTATTATTAGCGCCCTCACTAAAAAGATATTGTTTATCCTTATCCGACTACCAAACAAGCCCTTAGAGCATCCTCAATGTTAAAATTTACATTAACTTTTTATACAACTTTTTAATTGGATCTTACTATCATCTATACATTTTTATCTTTTTACTCACTTAAGAATATATATTTTTATTGTATAATCTTCTTACATAATTTCTTATACAAAAAAATATTAAATTTGACATCATCAAATAAAAACAAAACCCCACCCCACCTCCACTCACACCCGAGATGTCTTCTCAACTTTCTCACCGTTTTCTATGTAATTGCAGGTTCTTCAATAAGAAGTAAAAATTATTTTCTCTTTCCTAATGGCTCCTAAATCCTAATAGCCACTTATTACAATTTCCCAAAAATAAGAAGTTCTTCAAATAGAATAATGGGGATGCTCTTATATTATATATTTGTATCTATACTTTTTAATTGATATTTCTAACATGACTTGACTAGTTGACTATAGTCTGCCCCCATGGCTCATGGGTTGATGTCATATTTTTGAGAAAGGGACTATTTCGCTACTACATTGGCTTCCCATTTAATGCGCAATTACACATACCCAATTAGGGTGGTCAGCCCTGGAGGTGTCAAACCCGTCGTCTAAATGGGGTGGGATGGGGTGGGGTGGGGGGGTTGAAAAAATATAGGGGAATTTTGATTTTAAACGTGTTTTAAATCTAACCATCAATTTTTGAACATTTCATTTAACTACAATTGGAACGACAAAAATGTCATTAATGAAGATAAAAGTCATCCTGCCTAAGAAATTCAAAAAATTCTGATGCCAAATCTTGGCATCAGGACTGTTTTTCCAGATTTTATTGACCAAAAAATTTCAAAAAAAATCATCTTATTTTATTGATTTTATCAAAAATTTCAAAATGCCGATGCCAAATCTTGGCATCGATTTTTCCAAATTTTATTCGACCAAAAAATTTCAAAAATTCGATGCCAAATCTTGGCATCGGATTTGATTTTATTAACCAAAAAATTCAAAAATTCGATGCCAAATCTTGGCATCGGGTTTTTTCAGATTTTATTGACCAACAAAATTCAAAAAATTATGATGTCAAATCTTGGCATCAGGGATGTTTTTCCAGATTTTATTGACCAAAAAACTTCAAAAAATTCTGATGTCAAATCTTGGCATCAGGGTTGTTTTCCAGATTTTATTGACAAAAAAAATTCAAAAAATGTTGATGTCAAATCTTGGCATCAGGGCTGTTTTTCCAGATTTTATTGACCAAAAAAATTCAAAAAATTATGATGCCAAATCTCGGCATCAGATGTGTTTTTCCAGATTTTAGTGACCAAAAAAATTCAAAAAATGCTGATGTCAAATCTTGGCATCAGGGTTGTTTTTCCAGATTTTATCGATCAAAAAAATGCAAAAAATTCTGATGCAAAATCATGGCATCAGGGCTGTTTTTTTCAAATTTTATTGACCAAAAAAATTCAAAAAATGCTGATGCCAAATCTTGGCATCATGGCTGTTTTTCCGGATTTTATTGATCAAACAAATTCAAAAATTACGATGTCAAATCTTGGCATCGGGGATTTCCATATTTTATTGACAAAAAAAAAATCAAAAAATGCTGATGTCAAATCTTGGCATCAGGGTTGTTTTTTCAGAAATTCAAAAAAAATTCAAAAAAATTATGATGCCAAATCCAGCATCGATTTTCATTTCATTAAGCAAAAAAATTCAAAAAATCCTGATGCTAAATCCAGGCATCAGAGCTGTTTTTTCATATTTCATTAAGCAAACAAATTTTTAAAATCCTGATGCTAAATCCAGGCATCAGAGCTATTTTTCCAGATTTCATTAAGTAAAAAAATTCAAAAATCGATGTCAAATTCGAGGCATCGAGCGTTTTGACATATTTCATTAAGCAAAAAATTCAAAAATGTTGATGCCAAATCCGGGCATCGGGGTTGTTTTCGATTTCATTAAGCAAAAAATTCAAAAATTACGATGTCAAATCCAGGGCATCGGGCATTTTTCAGAATATCATTAAGCTAAAAATTCAAAAAATCGATGCCAAATCTAGGCATCAAAGTTGTTTTGATTTCATTAAGCAAAAAATTCAAAAAAGTGATGTCAAATCCAGCATCGAGTTTGTTTTGAGATTTCATTAAGCAAAAAATTAAAAAATGTTGATGTCAAATCAGGCATCGGGGTTGTTTTCAGATTTCATTAAGCAAAAAATTCAAAAAAATTGTAGCTCCATCCAATTGTAGTAAAGTTATGTCAAATGCTCGGATCACAAAATTTCTAATTCTAATTCTGCATTCAATCATCATGTTCTTCATTCTGATCCACTTTGTGGCCACCCATTCTCCCCTTCAATTACGGGACAACTCCCGTGAAGTGATGTGCAGGTAGCATCCAAGTAACGTAGCAATTAGAAGTCCTTCAAGTATGAGCTCATTCATATATGTATTCTAAAATGCCTTTCTTAATCACTCAAACACTCACCGCATCAATTGTACCATTGGGAATACCGAATAAAATAGGAGTCCATCCTCTCTAGAGGCTTCACTTTCAAGCCAAGACATTTGCGAAAATCATAACTTAAATCCATGTTTTGTCCATTCTGGATCAGATCAGATCAATTAGGTGCCTGCCTTCTTCAAACAAACACGCATACACTTGCAAGAATTGATATTAGAGATCAAAATAGACTAAACAAGAATGACATTGATTTTTACCTCAAATGGAAACAAAGTTTCCCTCCTTCATGACATCGGATAAATACAACAAGAATGAAGCAACTTGTAGACATGTTAACCAAATTTGACTTAGAATAAAAGAATCAATAAATCATATTAGTAATATTGATCATTTTGTAATATCTCTTGCCATCTAACCAAACTACGATATTAGTAATTTTTCACCATTACTACTCATAAGTCCTAACAATTTATTTTATGAACACAATTGGCAAGAACAAGAAAGATAAAAAGCGAATAGGCGGAAGATGATTATTACCTCGAGTCCGTTATTCTTTTGCCGAGAAACTTTTTTCCCCTTTAAGCATATTTGAGCATCCGGCCACATATGATTATCTAACATATAAGGAAGAAAGGTTAATGTGCTATCCGTTAAGTCTATCAGGGGACAACACTTTTATTAGCAAAGCGAATACCTTTCTCGGTCAAAAATAATTTTTCATGGTAAACTAACTTTTCCACAAGTAAGTGAAGGGCGGTTGGTGCCCGCCCAGTGTTTTAGTCCCATAATTGGTCTAATGTGGCGTTCTTTGTGGGGCTTTACCTCATGCTTATCGCCCATGTAAGGAAGTAAAAAAAAGAACATTGCCAAATCTTGGTGGTCTTAAGCCTAAGTGGGTCTCATAAGCCCCTGAAAGTAGCTTTACCTCAAGTTTTTTTTTAAATAAAAAAATAAGAAAAACAAGCGCCAAATACCATTCTATTCATTTAACTTTTGTTGCCCGGTCTTCTAACTTATCAAGTGGAAGCACTACTGAGATTAAAAAATTGAATGATGCCAATATCTACGTAACTATGATATCATAAAAGCAGCGGTTGCCATCCATGGTGCCCATGATGGTACCTGCACCAATCAATAACAGATTATCATTACTTGGAATCCAAGAGCAAGTTAGTAGCATAGAACATCTATTGCAAGAAGCTAAAGCGATTATTGGCCAAACCTTTACATTTGGGCGATAACACGAAGTTACAATTTCCACTTATATCAATCCAATCAATGACATGACACACTTCCCAGATCCGCACTTTTCCATCTATTGAACCGCTAATAAAATAGTTCTCATCCACAGTAATACTATCTCTATCCCAAAATGAGTGTCCTTACGGTTCAAGATTAACAACATGGACATTGGGAATCCGCAAACAAGCAGGAACCCTCACTTGGGGGACGGAGAGGAGTAGCATTTAATAACATGAAATCACACGGATAATCTTAACAAAATTTTCGATTTTATTTAACAACCATTAACTAAACCTCTAGGTTATCGGAAAGAGTTCAATCGGGCAAACAATTTCAAAGTGGGATAAAATGAGATTAACTTGTCTTCTGGGTGGAATGGAACATCAGTCCTCGGTAACTTCAAGCGCTAAAGCGACACCCGGCCAACTAAATTCAAAAAGTAATCACATCGATCAACTTCGTAAACCAAATGCCTTGCAAACACAAATCTAAATATATATTAGAGGCCAATCTAACGATAGAAGTCACCATATGAGATGATAGAAAGCTGCTCCTTGAGGGGTTCCAATAGTCTTCTGACAATATCAAGACCATTGTTGGCGCATGACCTTGCTCGACCTTGTGCCATCGAAAGGAAAAACAAAAAGAAGGTTAAGCGGTGCACTTCTTACTATTGTAAAGAGTTTGGAGTTAGGGTTTGAGAGCGAAGAAGAGGAGAGTAGCGGGTGAGATAGTCGATTTCTCTATCTCCTCCTCTCAGCAGGCTTTCTCTCTCTACTTGCGGACTTGGGCGATGGCGTCACGATGAGGCGGCCGGCGTGAGGGAGAGAGCGGTGGCAAGCGTGAGGGAGAGAGAGAGACGGAGGCAGGTGGGTTTTGACTTTTGATTTTGGGTTTTGAGTTTTGATTTTAAATTTTGAAGTTTATTTGCTTAACCCCATCAAGTGGAGGCGAAGGTGTGAGACAAAGAGGGGTTGATGTTGGGGCTGGCGGCGAAGACTAGAATGAGCATACGTAGATGGCGGCAGGGAGCGGAGGATTTGGGCGAAGGAGAGAGATGGTGAGCACAAGAGGGAATGAAGATGATTTCAAAACTCTTCATCTCCATTGTTAAAGATTGAGCGGATAACAGTGTGGAATTAATGTTTTGTGGTTTCCACAAATTGTGTACCCTCCCCTCCATTGAATTGATTGACCACGGGACGTGGACGATTTTTACGATACACAGGGGCAGTGATGTATTTTTACTCCAAAAATGTATCTAAATGATATGTCTAAAAAATGACTGGATTAATTTGAAAACATGTTTTAAAAAATGTACCGGCTTGTAATTATTCCAAAAATATAAGCATATTAAGAGATGGGTTAAACGGATTGAACCCGCGATAGGTTGTGAGTTGGCCCATCACTTATTAATTACAAATAACACAAGCCACAAGTTGGAAATTATGAGTTTAAATCATTTTTGCTTAAAATATATGATTATTTTTTATTTCTGAAATATTAGTAAATGATTATGAATTCATTACAAAGTGGCATTTACAACAACAACAGATGTCAAAATAAGATAGATCAACCGTAATTTTTACGAAAAAAAATATTATAAGAACATAAAAAAAAGTAATAATAAAATGGTTTTTTTTTTATTTTGTTCTCATTTTATACTATTAATATATGAGAAAGTTGTTTTTTATAAGCTAATATCTGAGAAAGTTGTTATAAACTATATTTAGAATATAACTATAGAAAATATAATTTTTTAAATGAATTTTGAGATTTTTTGTGTTATTTATAATTAATATTTTTTATTTTAATTGAGAGAAAAAATTGGTGGGCTAATCCGCCTAACTCACAACCCACGTTGGGTTGGGTTGGCAATTTACAGGTCCACCACATTTTTCAGCTGACTCTCTCCATCTAGTCAAATAACGGGTTATAATCGGTTGTGATTGGTCCGCCCTGCCAACCCATCTTGACACCTTTAATCAGCCCAATGCCAAAATACTTTGGGCTACACCATATCACATACATATGGGCATTTCACTGGGTGATTTCCAGCCTTCGGTCCCTATTGGTGGTCTGAGTAGTGGGCTCATTATGTTGTTTAGCTAGCCAAAAAAAAAATTAAAATGGTGTGAAAATACTTTATCGGGAGAAATTCGGTCAGTCCCTTGTAGCAAAATTATAACCAAAAAACTTCATGATATTTTTTCCAACCACTAATATATATTTTTAGGGATAAAATAACAAAATACCCTTAATGAACAACAATTGCACAGACAAAGCCCACGCCCAAAATTGGGTATCGCAAAGCAAAAGTTGTGCGTTGCAATGGACAATTGAAGTCTCATCAAAATTGGGCATCACAATGAAAAAGACGGGCGTTGCAATGGACAATGGAAGTCCCACCCAAAATTGGCATCACAATGCACATGAAGTCTGAAAACAAATTTTAAGGGAGTTAGTTATTAGTTTTGAAACTGATGCACGAGGACTCATTCGTCGGCATGACATAACTTTTGATCTCGAATGAACCATGTGACTCACTTCATATCAAGTTGTAGCTTTTGACGAGATCTACAAGACCACAAAAGGTACCTCGCGATGTCTTCGTTTTAAGGTCAAAAAACGTTGTTTAAGCACTGTTTTGGGCTTCGAAATTTTTTGCGATGCCTAATTTTTATATTGCAATACCCAATTTTTTGATATATTTAAATTGTGATGCCCAATTTTTGCCATACGATGCCCAATTTTGGGTGGACGCTTTGTCGTTTTTTCTTCATTAAAGGTATCTTCATCATTTTTCACCAAAAAATATACTTTAGCGATTTAAAACAAATATATAAGACATAAACGGTTATAATTCCACCAAAAAAAATGGACCCGCAATCATTCCTACTTTATTTTGAGCCCTTTTGCTTTACAACTAGATTTTCTTACCCGTGCCATAGGCACGACAAACTCTATCTATAGTTGAGGGGTTATTTGTAAAAAGTTTTATATGTAACTGACTCATGACCGTTTGATTTTGTTGGAATCAAACTCCACCGTCAGATACCCTCATTTAGCTTTATTGTGAGATTATATATTAATGTAAAAGTAATATTTTATAAGGAGTGATTGTTCAGGAGAAAAAGGGGTGACTGCTCATAATATTAATTATAGGGGTGTCTTTGTAATAATGAGTTAAAAGTAGATAACTATTCTCACACATGTGAATGTAAGGGTGAATTACAACCGTTAAATTTTTAAAAATAATTTAATCTCAACCTCTAAATAGCTTTAGTCAATTGCACATGTATGAGTATGAGCTCTATTATATATTAAATAAGATAGATAAGTGAATAAATAATGGTAAAAAAAAAAAATTTGTCCAGCTTTTAATTCTCGACATAAAATCATATCCAACAAATCTTCAAATGAAAAACAGTGTACGGTCTATCTACCCCTACTTTGAAGAAGTTAACTAGCCCATCACCATCTTCCCCCTTTGACAAATGACAACCACCCCTAGGCCCCCTAATATAATAGTACTAATAAGTAATAATGATTCCAAATTTCCTATACTTTACTAATTACTAATAATAAAAAGAATATTCAGAATTCAAAGATAATGTTAGGTCACGTTTGCCAAAACAATAATGTATTAATTATCATTGCGTTGCCAAGCAAAAAAGCAATAAAAAGAAGTATGTGTGCCTTGCAAGGGACACCCAATTAGTACCCCAAACAAACATTACCTCATATATAATCATAATCATCAACTAAATCTCAATTTGGTTGGTTTGTTGAGATCGCAAAATAAATCCAAAACATATAAATTCTTCCTATAGATTTTGAAGTGAAATCGAAATCGCTATAATCTTTAGCGGTTATACTATGATTCATTGGACTAATTTTTATATCCATTAACAACAATTAATACAATAAAATGTAATTTATTTTACCCAAATAAAGCTCTTTTTTTTTTTTACCAAGACTCCGCCTATGTTCATTGCTGGAATACCACTCATTTATCCATAACACCTATTTTGTCATCGCTACTCTCTTGGATGATGTTTGGTAGCTAGAATTAAGGCTAAATATGATTAATAAGTCAAATTGTTTGATATTTGATACACAATAGGTGGTCGAGACTAATAGACTGAGTTACCCTGATAAAGTTATTATCCTCTCATTATTAATATCAATTGAGAGGGTGATATTATTAGCGTTTCCACTAAAAAAAAATTGGGATTAATATTTTTTATTTCAAAACTACTTCTCATATACAAGTGAGGATTAATAGTGATGACACTAATAGTACTGTAATTAATAATATTATTTATCCCTTCTCGACTACCAAATAAGTCCGATCTTAAAAAAATAGTTTCACTTTTTATTTTTAGTTTATATATATTCAGAAAATTGAAAAAGGTACACATATAACCACAAAGCGCGCAAATTAGTTGGTACGAGGTTGTTCCACCTTTAACATTAGTCTTCTGTTCTGACTCAAGAATCACTCTACGATAATATCGCCCATGTGATCTTACCTTAATCGATGATTAGTTTTGAGCCTTCAGGCCGCACTTGTGGTTTTCCGCTCGGGAATTGGTGTTAGGTCTTCAGGTCTAGAGACATCTTAGGAAACCAAAAAAGAGGTACACATATTATATTAAAATTTTAGAATATTTGTGTTGTAATTCATCCTAAAAAATAGTTTTATTTGTAATTTTCTTTTTCAGGACAACATTTTTATTATGTTGCCCATACTTTTCTTTCCACTTTAATTATGAGTCACACATATATGGACTTTAAAGAAAACTATACAATATACAAATATTAATAGTTAAGTCAATTGTGTTTTTTTTAATCTGTCTGTTGGGTCAAATATGACAATAATTTTGGGACGAATGGAGTATAACATAATTTCTCCGTTGTGAGGCACACACATATGGACTTTAAAGAAAACTACACAATATACTAATATTAAGAGTCAAGTCAATTGTGTTTTTCTTAATCTGTGTGCTGAGTCAAATATGACAATAATTTTAAGATAAAGGGAGTATAACATAATTTCTCCGTTCCAATTCTAATTATCAAAGGGTATATAATTAGTATTGTAGTTGGATATAAGTACAATAATGTTTAAACATAATCAATATATTAATATCAAAGGTGAAAGATAATTGATGATGCAAAAATCAGTATTGGGCCGTCCAATTTGATGAGTATGATATCTGGACTTGATTGTATGGATTGAATCTCTTCACAACCTGCTAAGAATACGAAAACACCTTAGTTGGAGTGCAAAGTTTGGCCACGCGAAACTACTCCAGTGTGAAAGTAAGTATCATGTTTAATCAAAAAGTAATTTGACAGAGGTTTGAGGTTGTGAAGAGTGTGCACCTTATTTAGGATTTATGGAGGGGTATTTATAGACCCCCAAGGTTATAGAATCCGTCTAGGATTCACTTTCATAGTTACCTAGTAGGTTTGTGAGGAAACTCCTAAATTATAGGTATGATAGGCGGCTGGCCGCATGAATGTCAGAGAAAATATGGAAAGTGCTTTACTTGGATAAGGAAACATTTGACTTGTCTTGGAGAGCAAGCCTCTAAGATTCCTTGCTCGATGCTTATCCGGGTGAGCATGGCTCTACCCGGCTACATGATACGAGTCTGATGATGATAAGTGTAATTCTTGGGCATGGCCCCCTGGTCGGGCAGACAAGACCCGTGCTCGACCAGACTTGGACGGGATATATCTGGTTCTCTGCTCGTGTACCTTGCTAGTTCTGCCCGCTAGGCTGGTAGGTCTCATACTAATCAAGCTTTTGATTGGCACGTGATGATCGCTTGTGTTTTGCTCATGACCGAGTTTGAGCCTGATGCATCAATAATATTGAAATGTTAAACTTAATTTTTTCAAAGTGAGTTTTAAAGTAAAATATCACAAAATAGTATAGTGGATCATTTGTCTAAAAACGAGGTAGTACATATCAAGTACTTGCTCAATTTCTAAAAAGGACTTAGGACTTGTTTGTCGCGGCTAGTGGCTGGTGGCTGGTGGCTTATAGTTGATAGTTTAGGCTATTGGCTGAATGAATTATGATTGATTTGATGATAGATTGTTTGTTGCAGCTGATGAAAAACGGCTTATAAGTATATTTGTTAAATAACCTGGAAATTATTTATTTACTACAAATCGACCATACACCCTAAATTTTCAAATGGTAAGATTGTAATAACCAAAAGTTTATCAATGAATAGTTGTCTTTGTATTTTCAAAAAAAGTAAAAAGCTTGAAATTTTGGTTTTTTAATGTATAAATGGTGTTGTACCTAACTTATTGGCTTTTAACTTATAAGCTGAAACAAACACTTTAAATATGACTTATTTTAAGCTAAAGTCAAAAGTCACTCCAAAAAAATAGCAACAAACGAGCACTTAGTCGATGAACCTGTCTCTCACATGGGTATCATTAAAAAATATTTATAATTTAGTAAATTATATTTTCTTGCGTGAACAGATGGTCAAATATTACGAATTTTAAAAAACGAGGATTATACAATAATTTTGGTTGATGTAATATGGATCTGGTGCAGGGGTTACATAAATATATGGACTTACCTAGAACAAAACTGACCTTGGCAAACCTCTAAAACCGCTAAAAACAAACTCGGCTAATCTGACATTGACATTGTTAAAACTTAAAACCTTTGTTAGCTATGCCATCCCCATGTGTCATCCTCCTACACGTGCATTTCCATTAGCCAATTAAAATCATTTCATTGTTATAAAGTTTCTCCTTACTCCTTGTGCATTCTCACTTGCCTACTTGTCATCCTTCTACTCTTTGATACTGCACAAAACATGTCCATCTTCTTCATCAAAAATTCAAAAAAGGTCTTTTAAATGGGACTCACTCCGAATAAAATTCAAACGCATCAACTCCTTCCATTCATACTTGGACTCGATTCAAAGTCATTATGAACACAAGTATGTCCTATATATTCGACTCAAATATGCTTAATGGGGGAAACTTTACATGGGTCATATTATTCTACTAATGTAATATCTCAAATCTCACATCGAGTTGATGTGACACTTGAATGTGCTTTATACGATGACCAAATTAATACTACTACAATTAGGCACCAACATCATCCATGGACGTTTCAATCGACTTGTGGTGGGTCTGATGACCAAAGTTACTGCGTACTTAGTGGGTCAGTGTGTAGGTTACACGTAATAGACTGAGCTCTCGAGCTCGAGGAGTTACAACTACTCCTTTCGTCCTTAATTGAGTGAGTGTACCATTTTTCTATAAAATTACTAAATTTTATGGACGAAGAGTAAAGTTGATTTGACCTACAAGTTGCAACATTTATCATGAATGATAAGATTTCACGTCGACAACACTATTGATGAAATCACCGATCAAACAACTCTAGCATTTGGTGGCCAAAACTATTTTACCGGTGCTAGTTGATGTGAAAAGTCAAGTCCTTACCTCAAATAAATATGGCTTTATTGATTTTACTTTTTTTCCCCTCTAGAATAAATACTAATGTGATTTCCATCACAAATAGTACCTTTTTCTTGGCGTGACCGGAAGGTTCAGTTTTGAACAATCACAAACATACAAAGAAAGAAAACAAGATTGTATTGTTGCTGCTCATAATGTAATAAATCCAAACTCTAGGGTCCATGCATACTACATTTATCAATTCAGAGAAGACATCACAACAGACACTCGAATAATGATTGTGGCTAATGTTTGATATTATTAGAGTTAATAAAAAGTAGAGGTTCAGACCATCACGTGGAATGGACTATACGTGAAGAACTACAAAGATATTGCTGGAAAAGAAATAAGAACAATATAGTACAAACATACGTTTATGTACATCTCACGAGTTAATGATTGTTTGGTGAAACGTGTTGATTAAAACGCTCACAAAAAATATAACGTTTTAAAACGCACTGTTTTAAAAATATGTTATGTTTACAACTACTATATTTATGAAAATAGCGTTTTAAAATAGTTTAGAAACATGTTTAAAAGAAAAAAAATTGTGTTTCGAACATGCTGCGTTTTGAAAAAGCTGTGTTTTCAAAACGTTACACCAAACCCACAAAATATTGACTGTAAGAGCATCATCCCCAATGGCATGCTACTCTTCCTATTATATTTTTTTAGTTGGGTCCCACTACCACCTATATATTTTTCTCATCTTATTTTATTTAAAAATATATCTTCTCATTCAATTTAAGAAAATATATATTTTCATTCCTAATCTTCTTATACATTTTTTTAGCTGGGTCTCACTGTCTACCTCATTAACTTTACACTTCAATCTTATTTTTATACTACTCAAACAAATAAATTTATTTAATATATTTCATATTTAAATATTCCGTATAAATAAATTACTTTATAAATAAATAAATTTATTTATTTATAAATAATAAATTACTCATAAATTAAATAATTTATAATTTAATTAATAAATTATCTATAGAACACATATTATACATAACTCGTAAAATAATAAATACAAAACTACATAAAACGTTAAAATTGAAGAAAATACATGATGATAAAGTTATATAAAACATAAATACTTAAAAATTACGTAAAAATAATTCAATAATTAGAATAATATAAAAACGTCACCGTAACGACGTCATATATGCTCAACCAACTTGAATCGAAGTTCATGATGTGTGCTTCTATCTCGTACCTCTAAATTTCACTGTAGATATTTTTCAAATGTTTGTGTTGACTTATGGTTCACTTGTGGAGGGTCATATACGATATCATCAGCCTAGTTCGTAACGTGATCACCCCCGACCTCGAGAATCATGTTGTGTAGAATAATGCATGTGAGCATTATTTCTTTTAAGTTATCTCTATACCAAAACCTACTAGGACATTTGATAATTGTCCCTCTTGATTAGAGCACTCCAAATGCTTGTTCGACATCTTTTCTTGCAGCCTCTTGCATCTCTTTGAATTTCTTTCGCTTAGCATCCGACGGGCATGAAAAACTCTTCACAAAAGTAGCTCAATCCGGATAAATTCCATCTCTTAAGTAGTATCCTTTTGTATAATGTGTATCATTCACTTTAAAATTGCACGGCGGTGCATTTCCTTCGAGTACGTTATTGAACAAAGGTGATTCATATAGCACATTAAGATCATTACGAGAACCCGCGACCCAAAAAAAAAAACATGGCATATCCATAAATCTGCCAACGCAACTGCTTCGAGTACAGTTGTTGGCTTCTCATGACCTCTTGCATATTGACATTGTCAAGCGACTAGACAATTTTTCCATTCCCAGTGCATACAATCAAGACTTCCTAACATACTTGGAAATCCATGCCTTTGCTCGTGCATTTGAAACAGACGTTGTGTATCGTTAGCATTTGACCTTCTCAAATATTGACCTCCATACAATTCAATAATACATCGACAGAAGTTGAACATGCACTCGATGGCAGTTGTTTCTGCTAATCGGAGGTACTCGTCGAGATGATCGGCCGGAACTCCATAAGTCAATTGACAGATAGATATCGTGTATTTTTTAAGTGGTGAGAGACCTACTTGGCCTACTGCATCAAACCTCTGACGAAAATAAATTGAATGATTCTCCAATGCATTAACTATCTGAATGAATAAGTTTCGATGCATTTAGAAGCGTCATCAAAATATATGATCGGGATACAATGGCTGAGATAAGAAGTAGTCATTGACAAGTTGAGTATTTCCCACTGCACGCTTTTGATCTATATACCTCTTCTTTTTTCCTTTGGCGACGCCTGTTGATGTTGGCTTTCTCTGTTTCAATCATCTGTTGGTGTAATGCAATTATCTCCAAAAACATTTTTTCACCTTTAGACATGTTGGATTCGTCGTTGGATTCTTCGGTATGTCTGCTTGTGTTAGAGATATTGATAGAAGAAAAAGAAGACATCTTTAGTGGTAAAATGCAGGACAACGACAAAGGTTTATATGTTGACGATTTGTAGCTATCAGTAGAAGAAGAATATACCTTCTCATTTATATATATTTCTCAACAACGGTTAGTTTACATAAAAACATTAATATTAAAATTTATATAAAAACATTAATAATGAAACTTACATAAAAACATTCTAATATTAAAAGTTACATGAAAACATTAAAATATCATCTCTCCAACCGTTAAGTTTAGCATTGACAAGCATATTGTAGATTTCGCTGAAGTTTCTCACCGATGAAGCGATTCTAGTTGACCAACGTGGTGTCAACCTCGCGATATCTCTCAGAATCGATTTACTTGGGTGATGTTCGTTGTAATAATCAGCTATACACTTTCAATATTGCACACTCTTTTGACTATTACCAACTATTGAACATTGGCCAATAATCTACACAGCTTCCGTAAGTGCAAGATCTCCATCCTTGGTCCAGATCTCTTGTACCACTTGTGTGTACCACTGGTGTACCACTTTTCATCTAAAAGGAGTCCAGATCTCTTGTACCTACTTGTGTGTACTATTGGTGTACCACTTTTCATGTTCAACCATTGCAACTATTGCATCTTAACCAATGGTTAACATGAAAAGTGGTACACCAGTGGTACACACAAGTGGTATATGAGACAATTAATGAATCCATATAATCGAGATATATAAAATTGAGAGTGCATTGATAAAAAGAACATTGACCACTGATTAGTACTTTACTTTGCAATAGTGACATAATTTGACATTCTTGAAAAAAAGACTACTAATATTGTTTTTATTAACCACATCCTCGAGAGAGAGAGAGAGAGAGAGAGAGAGAGAGAAAGAGATGAAAGGATCAATTGATCAATACATGCACGCTCACTGATGGTAGGAGGAAGTATATGCAGTAGGACAAGTATGATCGTTAACGATCAGTTTGAATTTGAGTGTCAAAATATATTGTTAAGGATCATGATAATCTTAAGAAATCATATTGCAGGAAATTGATTTGTGGGATTTAACGAATTTTGATAATCTGGTTTCAAAGTTTTTTAATAAATGAAAAATTATGTTTCACAAATCTGATTATACAAATTAATTTTGATATTATAATAGGTACAATCTGAAAATGACAAATACAAAACAAAAACAAATACACAAAATAAATTGCGTAAATGTCGAGGCAAGAGTTTTACTGTTTCTCCGCAAGACGAAATTTCCCTTGTATTTAGTGGTTATAGACTTATAGTCTACGACAATCGTCCCCAAAATACGACTTTCTAATCTCGGAATCGCAACACAACAATTTGAGATTTTCGCTAAACTACTTAATACCTAAGACTTTTAGAACAAAATGAAAGAGAGGACTTGATTACTTTAATGCTCGACACTTGAATGTTGGAAGTCATGAAGACTGAACTAAGGGGGGTCTATTTATAGTTAATGAATAGGTAAGGGTATCTTGTGCGAATAGGCACAACATATCTGAGCAACGTCGTACCCGATCAGGTAGATGAGCAGCATCAGATCAACTCCACCGGCGTGTGAAGTAGGGGATTGACGAGTGTCAAACCGTCAAAATTAATTTTCCATTTTCCTAAATAACGAGTATAGAGTAGTATGGATCGTATCCACAGGGAACGTCAAATTTACTTGTAACACCCGGGAATTGCATATTTTATTAATTGCGCATTAGGGTACATTAGTATAATTAATTATGTGCTACGTATTATATTTAATGTGTTTATGTGTTTTGTGTTGTGGACTTGGGTAATTGTCCTATGAGATTCCATTTGAGCTCAAGATATATTGGGCTTGATGTGTGATATATTTAAAGTTCATATAAGACTTTGATTATGTTAGTTATTATTATTAACGTTGGAATATGAAATGACACGTTAAAATTTGATAATATATATTTTCGACTAGATTGACCCGAAATGTATCGTACGTTACGTGTTTCTTTGGCATTTTATTTTTATTTTTCGGTTGGAGACTTAGCTAAGTCAAACAAATAGTTTTTCAATTCCTTTTCATTTGGTTTTTCTTTGGGCGGTTGGTGGGGCAGTGGCCTCCGTCTCTTTAATTAAATTGAGTAAGTGATTCTCTCTTTTTGTTTTCCTTCTCTCCTTCGTGTTCTCTCTTCAGCCGAGACATCAGTTGAGGGTTTTCACCTTCGACTTGGTTTATTAACGAAATAGTACATATTTTTAATTCCGACTCCGCATGGGTGTTCTATGTGTTAAGGGCTACATTTACACCCGAATATTTTGTGTTTTCATCGATATTTTTCGGTAGAGGTAAGTTACTATCCACTTCCCTTTGTATGTAATAATTGCATACATGAACTGTGGGCTACTCCCATATGATTTGTTTTAAATATGAAGTATAAGTAGTTTAGTTACGAATTATTATTAATTTTAACTAGTTAATGTATTAAATGGTTTTAAACCACTATTATTCCGAGTACTACGTCAGTGAGATTGTGTTGGGATGAATCCTGCAAGTCGCGGTGATGCCCGAAATTTATAAATATTAAACAAATGACTCAACGGAGTCAATTTAGGGACAATAAAATATAACGAGTGACGAACTCGATTCCTACGATAATAGGGAATATTTTGGTATAATTTATTATATTTAAAATATTACATACATTGGTATTAGTGTTTAAGCAATTAAATGTTTAAGTGTTTATTTACAGGCAATTAAACATGCTTGTATGTGCGTCGAGCCCCCGTACTTGGGGCTCGATGGTTGTATTTAATTACAAGTAAACAACTACTTGTGCATCACATTGAGTCTAGTTGGCATATGTGGTTGTGTCGACAATGGGACGACATTAGTCTTTACGAGAGTTAAATCTCGTGATCGCTACGGGTCCTTGCATGGGTCTCTCCCTTGTTATTGGCCGTGACAATGATGTATCCTTGTTAGAGCAATTCGCATGACAAACAAAGGCTAGACACTTGGGTAAAACTCGGGGTAGTGAGACTTCTGGTTAAGTCCCAATGTCATTGGTTCTGGATACTATTGGGTTCAGACATGGTTCAGCGTGTGATCAGACATGTATCAGCGTGTGTACAGCAGCAGCAACACAACTATGTTATTTGGGATACAAGCCGAGACGGGAAGCTCGCCTACAGTTGTATATCCTAATTATGTGTTTAATTACGCTGAGTCAATGTGCATTATAACATGATCAACGTGATGTGTGCAAGTATATGTACAACTATACTTGATTTACATATGTGTTTATAACATGTGCATAACAGCATGCCATGTAGTTGCATATAGTAACTTACTGAGTTATCACTCACCCCATTCCCTTTATTTGTTTTCCTTAGATCCCAGCCAGACAGGGAGTTCGAGGTGAGGCCGGTGAGGCACTCGTGTACAACAGGTTGTCTTTTGTTATACAGCTCCATAGGAGTTTGTATTTATATAGTGTGAGGATGGGTTGTTGTTATGTAGAGTTACATAAGCTCTACTTTGGGTACTTTGTCGTTACTGGTCTTGTACTATCTTTTGATGCTGGAGTTTAACTTCGTGCATGTATATTATATTACACTAGTTGGTTGGTTGTGGTATTTATATTAATCACATGAGTGACTATGTTTTATCATGTGATTTTATTAGCCTATTATTAGTGGGGGCTTTGCACATGTTTTGTTGTTTTATATGTTTGTTCGACGCTCGACCCGAGGCTCGTATAGAGATTGGGGGTCGGGTCGTCGCATTACCTCTTAAAAGAATTTTAAGAGAACAATTGAAACAAGGATTGAGGTTTTTAATCTAGCTAAATAGCAACAATGAAATAATTAAAAGCTGAAAATAAAAGGCCTAATGTAAATGAACAAAAATAATGTTTGATTCTAATAATAAAAAAAACTCCCAGTCAATGAACTAAACGTAATCCCATAAGTTTACTACTGATCATAACAGAATATGTCATAACATAAAATTAGATTTTTAATATGAACTTGGAGGGGCTGTATTTTGATGAATACAGGTCCTAATGGAGTAATTTAAAATTATAAATTATAGTATAAAGAGTCTAGTTTCAGACTAATCAATAATCACCTCAATTAGAGTTGTGCGCAATTTATGGTTTAACTTACAAGTTGACTGGGCAAAATGTGTCATAACAGAAAATCAGATTTTTAACATGAACTTGAGGTGACCATATTCTGAATAATACAAGTTCGAATTGAGTGCTTTAAAGTGCTAAATTATAGTTTCAAGAATCTAGTTTCAGAATATGTAAGATTCACTAAATTTAAAGTTATGATGAATTATTGGTTGAATTTACAAAATGGCTGCGTAGAATGAGTTATAACAAAGAATCAAGAAATTAACTTGTCTTAGGAATAATCATAAATTGATGTTTATACATATGAATTGAATGATTAAAAATGGTAAATAATACCTTAAAATTTCTAGTTTCTAATTATATATGGATTATAATAATTGAACTTGATAAGGTTTGTTTGTGGACGATACATGAACTTATATGTCTACTTGATATTGTGACTAAATGCATAATTGTTATATTTGTTTAGAATTGATTCTTCCTTCTTGATTGATAATGTGACTTATAAAAGCATGTTGTGTATCTTTGATTAATGCATGATTTACTCTTGAAAGCCATGAGGTTTCAATGATGTATGGTTTGTGTACTTATGAACTTTGGTATGATGGGTTATGGTTAACCTATAGTATCACTAATAGGTGGAACTACGAACTTTATGAACTAAGGTTTCTAATGAAACAAGAACCTAGCGATGCCTAAAAGTAGAACGTAGAAGGGATAGAAATGCATATATCATTTATACCCTATTTGGAATGAATTATAGTGAAGACTCAAAGGAGTCAAGTTTAAGGAATGATTAAGCCTTAAGAGGATCATGTTAACCTTGTCGCTCGATTTATGGAATATTGAATTCGATGACGAATTCTTTTAAGGAGCAGAGGATGTAAGAACTAAACGTAATCCCATAAGTTTACTACTGATCATAGATGCAAAAATGACTCAATTGACTATAAATAAACCGGTTATAGTTGTCGACAACCGTCAGACACCCAATCTATTCTTAGTGTTTTGATAGTTAAGAGAAACTCATTAACTATTTCCCTAATCAAAAGACAAACCCCCAAGATGCTCGTAGGATTTAATATTTTGAAAGCATTAAGAGTGAGAGACCCGATTCTAAAGAGTGCATATTGAAGCAATATCATTTAATTTAAATTATCCATTCCCGCAACACAGACCGAATATGCTTGTGAGGCCTAAGCGGTGCGTTACTTACTACTTTATTAGAACCTGATGACAATTACGGATCAACGGTTATAACTAGCAATGAACTATTATGTTAATTAAGGTTTTGACCACAATATTAACTAAGCATAATAATTCTAAGTCACAATTCCTTTTGTAACAAACAAACAGAAAATGAATAAATACTTGTGCTTAATTGAGAATGAAAAAAATTAGATCTCACAGTAGTAATTTGTAAGAATTACTTGTTCATTTAACTGGAAAGAAAGAAATTAGCCACGAAACATGACTTGAAATTAGTTACAAAATGAACCAAAAGGCAAATAGAACAGCAGTGATAGAATAACAGAGAAGAGTTACTTCAGATTTCTTCCTCAATTTCCAGTGTGATGTTCAGTGTGGTCTCCCTCCACCAATCTTCCCGCCATCTCTTATATATGAGAATTTTCCTTTCTTATCTTATCTTCATCCTAGAGAATAGTGGTAACCATCTCCACTCCTAGAAAGTCTCCAGGAATTTGTTGACAAAGTCTCTAGACATATTCTTTTTCCCTTTCAATCTAATCTTTACCTTAATTACAAAAGAGAAATAAAAGAATAACCAACAATTTCTTTTAAGGAAAATAATAACCCTCTAGTTATTGAACTGACTAATGTCTGAAATTCCTTTTAAAAACGTGACATGGCTTCCAGCTTCAGCTCCAGCTTCCTTCAGATAACGAATGCCCATTTGGTACCATGATATCTGAAATGCTTCTTTAAACTTGGTATTCTTTTCCACTTTTTCATCATCATTCTCTCATAGACCTTGTAATCACCAAACATACAAAATATCCATAAAAAGTGCAACATTTACAACAAGTTAAAGCACAAAATCAATAGTAAATATCACACTTATTTAAGTTAATCAGGGATCCAACCGCCACGAGCGCGCCCATCCACATGCGGATTTGATCTCAACCGTCCAAACCTGATCCTAACCCACTAGACGCACATGTTTATGTGTGGATTGGACCGTGATGGACTGCAATCGCTTGAGCCCGCACACAAATATGTAATAAACATAGTAAGAATTACTGGTAAATAGACATTGTAAGATAATAAGTATTCTACTTGAATAGAAAGTTACTGATTTCTAAGAATTCCTAACAAAATAATATTGGTTTGAAGTCATGGTATCCCCAATTTTTTTTTTGGCTTCCATCTATAAATTTACGATACATTTGTTTATCTCTAGGAGATTTAGTTGTTTGATCAAGAGTATATTACGAAAATATACGTGTTTTCAAATTTAGGGTTTCTTTTGAAAATTGCAATTTATATATGTAGTTTTGATCCATGCTAAAAGAAAAAAATTGTTGGTAGATGTGTTCACGAGTGTTTTGTGTGCAAATTACTGTAACTTTATTTATTTACTTGACCGAGATGAGTAATCAACATCATATAAAAATATGAAAATTAGGAGAATTGAAGAGTCTCTAAGTTAAACTTGTACAAATCAAATAGAATAAAATCTAATTTTAAACGAAGCAAGGATTGGCTAATTTTTTTTCTTCTCATTTTCAATATTAAACAGAAAGTTGTCATGTGGCCGTAGTCGTTTTCTATTTTAGAATTTATTGATTATTTATTAATAGATTAATAATTTTTTTTTCAGAAACAAAACATGAAATAATCGTATTTGACTGCATACACAAAAGACTTTCGAAAATCAAGTTCTTAAAAAGATTTTGAGATTGAGAATACTTTACATGAAAACCTCAACTTGTTTCAAGCTTTTGTCCCCTTGTTCATATGTACATAAACGTCACCAATTCAATTTATTAGTTATTGAGTAATGTTGTTAGTACTTAAAAAGTATTAAAATTTGGCAAATGATATTATGAGGCAGTGTTTGTAATATTATCACGAGTTTTAGTGTTATAATCGTTGAATGTTGGTGATGATTTAAAATATTCGTGTCATTACTAAAACAAAAGCATATTTAATTTAACGATGTAGAGATCTGATTAAATTTGATTTAACGACAATAACACTAAAACTTAATTGTAGTAATACCACAAACTCTAATCGTAATATCATCTCTTAAAAAATTTGTACCAAATGAGTTGTGATCCGATGTAGTATGTAGTTGATTTGATGAAAAAATACATTAACTGCTACATCAAGTGACATATTATTTGGTATAAAAAAAATTATACTCTCTAGGTAGGCATGATATATAATGATACGAAAAGCTAGAGGGACTCGTGGCAAAATCGAAATTCTTAGACCTAGTAATGTAAGAAAAGAAATCCAAGCTAGATTTATGCACCATTCATTATAGGTTATGCTTATTAACGACTTCAGATCTCCTGTACCACTTATATGTATCATTAGTATACTATTTTTCATCTCAATCATTGGTTGAGATGCAATGATTGGAATGTAATGGTGAAGATGAAAAGTGGTACACCAATGGTACACACAAATGATACAGAAGATCTAAACTCCTTATTAACACCCCAATATATATTATATAAACTTAGTTTCCACATTCATGAGAAACGACCTTTATGAAGAAAATGGGGGATACATGGAATATATATTGGCGTGTTAATAACTTTATCCTTTAATATATACGAGGAACTAACCGCAAATCGAAGACAAAATGCATTTTTGTCGTTATTATTCTCTTTATTTTACTTTAAACTTTATACTTTATTCGTCTTTAAATGTGTTGGATTTTGTGTTATCATTGTCCATTAAAAATGTTTTTTGTTTAAATCAAATGAGTATTTAATGAATTATTTTATTAGATTTTAATGGATTGTGTTTGATTTTGTAAAACCACTAGTACTCTTGCCTGTGCCGATGTCACGACGTCAGTTTGTAAATTTATCAATAAATAAAGCAGATAATGTGGAAATGAATTAATATTTACTTATAATTTGTCTAAGTTAATTATGATAACAGTTAAAAAACAAATATTTCAAATTACAAAACTTACGATTTAAAAAAAAAATTATATGTATACGAAATTGCAGGCCGAAAAAAAATTAATTTGATTAAGTTAATTACGATAACAATTAAAAAGAAAAAAATTAAAATAGAAATATTCAAAACTTAGACATAAATTAAATTGAGATTCAGTTTCAAAAAATAAATTGATTAAGTTAATTACGATAACAGTTAAAAAGAAAAAAAACAAATATTTCAAATTACAAAACTTACGATTTTTTTGCATAAAATTAATTAATTAATTAAAATATCGAAAAGAAAAGGGACGTGTGTTTGGTGGAGAAAGGATTAGTGGCCACCAACCGTGAATAGTTGGGGGAGTTGGAGAGAGAAAGATGGTAGTTGCTTAACTGCCGTTTACGCATGTGAACTCTGAGAGTGATAATGACCGTAGGATCTCAATAAATGAATTAATCTCAGCCCCTAAATAGCTTTAGTCAATTGCACATGTATGACTATGAGCTATATAATTAATCTCAACCCCTAAATAGCTTTAGTCAATTGCACATGTGTGACTATGAGCTATATTGTATTATAGATGATACAGATACAACATTTTTTGAGGTGGACCCACTAAAAACTAATTACACATATTTTCTAGGGAATATCGCAACATTAAAAACCAATAAAGGAATAAAATAAACAACAATCCATTTTGAAAAAACAATTTGTAGACTTTGTCTTTGTCATTGTTTTTGCAGCAGAGAAAGGCCGGTTTGGTTTAAGCGTTAGTGTTGGTGTTGGTGTTGGTGTTGGTGTAGACTCGTAGGTTGGCCATGTCCTTGAACCTCTCTCTCTCTCTCCTCCTCAACATTCTCTCTCTTTCTCCTCCCCACAAATGAAGAAGAAGGAGCGAGATAACGCCGTTTTCATTTTCATCCAACTCTTTCAAAGCTTAATCATATTTCCCCGACGTCGCCGTGTCATCCACCACCTCTTCTTCCCTCTCGTCTCCGCCATCGCCGGCTGTCTTCTCTTCCTCTTCGCTCTCCTCTCCTTTCTCTCTCCTCCAATCACCAATCACCATTTCCAACGCAGTAACATCATCGCCTCGGTCCGTAACCAATCTATTCATTTCCTTTTCCCGAATGTCTTTTTTACGTAATAATTTATTTCAATTTCTCTCAATTATTATTTTTTGTTCAGGTTAAAGATGTCGGCCGGTCATTGTTGGAAAACGATATTGTTTTTCGTGTCCCCGTGAGTAGTTTTTGTTTTCTGATTAGATTTCAATCTCTGTTTTTTTGTCTCTGTTTTGTGAATTCTTGAATCTGTTTTGTAGAAAGAAGGAGGGAGTTTAGGACGTGATATATGGAATTCGAGACATTCTGGATTTTATTACGGTTGCTGTAATGCCAGCGACAATTTCCGAGGTCTGTTGTTTTTTGTTTACTTTGAATTGTTGATAGAATTTGATTAGTATTCTTTTTACTGTATTTAATTTTATTTATGATGGATTACGATCGTTTGACTTTTATAAATATGAAATATGAAATATGAAATGCTGATTAGTGAGACTAAGACAGCTGTTAATAGTCTTTTGCACTTAATATTTTTCAATGTATTTGGTGCTTGTTTTAATAGTATAAGCATTTCTAAATTTTGATTTTATGCGAGCATGATCTGTTTGATACAAGATCAATGATTAAACCTCGTTTTGCAGGTGCCGAAGCGAGGACACATCCTAATCGATACTTGTTGATTGCAACTAGTGGAGGGTTGAATCAACAACGAACCGGGGTAACTTTCTTATCCAGCCACAGTCATGCAAACGCTTGCCAATTTAATTGATTTAGAATGTTGCAGAAATGTTTGTGATATTTTATCAAGTATGATCCAAATACGTGGTAGGCCGATTACCTATACATTGCATTTCATCATTGGCAAAGAATCCAAATTAGAGCTCTAGTTTACTATGTATTTGTAATGAAACCCAAGAAGATCCCTTCTGTATCATATCCAATTCAAACTATAGATTAGATGATGATGGACCAAAAGGAATTAATCCACAAGCCCAACACGCCTCGTAGTTGTCTTGTTCATATCAAAACAAATACAAACCCAAACCCAAATCCTGAAAAGAAGTTAATTTATCATTAGAGCCGGAGATGATTGTTGTAATTTTGTGTAAGCTTTTTTGCAGGAAATATGAACCCGACATGCTTGGATACTAATATACAGATTTGGTTGGATTAAAAATGTACTTTGGTTGATTATCTGATGTGTTTAAGATTAGGTCCGGATGATGTTGGGCTACTAAAGTTTGTGAAAGAATCCTATAACATTCAACAACCTAAAGTATTAATGACACAAATTTCCTTATGGTATGAGCGCAGATAACAGATGCTGTTGTTGCTGCCCATATATTAAATGCAACCCTTGTTGTTCCAAAACTCGACCAAAAATCTTATTGGAAGGATAAAAGGTTTGTAGTTACATTACCAATTAACTATATATATATATATATATATATATATATATATATATATATATATATATATATATATATATTAGTTGCTTTCATGATTTGCTTCCTTTATCTCTTGTACTTATTTCCTGCCTACGTTGTGCAGCAACTTCTCTGAAATCTTTGACGTTGACCGGTTCATATCATACCTTTCAAGGGACGTTAAGATTATTAAGGAGCTGCCAAAAATAAGAGGGAAAGTAGTGATTCCACATAACACTCGTGTCCCACGGAAATGCACTCCAAGATGCTATCTTAGTCGTCTCTTGCCTAAGCTTGAAAAAAAACATGTATGTATCCAGTTCTTACTAGGAGCTGCATGTTCGAAATTTTACAATGTTAGTTGGTCCCAGAAATATTGACTCCTAGAGGTATTCATCATTCTTTGTGCAGGCAATTCAACTTACCAAGTTTGATTACAGGCTCTCCAATCGATTGCAGCCAGATTTACAGAAACTGAGATGCAGAGTTAATTATCATGCCTTGCGGTTTACCAATCATATTCTTGAAATGGGTAAAACATTGGTTGAAAGAATGAGGATGAAACACAAGCATTTTATTACCCTGCACTTGAGGTTTGAATCTGATATGCTCGCATTCTCTGGATGCTACTATGGTGGAGGGGACAAGGAAAGGAAAGAACTAGGCCAAATCCGAAGGAGGTGGAAAACTTTGCATGTGAGGCTCTTCTTTTCCGTTTTTTAAGTATGCGACTACATTAAGATATGCGCTGTATCATGTCTGACTTTCTTTACTGGAACCATATGCAGAAAAGGAATCCTGAAAGGGAACGAAGGCAAGGAAGATGCCCATTGACTCCTGAGGAAATCGGTCTTATGTTGAGGGCATTGGGTTTTGGCAGCGATGTTCCTATATATGTGGCATCTGGTGAAGTGTATGGAGGTGAAGAGACATTGGCACCCTTGAAAGCTCTGTTCCCAAATTTTTATTCCAAGGAGACAATTTCCAGCAAAGAAGAGTTGGCCCCATTTTCAGCATATTCTTCTCGCATGGCAGCCCTAGATTTCATTGTTTGTGATGAGAGCGATGTTTTTGTCACCAATAATAATGGAAACATGGCCAGAATTTTAGCTGGGAGAAGGTACAGTTTTTTCCCGTGTAACATTTCACAATTGAAATGACCTTAGGTTTGAAGGATGTTTGTTTTATCATATTTTTTAAACTGTTGGGTCATATAGCCTTGTTTTGGCTCCATAAGTGCATTCATCAGTAACAACTTTCTTTTTAGCAGGAAATACTTTGGGCACAAACCTACAATCCGACCTAATACCAAAAAACTGTACCGGTTGATCTTGGACCGACATAACACAACATGGGAAGAATTCGCCTCCAGAATTCGAACCTTTCAGATTGGCTTCATGGGGGAGCCAAACGAGGTAAAGCCAGGCAGGGGCTCATTTCATGAAAATCCAGCAGCGTGCATATGCGAAAAATCTGAAGCCAAGTCCAAGGGAAATTTGAATTTACGCACTGAGGCCAACATCAACAATAAAAGCAATGCTGAAACTAACATGAGGAATGACACTAATGAAGTGAGTGATGAAAACTTCAGTGAAGATGAACAGGAGTTGTCTGATACAGAAGATATGGAGAATGTAAATAGAGAGTACTAGGGTTGACAAATCAAACTGACGCTGATTCCGGTAATGCCCTGAACTCTGTGCAGCCGGAATTAGAAGAGATGTTCTTAGACTAGATGCAGGAGGTGCATTTAGCACCCGGAAACAGCTTTTATTGGCAACAAAGGAGCTTTGTATATAAAGTCGTTTCCCCAGCAGAGCTGTCAATACTTGAGTTTCAGCAAATGAGTTGCAGTTACAAGGCAAGAAGATCTGCGGGCAAGCGTGAATTCATTCTTGAATCACCATATATATGAAAAGGAATTAGGATTGTTTCCTAGAAGTTTAGACGACATTTTACTCTCTTCTTGTGATAATTTTGATCATCAAAGGCATAGAAGGTGAGGGTATAGGATATAGAGGTGTGACAGAGTAGTTTAGATATTCGTTTCTGGTTTTGCAAGTTTCAGTGTAAATTCAAGTCAAGATTTCATCTCATGATTATGCAAGTCGCAACATTTGTAATGGCACAAGATCAGGCTTTCAGCTGTTCTGTTACTTATTTTGTTAATTTCCATTTCAATTGCATTAACTGCTATAGTAATTTGAACGATCATTTCCAAGAAGCAGCTTGCTGATGAACAGGAACAGGAACAGAACGAGCATTGATGACTAAAAAAATCTCGATGTGCCAACCCATTCGGTCACGGATTAAACGGTCCAATTTAAACAACTCTGAAAATTCAAACATAACCCTAGCTTTTTTGGTTCAAAGGGTTCGATCATTCGATTCTCGACTTTATTAACATCTCTAGATACTAATTGTGTGATCCCAAGTCGTATTTTAATCATAACTCAATTTAAGGGTAATTTTTGAAATATAATTTAATACTAAAATTAGTATTAATTACCAAATACCCGACAAAATAACTAGCAAAGTATTCAGTGGAAGGCTTTAAATTTTTTAGCATAATTATCTAGCTATTTTATAATATAGATGTTATTCAGTAGAAATACTACATGATTTTTTTGGCTACTAAAACTTAGAATCTGATTCAATAGTCATAAAATTTTTGGGTTTAAAATGTTTAAAACCTATTTGGTGACTGATTTTTTTTAAGTTTACAAATGATTAGTTGAAACATCCGCAAAAAATGTTGTCTTGAATATATATATATGTGTGTGTGTGTGTGTGATGGAAAACACAAGGTCCAACATGATATTTGATTTGTGCTGAAAATACAAGTAGTTTAAATATATTCAAAGTTCTTAGAAATGTGTAAATATATTCAAAAATATTAAATGTTTAGTATAAAACTAAAAAAAAAGTAACAAAAAAAGTGTTTCAACTTCCAGTGCATGGCTAGATAATTTAGATTTGAGTTTTCATTTATAATAAATAGTTTTAAGCGGAAAAAACACAATTGTTATTATATATCTACTAGATCTTCATGTTCGTGCCTTTGACACGATACTAGTATATTTGATTTCGTCAATTGAAATAACAAGCCTAAATAGAAAGTGTGATTTTAAAAAAAAGTACATTGCTTCCAGTGATAGTTGAGGGATTGATGTTTTATAAGAGGTGACTGTTCAGAAGATTAATCGTATGGTGTGACTTTTGTAATGTGAAGATAAAATATATGAAGAAGAAAAAATGGTGACTGCTCATAATATTAATTGTATGGGGGTGATTTGTAATAGGAAGAGGAAAAATATGAAGTTAAAAATGGATAATTACTCATATATATAAATATGAGGGTGAATCTCAACCGTTAAATGTTTTAAGAGAATTTAATCTCAACATCTGAATAGCTCTAGTCAATTACCTAACTATTTTATAATATAGATTGATAGATTTCGACCTATAACCTGACCCATAACGACCCAACCCACTAAATTATCAAGAAAAAATTACAAGTCTGTACATTTTTTAAAACATGTTTTCAAATGAATCAAACTATTTTTTAGATATATCTTTTAGATACAATTTTGGGGCAAAAGTACGTCACTACCCTTAAATCTTAATCTCACTTTGCTAATCAGTCTGTCATCACTCCTCTCAATAGCCGGCTGTTTGAATATGAAATATTACTGAAAAATCACGTGATGATGTGATGGGCTTGCCAACTCCTGTTTATGATTACTGACCTTTGAAGTGCTTGCCAACTCTTGAATACAAAGAGTACAGTTCTCGTCCAAATTTTTTTTCTCTAGCTTTTGAAGAAGAAGAGGCTACGTCGCCCTGAGAGTTATCATGGTTTCTGCTGTCTTCTGGAAACACAAACTTCTTAGAATCGAGAACCTCAACACTAATCTCTTTACGATTATTAATTGGATGCTTTCCCACAATCAAAGTTCCAGCTGTTTTTAAATTTGGAGGATGAAAATTGGCTTGGATTTCAAAGTCCTATCTGAATTGTTGACGAACCTCGCCGCTGACGACATTGTTTCTTTTCTCATTCAACGCCAAGACACTCTCAAGTCGCATATCTTGAAACTTCTTCCGAGACCTCTTCGGTAGGATTAATCGAATTGAATTTTTTGACGTCATTCTTACAATTAAGAGCTTCTTGGATCTCGTGAAGGTTTAGTTTGGGTGGGAGTTTTTTGGGTTCGTCTTCGATTTTGGGAAAGAGAGTTTGTTTGTTAGTGAACTAGCCGCCTCTGATCGTAGGCATCAGTATTTTTGGCATCAGCAACCTGATGCTTGGTTGAAAAATTGCGAAGGAGGAACAAGCGTAGGCATCGTATTTTTGGCACGACAAGAGATAAAGAAGAAACAAATATATTGGATTAATTCATTTTTGGATTATTTTTTGTCTTGAAAAATTATCTAAATTTGACATCATCATTGTTGAAATTTTTTGGACGATGCTTTTGACATCGTTTTTGGATTTTTTTGATGCTTGAATATGACATCAGCATTTATGGATTTTTTTTGTCTTGAAAAAATTGTCTAAACAGTTCTGATGCTTGAATTTGGCATCAGCATTATTGGATGTGATTCGTCTTCATTAATGGTATTTTGGTCATTTGGCAACCAACTTGTAGTTATATGAAATATCCAAAAAATTGATAGAACTAAATGAAAACATGTTTCTAAAATTGTAATCACTTGAAATTTGTCCAATTATCAACCTATAAGTTTAGGAACGATCACCAAGGAATAATGGGCCTAAGGCAATTAGGCCCAACTCACATACGGGGTCCCACAACTTCAACCAGGAGGCGAAGTCTGAGTTGGCGCAAAAATCGTAATCAATATGGCAATATGGATGGAGAAGGACGTGGCCCGATTCACATCTATAATGTCTTCCTCTCTCTCTCTCTCTCTCTCTTTCCTCTAAACTGTAGATAGATAGATATATATATATATATATGTACAAATACGTACACTTGTAGAGAGAGAGAGATTGAAATGGTGTCGAGACTACATACACAGGCGCCGGCGGTGAGTCTTGCAAAGCTTAATTCTCATTGTCTGATCACCAGAATTTGCCACCATCGTCACGACTCATTATCATGGTGCCGCGCCGTCTCCCACGACTCTCTCGTTTCGGCCATGCCTCCTTCCTCCCATAGAGGTATTTGCACATTATAAAAAAATTCTAACTTTTTACCTTAGTTACTTCCTCCTTGCAATTAAAGAGTGTTATTTATAATTGCTAATATTTGCAATTGGAATCTCCTGAAATTCTGGCGGAAGAAGAAACAAAAAAAGAATTGTATATTCTTTGATCGAAACAATATAATTAGTTGGTAAAAACTTAAGTAAAACGACATTTCCTACAAATTAAGATCCATAACCGTCTTACTGGAGACTACTCTAAGTAGAATCTATATGCATAACTAGTAAGCTGATTCATTAGGCCAATAGCAGCATTCTGTAGTGCCAAAACGTCTTAAAATTGATGTTCCCTTTGGGCTTGCTTTGTTACACTTTGCCATATTATAATCATGCCACCTACCATTTAATTTTTTTTCTTCATATTTCTAATAAAATCAATTATAATTTTTAAATTGGTTTTTAAGAAACGGAGGGAGTAATAAATAACAAAGGTAAAATGAACATTTTCAAAGCTAAACTTTCAAATTTCCATTTCTTGAGAAAGGACTAAATTTTTCGGGATATTTAGGAATTGGAGGTTATGTGAAACCAGCTATAACATGCACCGCGGGGACAGCACCTGTGTCGGCGGCTAATTTGGCACCAGGAACACCCGTGAGGCCAACTAGTATACTGGTGGTTGGAGCAACTGGAACTCTAGGAAGACAAGTGGTACGGAGGGCATTAGATGAAGGTTACGATGTGCGTTGCCTCGTCAGGCCTAGACCCGCCCCTGCTGATTTCCTCCGTGATTGGGGTGCCATTGTTGTCAATGTACGTCTTTACTGCATGTTTTTTTTCCGTGCTCATTGTGATGTTTATGTTTATGTTCGGTCGCCTATCGGCAGTAATGCAAATCTTCTTAAGTCATCTCGTGTTACACTGTTACTTCTATGCCTGTAGTTGCAATTTAAGAAGTTTGCTATTACTTAAAAAGATGAATGTTGATTAGTCTGAACTAATGCCTGAGGCCAATGAGCCGACTCAGTCTGTTCAATTCCCATAACTACTGCCTAAGAGGAATATAAATCTAATTGGCTTATCACTCTGAGGTTTGTTTTAAATTTTAGTCTATTACTTTTTATCTTGTACTGAACTTTAATTATGTGGAAGATCTACCAAGTAATATTATATTGTTATTGGATTTGTCAATGATGTAGAAAGTATAGCAGATATGAACAGATTGTTGTAGCAGTTGAACTAGTTCTAATAATAGATAAAACCATTGTAGATGGCGCTGGCGCACATGCTGTAGATTAAATTCCAAACAAGTGTGTCAACGATAAAAAGGGATGAGAAAGTGGCAATAAGATTTCTACTATTTAAACATCTACTGAGACCACCATTTTATTCTAAACTTATGTCTATTCGCTCTATGTGCATGCATTACCTTTGTGACATGTAAACTTTAATCTATTGACATACTTACTATGAAGTGTTATTGAGCAGGCAGATCTAAGCAAACCTGAGACGATACCAGCAACATTGGTTGGTGTACATACCATCATTGACTGTGCTACAGGTCGTCCAGAAGAGCCCATCAAAACCGTAAGTATTATGATAGAAATAAGGTTTTTGATATTTTATCATAATGTGAATGATACTGTGATAGCTTTCATGGTGATACATAAGGAGTATTTTTGGATCCATGGAGCTTATAGCTTTTATACGTTTCTTGACATGTTAACATTTAAAATTCATTGTGAGCCCATATTACAAATAGCTTCAGTTTAGTTATTTTTTTCTTACCATCGCATGTCTGCTATCTTAGTCTACTTGTTTATTTTAGGTAGATTGGGAAGGGAAAGTTGCTCTTATACAATGTGCAAAAGCAATGGGAATCCAGAAGTATGTTTTTTTTTCTATTCACAACTGTGACAAGCATCCGGAAGTTCCTTTGATGGAGATCAAGTATTGCACCGAGAAGTTTCTTCGCGACACAGGAATCAACCATGTAGTCATCCGGTTATGTGGTTTCATGCAGGTATGCTTCTCACTAATATTGAATATCTGACTTCCTCTTAGTGATCTCATTAATGCAACAACTGTTGGTTGTTCATCTCTATAGTAAGAATTTGTATAAATTTCAAATGTACCACTACATATTTGGAATTTGTATGAATTTCATATGGTGTTGGGCTAAGAACTGATGTTTTCTGTTCATTTCATTAAGGGGCTGATCGGGCAGTATGCAGTGCCTATATTAGAAGAAAAATCTGTCTGGGGAACAGATGCCCCAACACGAATAGCTTACATGGACACCCAAGTAATATATAGAGTACAATTTCATCCCAATCAAATTAGTTAAAGTGCAGGGATGTCTAAACTCGTTACCTCCTTTTTCCAGGATATAGCCCGATTGACGTTTATAGCTATGCGAAATGAAAAAATTAATGGAAAGCTTCTCACATTTGCTGGGCCTCGTGCATGGACAACCCAAGAGGTAAAGATTAAAGAAGATCTTTAACTTGTTATAAATTAGAAGTTTAATAAATAAATAAAATTTCCAAGGGAATTTAAAGCTGGTTTACGTCCATGTTTTTCGGAGTAATGTTGGGATCTTCCTGCCATTGGATTATAAATTTCAAGAAATAATCTAATTTTTCCAGTTGGTATATATTTGGATGGTCAAAAGTACAGTTGGAAAGGGATGAAAAAGTTTAAAACTGATTGTAAGTTGAGGAACCAGTTGGACATACGGGAAGTGTTTGCTTTTCTTTTTTATTAAGTATCTCATTTTGTGTTAGCTTTTGGTTTATTGGAATGCTTTTTCTTCTACAATTATGAAGATCTGTGATGGAAAAGCGCAGTAACATGACATACCTGCAAATGTTGTTTGCAGTTGGTAACCAACGTTCAAGTTGAAAATGGCTTCTTTTCTATTTATCTTTGCAGGTGATAACATTGTGTGAAAGACTCGCTGGGCAAGATGCAAATGTGACTACGGTTCCGGTTTCAGTTTTGAAATTCACCCGGCAGTTAACTCGATTTTTTCAGTGGACAAATGATGTTGCTGACAGATTAGCGTTTTCAGAGGTATTGAACTAAACCTTTAATATCGTCTCTGGAAGATAGACCTTTTACCCTTGCTAAAGAATTTGCATTTCGTTTGTAGGCGACTTGTGGACGCTAATGCCTAGTTTTTTGTAGGTTCTGACGAGTGATACCGTGTTCTCAGTTCCAATGAATGAGACATACAGTCTTCTTGGCGTGGATTCAAAAGATATCGTTTCACTAGAGAAGTATCTGCAGGATTACTTCACAAACATATTGAAGAAATTGAAGAATCTTAAAGCGCAATCAAAGCAAAGCGACTTCTACCTCTAGAAAAGTTGTGTTGTATGTACATGAAGCTGTATGCATCGACGACTCTGTTATGTACCTTGTAACTATGATACACAAGTTTATTTCAAAAACTATACTCTCCTTGTTTCTTTATGTGGAGAAGAAGTTTTTTGGGAAGGAACATGGAAGTGGAACCACAGATATCACATTTTCAAGGGGAAATATTTTCTCATGCTTCCACTACCAGAGTTCCAGTTAGGCTTTTATACATTTAATGGGTTGGCTTTGGGCCGCCCTTTTAAATTTGCCCTCGGCCCTTGGCCTGTGAACCCTTGCTTACCCTAAAGCCTACACAAGCCCACGAGATTGAAAGTCCAATTTTATTTTCAGAGGCCCTATTTGAGAATTGGACAAAGAACTGAAAGAATCCTAACTTATATGTTTTGGCAGACACTTTACGTAAATTGAGCTGTCATTATAAATTGAGTATAAGTAAACGACAATATATGTATATACAATACACACTCCATTTCTCTCTTATTTTTATACTCCCTCCATCCTTACATTATCGTCTTAGTTGATTTGGTACATGGATTAAAAAAACAATTGACTTGATTATTTATATTATTTTAATGTTTAGTTTTTTTTTAAGTTCATGTGTATGTGGCTCATAATTAAAGTAGGGTAAAAATTTAAGGATAAAGTGGTAAAAATGATGTTCTAAAAAGGTAAGTTTCAAATTGAACAATTATTTTGGGACGAACAAAAAAGGAAAGGAGGACGATAATTTAGGGACGGAGGGAGTACATTACACATACTGATTATTATGTCGGAGGGTTTTAGGGGAGTAACATCATCGTGTCTACATTTTGCAAACTCGAAAGGTAAATAATTTTTCTGATTCATTAAGTTCGATATTGGAATGGACTTGGGTTAGGTTGAAAGATTTTTCAGGAGGGAAGAGGGAGGAAGAGAAAGAAGAAAGCAGAATAGATGCAGTCTAAACCAATTTGCATTACGATGCATCAATTTGAAGACCCGATTTATCGTTATGAAATGAGAGATTTTGATGCATGATTGTTTACATCGCGATTCATGATTTGAGCATCGTGATGAACATAAGCATTCGTCAAAATCATGCACTGCAATTAAATTTCGTACATCGTGATGCACAAATAGATACATGCGATGCACTGCGTAAGTGATCCGTAGGCGTAGCGCGCTTTCGGTTCATTAATGGTATCGTAGTCTTTTCATTCCCAAAAAAATTGTTTTTTTGTTAAAGAAAACATAATGTACTATAGCGATTACAAAAACAAATGAAAAAAATTATGGGCCGGTCTATTTTCCCATTAATTTAATCGTTTAAGTCCCTTCATTTTATTTTCAACCGGAAACAATCATTTTTACTAAGAAATGATTACGTTACCCTTAATGAATGCTTAAGGCATGACTAGTTGCGTGAACCGCAGTTCAAAAGGTGACTTTTGAGATCGAATTGATTACGTTACTCTTAATGAACGCTTAAGGGATGAATATTCGTGTAAACCGCGATACAAAATTCACTTTTGTGATCAAAATGACTACGTTACCCTTAATTACGCTTAATAGATGACTAGCTGGTTGAATCGCGGTGCATAGTTTTGTATACCGCGGTTCAAAACCTTATTTATCGCTTAAAGCACTTTATTATCTCTTATGTAAATCGTCGTTTCTTTTCTATTCCAATTCACTATATTTTTCAATGGAAAAACTCATTATGTTATTGCTTAACTTTCGACGATTGTTTCTAAAGTTAGTGAAAATTTTGTCATTGGTGATGTTATTCAATTGGATAATAGGATAAATATTCTAATGTTGAATTTTCGAATTTTTTTATGAAGTATTCCTTTAGACCTCACATGAATTGTTGTTTGGTGAATGACGAATCAATAAGCAAAAGAAAATGAAATGTGGTAGATGTAAAAGCTTTGTAGTCATAACTCTAGGTCATGCAGAGAAGCAATCCAAAATTGAGTTATTTGTTTAATGTTATTGAAACATTATTTGTTAAAATATTTGTGTTTTTTATATTTTAATATTGCGGTATATTGATTGTTTTTTACATTTTAGTATCGTGGTAGATGGGTTATATATATATATATATTAGTATCGCGATGGAGAAACAAAGTCACCGCGGTACACAATAATGATGGCAATTTTACTAATTTATCATTTTAGTATCGCGGTTCATAAGAATATACATCGTGGTGCATATATTTTTACAATGATACTTAATATAGCACCTATAAAATGCTTAATATAGTACTTTTGAAAAATATATGACCAAAATACCCTTTACCTAATTTATTTTTTTTGTTTTTTGTTAAATTTAATTTACCTAATTTTATATTTAAAAACTACAATAATTTAAAGTTTAAACACAATTTATTAATTAAATTGATTAATGAATAATATTTGAATTGGGTTTAAATTAAAATAATAATAATAATAAATGGGCTGTTAGGGACTGGTTGGTAATCAGTCATAATGGGGGTGGGCTGCTTTGGGACTGAGTTGGTGGCATTCCAAATGGGGGTGGGCTGCATTGGGACTGGGTTGGTGGACTGCTTTAGGACTAGGTTGGTGGCAGTCCAAATGGGTGTGGGTTGCTTTGGGACTGTGTTGGTGGCAGTCCAAGTGGGGCTGGGCTGCTTTGGGATTGGGTTGGTGGCAGTCCATATGCCTTTGCTAAAATTGTACTCCCTCCGTCCCTAAATTATCATTGGCCAGAAAAAACAATTGACTTGATTATTTATATTGGTTTAATGTGTAGTTTCCTTTAAAGCTCATGTGTATGTGGCTCATAATTAAAGTAAGGTGAAAAAGTAAGGGTAAAGTGGTAAAAGTGATGTTCTAAAAAGGTAAGTTTCAAACTGGACAATTATTTTGGGACGGACGAAAAAGGAAAGGAGGACGATAATTTAGGGACGGAGGGAGTATTTTTTTTTAAATTTAAACATGGCATTTAAAAAAATCAACAGATAAAAATTGAATATTTGGAGATAAAAATCGAACAATTAGAAATAAAGATTACCGTAAAGTTCGTATCATTGGTAAATGTAACATCGTCATTATCGTCTCTATCCACGTTTGAACACTTTTTTTTTACCGATTTGCTTTCAAATTGGTAGACTTTTTGAAGTTTTGATTGATTAAAATTTTGAGAGAAAAATACAGTTTTTTACTTATTGGTCAAAATTTTACAATCTGTTATATTTATACACAAAAATAATTTTTCACTTAGTAACTAAATCAAATTAATTAGCAAATTAATTGTGCTTAGTAACTAAATCAAATTAATTGATAATTTAATTGTAAAATTTGTTAAATTAAATTTAACAAAAAAAAAAAAAAAAAAAGGTAAAGGGTATTTTGATCTAATACTTTTCAAAAGTGTTGTATTAAGCATTTTATAGGTGTTGTATTAAGTATACCCCAATTTTTATTTATTTATCGCGATTCAAAACTTTATATATCGCGATGCAAATGAATAATACTGATAAACAAAATTATGTACCGCGATGACTGCATAATTTACACTGTTGAATGCATCCAAGTATATTTCAATTAACAAAAAGCTAAAAAGGACAATAATCACAACATTAAAATTACAAATCATGTAATTACAACTTTGAAATTACAGCATATTCATAATGATGAAGGGTTGCTTGTCATTAATTTCTTAATGTTGATATTCATAATCGCAGTTCACAAAATAAGTATTAAAAAAATAAATCACGGTTCAAAAATATGTTGAATTATTTGAAAAATGAATATTTTTACATAGCGATATATCCAAAAAAGAAATCGCGATGCAAAAATATGTGGGCTTAATTGATAAAAGAATATTTTTTGTACCGCGATAGATAAAGTTGACGTAGCGTGTCTATTAGTCATTAAGGGTATCACAGTCTTTTCATATTTTAAAGTGATTTTTTCTGATTTTTGTTTAGAAAAAATGTAATTTAACGATAAAAAACACTTGGAAAAGTGAACCCGAACGAATTTTGACCTAAAATTTTGGGGGAATTTCAAGTGGGTACAATTTTGAAAACATCTTTTCATCTAGGACCATCAATTTTTTGGACATTTCATATAACTACAAATTGCTTGCCAAATGACAAAAATGCCATTAATGAAAACTCTGATGCCAAGCCTTGGCATCAGGATGATTAATTCTGATGCCAAAAATATTTCTGATGCCAAAAATTGTAGGCATCAGCATTGCACCTGATGCCAACAGTTGGCATCAGATTGCTGATGCCAAAATGCTGATGCCCACCATTATTGCTGATGCCCACCGTTATTGCTGATGCCAAAAACTCTGATGCCAAGTTTTGGCATCAGATTGCTGATGCCAAAATGCTGATGCCCACCATTATTGCTGATGCCCACCGTTATTGCGATGCCAAAAACTTCGATGCCAAGTTTGGCATCAGATTGCTGATGCCAAAATGCTGATGCCCACCATTATTGCTGATGCCAGGCATCAGAAATCAATCGCAGGCATCAGAAATCAATCGCTAGGCATCAGAAAATAGAATAATTATTTTTAAGTCTGGATATTAAAATGACCTAAAAACAACCAAAAATAATTTACCGTCAAAAGTCAAAATCACGTTACAAGCAACTTTCCCCTCGTGTTGTTTTTACATTTGAAAAATGGAGAATGGAGACGACTGGTTAGCCCCAGATAAGTTCCAAAGACGCCCTCTCGCTTCTCCATTACTATCATTTTCTCTCTGCTACCCGAGCCCCCACCCTTTCCTTCGCCGCCATCTTTTTAATTGGTTCCATCCTCTCACTACTACCGGCGCCAAAGAGATCGCCGACGAGTTCGGATTCTTGAATCGTGGGCATCTATCAAAGACGCCGAGCCTCCCGGCATTCTTATCGCCGTCTTCGCTCTATATCTCTTCAAGTCACTATTTAGCAGGGTTAAACCCGATCAAGCGGTCAACTTCGAGGTCTTGATTATCGATTGGTCGGATTCAGCATTTTTCGAGAATTGCTCCTCGCCGATAAGCTTCATACACGCGTTAATTTCTTACCTGTTGGTGAAGGAGACTTATCATAATTTTTATATGTTGCGCGCTTCCATTAAGGCAATTACTTTAACGCTACGCCAACTTAACTCATTTGTTGTTCAGAAGAAGGCTCAAGTAGCGTCGAATCCGCAAAGTCACCGAAACCGCCGCGAGGTTGTTGAAATTGGTGAAGTCAATGGAAACAACGCGTGGAGCGAGATCGCGGTAACGCCAGGTCCAATTGCGGAGCATTCGGAGCCGTCTGGAGCCGGTCGGTGAGGCGACCATCGAGGTCGTCGAGTTGACCGTTCTTAACACGAAGCAAAACGGCAACGTCCCTGTCCAAAGCAGTGACTAAGACTAAGAGAGAGAGAAAAGCTATGAAGAAAAGCAGGAGGAGGTTTAGCATCTGATAATTCATTGACTTATCATAATTACCTATACATCTGAACAGGAAGGTGAGGTTTAACATAGGAGTGAAACAGTATGTTTTCGTATTCATCGATAATGCAAACCCTAGCACAAAGATCCAAGGAGCCATCACTATCAAAGATTTTGATGCGTACAGATCTAAACAACGAAGGAGAATCAGAGAATCATACACAGGGGCAGATTAGTACTTTCGTCCAAAATTTGTACCTAAAAGAAATGTGCAAAAAGTAGGTGGATTAATTTGAAAACATGTTTCCAAAAATGTACCGGCTTGTAATTATTCCTAAAATTTTCCGTCTTTCGGGTGTTCTATATGTCCAAGGCCGAGGCCTGTAAAAATTTGTGAAATGGGATTTGGGCTTCAACCAATTGGAATGATTGATCGGGGTGGCCCGCCTTTACTTTTGATAGAAGGACAGAGTAACAGAGCCAGATTCACTAAATGATAATTGATGCAAAGGGAATGATTTGACATTGACTGAAAGTAAAAGTAAAAGTCGATGACAATTGCCATGATGAAAATATGACGACACAAACAATTGTCATAATTTAAGTTTTTTAAAAGTTTTACTCCATTCGTTTTTAAATTTTTTTTTTTGATTTGACTTATCACTTAAGAAAAAATAATTTTTTTAATTTAAATACTTACAAGTATATGATCATAATTAAATTAAAAAGAAAAAAAATAAGGATATAGTGAAAAAATATTTTCTTAAAAAAAGTTTTAAGGAGGATAATTTTCTTTTAAACGGATGAAAAAAAATAGTTTAAAAGCAAAAGAAATACTATTATATTTAAAAAGTCATAAAACACGAAGTATTTCATTTCGGAACATGGACAATAGCAAGACATACATTATGGGTTGCATCCAGAAAATTGAACTTTTTCTTTAGCAATACATACCTTGTTTAAAGTATATTTACCTTATTGATACATATTTTACTAACCGCAGTAAAAGAAAAACGAAGAAGAATGAAAAAACTACCACTCTAGATATGAACTTGTACGAGTATGTCTATTGTAAAACGTTTTTATCGATTTTAATTTGTAAGATAAAATCTTACTTTCGCGCAATTTAATTCATCAACACATAATAAATTATGTAAAGATGATCATCTTATAAAAATATTCATTAAACCGTTTTAGTTATTGAGTTTTTGCTAACTTTGTAATACCTATGGACTTGGTTCTAGTTGGGGTTCGGTGGGTCAAAGTTTCAGACTCTATCTTGATATTGGGTAGCATTATATATTTTCATACAGTTCACGGTTCTAGTTTTGGAATCGTCGATTTTTGACAAAGGGTAAGGCGAACTAGATTCGAACCGTGAATCTTAAATCCGGTTCACGATTCCAAGGTTTAAAAAAAAGATTTATTTTTATTTTGTTTAAAAAAATATCTAAATTAAAACCGTTATGTATCCACACGATCAATCTAGACCGTTAATTTAAATTATGACTTTTTTTTAATTTTACTATTGGAGCCGTGAAACTATCAATTCACCAAAAATCAAATTCTTAAATCTTAAGTAAACCAATAAATCTCTAGTTCCAATTTATTTAAAAGATGATTTCGGTTCGATTTATGATTCAACCACCCTAAACTTAAATCGTACGTGCATGTCTAGTGGCATTGTTATTATTGAATTTCTTGTCATAAAGGAATTAGATGGGATCTTTCAATGATGAGTGCCCAACAAACCTTATCCATCCGATTAATGCTCTGAAAGGAGAGTCTCAAATTGAAAATTTTGGTCATTAACTTATAGTCAAATTTTTTTATGAAAAATATGCTTTTAATAGTTTATTAATAATAAAATAATAATTTTATATATTAATTTTTGAAAGTTGGTTTTTCAATGAAATATTACAAAATAAAAATCAACTCTTTAAATAAAACATTTAAAATAAAATAGTGATATCTTTACTTCAAAACGAAAAGAGTACAAATGACATGTTTCATAATTTTGATTTAAAAAAATAAGAAAGTTACGTCAAATTTTTCATTTGAAAAATAGTCTATTTAACTCAAAATAATTGAATAAAATAATAATTTAGGAATAATGGTTTTAGTAATTAAGGAAACTCGAGTCTTTATTAGTCTAAATTGCCATATTGGGTTTCAAGTTGAAAACATGAAGTAATTGTGCATCGGTTCATTTTTTGAAGTTTCTAATCGTTAAAGTACCTTTTTTTTTTAATCGGAAAAAAAATCACTTTTTGTGGTAAAATGATTACGATACTCTTAATGAAACGTAGGCGCGCTACGGGGGTCATTATTTTTGCACCACGGTTTATCAATTTTATTACATTAATTTTGCATCGTGATTCAATAGTTTAACTGCCTAAGTCTAATTACATTGTGATTCATCAATTTTAATACATTAATTTTTACACTTCGGTTTAATAGTTTAACTTCCTAGTGTAATTATTGCGGTTCATCAATTTTATTGTATTAATTTTACACTGTGGTTTAATAGTTTAACTTCTTAGTATAATTACATTGTGGTTCATTAATTTTATTGCATTAATTTTACACAGCAATTCAATAGTTTAACTGTCTAGTCTAATTTTGCATCGCTGTTCAAAATCGTGATGAAACAGACCATATTCTCAGTCTTCTTCTTCTTTCTCCTCCGTCGTAAGCCTTTTTCTTCTTCCTTTTTTACCTTCGTCCTTACTGTTAAAATCATCGAACCCAACACATTTTCATTAAGGACGATTCCCGTTTCGTTATCCAAAAATTATGATTTTCAAATCCAAAGTGTATTGTCGGAGCCGTTAATAAAAATAATATATTTTTGGAACAATATTTTGAAATATTAATTTTTTTTAATTACAAAAAAAAACCTAAACAAAAGAAATTAGAAAATTCAAAAAATGTGAATTTCACCCTAAAAACATTGCAATTGAAGTGGGCCTTGACAAACAATTGATATATATCATGGGCCCTACAAAAGATTGGACTCAACAGAATAAAGTATTTGATTTGATTATTATTGAGAGTTTGACACACTATCAATCTATAACATTCTTTCTTGGGGGAATTTCAAGTGGGTACAATTTTGAAAACATATTTTCATCTAGAACCATTAATTTTTTGGACATTTCATGTAACTACAAATTGCTTGCCAAATGACAAAAATACCATTAATGAAAACTTTGATGCCAAAAAATCAACGAAGCATCGAAATTAACGATGCCAATCAATCGATGTCGCATCGAGAAATCAACGATGCCAAAATCAATCGATGCGGCATCGAAAATCAAACGCCAATCAACTGATGCCGGGCATCGAAATTAATCAATGTCGCATCAATCAACGATGCCAAAATCAATCTTTATGCGGCATCGAAATCAGCACGATGCCGGGCATCGAAATCAACGATGCGGGCATCGAAATACAATTTCAACATTGTCAAAATTCGAGTATCTGAACTCAAGAAAAGGAACATAAAGCCATGTCAATCAACTATCATTACAGCGAGCCTTTGAATTCTCTTTCGTCCTTCACGCTTTGAAATTATTATATGGAGACTAAATTACACTCGAAGATCTCGAAATCACCGGTAGAATTACATGCTCGTCCTATCGCGTCGTCGATCCTACAATCGTAGGAGATTAGGAAGCGACGGAGGAGTTTTTGGAGTCGATCGGATCGAGACCAATGATCCAACAGGGATCGTGAACCGAGAGAGATCGGTGTGGGCGTGCTGTTTGCAACGTTCTTGTCGTATCTTGCTCGTCGTCTCGAAGTCTCGAGCTTCGTTCGGCGAAACACAGCTCGAAATTGCGGGTTTTTCGGTTTGATGAATCAGTGAAATGAGAAGGGAAAATTGGGAGGAGATTTGGAAGGTTCTAGGTTTTGAGAGCGTAAAGACGGACATAAGCGAGTTGGCGATTGAGTGCCGTCGGAGAAATCATCTTTGGAAGCGGCCGCCGGTCACTTGAGTGGAAATGAAGTCTGTCAAACTTTGGTCTCGTGACTCGTGAGTTCATCAGATCTTGGTAATGAATTGAAGACGGGAATGGTGTTAATTGGGGGAAGATGATCAGCATGATAATTGGGGGTAATGATGTATTTTTATCCCAAAAATGTACCTAAAAGATATGTTAAAAAAAATGACTGGATTGATTTGAAAAAATGTTTCAGAAAATGTACCGGTTTGTAATTATTCCTTCTTTCTTCTCCTACTCAAGATCGTTCCGCCTAGCATTACCCATATTTTGAGAGTATATCATATCATAGAGTATTTATATTTTGATGTAAAATAAGAATAATCTTAGCATTATCCATGGTCGAAAGGTAAATAATAATTGGTTTAAAAGTATTTAAAGACTCCATTATTTTTAGAGTGTTTCATTTAAAAAGTCTACTTTTAAAAATTAAAATATAAAAATATCTTTTTATTATTAAATGTGTCATTTTTTTAAAAAATTATCTTTTAAAAATGACTATTTATTCGAAATGGATGAAAATATTTAAAATAAATAAATAATGGGAATAAGGACAATTGAATCATTAAGTAGTTTGAAAATATTGAAAAAATAGTAGCTACTTTATGGGTGAGCATATGTATAGATGGCCCCAATTATTGATTTGCCTATGAATGAATTTTTCAATCAAAATTCAACGCATAAATTTGTTGATTGCATCTTGAATTTGTTTTCAATAAAATTCATCAACCCTCATCATGGTGCCATTTATTCCTTTTTTTGTTGTTGTCATTTTATCATATTCTCATCTGATCAATCCCCTAGTTGATAAATGCATCTGCAATTGTTTTTTATCGTTACATTATATAATGCTAAATTTCGTATCCATATTTATGGCACGATGTTAATATGGATGTGATTTATATATAAAACGAACATGATATAAATAATTTAATATATATTGATGTGTCCGGTCTAAGCCGGGTCACGAACGAAGCACGAGCTAGCATCACGTGTTAGTCATGAGCATGATTAGTATGAGGCCTACCATTCTAGCGGACAGAATAACCGAGGTATCGGGCAACAACTAGTGTAGTTCCTGGTTAAACCTGGACGGGCGTAGGCCTTGCCCGCCTGACCAGGGATCATGCCCGAGATCATACTTACAACAGGCAAAGAATCAGGCTCATCCCACCCAAACCTGGTCGAGCATCGGCCTTGCCTGCCCGAGTCCGGAATTTACATTTACTTCAACTCAGTCAATGTCAAGTAGCTGGGCAGGGCCTTGCTCGCCCGGGCACGCATCGAGTGAGAAACCCCGGAAACTTGCTCTCCAAGACAAGACAAAGGTTTCCACATCCGAGCAGGACACTTGCCTTATCTGCTCCTACATTCACGCAGTCAGCCGCGTATCACGCCTAAAATTAAGAAATTCTCTCCTAATCCTACAAGATATCTAAGGAAATTGAATTCCAGACGGATTCTAGATCATTAAGGGCTTATATATATCCCTCCATAAACCACAAACAAGGTATGCATTTTTCTTGAGCCTAGAATCTCTGTCAAATTGCTTCTTGACTCTTTCACACGATACTTACTCTCACGCCGGAGTGGTTTCGTGAGGCCCTGTCTTGCAGTTCCACTAAGATTTTCTGTGAACTTAATTAAGTTTAAGGAATCAGATTTAAGCTCAGATATCCTATTCATTATACGGATGACCAAAACTGTGATTTTGCTATATCATATATGTTTGAGATTTTATAGGGATTAGATCTCTATTATTAAAAATAAATCAATCTTTTCTTTTAGGTTAATCTTTTAATGAGACAGTTATGTAAGGTGTTTATAAGATGATAATATGTCACACTTTTTTGCTTTTAATATCTGCTTGTTATGTCACACTTATTGGCGCCCTCATCACTCATCAGATCAATCATATGGCCTCTAACGTTTTTGTGGATGGTTTTAAATTTGCATATGTATCGTGAGCTTATTATTGATGGACATCATGACTGTATAATACTTCTAGTTTGCCTTATTGGATAAATTTTTTAATAACAAATTGTCTTTTATGTTTTTTTCAAAATCATTGCAACGTTATTTATAGTAATAATTAGTTTGTAAAAAGGTCAAAAGTAGATAATAATTTAAAAAGTAATGGAGCACTTAAATTTGGGACCTTCTTAGTTAACTCGAAACCGTTAATCCACCAATTCAACTCGAAAATTATTTGGCTCAATCCAACGCGTTATACATTTTTTTGATCCGAAAGGTAAATAAATTTTTTTTATTATATTTATGAAATACGAAACTTTAATGGATCTATGCTGAGTTGTGATTTTTCGGTAGAGACGGAGGAGGAATAAGATGACTTATAACGGAAGAGATGAAAGAAGAAGGTGGATGTCGTGGTTTGATTTTTTATGATTTTGTATCGCGTTGCAAACATTGATGTATCGCGGTTCAAACATTGATGTATCGTAATGTAAAAATAGATTATGCAATTAAACTGATGAATTACAGTTCAAACATTGATGTATCGCAGTTCAACAATAGACTAGTCAATTAAACTGATGAATGACGGTTCAAATATTGATGTATCGCGATTCAATAGTCAATGCACCGCGATTCATTTCATAACGCGCCTCATACTCATTAAAACTATCGTAATCTTTTTACCCTCAAAAGTCTCATTTTCTAGTTTGAAAAAAAAGCATAAGACTTGAGCAATTGAAACTTTTGAAAAGTCAACCAGTCCGCAAATTTTCCTAGTTTTTACTCCATAAATGTATAAAGATTCGGGTCAAGACGGGTCAACCCGGTCACTATCGTTATAACCCGATATGATTTAACATGACTTATTTAGACCTGTTTAATATTCAGGTTCTAATAGATTATGACATGTTATTCATCTCAACTCGATCACACCCACCCAGTTGTCTAGTCTAGTTAAGATAATGTATATTTTCTAAAATTTATGTTTCGGGCGTTATGTGAACCAAATGACACGGTGAGTTGAATAAGTTATTTTTCTTTTGATAAATATTTTTAAAATTCGCTAAAGTTTCAAACTTCTTATGCACTTAGCCACTTACTCTGGTTAAACCACCCCATAAATTGCATAAATTACACACACACACACACACACATATATTGTAATAAATATTTTAGAAAATACAAATGTTGTAAATGAGACAAGTGAAAGAAGACAGAAGTTAGTGATATATGAGTCACATCGATTCATGAGGCCAATTTTGATGCATTATACTTTTTTTGAACCAATTCTAAAATAAAAGATACTCTTTTCTAAGGATGGAAGAAAGTATAAAATACAAAATTAATAAGGAAAAAAATGAGCCTCTTTTTCCCATTCTGTGTGTATATTAATTAATGCATGGGCAAATATGGTAAAGTTTTTAGGTTGGCAGTGTATTAAGTTGACTAACTCCATATATAATATAGGTCCCTCTAATTAAATATTAGCCCTTTTTTTTTTTTTTTTTTTTTTTTAACCAGGTTGAATCCTGGGGTAGTAGCTCCGGTCCCTCATTGCTACTACTAGGAAAATCGCGAGATGTGTCCGAAATGATACAGAGTTTGAGAACAGTGCAACTGATAACGCATACAAGGTCCAACCTCAGAAGAAAGCAAAGTGCTTCCACCAAGTATCGAACTCCACGCGTGCCTCCAAAGATCTTATGCCCCTTCTACCACTCGGCTATGCCTCGGGGGACAATTAAATATTAGCCCTTGTATACATCAAAGTGGGATATCTTTTAGGGGGTCCAAGCTGACTAACAAAATTTCTAGTATCTAAGTATAGGAAGAAAAAATCATCTAACTTATAAAAGAGGTTTGAGTTTAATTTTGACGGCTATGATCAAGTTGTGTTAAATACAATTTATTGTCCAGATTGATCTATAAGTATGTAAGTTATGTATGAACCTCTTAGTTATAAATTTTGTTTGAATTACCCCCTCCACAACTAATTATGTTGTAATCAACCCCTCAGTTATATATTTTGTTTTTGTTGACAAGATGGTTATCGATAATTTATTTCGAGCATCCATTGAGCTAATCTCATATCGATACCGTGTCTATGGCACGAACACATATAGTTAGTATTGTCTATAGACAAAAATAATACTAAATCATAAAAAGCAATACAATTCAAATACGAGTGTTCATAGACAAAAATGCTCTTTGCATGTTTAAAATATCTCTATACAAAATGATAGTTGTCAAATATGAATGTACCAGGTTTTCAGAATTGTGTACAATATCTGGAGGCATTATTTGTTTCAACACCAAATGAAATTAATTAAGAATAGTAACAAATTGATTCAAGCTAAGATATATATATATATATATATATATATATATATATATATATATATATATATATATATATATATATATATATATATATATATATATGAATTGTGGGCTTCCCATATGATTATATTGAATTTTTTTTAGCATAAATGCTCCATATGAATTGTGATTTGAGACTTGTTAGTGGTGATATTGTGTTGGGGTCACTCCCGTAAATCGCAGATATACTCAAAATTTATAAATGATGAATGAATGACTCAGCGGAGTCGATTTAGGAACAATAAAATATAATGAGTGATGTGTTCTATTCCTAAAATAATGAGGAATACGTTGATGTAGTTTGTTGTATGTGAATTATCACATACTCGGGTATTTATGTGTAAGCAAATATATGCTTCGGTGTTTAATTACAAGTAAAAATGCATGCTTGTTATGTGTGTTAAGGTCCTCTACTATGAGACTCGACATTTGTGTTTATTACAAGTAAATATCTACTTATGCATCGCATTGAGTCGAACTGATATATGTGGTTGTGTCAACAATAGGGAGACAATAGTTTTTATGAGAGTTAAATCTCGTGATTGCTACAGGCCGTTGTATGGATCTCTCCGTCACTATTGGTCGTAGTGAGGACGTAGCTCATTTGTTAGAGCAATTCACACGACATTGGGAAGATAGACTTTTAGGTAAAACTCGGGGAGTTGTTCCTGGTTAAGTCCCAAGATCATTGTTTTAGAATCTAATAGGTTCAGACATGATTCAATACATGTGTACTACAACATCAACACAACTATGGAATTTGAGATGCAGGTCAAGACAGAAAGGTCTCCTACAGTTGTATATCCTGAATTATGTGTTTAATTACGTCATAGGTCAATGTGTACTATAACATGATCAACGTGATGTGTGTAAGTATATGTACATCTATACTTGATTAACATATATGATATCTACATGTGCATAATAGCATGTCATGTAGTTGCATGTAGTAACTTATTGAGTTATCACTCACTCTGCCCCCTCTATTTGTTTTCCTTAAATTTTAACCATGCGGGAAGTTCACGATGAGGCCAGAGAGGCTCGCGTGATTAACAGATGATCATTTGGTTTGCAGCTCCATCTCCATGTAAACTTGTACTAGTATTGTTGGTGAGGATGAGGCTATGGGTAGAATTATCTTAGCTCTACTCGGGGTTCTTGACATTATTGGTCTTGTAATATTCTTTTGATACCGATGTTTAACATCATGCTTGTGTATTATATTACACTAGTTAGTTAGACGTGGAGCCATTGTGTTTAGTTTTTGAGCAATAGCTAATTGATTTTTGTTTTCCCTGTTTTTTAGTAACTGTGGCGTTTATATAAAGCACAGTAGTGACTATGTTTATCAAGTGTGTTTATGCAACTCGTAAATAGTTGGGCTTTGCTTGCGTTTTGTTTGTTAGTTATGTGCCCGATCCTAGGTTTATATAGAGATTGGGGTTGAGTCGTGTCAAATTAACGCGGTTATAAATAATAGATGTAGAAGTCCATGTGCAAATGGAACTCATAATTAAAGTAGCAAGGAAAATAATGGTAAAATAAAAAAAGTAATTTCATAAAATGGTTTTTGGAACAGATGAAAAAAAGAAAGTTCACTCTTTTTTAGGATTCAGTTTGATTTTTTGAGTCAAAGCCAAGTGCTTTTCAAATGAAAATTTAAAATATAATTTTGTTTTTTAGTATCATAAAACAGCGTAATTTGTAGCACTCCTCTGATTTCAAATAATCGTCCTCTTTGACTTGACACACCGTTTAAGAAAAAAAAGTAATTGACTGTATTATAAATATTTGTGTAATGTGTGATTTTTTTTAATGCCCTTGAACATGTGGTCGTAATTAAAATAGATATAAAAAGCAAAGGTTCCTAAAACTGAAAGTTTTGAAAGACGAAAAGTGTTTGAAATTAGACAAAAAATGAAAGAAATACGGTTATTTTGAAGTACTGCAAATTACATGCTTTATAATTTTGAAAATTTTAATTTGAAAAACACACAATTGAACTAAAAGAAAATCAAACACGACAATAATGCAGAAACAAGAGTATATATACAAAATTGCATTTTGCATATGGTACTTACTTATAGTTATGCATGTTGTGTACAAGCCTAGTAATGCATTTCTAATAGCTCACATTATATACAAAAGTTGTACCCTAAGATATCTTCCTAGAGCTAGAAAACATCCTAGTCCACTACACATGCAGGATGTAAAGAAGAAGAAGTGAAGGTGGGTGATTGCCTTTATAATGACAATTACATGCATATACACATTTATAATATAGGAGACAAGACAACAACGCATGATAGGGACCCAAAGAATTCTTACACTTTCTAATTATTTTAATATATACTCCAATATATATATATATATATATAGAGAGAGAGAGAGAGAGAGAGAGAATTACTAGTAAATCATAAATAAAGCTATTAAAAAGCCAAGACACCCCAACTTATAAATTAATATCCTAGGGACGAGTAAAATTCTTATTTTAACGACATATTAATTAATTAATAATTAATAATTTATACATATATTTATACGTCTTAAGAAAAACCTAATCTATTTAGGATTGAGATTCTTAATGCATATCAATAAAAGAATTCTATTGTAACTAGAATCAATTTAATTACTTGACTTTCTCTAATTATATTTTGGATTTGAGACATCTACTATATAATAGAGTTCAGTGAGATAAAAAGCGGTTGAGATTGATTATTTTTATTTATATCAAACGGTTGTAATTTATTCCGTCTGGCACATGTGTCCCCCTGAATTAGGACTGTCAAGAAGATTCCTAATCTAATCTAAATTGTTTTTATCTCATATATAAATAATAAATCTCATCTAAACTGTTTTTATCTCAACCTAATATAACCGTTTCCTATTCACGTTTTTTTTCATAAATCTCATATAAACTGTTTTTATTATACAAAAGAATAAACGTAAATTTTGTGTGAGACCATTTTACGTATTTTAATTTGTAAAACGGAGCCCACACTAACACATGGTGGGTCAAATCAGGTAGATTTGTCGTACAAAAAAATCAATTATAGTAACACAATAATATCATACACATAATAATGACTTTTCATCTTAAAGGTATGAAAAGATCAATGGATGCCAAACAAGTCTTGCATGAACTACGTACCTAGCAGAAATGAGTTGCACAGATGATGAGGAAATAATTAAGAGCGTTATGTGAACTGATAAAGATGATGAAGATGAGAATTTTATAATAGAGCCTATTCGTGTAAAGAAGCTCTTACGTCGGGGATTACATTGAGTAATTTCTTATTGAGGTATGATAAAACCATATTAGAAGTTCTTACAATTATAATAAAAATGATAAATGAGATTCAAGGTGACATCAATTTCAACAAAAAATCAAAAGACAATTGAGTCATTCTTATGAAACCTTCATAAATCACTAATATATTATGTAATATATAAGGAGTTATTAATTTATAATTTGCATGAGACCTTTATAACTAATCAAATATGTATTATCTTATAAATTTATCAAATTATTAATTTAGTATATTGTCCTCAAGTCCAGACCAACCAAAAATATTATTTTAGAAAGATTATTAATTAATTGATTTTTAACTATACTTTTGAGTTGAACCATTTAATGCACTTAAAAAACTTTAAACGTATTGTACTTCTCGTGCAAAACTCATACACAAACAAAAATTTGATATAATTTTACCACCTCAATTTTTGATTTATGTTAGTTATTTTTCACAAATTGATCAAATAAGATATTTAATATGAAAATATTAATTATGAAGTCTAAGAAACATTTTTTGATAATGCTTATACTTTTTGAATACACACATGAGAGTATATATCCTTAACTATGCTTCCATTAAATTATTAACTCATAGTTATATTATTATTTTTGATAAATAGGTAATAATATGAAAATAACAGCTTTGAGAGTGTAAAAAAGTGAAAATATTAAAATATTTAAAGCTTAAGATGAAGACAAAATATAACAATGTCTATATACAATATGATGTATTTTTGTCTCGTATATTTAAATCATATTCGTACTATCTCCGTACAAACATATATAAATATTTTCTTGTTAACATATTTTTACACCGAATTTTTCATCGTGGCTTTGAGAAAAAAATTGTATTGAACTTGTACGCTTTTTTCAACGTAATATACGTATACCGTATGATACTAACTATGCATTTAGAACACATTATAGCCAAACCTTTATTTAAATTTACCGTCTTATAGTTTTTAAATAATACTACTGTAAAACCAAACTAACCATCTATTATTCTCAGGGAAGTCTTCCCCCAAAATGTATATTTTCAATAAATATACAGTTTAATAAACGTTTCCTGACTATAATATAACAATTTATAAAAAATATATTTTAGAGAACTGCTATCAACACTTTATTTTTAACTGTCGTATTTTATTGATTCATTGTATCTCTGGTATGAAATGCTATGCCACAATTCAAAAGTAGAGGACTAATAGTACTTTCCTTTATTTTATTCAGAATTTCCTTTTTAATCTTAAAGCTAATTTCATTTAATGACATTTTTATTGTGAGTTGAATGCATGTTATGGTAGAGTTTAACCTACCGTTTTAGGTTTGATCTACTTTCATGCCCCGTTAAAACCAAAAATAAACATAAAAGAAGGTATATATATATATATACATATTGATGTATCTAAAATGATCAGATACACTGAGTTTGACAATCTGAATATCTAGCTTTCAATTATATCCATAACTTTCAAGGCCCAAACCTGTCAAAAAAGCAAACACGAATCGTGAACTGGGCATGGGCTTACCCTGCAAATGTACTTCGACGTGTGAATTAGTAAACACTCAATTGAGTCAGCAATTTGACAAAGTTTAGCCTGTGTATAAGATAATGTACCTCCATTCCTTCATTTGGAAGGGTTTATATAGTCCAATTGGAGAGCTGAGAAACTGTCCATTAAATGGCAGAGCGTGTAAAGCGAGCACATTAATGACCACGTCTTGAGCATGGGGGCGGGTTTCCTAGAGGTAACTGCCCACGTCCTAGACATCCGTTACAGAATTATCGAGCACGGTGAGCATGCTCACTTTGACCTATTTGCCTGCTCGCTGTATACTTGGCCCCCTGCTCGCTGCATACTTGGCCCCCAGGCTTCATGGGGATGAGTGCTCGTCTGTTAAGTTAAAACGGTCAGAGATTGGTCTCTGCTCGCCCATGACTTGGACTTGGATCATGAGGATTGCACGTGTTTCACTCGTGACTGAGGAAGACGTGCTGAGCACGTGACCGGTGCTTGGACCTGTTGGGTCGGGCAGCTATGTGGCCCCCTGCTCCTTGTTTGGCAAGCATACATGCTCAGAGCGAGGAGCACAATAGCTTGGAACTCTCTGGAAGTTTGGTCGTTACAAGACTTGGCTCATTTCGATCATTTGCAAGTGGTTGCCCCGAAGTCAAGTGTTATAAACTATAATAGTGGATTCCAGCCTGGGATATAGTAGGCACTAAAAGGACGGGTTGTCATCTGCAATTTCTAACCTCCACGCGCGTTCTTCTAATAGACCCCGTTAGATTTCTAATAGGCAAAAAATTGTATTCATAAGGACAAAATAGATATTTGACATAACTTAACGGTTAAATCTAACGTCCATCCAAAAAATGGGAAAGTTTGGTGGCCCATTTGTGTGTTTTGCCAAAAAATCTCTCTCTCTCTCTCTCTCTCTATATATATATATATATATATATATATATATATATATATATATAAAGTTGATGAGGAGCACTATGGTTATGCAACATCACCCTCTTTTGTTAAATCTCAATTGTAAGAGTATGACTCTTGATTTCATGAATACTTTTTGTATTCTAATCATTAACTAATAATATAATACTTAGTAATAATTAATATAATAAGGGGTATTATGATATATGTGTATATATATTAGCATAAGTCTTTTAACTAAAGACTTCTTCACAACAATATTTGCTAAAAACTCTAGCTAAATGGATCAAGAATTTGAAGAGTTTGATATTGTGTATTTAAGTTGACAAAAATCAATGTCAATAAAAGGGGGAATGACTTTTTGCTAATATAGATCTCTAAATTTGAGCATTTTATTAATACATGCATGAGTTCATGAGTGATTGAATATATCTTCATTTGACGATTTCTTTTCTACCCTTCGTTCTTACGTTTTGTCGGCTAGCATGGTGGTCATGATGGAGCATTTTTGTGTACTTTTTAATTTTCATTTTAATTTGCTAATGTCAATTCTCTTACTTGGGGAGCCCCTACTCCAAGAGACAATTGCCTTCTTCCAGTGGCTTTTGATCAGGTAGAGACACTAGAAAATTCTTTTTTTCTCGCCTTGCTCCTCATACCATAGTTAAATTTTTCAGTTTTCTTGATCATATTGACTAAAGATGACTCTTTTAAACTTTTTTCATGAGATTATAATCTTCTAGATTTGTTTTAGGTTTCTATTATATATATGGTTTACGGTTCTTGATTTTTTGTTGTTGTTGCTATAATAGTATTTTTGATTTTGGCTTTGATATTTGATATTTAATTTTGGTTTTGGCTTTGATTTTTGTATTTTACATCTACTTGGGTGATAATATATTGTTTTTAATTGATTGCGATCTTTAGTTTTCGAATTGATGTTAGTTTTGTTTTGATTTTTGTATAAGTTTTTATAGTATTGGTTTTTGTTTACCCCTCTCATTATTTAACTTATTAAAAATAGATTAAATAACAATTAACCAATTTTAAATGGAATTACAAATTATTTTATCAGATTAAATATTAGGTAACCTATTATAAATGTGATTATATATTATTTAACGTATCAAAAAAGGATATTACAAATCATTTAAAGAAAGAAAATTTATATTTATAATTAATTAAAAATTAATGTATTGAAGTATTGAATATGCAATGTCATATTTATCTTTTTTTCTTTGTAATTGATCATCATAACAATCCCACAATCACTGATAGTAGAAGATATTAATCATTTTGGCCGCATATAAATTGGTTTTTATTTTGCTATTGATTTTAGAATTTTATTTATTTTTGATATCGAATTTCTTGCGTTTAATGTATTGGGTATTATCCATAAAAATACTTTTAATAAATTAAAATGTCTACATATTTGTTTAAATTCTATTACTTACAAGAAATACTATCAAAAGTATTTATTTTATTTAATTATTAACGCATAAAATAACAAATATACTTGATTTTATCTTACTTTTTTGCATGGGGTAGTAATTCCATATTAATCAAAACCAATCCATATGCTCCCATTTTTAATAAGATTCCAACTAAAAGCATACAAGTACTATAATGAGTTTCTCTATGGGTCTTTGACAATTGTGTGTAGAGGTAGAATAAACGATTGAACAAAATTAAGAAAAAAAAATATAAGGCTCCGTTTGTTACACGGAAAATGACTTTCGAAAAACGTTTTCCTCATTTTTCGGTATTTGGTAACCTTAGGAAAATGTAGTCAACGTAAAAGCTTTTATGAGTCAACGGAAAATGAAGCTTTCTTTTCCGGAAAATGAAGCTTTTCCGGAAAATGACTTACGGATTTATTTTCTGTAAGTCATTGTCCGAATGTTCGAGCATCCCTCCGCGCCCTTCCAAAATTACACATATTTGCATACACGCACAATATTTCACTCAATAAATAAATTGGTTAGAAATATAAATGGATTTTGTGCACATTATTTATAAATTATAATTTTAAGAAATATTTACCAAGTCCTAAAATTAGTGTTCACTATATTATATTATTATTTAAGGACATCCCAGAACATTATTTATTTTATTTTTTGAAACAATTTTTCATATCAATTATTAAAAAAAATGTGAGCTTGAAAAAAGATGTACCTTATTGATTTTACACTATTAATGATAAATTGAAGGTTATTAAAAGAAAATTACTTAAACTTCAACACTATTTTATATTCAATATGTGTATTAATATTATAATATATTTTTTCATTTATTCATATATTGTTTTCCGTAACATTTTCCGTGTATTTGCCAAACATCCGAAAATGTTTTCCGACATATTTTCAAAAGATTTACCAAACACCTGGAAATGAAATATTTTCATTTTACAGAAATCATTTTCTGGAAATCATTTTCTGTGAAACAAACTAAGCCTAAAATAAGATTTATAAGGGTATAGAATACGGACTCAAAACTCCCATTAATAGAAAAACATAACCTGTGAAAATGAAATGCAAAGGGTCTTTAGAGTGAGGAGGATGTGAGAAAGAGAAAGATTAATTTTGGTTATTATTATGTTATTAATGTGACATTAAAATGATCATCAATTTCATTCATTAGGGTATTGAATATGTATCATTTAAAAGGAAACTTTAAGAATTCTCTTAACTAACTCATGTAATTATATTATAGCAATCATTTACTTTTTATTTGAGTACTAATAATAATTAGACAAATGATATTACGAGCTAGAGCTTGTGATATAATTATGAGCTTTAGTGTTTAAGCCGTTAGATGATTAAGTTGATGATGATTTGGAATGTTCATATCATTACTTAAAAAAGAACATATTTAATCTAACGGTATAAATATCTTAGGAGATTTGATATAACGACACTAACATTAAAGCTTGTAATAATACTACAAGCTCTAGCTCGTAATATCATAGCTCTAATAATTATAATAAAATGAATATAATCAATTACAATTTCTTAATTGACCAAATGGAGATATATTCAATCACTCATGATCTCATGCATATATCAATAACATACTCAAATTTAGAGATCTATATGAGCAAAAGGTCTTTCCCCCTTCTATTGACATTGATTTTTATCAACTTAAATACACAATATCAAACTTTTCAAATTCTTGATCCAATTAGCTAGTGTTTTTAGCAAATGTTATTGTGAAAAAGCTTTTAGTGACTTATGCTTATATATATACATTTATATCATAATACCACTTATTACATTAACTATTACAAAGTTTATTACTTGATGACTAGAATACAAAAAGTCTTCATGAAATCAAGAGTCATGTCCTCATAATTGAGATTTAACAAAAGAGGGTAAGGTAACACAAGTATAGTGTTCCTCACCAACTATATATATATATATATATATATAAGAATGTATCATATATTTATAAATTTAGTGAGAGAAAAAATAAAAACCTATCTGTGTAGAGCACGGGTTACACACTAGTATAAATGTACGTTTCAAACTGAACAATTATTTTGGAACGGACGAAAAAGAAAATAATGACGATAATTTAGGGACGGATGGAGTATTATTTATGGGCATCAAATGATTATCTCCAACTATATGTATCAAAATGAAGTGTATTAAAATTAGGTGTGGTACTAAGGGAGATATCAAATTTGGTATCTTCCTTAATACCATACATAATTTTGATACATTTTACTTTAATCATTAGAGGATCTAATAGTCTTACATAGATATTAAAATTTGATTTTGATCTTTATCATTGGATTTGCCGTTATGTTTAAAACAGGAAAAAAGGAAGAATTAAATAAGTTGCTAAGTTTAGTAGTACTGTACTACTCCTTTATGAGTTTATTCAACTTTTCCATATTCCAATAAGAGCAACATCATTTAAAAAAAACAATCTCAAAAACTAGGATGGAGTGGGAGAAAAAGAAGATCCATATCCGAATTCCGATCCCACAAAAGTCATTCTACTTGTGGCACTTTAGAGTTTTGGCCATACATATATTGTCATTCAATTCAATCATTCCCCCATTCCCCCATTCCATTACGTACCTTATTACTTCAACTTTAGTCTTTACACCCATGAACCAACCCACTTTCAATGTTCAATCAATGGGCCGGGTAAGAAAAAGCTATTCAAATATTCATCTTTTTAAGTTTTTGGATAAATTGCGGGACCGATCAACTTTTTAAAGATTTTTAATCGACCTAGTATCGGTTTTTTTTTTCAATCGAAAAAAGTTATTTTTGGACGCAAAGATAACGATATATCTTTAATAAGCATGATATGTGCTACATAAATAAATCGTGGTGCATTGACTATTGAACTGCGATTTATCAATTTTATTACATTAATTTTTGCATCGAGATTCAATAGTTTAATTGACTAGTCCTATTGCACCGCGATTCATCAATTTTATTATATTAATTTTTGCACATCGGTTCAATACTTTAATTATCTATTCTAATTGCATTACGGTACCAACTTTTATGTATTGCGATGAATTAATTGTTGAACAGCGATACATATACTTAATCTCGCGGCATCAACTTTTATCTACCGCGATAAATTAATTTTTGAACAGAAGATATATAAAATATTATTAATCCATTTTTGTACCGCGAAACAAAATGAAAATGAACCAAATCATGTCTTACACCTTCTTTTTCCATCTCCACCGTAATAAGTCTTCTTCTTCCCCCTCATCCTCCGCCTTCGTCCTACTGAAAAATCATTCAACCCCACAAAGGAGCGCTGCACCTGCGACCTGATCAGGCAGGTCAATCTCTGTTTCGTTGCACAATAATGGTGATTTTTTAATCCAAAGTGTGTGCCGGAGATATTGAAGGAGGCGATGACATTTTCTTGAACAATATTTCAAAAAGTGGTCTTTTGTAATTGAAAAAAAGAATGGTAGACTTTTGAGGTTAAAAACTTTAGAAAAGAGACCAGCCAAAATTTTATTATAACTTTTTCCTCAAACAAGCCCCCCCCCCCCCAAAAAAACAATACTCATTACTCAATTCTTTTTTTTAGAGGTGTACATCGAACCCACAAAACCACATAATCAAACTAAACTAATCGGTTTGGATCGTTTTTTTGGTCTCACGGTTCGGTTTCGGTAAAGAGTTTTTGATAACAAACAAAAACGAACCGAACCAAACTTTGCTCATATATATATATATATATATATATATATATATATATATATATATTAGTTATTAAACCAAACAAAATCTAGATTGTTGGAGGATTTTCTTTTCTTTCAATGTTTGTATTTATTTTAGAATTTGTATTATTTTATTTAATATAATTTATTTTTAATAGGCTATTTTTAATGTTTGATATTAATTCCAAAAATTAAATATTATTTTTATTGGTATTATTGTTGTTAATGTTGGTTAAGTTGAGTAAAAATTTATATACACACAAAACTGAATCGAACCAAACCAAACAAATTCGAGTGGTTCGGTTTGAACATTTTAGAATTAATAGGGATGATTCGGTTCGTAGTTTTGATATAAACCAAATAAAATCGAACCACGTAACCCTACTTTTTTTAAAAAGAGTTATATTTGATTAAGGTGACCCACCGTTAAAGTTGAGACTTGACAATCTATGAAGTTTTAGGCTCAATCCACCCCTTAGAAAAAAAATAAAAAAATCTTTGAGTCGGTGCTCAAATTAATAAAAATTAATTGACTATGTTACATTTATTAATATATGTGTGTGTTTTCTAAGATGTCCGAGTGAAAGTAGAGTCTTATCACTTAAAGTATGAATCAAGTAAATGATAATATAATAAAAATGACATTTGGAAAATAAAGGATTAAGAGGAAGATGCTGTTTTAGAACAACTTACAAAATGAAGTTTTTTTTAAGGAACCGACTACCGATGGAGTAGTAATCATTTTGCTCCATTACTCGTTCCAAAAAGGGGAAACTCTTCCCCCGAGAATCCTTACACCTCAGCTTCATGAGAATGTGAGATGAAAAATTACGATGATTCAGAGATTAAGTAGTTAGGAGGACCCGTGCCTAGTATCTACAAGAAGCCACCCCTACAAAAAGATGAAACCCCCACACTGCGGTTGCTAGGACTCGATCATTGGTCCTGTTCCAAATCTATTAGCTTTTAACCAACTGAGTTAAATCCGTGAAAGCATTTTGCTCCTTTACTTGAAGCTATAAAGAAAGGAGAAGAAAGAGCAAACTATTAGAATTTTAATTTTGTACCAACTATTAGATGTTGTTTTAGATCATTATCCATATGAATGGATAATGACCTAACTCAAAGTTATCCATTAACACCCAATTATCACTTATATTTCAAAGTTCAGTATCAAAAACATATTTGTGCAAACATACAACGGTGTATCATTTTGGGTTTTGACCCGTTTATTACTCCACAACCGAGTGCCACCACAAAATCAATTGCAAACCTACTTTAGATATTGGGGGTTGAGTTTCTAGATACTCAACAATTCCACTAATCAACGAACTAGTTGAATCCACTCTTCCCGACCAATTCTAGAAATTACTATCGCGTTTTGGCATTTGAATGGACAAAACGAAGATGTTTTGTCCTTTTGGTTAATGAAAGAAAAAAAGTGGCCGATACTCCAGACATCGCTTTACACGTGTCAAGCAGTGTGCGGTCTCTTGTATTTTTGATTTTCAACCCGTTTGTTTTAAAGTACACATTTTTATTTATGAATTGATGCTTTGTTTATTTCATTTGGATATCAATACAATTTTCTCCAAAATTTGATGTTTTCTTAATTTTTCTCTTCAGTTTAGTAATATATATTAATTAATGGGTTATGGTTACAAAAAATTACATTTTTTTGTATTATTGAAATATAATAATATTATATTCTAATTAATATCGAATTATAATAAGTATTATTCGAATTATAATAAATAAATAATATTTAATAATAAATATTAATATAATTTCAAATTTAACAATTTATGCTATATCAAATTTATTTGTTAATATAAATTGAAAGAAGATATAAAATTAATGGAGATAAAGATGGTGGGGTATGTAAAATTATTGGAGTTTGTGTCAAACTGTTGTATGAGTTTTTTGCTCGGATAGCTTACGGCCAGTTACGGGTTTCAAATGTATTTTTATATTTATTTTTAATGAGTTGAGTATCAAATGAGGATCAAACTAGATACTCGGCAATACATGACCTTAGTAGTCCTAAATCAATAGCTAGATTCCTCTTCTTTTCTCATCTCATAATTATAATAGATATTATAGACAATTCGCTCAAAGGCACTTACTTTAAAACGCCTCAAAATGAAATGAGAAACACTTATTTTATAATAAAATGGGTAGTTAAAATTTTGTAATAAAAATTATTGTGTAGTTAAAATTTTTGTAATAAAATGGGTGGTTAATTATTTTTTGTAAAAACACTTATTCTAGAATTGAAATACTAATGTCCATAATAGAATGGTTCAATTACCGTGTTGTGAAGTGGTGGCATTAGACGACCGCGTTGGATTATGGTGTTCTTCCAGAACTTGAAGTGGTCGCGTCAGACGACCGCATCTCTACGGCAAGATCTCCCAGAAGTTGAAACGGTCGTGTTCATACTTCATAGGGGTGATGAGACCGCATCAAAGCAAGACGATCGCATCCTGAGAAGTGATGCAATCGTGTAGATGCAGCGATCAATTTTTGTGTTTCCTTTATTAAGCCGATTTAGATTTGATATTGTATTCTTATATATAATTATAGCCTTACAACGTGTAAAAAGTTGACCATAATAAAAATTTTAAAATCCATTGAACCCAATCTTTATCTCTTTTCTTTTAATTAATTTTTGTAATTAATCAGTGATTATTTACAATTGTTTCCGCTTTACAGCCTTTACACAACAATAGTAGCCGAAGAGGAAGAAAAAGAGTGAATGGGAAAGAGGTACCACTGCGAGGACACAAACAAGATCTCATGGCAATTTGATCCTATCCTATCACTCAAACATGGATTCAGAATCAGATCTAGGGTAGGGTAAAGGAGTAAAAAAAATAAAGAATTGAAGGTGATTGGTTGCTAGCTACTGAGCTACAACTTCTGAGTTCTGACTCTCTTTTACATCAACACTGATCATATCTCAACCTTTTTTGGCCCAAAAATAAAAACAAGTGATGGATCATTAACTAGCTTTCTTCTAATTTGGCTACACCTTTGTGAGTCCGGATCCTCTATTTCAAAAGTATATTTCATTTTCTATCTATATTATAAAGAAGTTAGGTAATTGACTAGGGCTATTCAGAGGTCAGGATTTAATTTTTTTTACTATCATCCTACGGCTGTCATTTATTTAAGTAACCTTCTCTTCTGGGTTTCCTTAGAATTAGGTTTCCTTATAAAACAACTAGATAATTGACTAGAGCTATTCAGAGCTTGAGATTAAATTATATTTAAAAATTTAACGGTTGAGATTCACCCCCGCATTCACATACGTGAGTAGTTATCCATTTTTACCCCTTACAATTAATATTATGAGTAGTCACCCATTTTTCTTCTCCCTATATTTTATCTTCATATTACAAAGTTACACCCTGCGATTAGTCTTTTGAACAATCACTCCTTATAAAATATCAGTCCCTCAACTATCACTTGAAGTAATGTACCCCTCAACTGTAATATTTTTTTAAAATAGCACATTCTATTTAGGTACAGTCATTTGAATTGACGAAATCTATATACTGGCACCGTGTCATCGGCACAGAGATGCCAAAAGGCAGTTACTTTTTACAGGCTGAGATTAATTGGTAAAGACTAATTACAGGCTGAGATTAATTCTTTTACTGCAATTATACGCTCTACATTTAATCTAAATTGTAAACGTGTGAAAGGCAGTTACTTTTTCAATTTTTATCGCTTTTTCTTCCAAAAATAGATAACTGTTCAGAAAAAGACATATCCTACGACTTACTTATTATTTACGGTTTTACAGTTTTACATTTATTGTTTTATGGTTTACCGATATTGTTTTATTGACATTTATTATTTTAACGTGCATAACTAATCAATTTAATGTTAGTCCAGCTGTAAGTTTTGAATATTTGTATTTTAATTTTTTTCTTTTTAATTATTATCTTAATTAACTTAATCAATTTAATTTTTTTTCGACCCACAATTTCGTATACAAATAAAAAAAATCGTAAGTTTTGTAATTTGAAATATTTGTTTTTTTTTTCTTTTTAAGTGTTATCGTAATTAACTTAATAAATTTAATTTTTGTCTGGCCTGTTTTTTTTTGTTCGGCAATTTAATTTTTTTCAAGCCCGCAATTTCTTATACAACTAAAAAAATGCATAAGTTTTGTCCGGCCCGTTTTTTTAGTCTGGCCCTGTACTGTACAAATTATTAATTAATCTCTCCGCTTCTGCAAAGAGGCCTTTACGGTTTTCCAAATATTTAGTTGTAGTTTCTTAATTAATTTTTTCATCATGCTCGGTTCATACATTGACCACGCCAGCATCGCACCGTGCCATCGGTATGGGCACGAGTTTATTTTTATAGAACGTTGGACATCTTCACATTGTTGTGGTTTCGTTTGTTGGGGTATGTGTATTGGTTTCCATTGATTTAATTGCCATTTTTTTAGCTTTTAGGGTTGATTAATTTGGATCAAATGCATCTTTGTTCACCTGTTAGATTTTGTATGATAATATGTGGGAGGATTCGAGTTTTATAGATGAAGCATAAATTTTGGTTAATTGAATATGTTTGAATTTTCTTTGTCTCATGTGTAGGTGGAAATAATAGACAAAGTTATTGCATCTCATGTTTACAAAGTTAAGCAAAAACCAGAAAAAGAAGATTGAGTTTTCGTTATTGAGAAAACAATAAATTTTCTTTTTGTATTTTAACAGTGGTTACAATTAATATTATGAGCAGTCACAATTTTTTCTTCTCCTTATATTCTTTCTTCATATTACAAAATCACACCATGCGATTAATCTTCTGAACAGTCACCCCTTATAAAGCATCAATCCATCCACTTTCACTTGAAGCAATGTATCATTTAACTGTAAATAAAATAAAATTAAATCGCATCTTCTATTTAGGTAATATCATTTCAATTGACAAAATCATATATACTGACACCCGCAATCACCCCGTCACCCCCTACAATTAATATTACGAGCAGTCACGGGCTAAGATTAATCTTCTAAACCATTATCCCTTACAAAATATAAACCTTATATTAATAAAATATCACAATAGAGCTCAATTGATTGACTAAAACTATCTCGCCATGAGGGTTGATTCCGTCAAGAAATCAAATCAAACGCTCATAAATCGCAATTCGCAATATAACTTCTTACAAATAACGTCCCCTCAACTACCACTTGAAGTAATATACCTCTCAACTGTAACATTTTTTTTAAATCGCACCTTCTATTTAGACGTTGTCGTTTCAATTGATGAAATCAGATATACTGGCACCGTGCCATAGGTACGGGCACGAAAATCTAGTTCTAATATAAGATTCATCGTTAATTTGTCAATCAATAATTGATTTTTTTATATAATTAATTTTGTTAATTTACTAATTAATAAGTTAACGATGTATCTGATATTGAAATAGAAGATGAAATACACTTTTAAAATAGAGGATCCGGACTCACACATTTGTAGTCACAACTCTCATGGACCACATCTGTTTTATGGCATATTCAAAAATTATTGTTAGGAGACAGCCATTAGTACATTACCAAATTAGTATTTGAAAACTAAGTTATATTATAAAAATTCTACTTTTTTTTTTTTTTTTTTACTTTTGGGAATCAGTACATATGTGTAACTTACGCAAGAGAGAGTGTTCATAGTAACGAAAATTTTAGTACTCTCTCTATGTTACTCTTTAAGTTCCGGGTGAAGAGTCAATTATTTTATTTTGAGATGTTTTACTTAAAGAGTCTATTATTTTATTTTTAAATACATTTGAAGGTGGAAAAACTAAAACCTTAAAGTAAGGAAAAAATATTTTTACTTTTTTATCCTTACCTTTTCTACCAACTTTAATTATGACAATATACTCAAGTGTATTAAACAAAACCATACATTACACTAATATTTATAATACAATCCATTAGTTTTTATTGAATGAATTATTGGGTGAAAAATGACGATTATTTGAAAACCAATGGAGCAGTAAAAATGAAATGAGCACGACAGATTAAAGGAGGTTGAAATTCAGTACTACTACTACCGTCCCAAAATTATCGTTTGGGTTGACTTGACGCACGGTTTAAAAAAACACATTTGACTAGATTATTAATATTAGTTTAATGTGTAGTTTAGTTTAAAGTCCACTAGTTTTTACACTCATACATTAAACGCACGATATATATTTTTCAACTAAACTTTACATAAGTAAAATAAATAACAAAAACAAAATCAAAAAAATAAATAATAGAAAACTACTTAATTATAAAAGAGTATAGTACATAAACAAAAACATTATAGATTCTAAAAAAAATTCCTTATACAAATTTGTTGTTTTATTTGTTGGCTTTTCATCTTCATCGCATATCAGTATCGACCAGAACTATTTGCTACCCTTGAAACTTCGACATACCACTGGCCATGGATAAACATTGGCTTTTTCAAAGACAATCCTACATGCGAAAATGATTGACATCAATTTTTTGTTAATTGTCATTGTATGCGATTTATGTATCGTGATGCATGATTTTTAAATTGTAATGCATGACGTGTCTTTTCAAATGCGTGTTCGATTCATTTAGGGTATCGCAGTATTTCACCTCAAAAGTGTCTTTTTTTTAATTTAAAAAATATATATAAAAGATTAAAGTGTTTTAAAATTGTGCTTAGTAGACTGACTCAAGTTTACAAAAAAAAAATTCCAGTCCATTAAAAAGCCCTAAAAAGCACTACTATGTATTAGAACTTTTACCGATTTTCCCAAATACTCATATCAAAAAAATTATTCCAATGTAAGAAGCTCACCTCCTTCCCCATGTCATATCTTGATATTAACCTTCGGTACTAATCTCTTGTCCAAAGTCCATCCTCTCTCTCTCTCTCTCTCTCTCTCTCTCTCTCTATATATATATATATATAACTCACACCCTCACAGAGATAAGCTGAGAGATCTTTCCATGAAACCTATGAACATCAATTAAATAAAATATTTCTACTACAAAATGATCAACACGTATCTAGAAATGAAAATCAAATTATTTTGAATTTTACAATATGCTTATTCACTATTAATTTCTAAAAAAAGTAGATCCTTAATTTCTAGATATGCTTTTATTAGATATGTACTTTTAAAGTACATGATTTTTACATCTTATTTTAAAAATTCGTTGAAAATACGATTGATAATTTTTTTAAGACATGAGTATTTTTTTTCCGATTTTGTTTCAGATCCAAAGATTACACAGCAAAAATATAGATCTATTGCAAATACAACAATATAAGTTATATTTTTAGGTTAGATAATTAATAAAAGGGAAAATCAGAATATATAATATAAGTTTTATACATACATTGGCATCAACAATGATCAACGCCATATTTGATGTGTTGGTACAAAGACCATAGTATTTTCGATAAAAGAAGTACTATGAAATATTTAAAGGATTAAATTGGATGTTATATTTCAAAATTTTAGAGACTACTTTTGAAGGTTCACTAATAAGTATATATACATGGGTGGGGGTCTTTACCAACGAGGATCTAGCTCGACTAGTACTTCTCATTACTCCTAACGAAGAGGTCGATGTCAAGTCTCACTAGCTAGAGACACCCTGGACTTTATAACTCTCAATAAAGAGGTCGGGTGTTCAAGTCATTCCAGATGACATCATTGTTGTTCAAGTCTTACCCAAAGGCCCAATTTAGTTGCTCATTTATTTTAACGGAATGGTTTGCGCG
>CM028383.1:53575366-53627866 GCA_013146195.2 Codonopsis lanceolata
ATATATATATATATATATATATATATATATATATATATATATATATTAAAGTTGGTGAGGAGCATTATGGTTGTGTACTTACCACCTTTTAGATAAATCTTCATTAAATCATCATGTGGAAGTTTTAAAAACCTTTGGTTTTCTAGCCATTAGCTAATAATAATACCTAATAACAATCAATATGATAAAGGGTATTAGTATTAGTATATATAACTTCTTCTATTGTCAATAGTAGAAGACTTATATTTAAAAATTTTACAACTAACATTACTTCTAACCAATGTGGGATAAAACTCTTCAAGGTTAGATATTACTTCTAATGACTCACTTTTAACATCATACTTTAAGCTTTGATATCTTATTCATCCAAAACTTGATTTGGACAAATAAATATATCATTTCGATGTTCTTGCCGAGTAGAACACATTTACACAATTACTTTTGTCAACAAACAAATGACACGTAAAGAAATTTGTGCCTCAAGTTGCACAATTTCTTTTACTAAAAACACTAATTTTTTAATAAGTATTATATTTTAACTCTTGATATCTTATTCATCCAAAACTCAATTTAGACAAATAAATATATCATTTCGATGCTCTCACCAAGTAGAACACATTTGCACAATTACATTTACCAACAAACAAATGACACGTAAAGAAATTCGTGCCTCAAGTTGCACAATTTCTCTCACTAAAAACACTAATTTTTTTAACAAGTATTATACTTTAAGTCTTGATATCTTATTATCAAAAACTCAATTTGGACAAATAAATATATCATTTTGATGCTCTCACCGAGTAGAATACATTTGCAAATTACCTTTAACAAACAAACGATACGTAAAGAAATTCGTGCCTCAAGTTACACAATTTCTTTCAAAAAACACTAATTTTTCAACAATAGAAGAGATGTATCCCACATTGGTTAGAAATTGATGTTGGTTTTAAAAATTCTATTATTAAGTACCAATAGAAGAAATGCATCATGCATCATACATTGGTTGGAAAGTGATGTTGATTTTCAAAGTCACTAGAAAACCAAAAGTTTTTAAAGCTTCCACATGGATGCTTTAGAATGAAGATTTATCCAAAGGTGGTGAGTGGCACAACCATAGTGCTCCTCACCAATTATATATATATATATATATATATATATATATATATATATATATATATAATATTCTTACAATTATTACCAATAGAAGATGTATATCTCACATTGGCTAGAAAATGATGTTGAGTTTAAATTATTTTATATTATAACACATTGTTTTAAAAGAAAATGTTAGATTTTAAAGTCTTTAAAAGACTAAAGACTTTCACTTTTACAAGAGATGTATCTCACATGGTTACAAAATATTCTACTATTATTACCAATAGAAGAGATGTATCACACATTGGTTAGAAATTGATGTTTGTATTAAAAATATTATTATTAATTACTAATTGAAAAGATGTATCATACATTTGTTATAAAGTGATGTTGATTTTTAAAGTTTTTGTTAAAAAACTTCTACCATTATTACCAATAGAAAATGTATATCTCACATTGGTTAAAAAATGATGTTGATTTTTAATTATTTTAAATTATATAAAAGACTTACTATTATTAACAATATAAGATATATATATATATATATATATATATATATATATATATATATATATATATATATATATATATATATACATTTGATTTTCTAACCATTAACTAATAATAATACATAATAATCATAATGATAATGAGTATTAGTATTAGTATATATAACTTCTTCTATTGTCAATAGTAGAAGACTTATATTTAAAAAAAATTACAACTAACATTACTTCTAACCAATGTGGGATAAAACTCTTCAAGGTTAGATATTTCTTCTAATGACTCACTTTTAACATCATACTTTAAGCTTTGATATTTTATTCATCCAAAACTTGATTTGGACAAATAAATATATCATTTCGATGTTCTTGACGAGTAGAACACATTTGCACAATTACTTTTGTCAACAAACAAATGACACGTAAATAAATTTGTGTCTCAAGTTGCATAATTTCTTTCACTAAAAACACTAATTTTTAATAAGTATTATACTTTAACTCTTGATATCTTATTCATCCAAAACTCGATTTGGACAAATAAATATATGATTTCGATGCTCTCACCGAGTAGAATACATTTGCGCAATTACATTCGCCAACAAACAAATGACACGTAAAGAAATTCGTGCCTCAAGTTGCATAATTTCTCTCACTAAAAACACTAATTATTTTAACAAGTATTATACTTTAAGTCTTGATATCTTATTACCCAAAACTCGATTTGGACAAATAAATATATCATTTTGATGCTCTCACCGAGTAGAACAAATTTGCGCAATTACCTTCGTCAACAAACAAATGACACGTAAAGAATTTCGTGCCTCAAGTTGCACAATTTCTTTCACTAAAAACACTATTTTTTCAACAATAGAAGAGATGTATTGCATATTGGTTAGAAATTGATGTTGGTTTTAAAAATTCTATTACTAAGTATCAAGAGAAGAAATTCATCATATATTGGTTGGAAAGTGATGTTGATTTTCAAAGTCACTTGAAAACCAAAATTTTTTAAAGTTTCCACATGGATGCAAATATTTCATATTGGTTACAAAGTATTCTACTATTATTATCAATAGAAAAGATGTATCACACATTGGCTATAAATTAATGTTGGTTTTAAAAATACTATTATTACCAATAGAATAGATGTATCATACATTTGGTAGAGGGTAATGTTTGTTTTTAAAGTCTTTAAATAGAAGATTTCTACCATTATTATCAATAGAATATGTATATCTCACATTGGTTAGAAAGTGATGTTGATTTTAATTTTAGATAAAAAAAACATTTACTATTATTATTACTAATAGAAGAAATATCTTACATTTGCTAAAAAATGATGTTAGTTTTAAAAGTCTTTAGATAAAAGACTTTTACTTTTATCGTCAATGTAATAGAAGAGATGTATCCCACATTATTTAGGAAGAGATGTTGGTTATAAAAATTTTAAAATAAAAGACTTCTTCTATTATTACCAAATGAGGATATGTATTATACATTGGTTAGAGAGTGATGTTGATTTTAAAAGTCTACAATTATTAGCAATAGAAGAGAAATATTTCACATTGGTTATAAAGTGATATTGGTTTAAAAAGTTTTTAGATGATGTATCTCACATTGGTTACAAAGAAATGTATCTCATATTATTTAGAAATGAGTATTGGTTATAAAAGTCATTAGATAAAGACATTTTTTGTTATTACCAATAGAAAATATGTATCCACATTGTTTAGAAATGAATATTGTTTAAAAAGTCTTTTATCCACTACTATTATTACTAATAGAAAATATGTATACCACATGGTTAGAATGTGGTGTTGGTTTTAAAGTCTTTAGATAAAAGACTTAAACTTTCATTACCAATAAAAATATAAAATATGTATCTCACATTGTTTAAAAATGAATTATGATTTTAAAAGTTTTTAACAAAATGACTTCTAATATTATTATCAAGTTAAATGTTAATTTTAAAAGTCTTTAGATAAAAAAAATTACTATTATTATTAATACAAAATATGTATCTCACATTAGCTAGAAACTTATATTAATTTTAAAAGTATTTAGGTAAAAAAAATCGTTTAATATTAGTAACAATATAAAAAAAAAATTATAACAATAGAAGAGATTAACAATCTAATTATAATGTCTAAAAATTATATTATTATTACAAAAATATATATATATATACATTATAAAATGCATATGAGAATTAAATAACTAACTTATCATAAATAAGAGTGCTCGTTGCTTCCGCTATTATAAATACATATATAGTTATATACAATAATTTTGAGACGGAGCAACAGTGGGAGTAAGATATAGTGTGGTAAGAATGCTTTGAATATTGCCTTGGGATCGCATCCAATCCAACATGTTATGGCAGAACCTGTCACTGTGCAATTTCTTCTCACATGATTCTCATCTATTTAAAAATTGGACTGAACCAAGAGGTCCTCATTTTAAGATTTATAATTTACTTCAGAAATTGGAATACACCAATAAATGTTAGTCTCGCTATCGTAAAATTATTGTTATGTTATATATGAGCTTTAAAATAAATTATACATAAAATTAATATTAATAATCTAATTAAATATGTTTTCTTAAATTATACATCAGGTCAACCTAAATAATAATTTTGAGACGGAGATATACTTTGTATCGTGCTCTCTTGTATTTTTTTCAAATATTGTAATAGACGTTATCATGTGCCAAACAACGATTCCTAATCTAAATCAGAAATGATTTTTTGTTGCTTCGATTCCTAAAAATTCCCATGAACCAAAAAAAAGATTCTTTTCTTTGTTCTATTACTTTATGGTCAACTCTGTGTCTTTGTTATATATTTTGATTTTCTTTTTGTGTAAAAACTAAAAAGCAGTGTCAGTTAAATATACAACTTCTTACAAATGTCCTTGTTTCTTTCAAATAACATTTTTAGTAGATATTAATAATAAAATAATATTTTTATTGCTTAAAATTTGAAAGCTTGTTTGATAGTTGAGTATAAATAAACTGTATTATTAATCCAAATATTATTAGTACTCTCGCTATTAATCTTCATTTATATATCGTGGATATTTTGAGATAAAAAATATTAATCCTGATTTTTTTAGTGAGTGCACTAATAATATCACTCTCTCCCTTGGTATTAATAGTAAGAGAATAATAACTTTATCCAAATAACTCGTATTATTAGTCCTGACTACCTATAATATTCCAAATATCATACAATTTGACTTATTAATCATATTTAACCTTAATCCTGGTTATCAAACGACATCTAAATGTAACATTCAAAAATAGAATTATGGACACGGAATGGAAGAGTAACTAATAACTTTTCGGCTTTTGCCATTTACGACTCTCATTAGTTAATTCACAAGCTTTTATGTCACTTGAATATTTATGAAAGCTAAGGTATAAATTATGGAAAATGGTGTGTGCACAATTTTTTTACAAAATAAATGCTCTAAAATACATTTTAAAGCACCTCAATGCATCAAAGTGCTATACAATAAAATACCTAAAAATATTTTTTCTACAAAAAAATATAGGGAGTATATATAGATGCTTAAATTAACTTTCGCTTTGGTTCAATTAAATAGTTTTAGTGCTACTATTCCAACTCATGGTTGAGGTTGACCGTTGACCTCATAATAGCTGTTGGTCAAGTGGGGTCAACTATTTTGACCCAGGTCATTGTCAAGAATCAAGATCCAAAAGAGATTTCTTCAAACCCAACCAGTTTCTTTCTGTTCCATATAAAATTCAAACCTAACAATTCTCTTTCCTTGAAAAAATAATAAATATAGTAATAAAAATTAATTATTTTCATTATACTTAAAAGGCGGTCATCTTTCAAAGTCAATGCAACATAATTTGGATTATATGGGTGCCTTACTATAATGTCCAAACTAAGATCCTTTTTGCAATTGCATTTACTTTAGTGAAAATTTTAGTTAAAATGAGTTTTTGTAATGTTTGATTTTATTTGATAATTTTATATTAATTGGTAAAGAGGTGTTCATAGGTTCCAAGGTCATCTATGACCGGTCTATATATGTCCGTGTTATCAATTAAATATTCACTTATCCATATATTTAAGCTTACAACTTACAATCAAGGTTCTAAAATCAAGGTTTCGGTTGCCTACGCTAGAATTCTTAAGGCATAATTACCATTTTTTGATAATTTACATCAAATATCAAACACATTGAATATAAATTTTTTTATGTTTATTATTTTATCAAACACTTGTCTATATTTGTAAAATGAGCAAAAATATATAAACCTACCATTAATCCAAATTCTCAACAACTACAAAGCAATAAACCAACCAAATTTAGAGCTTAAAAAAAAAAAATTACTCCAGTTCGCCCCCATTGCCTCCCTCTCTGCATCACCATTACCACTTCACATTCCTTCTCGGTTCCTTCCTTCTCAGGTCACCATGAAATCAGCCACAAAATAAATTAAAGTCGGCGGTTTTAGTAGACGACTTGATGATTAGCGGCGATTAAAAAGTCATGGTAGAGAGCCTAGTGGTAGGACCCAAACGAAAAGTTTTAAAACACCGCTTACAATACACCTCTCATACTCACCCAGCTTGCTCGTTTTGTTGATTATTAGTTGAATTAAAGGATTATGGAATGGAAGTTCCATCAGTGGACTTTTAAAACCCATTTTTATGACATATGAAGTACGTAAAGAAAATTTTAATAGGGAAATTAGCAACAAAGAAAATGTCATTAGTGATGTTGTGCAAGTCTGATACACCAAAATGTCATAGATTTGGCTAGCTAATATATAAATGGGATAAAATTTTGAAAAGTGATCCTACCAAAACAGCTTTTTATTGCTTTTAACTGCTCTAAAAAAAAAAGATAAGTGTGACTTGGTATATGTATTCAAAGTGGATGAACAACCACCTATAAATTAAGATAATGGTCTATGATGTTTTGTCCCCTGATTTTGTAGCCTTTGGATATTCCAAGTGGTCAGCAATAAAGTTCTTTCTTTTATTATTATTTATTACTTTATAAAAATGCAAGTGGCTATGAGCTACATTGATTTGTCCAAAATAAAATATTTTGTTTTCTCTATTTGAAAACAAGTGTTTCCTACTAATTTTATACAAATTTCAAGTATTAAAACGTTTGATTTCATGCATTTTGCCTTAAAGCAAGCACAATGAGGTTTTTATTCCCTAAATCTAACACAAATCATCCCTCTAAATGGTAAATCTTAAAAAATTTAACCAAAATCAAACCATAATTTTGGGGAAAAAAATCACATCATGAACCCAAAAGACTCTAAATCCAAGGTTGCCTTCTCATGTGCCATGATTTGAATGATTGACATTTTATTTTTCTCTCTTATCTTTCTTGACCAATTTTTAGCCTTTTTTTATTTTTTTTCCTGAATTAAAGTACACATTTTTACCTATAAATAGAAATTTGATTTGTTTCATTTGGACATAAAAAAATTCTATGGGTTTTTTAAGTTTCTAACCATTATTAATGAAGATAAAGATGGTGGAGTATGTAAATGTATTGAATTTTATGTCACAATTGAAAATGTTTTTTGGTTTTGAATCAAATAGATATCTAATTGATTATGATTAGGGGTAGTAATTTGAGGCACGACACGATTGGCCGACACGAACACGACACAAAATTATAGGGTTTGGGTTATGGGTTATCGGGTTCGGGCCGTTATAGGGCCAACATGATAAGACACGATAAAAAATGGTTTGTTATTGGGCTGGCTTGATAAGCACGGTAAGACATGATAACTAAAATATATGTGTTTTAAAAATATATTTTTAAGGTTATTCACTTCTTTCGAACTATTTTCATGATTTTTTCATAGTTTTATCATTTGAAAATTTATGATTTTTAAACTACTTAACTATTTATATTGATAAATTTTCAAAATATGTATTAAAAAATCAAAATTATAAAGTTTATAATGTTTATTGGGCTTAACAGGCCTGACTAAATAAATCATGTTTTTTTTGTTTATCGTGCTTATCGTGTCGTACCGTGCTTTTCGTGTTTTTATCACGTCGTGTTCGGGTTTTAATATTAGGCACGATAAGCTTATCATGTCGTGTTTGTGTTCGTGTTTATCGTGTCGTGCTGTTATCGTGCCAGTTCGATAACATCCCAACACGACCGATTTGCCACCCCTAATTATGATGTGCATATTTTGGATCCGCATCAATAGCGTTTGAGCCTCGTTTAATGGCCTACTGTATTTTACATAATGTCTGAAGAATTGGGCCGGACCCATGCGCAACGAGCTAAATTCATTCCCTCGGGTATAAATAACCTCCTCTAGTTCATAGAGTAGGGGCTCTCTCATTCTCTTACTGATCTAGAATCATACATGCACTTGGGGGCTATGCGCTCTTTCTTTCATACTCAGTGTACTGATAAACACGCCAGAAGGTTTTTGGTGGGGGCCCTCCCCATCGACTCACGATGTTTGTCTTACAGATAATATAGTCAGATATCCACTACCGACGACAACAGGACCATCGGAGAGCAACTCCGGCGACCTGCGTCCACCGCTACCTTCGGCACCCCCGGTATGATGCTTTTTTGGATACATTAGTTGGTTCCATTGTCGGGAAGGGAAACAATGGAAAAAATTAAGTGGCTGAAGGGGAACAAAAATCGAGACAAAGCTTAAGGAAGGAATTATGACAAAACGAAGAGGATCATTTGAGGAAAACCGCAGACATCGCAGAAGGATTTTTCTCACTTTTGAAGAGATGGAGCAGCAAACCAAAACCGACATCACAGATGGTTTCGTCTTACCGGAGTGATGCCGGCGATACCACAACTACTGTCGTTCGACCTCACACGTGTCGCCATGAGGGGTTGTGCAAACCCATGTAATAATATTGTAGCGAAGCATGGATGAATTTTAAGTTTCAACAACAAATTAGGAGCTGAAAGGGAGAACAAACAAAATTTCAATTTCATGGTCTTCTTTCCTGAAAATTAATAGAAGATGGCGACGGTGTCTTCTCATCCGCTCATTGTGAAGTTTGTGGAGCCTCGCCCATAACTGAAAATTGTTAGCAATGTGAGAATCGCCGTCAAAGGAACCAATGGTACTCACATGCGCTACCAACGACTGTGGTAGTTGTTGGCCCATCACGCACTGGAGACACGCCCACGTAATCCCTCCATCATGCGTCAGTTACAACGCATTAAAGGGCGTAACAGTTTTGGTGAGTAACCGGCCTGGTTCGTAGAAGGAATGGGATGGTCTATTCATCCTCTTCGGGGTTGGTTCAAATTGGTTCCCACTTCCCACCATTCTCGGATGTTCTCTTTCCTTTTTCCCTCAGTTTTCTACAAATTTTGCTCGCGTTACTTTGCTTATCGAGTAGCTATTATACGCCTAACTAATTAAAGTTAAGTTAAAATGAAAAATCGTTTGATTGCTCAAGAATACTGCAACTTGTACGGGTTTATAACAAAAAGAGAATATGCTTAAGTCACCAATTATTGATTATCATAATTATGGGGTCATGATTATGATTTATTGGTTATTTAATTTTGGGTTAATTACTCATGACATTTATTATTTAGCATAAAGTAAATAAAATGTGATTAAGTAACCAATTATGACATGCAATATATGATATTATGAGGAGCATTCATGTCATATATAAATTACATTAAATACGTCTAATGTACCTTGAATTATTGACTTAATTGACATTTATTTGCTTATGAATCAAAATACTTATATTACGTTATTTTTTGGTTGTGTTGTGTAGAAACGTGATTACTTTCTTGCTCGCATAAATTAAATACGCAAAACAAACCCCAATTTTATTAAATGGAGAAATATGTTTGATTTGCAAATGATGCACATAAGGCTTCAGGTATGAAGTCTATCTCAACAGAGCCTAGGCTTTCCCCAACAACTCTACTATGCTCGAGCACACTATGAGCCTTAACAAGTAGTAACTACTCGGAAATTTGAGCGACCAGAATGAACATATTATATGTCGGCCTCTGCCCGAGAGCCAACAATACTAATTAGCGATACTTCTCAACTTCAAGATAAACCCTCGCATTCGAGAAGTGGGGGCTACACCAAGGAAGATCAACCATGATACGCTCTTTCCCAAGAGCTACTATGTACATTGTGCCAGAACACACTATTGTTGTTCCCGAGCCACACTATCAGATTTTGCTTTATGTAAGCATGCGCTCTCTGCTTGCCGCTCAATTATCAGCACGCTCTTTGCTTGTCGCTCAATTATCAGCACACTATTATTATGCCCGAGCCATACTATCATATTTTACTATATATACGCATGCGCTCTCTGCTTGTTGCTTAGTTGTCTCGATTATTCTCTTTTACACGAGTAAGAGGTATCTTTGCTCGTGGAAAAGGGTTGGTGTTCGAGTCTTTTATCTCGATTGTTCTCTTTTTTACGAGTAAGAGGTATCTCTGCTCGTGGAAAAATGGTTGGTATTCGAGCCTGTTATCTCGATTATTCTCTTTTTCACGAGTAAGAGGTATCTCAGCTCGTGAAAAAGGGTTGGTGTTCGAGCCTATTAACTCGATTATTCTCTTTTTCACGAGTAAGAGGTATCTCTGCTCGTGAAAAAGGGTTGGTGTTCGAGCATGTTATCTCGACCAGGCTAGACCACTTTTTGATATATATTTGAAAGTTAATATAAATATAAACAAGTAATCATAAAAATTATTGATTATTATGTACGTATTTGTTATTTGTTTTGGATTAAGAATATTTGTTTGTTATTTATAATTTATAATTATAATGAATATAAATTTTTAATTTTTTAATAATGTGTTTGACTTTTTTATTTTTTATTACTTTTACATAATTATTTATTAGTGTCAAATCAATAAACACATATATTTTCTATCTCACAACTATGAAGACTATTATAAAATTTTGACAACTTTATATATATTAGGTGATAAAAATAGTGTCACATTGCAAATATCACTTTTTATTTGATGTATAAAAAAAGGAAAGAAAAGATAAATATCAAAATTAAGAAAATATCTTGGTCATTGTTGAACGTGGGGCCCATTAATTTTTTATTAAATGTGAAAAGTTGGTGAAAATATTATGATTTATGAATATTAAGTTATTAACTTATCATTGTGTGTATGTGTGTGTTTTTGCGTGTGTGTGTGCTTTTTTGGCATGTGTGTGTGTTTGAGTGGGCTTGTGTATGTATGTTATGCTTAGTGAATTATAATATAAGTTTTGAAAATCATTTTAAAATGATTTACGGAAAATGATTCAGGAAAATCAAAAGATTTCATTTTCATGTGTTTGGTAAATCTTTTGAAAATATGTCAAAACATTTACTGGTGTTTGGCAAACACACACTTAAAATATCACTTGAAAACAATATATGAATAAATACAAAAAATATATATACAATAAACAATATTTAGGATGTCCCTAGAAAATCAATAAGGACCATCTTTTTTTAATAAGATCCATCTTTTTTAAATCTCACAATTACAAATAAGTTTTTTGATAATTGATATGAAAAAAAAACATTTTAAAATAGAAAATAGACAATGTTTAGGATGTCCCTAGAAAATGTCACGGAAAAATATATATGAATAAATACAAAAAATATATTATAATATTAATGCGCATATTGAATATAAAATAGTGTTGAACTTTAAACAATTTTTCTTTAGTAACTCTCAATTTATCATTAGTGGTGTCAAATCAATGCCTATCTTTTTTCAATCTCACAATTACAAATAATTTTTTTGATAATTGATATGAAAAAACGTTTTAAAATAGAAAATTGACAATGGTTATTATATCCCTAAATAATATAGGTGACACTAATTTTAGAACGTAGTAAACATTTATTAAAATTGTAATTTTTAAATAGTATGCACAAACTTTATTTATGTTTCTAAACAATTTATTTGTTGAGTGAAATATTGTATGTGGAAGTAAATATGTGCAATTGTGAAAGGGGGCGGAGGGTGCCCGAACATTTGGAAAATGACTTATGGAAAATGAATACGTAAGTCATTTTCCGGGAAAGAAGCCTTCATTTTCCGTTGACTCGGAAAACCTTTTACGTTGACTGCATTTTTCTAAGGTTACCAAACACCGAAAAATGAGGAAAACGTTTTTCGGAAGTCATTTTCCGTGAAACAAACGGAGCCTATGTAGGCAAGTAATACTCAAAACAATAAATGATATTCCTTATTGGATATTATCCGGATAATACTCATTTATTAATGAATAATATCCAAAACTACCCATTAACCATATTGGATAGAAAATAGTTTTATCCAAATTAACCGGTAACACCCAATTGCCACCCCTAGTTATTTTATTATTAACTTGCTACTAATAGTATCATTTTTTTAAAAAAAAATTAATTTTTAAACAGAAACTCTTAATCCGAAACAAATGGAGTTTTAGATAGAAAAAGTAATGGATTTCATTGATTTGGCAGTTACTAAATAAATAAATGGGGATGTTAAGAAAAAAATTATACACAGTCAAATATATATATATATATATATATATATATATATAATCTTAGTTGTGATGGATAAAACTAGGGGATAGAAACATGATGGCCTACTCATTTTAATAAAAATGCTCAAAACAAAAAGTTTTGGATAGTAAATGTTGAATATCTTTTAACATGAAAACAAAAGTAGCACTCATATTGTTTTCAAATTTCAAATTGACTTGATGGACCGTACCAGTTTTTTAAAGCAATTTCTTGATGTGTTCTAAGAAAATAATAGGATAAAGTATGAGTATGAGGTGAATCCACCGCCCCCATAAATCAATCACAATGCAATTCAATCATGTCTGAGGTTACCAACACATACCCACACTAACAAATAATTATACTATATTTCGAGCAAAAAGTTAAACATATTATTTTGAGTATTTCACTTTAAAAGTCATTTAAAAAAATTATATTTATCATTTTTATAAAATTTCAACTTTACTTTTTATATTTGATAATATTCCCTCTGTAAATAGTTTTCATTTGAAAATAATATTTTTAAAGAAAATGATACTTTTAGTAATTCATTATTAATAAAATGACATTTTTAAGCATTTTAAAATAGACTTTTTAAATGTAACATATTTATATGGAATAGCTGAATATTTGTCTGGAACATAGGGAGTAACGTATTGGTTATGTTTAAACATTTTTGTCATTATACCAACTTTAATGCTAGTTATATATTCCCTCGGTTCCAAGCAAAGAGTCTCCATTTGAAATTTAAACTTTTTAAGAAAATAACATTTTTACTAATCTATTACTAATAAAATAACACTTTTATGTCTTAATTTTTAAAGTTGATTTTTTAAGTGAAACATCTCAAAATAGAATAATTGACTTTTTGCTTGGAACGGAGAGAATATCTTTTAATTATTACTCCTTCCGTTCTAGGCAAATAGTTAACTATATTTTAAAATGTTTCATTTTAAGAGTTTACTTTAAAAATTATTCTTACAATATCTATAACCTTTTATCTTTACCCTCTACTTGTGTTATAATCACATTGTTTGTACTTAATTTTTTTTGTAATTATAACTAACTTCAATGGTATTAATATATCCCCCGTAATAATTTAACTTTACAAATGATGATTTTTTGGGTAGAACAAAGAGAGTATATTTTTCAAATATGGACTCTTTGGTGAAACTAGTGGAGTATCTCCTATTAATGAAAGAAAATTGAAAAACATGTATGTTTCCTTTTTATATTATTATTCTTCTTTGTATAAAGATTTGTGTCCTTTCACCTGATCTATTTGTTCATGAACCTTCAACAGCTCAACTCAGCAACAAGATTTCTATGTAGGCCCAAAGTTGATTATCACAAGATTCAAAGGCGCGCAAAAAAGAAAATCAAAAGACTTATTGGATGGCTAATATTTTCTAGAACTAAAAAAAATTGTGAAATTCTGGTTGGTCCATTTTACAAAGTTTTTAAACCCTTCAGTATCCCGTCATTTTTTTCAACCATAAAAATGCTATTGTTTCATTTAACAACTCCGACAAACACATTGGATTCGAAAATCACCATTATTACGCAATGAAACGTGGATCGATTTGTTATGTACGAAATGATAATGAATCTGTGCGGGTTTTGAATGATTTTTCAGTAGGACGAAGGCACAAGAGTAGGGGAAAGAAGAAGACTTTAAAAAAATGAGGTGGAAGAAAAAAGGTGGAGAACATGGTGTGGTTCATTATCATTTTATATCGCGGTGTAAAAATTAATTCATCGCAGTACATAAAAGTTGGTGCAGCGCGATATAATATGGATTAGAAAATTAAAATTTATGTATCTGTGATGCAAAATTTGATTAATTGCGGTACAAATGGATTTTGTGATTAAAATTGATTCATCGCGGTGCAAAAATCGAAGCACCACGATGTATTTTTGTAGCGTGCCTCAGACTCATTAAGGGTATCGTAGTCTTTTTACCTCCAAAAATATCCTTTTTCGATTGAAAAAAAACCCGAATTGGAACCATTTAAAACTTTGGAAAATAGATCGGCACACAATTTCTCCTAAAAAAATAGTAACCATTTCCTCTCAAAAGTATTGTTATGTTTGATCCAAGATATGAATTAAGAAAAAATAATTGACTAATTATTAATATTGATATAATGTATAGTTTTATATAAAGTTTATGTGTATGCGATCCATAATTAAATTATAAAAAAATAAGGGTAAAATGATAAATTGGTTGTCAAATTTTACAAATAAAACATTCTTTTAGAACGAATGAAAAAATGAAAGCATCAAAAATAATTTTTGGACCGATGTGTAATACTATAAAAATATAAATCAATAGATCCATGCACGACTCGCGCATACACAAGATTGATAAGAAATCACAATTTGGTCAGCATACTTTTTCACTTTTTGCAATATGATGATTCTACGATTATTTTTTTTCAATTTAATCATTATACTTGGTTTAAACATTCAATAAGGTCACTCAAGCCATTTCCGTTCGTTATGTTGGATAAAAATGGTTAAAAAAACTAAAATACCATATGAACATAATCAAATTGTTTTGGCTTAATTGCAATTTTGTCATCCTACTTTCCTACTTTTGCAATAAGGTGACTGTAGACCAAGGTTCTAAAAATCGTTAGGCGGCCGCTAGGCGGCACACTAGCGCTAGCGACTAGTCGGGGCGTAATCGGGGCCTAGGCGGGGCCTAGAATTAAGGCATAATTACCATTTTTTTTTATAATTTACATCAAAGACCAAACACATTGAATACAATTTTAATTTTTTTATATTTGTCATTTTATCAAACACTTGTCTATAATTGTAAAATGAACAAAAATATACAAACCTACCATTAATCTCAATTCTCAACAACCTCAAAGCAATAAACCAGCCAAGTTTATAACTAAAAACCAAAAATATATTACTCCAGTTCGCCCTCCATTACCTCCCTCTCTACCTCACTATTACCACTCCCCCTTCCTTCTCCAGTTCGCCCCTTTCCTTCTTCGGTCACCGCATGCCACAAAATCAAAGTTACAAAAATAAATTAAGGTCGGCGAGGTTTGGCGTAGACGCCGACTTGGTCGATTAGGCGGCGACTAAGAAAGTCGCGGTGGTAGAGAGGGGCCTAGGGCCTAGGCGGAGCTAGGCGGGGAGTTTTAGAACACCGCTGTAAACACCCCAATTTCGTACCCCTAGTATGTAACGTGGCATGAAATATCAAGACCTGTTAAAAAGCTAACAAATGTCAAGTTATAGGGTTTAGATTGCAAAAAATACAAAAGAAATGAAAGGATGCATGAACAATGAATTGCAGAGGGCTAAAGTGCCAAAAGAGAAGAAAAAAGGAGGCTGGCGCCGCCCATACCCAAATTGGGAGCCGCCCCCACTTCCATTGTGGGTGGCGTCCAATAAGGCCTCCTGCACTATAGTATTTTTGTCTTCGATGCAATTATCCAGTCGCGCGGTACAAACCGTTAAAGCTCAGTGGATGATACTTAATCACGAAGAAAGCCATGATTCTCGCCTATAAATTGAGGCATCTGGCACCCAGATTTTATACTTTTTCACTGCGCAGTTTGTAAAACTCTCCCGAGAGAACGATGTGAGATTTATTCCTCTAGCCCCGAAGCTCTGTCAAATCTCCCCCAAACACTTAAACCAGCAGCCCAAAGTGAAACCTAGTTACCCTGCTAGGATTCCGCCCTATTCTACCGATCCAAAAATCTCAAAAAGAGCAGTTGTCCTGCTCGAATCAAGACGCCAAATCAGCAAAAAACAAGTAGTTGCTCTGTCAGATTTCCGCTGTCAGCAAGTAAACAACAACAAAAAAACAAGCAGTTGCTCCGCCGGAATCTCGAGGTCGAAAAACAACTTTCGGAAGCAATTATTCTGCCCGAATCCTCGCAACAGCAAAGCAGCAAAAAAAAGACTCCCTCTCCCGGAAGGACAGAGCGAACACACTCTAAAATCTACTAGAAGCTATTTGGTACAGGATAAAATCTCCATGCTTCAAGAGGTAGGCTATTTAAAGTTTTATTTATTAAAAAGTGTTATTTAGATCGGCCTAATTTAAGAAAAATAAGCAATTATGCTGCTCGAAATTCTAAAGAAAATAGCACTAAAAAGAGTTATTATTATGGCCACATTTTTATAAATGTATTTGTAACTCTAGGAAGGAGGCTGTTGTAAGTTTGTAATTATATATATATATATATATATATATATATATATATATATATATATATATATATATATATATATATATATATATATATATATATATTGCTTTATTTCAACGGTTAAATAAATAAAAAAAACATATTTAGCCAAAAAAAAACTATTTAGAGACCGAAAGGGCGAGTTAGGTGCCTAACCCCTTCCCACCTCGTAACTTAGCCTTTAAACCCTTTACAAATCTGGTTAGGTTTTGGTTTTTATTTGTTTTCCTTAAAATAAAGATGACGACTCTGTTGAATATATTTTGAGTCCACAAATGAGGCCGGATGTATTCTCATGCGCTTTTAAAATGTTTTGAAACCACTCGCTCTCATCATTGGGGGAATTAGTCGAAATCTGGGGCACTTACAGTGACTCTACAAAAAAATGGAAAAATTAATTTTTTGACCATCGTACTATTGCTAACTACTCGATTTGACCATCTACATTTGATAACTAACAAATTGACCACTGTACTAAATAAGTTGGTAGGTTTTGGTCAATGTCGTTAACGGGTCATCCAATATTTTAACGGGCATGCTGAGTTGGGCTAACTAGGGTTATGTTCGTCTTGCGTGGAATATTTCTTTTAACAAAACAATAATATCCCTTGCAGACAATTGAATGTTTCATCTTCTCCAACCGTCGGTCCACCCCCACTAACATAGTCAAACCCACCACCACCGAATTCACCAAACAAAGTTACCACCTTTTATGAAACATGTATATTGTATTATGGCATTAATCAAACATTATCTTAGGCAGCCAATCCAACTCTCTCTTGTCAATTTCTAGCATGGTATAATTCTCTCAAACCCAGCAGCGTTTTCGCTTCGGCTGGGTCTCTCTCTCCATTCTCTGTAGCAAAATAGTCGTCGTCCCCCCTCCTGTTCCAGATCCAACGCACTTTCTCCCCTAACCCAACGCCGTAGCCCATAGCGAATAGCCACTTCTTCATCTATCGCGACCCCATGCTCCATCTATGTCAAAATGCTTCTCTACTTTCATCTCCATTGAAGGGCACCTCGAGTCAGCCACCATAGCTGCCGTCTCTCCATCTCTTTCCAACCCATCATTGTCGGCCTCCTTCGTGCTCTGTCTCCGACCAAAACCTCTATTTCATCCGCTATCACCTTCTTTCTCTCAACCCTCTTACCATCCCAAATCAGTCGTCTTCTCTCTCCGATCTCCTTCCCTCAACTGAGCCAACTGAGCCTCCTTCCTTCGTCAACGCCGTCCTCTTCCCGGTGAAACCCAACAACCCCGTCAGAGCCAAACGCCATCTTTAGTCACCTATTTCAAATTCCGGCGAAGGCAGCGAGTGTTCCATGTTCGCTCACCCTCAATACCAAGTGAACCAGACACGGGTCCTCTCTGCTTTCGTCTCCATTGAAGGCCACCTCGAGTCCAGCCACCATAGCTGTTGTCTCTCCATCTCTCTCCAACCGAACATTCCCGGCCTCCTTTGTGCTTTGTCTCCGGCCAAAACCCCCCTCTCATCTTCTATCACCTTCTTTCTCTCAGCCCTCTTACCACCCTAAATCAGGCGTCCTCTCTATCCGATCTCTTTCCTTTAACAGAGCTGGCTGAGTCTCCTTCCTTCGTCAACGCCGACCTCCTTTCGGCGAAACCCAACAACCCCGTCTCTGCTTCGATTTCTCTAGTATCAAGTGTCCCCTTTTTTATTTGTTATATTATGTGCGTTTACTTGAATTGTGATTTAAGCCCAAGTGTATTTTTGAGTTTCTACAATTGCTTTAAGCTTTCCATCCAAAAATTTGAATGGAGTGATGAACATGCTATATGTTGCCAAGTACAATGATTAAATTGAAAAAAATAATTGTAGAGTCATCATATTGCAAAAAGTGAAAAAGTAGGGTGACCAAATTGTGATTTAAATCTTTTTTAAAAATAAAACTTACAAACCTTCCGAACTGAACCAAACTTATGTTACATGGTTTGGTTTAGATCGGTTTAACATTATAGATGAATTAGTTTAATTTTAAAAAAACTAAAATTGATAGAAATAATTCGATTTGTGATTAATGAAAAAAATAATTGTAGAGTCATCATATTGCAAAAAGTAAAAAAGTAAGGTGACCAAATTGCGATTTAAATCTTTTTTTTTAAAAAATAAAACTTGTAAACCTTACGAATTGAACCAAACTTATGTTACATGGTTTGGTTTAGATTGGTTTAACATTATAGATGAATTAGTTTAATTTAAAAAAATCTAAAATTGATAGAAATAATTCGATTTGTGATTAATGATACCATACCCAACCAAAATGGTTACGATCCTAAATAAGTGTGGTAAGTAACATTTTTACTTACTAAAGTCATAAATAACATGTAATAAATGATTTTTTTAATTATTTTTTGTTTCATAATTGTGCGTAAGATGGATCGTAAGTTCGTATCTGAAAACTCACATTTTGTAAAATCTCGTCTTTCTCTAATACTCCACTTAACCACCCAAAATAACCAAACTTTGTGAACTCCTCCAGAGCTCAGACCTCTCTGGATCACGAAGAAGGGTTTTAAGGATCATCATAGTATTAGCATTTGCAAATCACGAACTAGAAAGACCTTGCACGTGCTGCCATGTTTTATCTTTTTTTTTTTGTTTTGTTTTTAAGTATAGAAAATTTCCTATAAAAAGTGTTAGAATAAATAAATAAATAAAAACATTTGAACAGTTAGCAAATGTATAATGGAAAGCCCACTATACACAACATTCCAAATTAGGACAATATGTGCATGACTCATCGAGGTCGTCAGTCAACCCACGTGCCCCCAACCCAACCATTTACTGCAAAATTCCAATTCCAATAATATTCCAACCAAGAGAATAACCGAATATTTATGTCCTTAATTAATCAGATTTCTTATAAGGTTATAAGCTAAAACTTAAATAATATAATTTTATGGATATTTTTTATAAAATGAATCTTTTTACTTGATCTATTATATATTAATAGGTTAAGATGTAAGAGAAAGGAGCTACGGTCTTATAAAAAACCTGCTCTTTTGCATGCTAGTTAGTGTAAAAATTGAGAAGTGATATTTGAAAATTTACAAAATATAAAATCTCAAGTTTGATGAACCTTTTGTTTCAAAAATATTATCTTATTTTGAATTTTTAACTCAAATTACGTGTTTTATAATTTATAAAAAATAAAAATATTTACGTCAGATTTTCATTTGAAAAATACTTGATTTGATTAAATGACAAACCAAAACAATAATTTAGAATTAGAGGATGTAGTTTTATTCCCCTTTTAGGATAAATAGATCTATTTGTATTTGATTATAATTTAGTGTAGGTCTTATGTAAGATTGTCTTACGTATTTTAATAGGAAAATTGTGGGTCGGTTCACTTTTTGAAGTTTTTAATCGCTATAGCACCTTTTTTTTTTTTCAACCATAAAAAACTATTTTTAGTTGCAAAATGACTACGATACCTTTAATGAATCATATGCGTGCTATGAAGGTTATTATTTTTCCACCGCGTTACAATTAAACTATTGAATCATGGTGCAAAAATTAATGTAATGAAATTTATGAATCGTAGTTCAAAAATATACTAGTAAATTAAACTTTGAATCGCGGTGCAAATATTAATACAATGAAATTTATGAATCGCGGTGTAAAAATAGAATATGAAATTAAACTTTGAATCGCGGTGCAAAAATATATTAGAAAATTAAACATTTGAACCGCGGTGCAAAAAATAGACTAGAAAATTAAATTTTGAACCGCGGTGCACAAATATTATCTAGTTCATTTTTGGATCGCGATACAATAGCATAAAAAACTAGTTTACGTCATTCACGTTCTTTTTTAATCTCCTTCGTCGTAAACCTTATTCTTACTCATCATTCTCTGTCTTCGTCCCAATTAAAAATTCCTTCAACTCAGCACAGATCCATGATAATTTCCTATTTCATGAACCAAAAACTTGTTTACCTTTCCGGTGTGTTGTCCCCGAACTCACACGAAGGGGCGCTACCCCCTCGATCCCTGCGACCTGACCGGGCAGGTTGATTCCCGTTTCGTTGCGCATAATCGTGATTTTCAAATCTAAAGTGTGTTGTCGGAGCTTCTGAAGAAGACGATGACATTTTTGGAACAATATTTCAAAAAAGTGGTCTTTTAAGGTTCAAAAACTTAGAAAAAAGGACCGGCCGGAATTTTTGCTTATTTTAATTGGTAAGATAAACCTTACTATTTCATAACTCAACTCACCAATACATGGTGGGTTGGATAAAGAGATTCTGTCTTACAAAAAATAATCGTAAGACTTCCTTACACATGTTTTTGTCTATAAAAAATACCCGTATGATCGTCTTATCTAAATATTTACCGATAATTAAAGGTATATTAATGCAATAGTACAAGATTCAAGGGATTATATATGGAGAGGTAATCTGGATATTTTCCTTGAACATTCCGAGCCAGAGCCACCATGTAGATTGTAGGCCTTTTGTCCACTTAAAATCTTCTAAGTAAAGGAAGAAAGATTCAAACGAATGTTCAAAGATACATTTTCTAACCTTACTTGGAAAAATTACGTCAATTGTTCACTATTATTTTAAAAACAATTCTGCTAATTTAATAATATTGCTTTGACCAGACTGACATTTCTTTGAAAAAAAAAAACTTATTCAGAATTCTAAATTGAAGGCTAATTGTAACGCCCATATTTCCCGCATACACACCACTTTGTTCAACATTTTCCACCTGAAGAAAGTCTGATATGCCCCGCTCCGCTATCATTTTTTTGCCAAGACTCAGCTTTAGTTTATAACGCCCCAAACGCTAAAAAACGATCTACTTTGTTACGCTTAACCTCTTGATACTATATATATTATATAAGGTAAAAACTTGTGTAAAACAATCTTATACATGTTTTTTATAAGACTAATTATATTTGATCCGTCGTGTATTGGTGATTGAGTTGTGAGATATTGGAGCTCTGCCTTACGAATTAAGATCCATAAGACAGTCTTATGAGAGACTCACTTATTATATAATGCTCCATTTCCCTCATTTTCAGCTACTTTGTTCAACATTTTCGACAATAAGAAAGTCTAATTTCATCCGTTAAACATGGGTTGATACCTTGATAACGCTTCATTTTCGGCTAGGAACCACTTTATAACTTCAAGAAAACTAATCACAATCCGCTCTCATATCTTTTGTAAAGCTCCATTTTCCAATGTGCTACTTAAGTCCCACATGGCCTACCACAGTTCCATCCAAAAATCGATAGATGATGATGTTATCTAATAATTGTAGGTGGTCAATTACAACACTCACCTAATTCTCATATCTATACATTGTTGGATCAGATACTATTGTTTTAGCTAGTTTTATCTTCATGAACTTTAAAGAAATATGTATGTGTGTAGTTGGAAGTGTCACTTTAATTTTATATTTTGTAATGATTAAAAGAAACACACGGCGTACTATTTCACGAAAAAGTGAAAAAACAATGGAAAATAACATGCAACAACTCTACGACATCAAGTATTTATAGCAAAATAATTTGATTCAAAAACAAAACCAATACGTCTTTAAATTGAAAATTGTGTATATTTCACTAATTTCCTAATTAGACACTCTAAAATGTAACACGTACGATGATATTATATTGTATATAAGTAAAGTAAACCGTCATATTAAGTGATTTAATTGTAAAGTAAGATGTAAAAGACATTTCATTGTACAAAATACAAAACAATAAAAATTATTTGGAGAAATAATTACAATAACAGATGGCAGTCAACTAAGACAATCATACATGTTATGCTATACTTGCATATGTTATAAGTTAGAAGTAAAAAAAAACTAAGAAATTAATAGGGAAGGTAGTACCTCCGGCTCACACATGAGTACATGACACAACCTCTCTTTCTCTAGTCCCTACTCCGTAGTCCCTAGTACTATTAAGAATTCGAAATCTTGCATGAATGGTCCCTGTCTTCTTTACAACCTTTCATTTATTTCCCATATCTGCATTTCTGGCAAATGCTGATTGCTTTGGGACAACAAACACATTGCAAAAAGAACAGTTCACTCTGATGTTTCACCAAAATGGAAGTGAAACGGTTATTTTATCAATTCTTGTTTGTATTCATTGATTGGTGAAACAAGCTACGTACCTTTACTTTTAAGCTTCTTCTACTCTAACTTTGTAAAAAAAATATTCTTACCCCTATATATGTATTTATTTTGTTTTAGTGGATATATTGATAATTAACTTACTTATATAAATGAGAACCTTGTGTATTTGCACCCCAATATAATTGACGTGCCTGATCTAAACCCAATCACGAGTAAAACACGAGCGATTATCATGTGCCAGTTACGAGTTCAACTATCGTGGGACCTACCGATCTAACGGGTAGAGCTAGTGAGGTATCGAGAAGAGAGCTCTATAGCTCTCGTCTAAACCTGGTTGAGCACATATCTTGCCTGCCCGACCAAGGGCCATGCCCGATGACTATACTTCCATCAGGCAGATAATCAGACATATCCCGCCTAAGTCTGGCCGGACATAGGCTTTGCCTGCCCGACTAGAGGCCATGACCGGGATCTACACTTATAATCACCAGACCTACATTATATAGCCGGACAGAGCCTTGCTCGCCCGGGTAAGCATAGAGCAGGGAACCTCAGAAACTTGTTCCCCAAGACATGTCAAATGTTTCGTTATCCAAGCAGGATACTTGCCTAATCTGTTCCTGTAATCTCGCACCTAGCCATCTATCACGCCCTAAAATCTAGGGATTCTCTCCTAATCCTACAAGATAATTAAGGCAGTGAATCCTAAACGGATTCTATGACATTAGGGGCCTATAAATATCCATCTATAAACCATATTCAAGGTACACACTTTCTTAAGCCTCGAACCTCATTCAAATTCTCTTTTGACTCTCACACGATACTTACTATCACGCCGAAGTGGGTTCGCGAGGTCAAGTGTTGATTATTGGAATATGCTTCTTGATAATTTAATTATCACATTGCATATTCTATATATGTTGATTTGCTTGCCCTCATTACAAGTGAATCATCACAAGTGACTAAAAGGTCTGCGTACCGATTAGTGTGGCAACTTGTATGATTTCACATAGGTCTCAGATTAGGTGTGACCTGATCTAGTCCTACCTAATTCCTATATGATGATCAAAACAGACAGCACTTCAGAATGCACTCAGCACCGGAAGACCTGCAGCTATGTCAACCGCCTTCAGTGATAACAGATCAGAAGACTCCTAAAGAGTCATCACCGGCAGACATGCTACAAGTTATAATGCTCTCATCGGTAGACATCAGTTCTCCTTAATCGGAAGACTTGTTTCCACTGGCTCGAAGCATTCCACCGGCAGACTTTAGAATCTGCACGTGCTACAGAGAAAAGTCAAGAAACTGCTCAAATCAAGATAAATATGTCCGTGCCTCAAAAAGTCTGACATACTCAAAGTTGCAAGACTTTCTCTCACTCAAGTAGTTTGTTAAAGTAAAAAAAGCAATTACTTTATTGGACAGACCACCTGACAATGCAACAAACATCAGACCTACTTTTCAAAGATTTTTCAACCTAGTCTGATAGACAACGAGTTCCAAGATTTACAGGACTACATCTCCGCTCTAAAAAAGTCAAAGATCTTATGGACAAAAATCTATATCCGATAGTTTTCAACCACTACATCTCCAACAGATAGAAATTTTCTAGTCCTCATCTTTCAACGATCATATTGATTCTTGCCTATATAAACCCTTTCTCTCTTGCTTAAAAGAAAGAGAGCGCGTCAAAGGAAGTAAGACGTAGTGACAGTGTAAGCTACATCTAAGATTATCAAACGATACAATGTGAGCAATGAGTAACTCAATCTATTCAAGAGCTTCATAGAAAAGAAATCTTAAAAGAGATCGTCTTTACCAACGTATCTCTGATTTCTACAACAGATTGCAATGAACTCATCCAGCTCTTAGCAAGACACCTTCAGTAGATTGCTAAAGAAGAAAAGCTTGGAAAAGAGATGAGAGTGATCAGAAACTTCAATAGGCAGAGATCAAGATCTGAAGATTGATGTTAGACAATGTCTGAAGAAAATGAAGAGCTGTCTGTAGATATTGCATTCATATCTTCAGATTTGTATTTCAATACAAATGCTGTTGATTGTGCTATTATCAATCATCATGGGAGGATGAGTGCTTTGCACTCAAATCATTTAGATATTTTTATATCTGAACGACCTTGAAAATCATCTTCTCATAACAGTTTCTTGGTTTCGTCTCATAATGTCCTTTGCAAGTTAATGATCCTTGAATGAATAATTAAGCAAGGATTGAGACTTAGGAAGACAAAGCCAGAAAACTGTACATAGATTATTTAGACTGATGTAATATGTAATTTGTCTTTGAATAAATTCATATGCTCTTACTAACGCTTTATCTCCCAGTCATTAAATATCTATGAGGTTTTTATAAATGATTTATCTTTAGAAAAACCATTCTCTACTTGATCTCCTAACCTGCATTTGAAAGAAGTAATAAGTGTGCTGTTGTTCTGAACATGTATTCGTGTACAACCACTTAAGACTTCTGCAAATCATAGCCTCTTTATCTTCCACTGTACAAATCTTTTATCAGGCTTTTGATTTGATTAAACAGTTTATCGGCATAGTTATTACTTCTGCTTTGAGTAAGTCTACCGATAGCCTCTACCGGCAGACATACTCAACTTGATAAATTATATTTGCCAACTAAACTACACTTTATGGGCTTGTTTGGTAGTCAGACAATGATAAGCAGTATTATTAATCCCAGTATTATTAGTGCCCTTGCTATTAATCATCACTTGTATATCGGGGGTAGTTTTGAGATTACAAATGTTAATCCCAATTTTTTTTAGTGAGGGCGTTAATAATACCACCCTCCCCCTTGGTATTAATAGTGAGGGGATAATGACTTTATCTGGATAACTCGTGTTATTAATCCCGACCACCTATAGCGTACCAAACATCAGACAACTCGGCTTATTAATCCTATCTAGCTTTAATCCTGGCTACCAAACGACACCTATGTATATCCAAAAGAAAAGTTTTTAAACTGACATTATATGCTATTCACCCCCCCTCTAGCCTATTTGAGCATTATTGTTGACCAACACTAAGTCTTGCACTTCCACTAAGGTGATTTAGTAATCTTAAACATGTATAAGGAAGCTGATCAAGCCCAGACATTCTACGCATCAATCAGACGATCTAAGACTGATTTTTTACCACATCAATAATACTACAGTAATAGACTTGGTAAACAAACTACAATTAATAGAGGTAAAAGTGAAATTTGCCGTTTGGGTTGTTTATTAGTTTGGAAATTTCTTTTTTTTTTTTTTAAATTTCATTAGGTTATGATGTGTAATGCCATCAAGGTCAATTTTGATGCAAATACAAATGCTTCTAAAATTAGCACTTACAGAATATTTGTTTGCTCAAGTTCATAAATTAAATATTATATATATCTATCTAACCTTAACGGGTAGTGATGATTTTATTTTTTAAAAATGTTTACAATAGTTTACCTGAAAATTGAAAATGTCAACCAACACGCTCTATTAAAAATAGAGATATATGTTGGGGCTAGTTGCAAATAACTACAAAAACCAAGGAGTCTTGCATGGCTAGCAGTGACGGACTCAGAAAAATTCCCAATTGGGTATACACATTTAATAAAATTTATAAATCATTCGGGTGCATAAATTTTCCTTTAGGCATTTAGCCATTTTAAGTTTAGGTGGGGGCAAAATGCATAAATCTTATGTAGGTGGGGGCAAACCGTTTAAAATAATAGATTATTAAAAAATAAATAAAAAAATCCCTTTGTGCACAAAAATCCAAGTGGGGGCAACTGCCCCCATAGTCTAATGCTTGTGTCCGCCACTGAATTGGCTAGATGGATTTCTAGCAAGTATTGAATGTTTCAATCTTGGCCACTATCAGTGACCACACGGTGAAACTTTCCATAAGATTAAGGGAATTCCTTACTGGAAGTACAATAACGAGGGTAATTCTTAGGCTTTTGTCAGAGTACAAGGTGGTGAAATGATTAATAAACATAGTACAAGGTCGTGAAATGAGTAATTAATAAATTCCTCTTGGAAGAAAGTCGGTATCAACCACATTTATTTAATACAAAAAATGTAGTAATGTAATAAGTTTGTAACGTAATCCTCAATATAACGAAAAGGGCATAAATGGAATAAAAGTTAGTAGGAATACCAAAAAGGTGACTAAACTGAAACGTAGTAGTCCTGAGTAGTCCTGAGTGATGGCGGCAGCAGGCGTCAAAGCCCCTTGTCAACACGAAGCATTGATTTGAAGCAACCCATTCCCCTACTCTCTTTCTCTCTCACACACACTCCACTAATTCGTATATTTTATTGTTAATGTTTATGTTAGTTTTAATCTTTTATATTTCTAATTTCAGTAATTTTTGGTGGGATGATTATATAACACGAATGAGATGTGGTGTGACAATGCACCAATTCTATGAATACACTCAAAAATTATAATACAAATTGAATTCTAATTATTTTAGTTTCATATTGATGAACATATTTTGGATCTGCCTCAATAACGTTTTGGGTTTCGTTTATTGGCTCAACGTATTTTACATGATACATGAATGATTTGGCTAGACTCATGCTCAACAGGCTAAACCCATTCCGTCATATATAAATAACCTTTTTAGTTCATAGAAATAAGGGTTTTTTTCTTTTTCTGATTGAAAATAAACACGCACTTGAGGATTATACGCCCTCTTTTTTATACTTAATGTACTAATAAACACGTCGATGGGTGTTTATTTTACAAATAATATAATCAAATATTTGTCACCAAACACCGACTACACCATCATCGCCAAACGATAATTCGATAACCCACATACTTAAACTACCTTCGGTGCCCTTAGTATGATTTATTTTTGATACTTCACCTACTGAAAATTGATGTAACATAATAATCACACTATAAACTTTTGTTAAATCATTTAAAACAAATTCTCTTTTATTTATTCTGTGATGGCATTTATCGCTGCCTCTCGTAATTTTCAAAATTCATCAACGGGATTTAACTTAGATGAGACCCGATCGTTTAAGCAATATCTCACCTTTGAGTTTTTGGAAAATTATCTCAAAACGCTATTTTTCATAAACAAAATATTTGAAAACGCTTTTCGTTATTTTAAACGCTTTACTTTTAAAGAAAACGTGAGATTCAAAATAAGATGTGACAAAGAGTAAGATAGATAATTTGAGCTTTTGCTTATGTAAAAAATCACTTTAAAATATGTTCTTACTTTTACGATTTTATAGTAGTTGAGATTTGATATTAGTTTTAAATGCTCGGGCTACTAAAAAAGAAAAAAAAATATAAAAAGAAAAAAATTAGGTAAGATAATATTACGAATTTGTATATAAATCGAATTAAATTGTAAGAGAGGAGAATCATTCTTAAAAATATTTTCCAAGGAAATGTTGATATATATATAGTGAAATTTATCTTTCTAAAAGAAAAAAAGCAAGTACACGCACAAAATAACATGTATTCACTCACTCCCCCACACCGACGATCCCCCCCGACCCTCCTGCAGCCTTCTCTACAAACCGACGACAAACTCCCCGCTGTCAAAGATTCCCCTTCCTCTTCCTCTTCCTCCTCCGCCCCTTATCTCTCTCCTCAATTCACTCTCATCATTCGATCTCTCTCTCTCTCTCCCCTACTCTAATTATCTCTAATTCTCTATACTCTTCCCGGTGAATTAGAAATTGAAGTCTCTAGTTTCCGTTATTTCCATAGTCGGGGTTTCATACGGCCTTCTCACTCACACATGGGCTGCGCCAGCTCCAAGCTCGACGATCTCCCGGCCGTCGCTCTCTGCCGCGAACGTTGCACTTTCCTCGACGAAGCAATCCACCAACGCTACGCCCTCGCCCAAGCTCATGTCGCCTACTTCCACTCCCTCAAATCAGTCGGCTTCTCTCTCCACCGCTTCTTCGATCTCGAAAATTCCTCCGTCGCCGACGCCGCTCCATCTCCTGTCTTAAATCTTCCTACTCACCGTAAAGGTGATCCTCAACCCTCCACTCCTCCTCCTCCGGCCGCCGCAGCCGTTGGTCACAGTCACTCTCACTCCCATTCCGGCTCTCACCTCCAGTTCCACTCCGACTCCGACGACTCCGACAACACCGATTCAGAAGCCGATTCGCTCCATTTACACTCCGAACACGCCACCTCGCCGCCGATTCATAACCCGTACGGAAACCTCAGTTATTCTGATCAGCATGAAACCCTAGGTTCCTATCAAGGCGGATTTATGACCAACATGAATTATATGAGGAAACAACCGACGCCATCTGTTGTCTATGAGCAACGGCCAATGAGTCCGGAAACCGTACAATTTGGTGAAGCTTCTTCTTCTTCCTACCATCCTTATCCTCCGTACACAAATCAAAACCCTGGGTATAACAATTCCTACTCTAATTACTCCAATTATTCTAATTATGGTGGGTTTTTTGGGTCTTCGCCGCCGGCGTACGGTGCTTCACCGCCGGCGCCGGCTTATGGTGGTGGTGGTGGTATGTCTGGGCCAGGAACGTCTTCATCTTCAAAGCCGCCTCCGCCGCCCCCTTCACCGCCGCAGGGTTCTGCTTGGGATTTTCTTTATCCTTTTGAGACTTATGAGAAGTACTATCCGCCATACACGCCGAGTCGGGACTCGAGGGATGTTAGGGAGGAGGAAGGGATTCCCGATTTGGAGGATGAGGATTACCTACATGAAGTTGTTAAGGAAGTACATGGAAATCAGAAGTTCGTCGATGGCGGCGGTGTTGGTGGACCTGTTGGTGAAGGTAATTATGCGAAAAAGTTAGCAGAGGAGGATGATGGGAAAGCAACTGATTCAGAGGGGCATTATCGATCGAAGCCGAGTACTTCAATGGTGCAGGAGGATGATGCGGTGGAGTATGAGGTGCATGTGGTGGATAAGAAAGTTGTTAATACTGAGGAGAGGTCAAGGGATCGGGAAAATGTGGAGGCTTTCAAAGCTAGAACTGGATTTCGAAATGATTCTGAAGTTGTGAAGGAGATTCAAGTGCAGTTCGATCGAGCTTCCGAGTCTGGGAGTGAACTAGCAAAGGTACTCGAAGCTGGAAAGGTCCCTCATAACCGGAAACATGCTGCTTATCAAGGTTCATAATTTTCTCTTCTATAATCGATCACGTCAAAACCTTTTTCTTTTGTTTTTGTTTCTATTGTTGTGAATTAGTGATTGAATCCATGTATTGATATGAGTGGACCTGAATTGAGAAAAGCTGTGGTTTTCCTCTTAAAAAGAGTACTTTAAAATGATGAAGAGGATTGTTTTAGTTGAAGTGCTTATGATATGGTTCTATTGAATGTATGTGAATCAGTTTCGGCGAAGATGTTGAATGTCATTACCCCGTCATTGCCGCCAGCACTGCCTTCTACTTCTTCCTCTACTGAAATGGCGGATCCTGCTTACTTAGATATGGATGAAAGTGCAGGCATGAAGTCTGGGAATCTTTCTTCGACTTTGCATAAGCTATATCTCTGGGAGAAAAAATTATATGAAGAAGTTAAGGTATGTTGTCAGTGCAATCGAATTTCTAGAATGACCAATAGTTACGTTGTTTTATTAGTATAAGTAATTTTTTTTCTGTCATTGGGGGGCTGCATAAAATGTATGTCAACATATAAACGACCTGTGTGTTCTTTTGCTATTTATCTTCTCTTGCATTTTCTCTCGTGAAGACTAGTTTTGTTCTCTCTCTCTCTCTCTCTCTCTATATATATATATATATATATATATATATATATATAGATATATATTATATTTGCATTTTAAGTACCTTAGTCCTTCTCATGTTCTAATATAGATGGGTGCTTCCCCCACTACTAGAGAAAAAAGTGAAAAAAGAGAAAAATAAATAAAGAAGGTTAAAATGTACCAGAAAAAATTCTGTGTATATTTTGGGTTTCTGGTTCATAAGTTCAGTTAAGTCACTCATCTTGTGGGTCCCTTTTTGTGAGAGATAGGTGTCTCCACCCTGAGAGACATGGGCTTCCATTACAGGGGATTCCATTTAAGGGGTAGTTCAACTCCATCTATTGGAAGATTTTGGCATGATCAATTTTTTGGGTTACTGCCACCATGTGCTTGTGTTTAAAGAGATTGTTGATGGATGTATAGCTTGTAACATTTGTTTCGTGAAATCTTTGTAGTTCGTGGAGAGTGCTAACTTCTTGATCCTGTATTTTTTTGTGTGTAAAGAGATTGTTGATGGATGTGTAGCTTGTAACATTTGGTTCGTGAAATCTATGCAGTTCCTGCAGAGAGCTAACTTCTAGACCTTGTATTTTTTGTCTCTTTAATGTTATAACAATGATAGGTTACAACTACTTCTACAACTAGGCGTTTGTGAAGGAAAAAGTTGAATTTCCCCAAAATACTTTTGGTTTTCATTAAGGTTTAGGTGTAATAATAGCTGTAGATGTAGTTATAAGCCTAGCATTTTTTTTAATGTTATAATGGGAGTAGGGATTTTACCTATGCTACCTATCTTTATTTTAAGGCAGTAGTACGGATTACCAAACTAGGTTTGTAGCGTGATTTTGGGTTTAAAAGAGGGTCCAACCATATAAATCATGCACTACCACTCCCACTCACCCTCTCCTGAAATATGTGTGGTACCCACCCATACGTTAGAGGTAAAAACTGATGTGCATCAATATTCATTGATCAGTGGAAACTGCTCTGACTTACTAGGGAGAAGAAATGGAGCTCGGTACATTTGAACGTAATGCGTGAAGGCAAGATGTACAAGCAGAGCAGTTGCGAAGGGGATTTGGGGTTGCTGTGGAATTGAAGGAGCAAGATTATCAATGAATGGCATTTTGTTTTTCGGGAAACCTTCTTTACATCGGTCTTGGGGCCTTCCCAGGTTGTGAGTCCTTTTTAAGACTTTGTTGATGGTTTTTAGGAACCTGCTTATCCAGCCTTTTCTTTCTTCTTGGGGAAGATTGACGTTTAGTGTTTCTCTTTTCATCCACTTTACTTTGTCATGGCGCTGCATATGTCCTGTGTATATTGGGTTCACATGTGGTATCTTCTTCGTGATTTTATAATTATAATAAAGAAAACGAAAATCTTAACCTAAGAACTTGGAAACCGGTACTCAAGCAGCAATTAGTCTAAAAACCTAAGGTGTTGGAGGACACCAATACATATCGTGCTGAACATAATTGCCGTGTGCGCCTTGAACCCATGATTGAGAGAGAAAAGGAATGACTGCTGGGTTTTCAGGGCAGGCCTGTATATATCTATATTCTAATAAGCCTAATATATAAATGATTAGGGGGTGCACTTTGTTTAGTTCAATGGGTGTAATCATGTGGCTAAGGTTTATCCGCCCAACTTTATTAAGTTGCGTGAAAGAGCAGCCTGTGAACATAGGCCATTCATATTGAGGGATGTACCGCACAAATCGTGTGTTAATTTCTCTATCTGGTTATCTGTTTTTGTTGTTTGTCATGTCAATAATGTGTAAAGTGAATGCTGGAATTTCTTGAAAGAGTTATTAACTTATGTTTCTACAACATAATTATGCTTCACATCACATGACACCTCTTTCCTGACCATAATCCATCCACATATTCATCTTATAGGCTGCTTGTGAAGGTCCTATAATGTTTTAACTTTGAAAGTTTTGGTTGAAACTTATTTAATGTGCGTGTTTCTTCATTTACCAGGCAGAATTTCCTATCTTATTATATTCCAATTCCTATGTTGATAAACCAATCTCCCTAGATGAGAACGCTTACTCATAAAGTCTATTAGTGAGACTGTTTAATAGTTTGGAAGAGAGAATATGATGACCTATGCCGGGGATACCAAGGCATTATCAACTTCATGATAGAAATATAATCAACTCAGCCTTTATCCTAATTACTTGTGATCATATGCATGTATGTTGTTTTTCCCTTTTTTTCTCTTCTGTCATGTCAGAACTCAGAGGGAAGGTCATCACACAACCCACACTCATATTGTTTCTTGATTGTTGTCGTCCATGTTAGTTTTGGTTTTAGCCTAGCTCTTGTATGGTTATTATTCGTAACTGCTACAGTTGGTTGTCCACGTTTTATAAGTTGAAGCCATCTCAAGCAGTTTACTCTTATTTTAGTTTCTATAGGGCAACTTTTTTGGTTTCAGGAATATTCATTTCCAATTTTATCCTCTCCAGTTTTTCTGCACATCCATCTTAGTGTTCTCATCTCTGACGGACTCATTTTATAAACATTTTACCTGGATAAAATAGTTATTGATATTTTGTCTCGTTGATTCCCAACATTTTGTTCCATAATGTATTGGCAGTATAATAATGGTGCCTATGAAACTTTCCTTTTGACTTAGCGAACATGGTAACATCATTAATTTTTGTATTAATGATGCTTTAAAGAGAAGATATGGTTGATATATATGAAAAAGTCTCAGCAATGCTTATGCTGGCGAACTCAGGTGTGATGCTTGTTACTTGTGGGTGTCCTTCACTCCTTGTATGTGGGATTACAGTCAAGAGTTAAGACTTGCTGCACTTACATGTTCGAGTATTTGACACTTTGATTCTGAATAATATTCCATTTCTATTCTGTCTGGCTATGAACACCGGAACACCTCTTGCCAGCATTTTTCTCTTTTTCTCCTATGAACTTTTCCTACACCTCAGTCTTCTCCATATTGCAGCAGGCCCAATAAGATCACAATCTCTGAGCATAATGTTATGAATCCTATCTATCTCCAAATAACTCTTCGTACTTAAGTCTTCTCCATATTACTCCCTCCGTCCCAAAATTATTGTCTCGGTTGACTTGGTGCACGGTTTAAGAAAACACATTTGACTGAATTATTAATATTAGTTCGATGTGTAGTCAACTTTAAACTCATGTGTATGTGGCTCATAATTAAAGTAGGATGAAAAAGTAAGGGTAAAGTGGTAAACGTGTTGTCCTAAAAAGGAAAGTTTCAAACAAGACAATTATTTTGGGATTTATGAAAAAGGTAAGTTGGACAATAATTTTGGGATGGAGGGAGTACAGTATTACAGCTACAACCAACAGTACCTATTTATCTACTCGTTGTGGCATCAAAATGAAGTGTTCTTATTCAAAAAACAAATAAAAATAATAACTATAAAAAAACAAGCAGTGTTTTGGCATACTTGCATACTTTTTCATGTTCGGAACAGCTGGGTGTTCATTTGCAATCAAAAGTCAAACACATTTCATTCCCTGGAGAAAATTAGCTTGTTAATGACTAATTTCTGTTTTATTTGTTTATTTGCAACAGTCTGAAGAGAAAATGAGGATACTCCATGAGAGAAAGAATCGAAAGCTGATTCGCATGGATGAGAGGGGGGCTGAGGCTCACAAAGTTGATGCAACAAGAACTTTGGTTAGGAGCCTCTCCACAAAAATTAGAATAGCAATTCAGGTTGTTGATAAGATTTCCGTGAAGATAAACAATCTGAGGGATGGCGAGTTGTGGCCACAGCTAAATGAATTTATTCAAGGGTATGTTGTTTTCTGATTTTGTATACTTTCTTTTGAGCATTGAATTTTTCAGTGTCTGTCTATTTGAGAGAGAGGAGGGAGTAGTTTGATGCCACAATTGATCTGCTCTTAATCTCTTATGGAGTCAATTATGAAATGATGGCCGTAAAGGATGTGAGAGTATGTGATATGTCGATTTGGTTGCAACGAGTGCCCGAACTGATTTGGTTTTGTATGGCCTGTACTGGGTCTGGCATTGAAGAATATGTTTTTGATCTGTATAAATTGCTCGAGATGAACATGGCTCCTGATTTACTGTTTGTCGGGAGAAAAAGAGAAAAAAGAAGAGGTTACGTTAGATAGTTCAAGGGGATATCTTGTATTTAGGGGGATCCAGTATGAGAATCCTTGTTGATATAGGTGGTTTTCATATTTGAAGTTACTGGTCGTGTTTTGATTTTAATTTACCCCTCTCCCCCCTCGTGTTTCTCTTAATTGGTTAGAGCATTAGTGGGGAGAGCAAAGATGTCATGTGCAGAGGTGTCTGAAAAATTAGAAACCCATTCATAAAAGCAAAAAAGAGAGCAGCTCCTTTCCAGTCACAGAAGATATGTCTTTATGCAAGGTTCTTATCGGGGAAAGCTTTTGTGCAGTTATATTATTGGCCATAACTATCTTCATCTGTTTCTAGCAAGACACTGTACCTCTCTCAACTTCGGACATTCACTAATGGAAAGATAACGACCAAAGTTGGCCTGAGGGAGTATTGTTTTCATTTGAGCAGTAAAGGTTGGTCTTATTGCTTGGTTTTAGGCAGCAGTCATCATTGTCTGCTTATACCTGTGAATATTTGTTCGCCTTTGAGTTCGAATATCTGCGGGTATACTTATTTGTTGTTAACTGGAGCTTATTCTAGTGTGAATAAACTATATGTTAAAAAAAGTGTTTGTTTGTTTGTTTGTTTTTTTTTTGGGAGGGGGGGGGGTTTGGGTGGGTGGTAGTGGGGCGTTGAGAGAGTGCAATGTGACAGTAGGTGGCCAGCGTCCCACTCTAATATCGAAATTGGCATGTCCATTTTTTTTCTTCGGCTAACTCAAGCTTGTATTTTGATGTGTCTCATGTCTAAAGGCTTATCAGCTGTCAATTTTTTGCTTTACATTATTATGTTGGTGGCTTATTTGTTATTTATTTTATTCAGGTTAGCCAGAATGTGGAAATCCATGCTTGAATGCCATCACAGTCAATGTCTTGCTATTAAAGAAGCTAGACGATTAGATGCCATGGCATCTCGTAAACACTTCAGTGATGCCCATCTGGAAGCAACACTACAGCTTGAACATGAGCTTCTTAACTGGACTTTAAGATTCTCTTGCTGGTTCGGTGCCCAAAGGGGTTATGTTCGAGCATTGAATAACTGGCTTCTAAAGTGTCTTCTATATGTTCCTGAAGAAACTCCTGATGGAATAGTTCCCTTTTCTCCTGGTAGGATAGGTGCACCGCCCGTGTTTGTAATTTGCAATCAGTGGTCACAAGCATTGGATAGAATCTCTGAAAAGGAAGTGGTTGATTGCATGCGTGATTTTGCCACAACTGTTCTTCAGCTCTGGGAGCGGGATAAGCTAGAAATGCGGCAGAGGATGATGACAAACAAGGATATGGAGAGAAAAGTCAAGCACTTGGAGAGGGAAGACCAGAAGATACATAAAGAGATTCAAGTGTTAGACAAAAGGATGGTTTTGTCCGAGGATGGCACTGGTCTAGCACTTTCTGGACAGGCTGTGTACCAAAGCGAGACTAGAAAAAGTGGTAGCCTCCAGGTCAGTCTGCAACGCATTTTTGAGGCCATGGAGAAGTTTACTGCTAGCTCCTTGAAAGTTTACGAGGAGCTTTTGCAACGTATAGAAGAAGATAGACTTGCTGGAGCAGAGAAGGGTTGATAGACGCTGCATGTGAAACTGATACAGCATCCTGGAATTCATTGAATTTGTGGAGCGTCGTGGTTTAAGTGTGGTTTGTGAGAGGATGATCGAAATTTGGTGAGTGAAGAGTGAAGTGGAGTACAGGCTCACAGATTGAGAAAACTTGTAGGGGCCGGGGCCGGGCTGGCGGGGGGGAAGCAGACATGTCGCTGATCAGTTGATAGATTAATTCTAAGTGAAGTGGTACATAATGCCCTTTCTTATTTGAAGATGGAAAAAAATAATGGGAAGTAGGAAATAAGTGAAAAAAGCATAAGCATCTTCTATCACTTAAAGCTGTATGATGATTGGTGGAGAGAAGTGTGAGGGCATGGGAGTAAAGAAAGATGGAAGATGGATCAATTTTGTATTATTAGAATGGGTATAAAATGAGTTTATGTTTGGGGGATGGGTTTAGGGACGCAAGTCATGAGCTTTACCCAAACAGGTATTATAGTTAGTAGTTAGTAGTAGTGGGTTGGTATAATAGGGAGTAGGGCGTAGGAAGGGACAGAGATTCCGTGTTCTGTTGTAATAGGTAGTAATGTTATTATTGTACAGAGAAAGTTGAGTATCGTAATTTTTTAAGTCAAACAGTAAAACTGGTACTAGTAGCAGTAGTAGTACTGTAGTACAACCTGTTCCTAAATTAATTGTTGTCTTGGTGCACTTATTAAAATTACTTTTGATTGAATTATTAATATTAATTTTGATATGTAGTTTATTTTAAAATTCGTGTATATGTGATTCATAATTAAAATAAGATTAAAAAAATAAGGATAAAGTAGTTAAAATATTGTTCTAAAAAAAAAGCTTTAAACTGAGACGGACGAAAAAGAAAAATATGACGATAATTTGGAGTGGAGTATCATTTGGGTTTCTAAGAATACTATTAATTTTGGAGATTAAATATATAAGAGCATTTTCATTGTACCAAAATCTAAATTCTTAACCCAATTCTTATTAAGAATTAAGAATTTCCAAAAAAAATTTCCATTGTGTACTTTTTATTCTCCATGTAGGAGAGAGAGTTGAGGCAACTTCCAAAATACGAAGTTGGATTTTGCATAGAAAAATAGGAAAAGTGGCAGGGGCGGCTGTTGGGGGAAGGGGTGGGCGGGGGGGGTTGTATTTAATATATGATATGATGTTAAATTTAATATTTTTTTTGTAAAAATATTATATAATGAGAATATATATTCTTAAGTGAGTAAGAAGATAAAAATGTATAGGTGATAATGAGACCCAGTTAAGAAGTTGTATAAGAAGTTAATGTAAATTTTAACATTGAGGATGCTCTAAGTATACCACTTGTAATGAATATATGATGATAGGTAAAACCCCTCATTTGGCCACCCAACTTTTCAAAAACTTGCAAGGCGGCCACCGAAAGTTTAAAACTTACAATGAGGCCACTGAACATTAGTTAGGCTTCAAGCGAGCTCATTTTCTGACGGACGTTAGACTCAATCGTTAAATTAAGGGGCAAAATAGGAAAAACAATATTGAAAAATGAAAATGTAAAATTAACGTCGATTAACTTGAGATAAACCCAGATGAAATTGGGGAAGAACTAAAATCGGGATTTCATATATGTCCGAAAGACAGAGAGTTTGAATCGAAGACGCTGGGTTGGCCATCGATGGAGGAGAAGGCGAAATCGAGCTCGTTGTCGCTGAGGGCCGTAACTACTACTTCGACAACTTGTTTCGCTTATGGCGTGACTCAAGAACAATCTGAGATCGTATGGAAGGTCCTGGCCACCGGTCGCAGGGATGGGACGGGATAGTTCGGGAAGCAATCGAGATCTTATGGTGGATTTGAGAATGATCGGAGAGGTCCGACATCTAGGGTTTCGATTTTGATTAGCCGCTCAGGTCGATGAGTTTGCTAATCGGGCAATGGTGAAGAAGTCTATGCCTGCTGCTTGATTCTCGACTCCGCCAGTTTAGTTCAAGTGGAGTGGTGGCGGCGGCGCTTATCGGTGGTGGAGGTTTTTCTGTGGTCGATGAAATTGATAATCGGGCTCTTAACAAGAAGACATTGGCTCTCAGCATCAAGAGCATCTAGATCTTTAAGTTTTGGTTCTTTTAGGGATTCTCACAAGACCGAACCCGATCGCTGGGTTGGGAGTGGGATTGCCGCGTGAAGGGGAGCAAGAAAGAAGGCGTTTGGTATTGGATCTTCCAAGGGGCGAGAGTGCTCGGCTGAGCACGTGGTGAAGACCAATAAGCCAAATCTTGGGGCAATGAGACCTGGGAGGAGATACGGCCGGTAAGGGTTTGGATTGGAAGAAAGTGGACTTGGACCTTGAGGCTAAGAAAAATACCAGCAGGTCGACTAGCTCACAGTCAAATAACAGGCCTGGAAGTGCATTGTTACTGAGTCGAACATGATACTTGTCAATAACAAGGGGCAAAATAGATATTTTACATAATTTAACAGTCAAATTTAACGGCCGTCCAAAAAATGGGCTCACTTGCAGCCTAACTAATGTTCAGTGGCCTCATTGCAAGTTTTAAACTTTCGGTGGCCGCCTTGCAAGTTCTTGAAAAGTTGGGTGGCCAAATGGAGGGTTTTGCCATGATGATATTAGGAAGAATGAATGATTATTAGGTCGTTTTCAAACACGTTTGGAATTGATTCTCCTTCTCCGTATACATACAAAACAAAGACTTTCTGTTTTTTAGTGAAAATAAAATACAATTATATCATATCCCCTATTAAAAATTATGTGCCTTCATTTGTGATATTCAACTTTCTCTCTTTAATCTCGTTAACCTTCTCTATATCTTTCTCTATATTTTTATCCGTTCCTACCCGGCCCAATAAGCACTAAATCATCAAGTCAACCCAAACCCAACATTAGGGATGTGCATAATTTTTTTAAAACCGGACCGAACTAATCAAAATTGGATTGGACCAATACTTTGGTTTGATCCTAGATCTAAATTTTCATAAAATCGGACATTTGAGTTGGTCCCGATTTTCGAATTAAAAAAATACAGAAACGGATCGAACTGACCCAATATGTTGTTTATATATATATATATATATATATATATATAATATTATTATATAAGTATATATATTATATATATTAATTCCTTATACTTTTTTTATTCTACTTTTTAGTTGGTACTCTTTTATTATTTTCTTTCCACCGGTTTGTTATGCTATAAGTTTATAAGTTAGACATTTTTAATTGTTGAATGAACTTTTATCGAATGTTTTTTAATTTTTTATGAAATTTTAGTCTTAAAATTTTTATTATGTATTTGTATTAAACAATTAAAAAGTAAAAAATCATAGTATTGGTCCGGTCCTGATTCTTATATATTTTTAATTGGTTCTGGACTGGTCCAATGTTTTGGTTCTCATACATATTGGATTGGTTCCGGTTCTAAATTTTTTGAGAACGAGACTATTGGTCTGGTGCCGATTTTCTATTTTTTTTTCTTCAAAAAACTGAACCGAACCGGACCAAGTACACCCATACCCAATACCTTTAACGAACCGAAGGTACACTACATATCTCTTATTCAATGCATCGTGTTGTAAAATTATATGAACCGGAAATTGACAAATGATTCAAATTGATCGATCTTTCTTGTATCTCAAATCCAACCCGATACATCATGATTTACAAAATGATACAACGTGATTCAAAATTGATGCATCCACAATAAATTAGGGTGTCCAACTACAAACAAATTTATTTTCGAGTATATCATCAAACATTTTACATACATAACAACACAACACACAGAGTGAATCCATTTTGAATTAAACACACAAACACAATGAAAAATGAAGACGACACATGTAAAACTGAAGATCGATATATAAAGAAGTTCGGGTGATGAGGTAATCAAAATCAAAATGAAGAAAAACATCACTACCCTACCTCCTTACTCTCTTCGTTCTTCATCCCTGCGATATAGTGTCATTTAAAAGATTTTTTCTTATAAAAGATTTGGTTCCAAATTTGGTACTTAAGCTCATACAGTACATCTTTAAAATCTTCATCCAACTTAGATGCTTAAACTTTCATGTCATGCCACTTGTTCCACGATAATAATTAACAAGTCAACAAAAAACATTGTAAAAAGCACCATTATTCTCAACTTTATCATGCACTCAAACATTAATTAATTTTTTATTATACAATCAAAGTAGTAATATCCTCCTCATTCATAAATTATAAATTAATCACTAAAAGGTCGAAAAAGCCCACCACCCTCAACACTCCAAACCCATTTTTAACAAAGACAAAGCAAAATCAATAGATAGATAGATAGAAACTAAGGAAAAAGAAAGCAACTAACAAGAAACACTTTCCAATTATGGGATGCTTGGCTTCAACAGCAAGAGCAGAAACACACCCAGAAAATGATCAGCACATCAACAGCTACAGCCACCGAAATCCGTCGTTCAAACACCCACAAAAGAATTCCGACCCGGCTGACTCAACTGCTGGTGGGGTTGCTCCGCCCTTCGCGGAGTTTTCATTCTCGGACCTCAAAGCAGCTACAAACAACTTCAATTCCGATTTCATTGTTTCTGAAAGTGGGGAGAAAGCTCCCAATATTGTGTACAAGGGTCGGCTCAAGAACCGACGCTGGATTGCTGTCAAGAAATTTTCCAAGTTGGCTTGGCCCGACCCAAAACAATTCGCGGTACTGTTCTCCTATAATTTACGCTTGCTGTTTCAAAAATAGAGTTTTTATTACTCCCATTTTTCCCAGAAAATTATAGTTTTATTTATTTATACTTTTTTCAAATTGTATCATACTCCCTCCATTCAACCAAAAAGTCTGTTATTTGAAAAGTCTACTAATTAACTAGCATCGTGTTGTTCATAATTATAAAGTTGAAAAGTCATGGAGATACTCTAGTCTCTAGCATCCCAAAATAGTATGATCAACTCTTTATCGAAGATAGAAGATTAGTTATTATTGTACTATTTTTAGAAACAAAAGTACAACAATCTGTTTATAACAAGGGGTTCACCATACTATTTTGGGATTATTTAGTTAAAACATATACTTTCAAAAATTAGGTTTACAATCACTATAACATTCTAACTTTATCCTCTACACTTGATATTAATTAACATAATAATTATGCTCAAATATTTTTGTAATTATGACAAACTCTAATGTTAGTTTATATCCTTAATTATGAGAACTTTCAAACATAAACTCTTTGGATATAATATACAGATTATTTTTCATTTTTTAGGAACATACCATAGAGAAAAAATAGACTATTTTTCATAAGGAGTATTCTAAAATACTTCTCTACTTTCAAGAAGTAGAACAATTAGTTAATGTAGTCTAATTTCTTACAATGCTTGCATTAATTAGATACCTAAGTTTAGTACTCCCTTCATCCTAAAAACAACCTCTTGAAAAATCATTAATTGGAGTCTATTTTGAATAATTGGTCCTATACTACTATTAATTATAGTAAAGTGTGGTTGTTATTTCATTAATGATTAACAAAGTTACTAAATTAGGTAATTATTGATTTTCTTCCCAAAGAGACTCTACTTAATATTTCTTAATTTGTATGCAAAGTCAAATAAAATAATCTTTTTGGAATGGAGGGAATATTTATTTAATCAATTTAACTATTTTTATGACTTTTTTTAAAAATAAAATAAAAGGGAGGTGATAAAATCTTTCTAAAGCATAATAAATGTGTGTGAAATTTCAAATCAAAATATAGTCCAATTGATTTAGTACTTGTTTGGTGGAGCGTTTTGGTCAAAACGCTGGTAAAAAACACTACGTTTTCTCTTTAAAAGTGTTTCAATGCAGCGTTTTAAAAATGTGAAGCGTTTTAAAACACTCCAATTTGTAGCGTTTTAAAAAATATGCTACGTTTACAACTACTCTGTTTATGAAAAATAGCGTTTTGAAATAGTTTTCCAAATGTGTTTACAAAAATAAAACTGCGTTTTTTAAAAGCTGCACCAAACGAGTCCTTAGAAAGAAAAATGTTTGATATACTGTATACATCAACCGCAAGTATCAATTGGATGATTTGCAGAGTTGTACCTAAGCACAAGGTGCAACACTGCTAAACATCCGCTTGATGTATCCAGTTTATCTAACATTGTGCTTTTTTTAAAAAAGGCTCTTTTGTTGATTTCAAGTTTGAAGTCACTCAAGCAAAGATCTTGACGTGCTTGGTTCCAATCCCCGCACCAATAAGGGGTCTTGAGCTACGCAATTTGATGATGGAGTATGATAAGTATGTGTAAAATTGTGATGGGTTGTTTTAGGAGGAGGCATGGGGCGTGGGGAGATTGAGGCATGGGAAGCTGGCTAATTTGATTGGGTATTGCTGTGATGGTGAAGAGAGGTTGCTTGTTGCCGAGTACATGCCTAATGACACTCTTGCTAAGCATTTATTTCACTGTATGGTATTTCCTTCCATTCAATTCCCTTTCAGTTTTTATGTTTCACCCTTTGATTAACAAATGCTTATTTTGGCCTGAGATCGATCGATAGACAAAAGTCTCGGTAATAAGCTTCTGAAGGACACTCTTTTGAGGATCCACTTTTAGTACATGATTGCTTCCCGACTTATCCTAGTAGCATTGAAAGTCATAACAATTACAAAAACGCAAAATTTTGGTAAGACGGGTTTACAGCCAGCCCGATCTGCACACCGTCATCTTGGGTCCTCCAGTACTACCACAAGCCGATCCAATAGTCCATGGATGATGTTAGTGCCTTGTAGTAGTGTGTAACTACTATTAATACTATGTAAAGCACAATCAAGTCTACTTCTACTAGATGTGGGATTTGGGGTATTACAGTGTGTGAATTCGGTAAGACACTTTTATAAGAGACTTGCACACTTAACAAAAGTGGACTTACTTCACTTGTTAGCATTTGCTAGTGTAGTTCTTGATGTCTAACAGGCTAGGCTTTTCATTTTGGGTGAACAAACTTTCTCTAGCCATTATCTCTATAAATTGAGGGTATGATAACTAGTACGTGTCGGTAAGTTTATTCAATGTTTAAGAGGCTATTTATTTGAATCAGCCTGAAGTAATTATTTTTCTGAATGTGAGTTAGAAATTTGTTCTTTTCAGTCGTGCATGAATATTTGATCACTCTTGAATTTTCTAGTATGGGTTATTTGGTTTGTGGATTTGGTAAGAATGTTGGTAGGAATTGCGGGAAAAGAACACTAGGTGATATCTGAAACTAAATTATCTTCTTGCTTTGTCTCGTCGTTTCCTTTGTCACATTTTTTGTGGCAGCTAAAGTATTTGATATGGATGTCTTTCCCTCACCATATCCTGTTTTTGTTACATCCATATGCTTTTTTCCTTCAAGATCCCGTGTTTATTGTTAAATTGCTGCATGTTTTAGTTTCTGTAAGACCCTTTTGTCCATTTGACAGGGGAAAATCAAACTATTGAGTGGGCCATGCGAGCAAGAGTTGCACTTTACATAGCTGAGGCCTTAAACTATTGTAACACAGAAGGTCGCGAATTGTACCATGACCTGAATGCTTATAGGGTTCTCTTTGATGAGGTGCTTTCTCATAACTATCTTCTTCTGCAATTGTGAGGCAGACTGATCTGATACAATTCAATGGACCATGTAGGATGGAGATCCTCGACTTTCATGCTTTGGCTTGATGAGAAATAGTAGAGATGGGAAAAGTTATAGCACAAACCTTGCCTACACACCTCCAGAATATCTAAAACATGGTGAGCACTTTTCTCCATTGTATAATGCAAGGATTGTTTTATGATTTAAATCATTGACTTGTCAAAATTTGGCTGGTTAATTTAGTTTGATTTCCTCTTTCTTTGACTAAGTGCATCATCATACTACATTGTAGGAAGAGTCACCCCCGAAAGTGTTATATACAGCTTTGGAACTGTCCTGTTGGATTTGCTCAGTGGAAAGCACATACCTCCAAGTCAGGTAAGTGGAATTTGTATATTCTTGAACATTCTTCATGTAGCTTTAGCTCACATGCATCCTCTTTAGCCGCCTTAGAGCAGGGACTGAGATGTACCCTGTTGCTGTGGACTAAAGGGCAATGCTAGGGCCACTCTCATTTTGCACCAAAATATGGGTACTCTATGATGTGGCATACTCTCATTGGTTGGACATTTTGTGGGTCTCAGCACTCCAGCTAATGAGAGTGTGCCACTTCACAGAGTACCCATATTTTGGTGCAAAATGAGAGTGACCCAAGCATTACTCGTGGACTAAATTAACTGGACTTTGCTCTGGGAAATATTCATTTGGGGACTAAATCAAGTATTTTGAAAAATTACCTACGTAGATAATAACTAGGATAGAAGGGGAAAGCTTCAACTATGGAGAACGAGGCACACCTTAGTGGTAAGACGCTTCACCTACACCAAATAGGTTGTGGGTCTGAGTCACCATGGGGGTAAGTGTCGAACCACTAATGATCCTCTTTTTTTAAAAAAAAAAAAGAAGAAAACAAGCTTCAATTATGGAAGAAGGCAGATGCTTGATTGTCTGTGAGAGAACTTTCACTTGCAAGATTTTCTCTGCAAGTTACAATTATGGTGAAGGGTAAAAACAAATTAAAATCCAAGGGAATGTCAACCTAATATCTCCAGCTTTGACTTTTGTAGTTGTTGGGAATAGTATGACTCAATTACCTTGGCAACATGCCAAGTCCTCTGCAGTTCCCCCCCTTCGGCTATTCAGGTGCTGGTGGGGTGACTGCCTAGAGGCTTTGTTTTACATTTATAAGTGAATTGGAGGCAATATATGCCTCTCGAAAGCCCATGCCATTTCATGATCTTTCGCATAGCCTGAATAACAAAATTAGTCATGCTCCAAGCTATATGTTGTTTAATCTGGTATGCATTTTCCCAGGCTCTTGATATGATACGTGGCAAGGATATCATTCTCTTAATGGATTCACATTTGGAAGGCAAATTCTCAACAGAAGAGGCGACTTTAGTTGTTGGGCTTGCCTCCAAATGTTTGCAGTATGAACCAAAAGAGAGACCAAATATCAAAGACCTGGTCACCAGTCTTGCTCAACTACAAAACAGAACTGATGTAAGTACCCTCTCTCTCTCTCTAGAGTAACATTTTGGTGTTTGATCAAGATCTGCTCACTGTGATTCTGTGTTGTAGGTTCCATCTTATCTCATGCTTGGGCTTCCAAAGCCCGAGGAAGCCCCACCAACTCCACAACGCCGTCTTTCGCCATTGGGTGAGGCTTGTTCCCGAGGAGACCTCACAGCTATTCATCAGATCTTGGTAATGACACATTATCGTGATGATGAAGGAACTAGTGAGGTAAGTTGACTTGCAGCCAACGCTCTCTTGCATGACATACATTTGGTTATATAATCCCACACTAAAAAGGTTGGTGGTTAATATACGTAATTTGGTTCAGCTATCATTCCAAGAGTGGACCCAGCAAATGAGGGATATGCTGGAGGCGAGGAAGCGTGGGGATCAAGTGTTTCGCGATAAGGATTTTAAAACTGCCATTGATTGTTATTCTCAGGTAAAACATTATATCTTTTTTTTTTCTTGGCGCGAGTGCTAGCTCTTAAAACTGCTGTTAACAAATTTCTTTTTCGTTTGTGGATTTGCAGTTCATAGATGTAGGAAGCATGATTTCTCCAACAGTTCATGCAAGGCGGAGTCTGTGCTATCTGATGTGTGATCAACCAGATGCTGCACTTCGAGATGCGATGCAAGCACAGTGTGTGTATGCAGATTGGCCAACGGCGTTTTACATGCAATCGGTTGCTCTTGCCAAATTGGATATGAACCAGGACGCACTTGATATGTTGAATGAGGCTGCTGGACTTGAAAACAAGAGGCAAAAGGCCGGTGGGATTTTATGTAAGACAATGGCCAATGAATGCCGCAACTCAAACTCAAACCTTACTTTGTATTGACGTTAATTGCTAGTATAAGATTACAAACATTTCAAACAAGAATTTACGGGATCTACCTAAATCAAGGTGATTCTCTGATTAAAAGCTATACAGTATTTAAGCCTTTATTTGAAGGTCAGATTTTTTTTAAAACCATCCTACCCATCAAAGCACACTGTCACACGCTATTATGTGTATGCAACTATTCGGCCCGAAAGCCTCCTTTGTTATGTGTAGCCACACGCTGTCCTACTAAACGTGGAAATCGATAAAGTTTGAGAATAATGACATGAGAGAAGTTATTTTCACTATAATTTTTACTTATCCACTACATTTAGTGTAAATAGACAAATTTATCCTTGACATTTTAAAAAGTTTCTAACACACATTTAATATTCCAAAATTATCCTTTAGTTGGGGCCAATTATCAATGATAATTAAATACAATAAAAATTTAATTACAGGCATGTGAAGAATATTAACGCTAATCTTAGAGCATATTATGATCTAACATTCTATTGTCTTCTTCCATCATCTCTTTCTACAGATTACCATCAATATCAATTCCCACAATTCGTGAGAAATTATTGGCATGATCATTCGATGACTTAATCACTAACTTACTACGTAACTAATTCAGTAAGTTTTCTTTATTTAGTTCGCTATTTTTTTTAAATGTCGTCTTTTCCCCCTATCATTGTTACGACAAGGTAAATCAAGAATGATGCATATAATACATTTTTCATAAGTTTGACATTCTTTATTGTCATTTTAAATCAATATTTTCATACCGACCATCGTTGTATGTACCGTATATGTAAATAAAATTACATATAAGCTTTTTTTTTGTTAGAATTTATATTTTTAAGTTGTTATTAATTTGTTTTTGTGTTCATTTTTTAGTTGATAGCTAAAGATGATTCAAAATCATGTGACAGAGCTTTTGGTTGCATTTGGCCTCGGGATTCACTATGTTGCAAGACCATTCCTTTTACAGATTTTTTTTCTTTCATTTTTGACCTTGTTTTTTTTTAAAATTTTTATGATGTTAAAATCAAAACTTGTTAGAAGATTATTTCCAACTTTTATTGTTACCGATGAAATGTCATCATTGGCTATATTTCCTTACGTTTGAAGGAAGATAATAACGTAAAGGTTGATCGATGTAATATTTTTCACGACGAGATATGTGTAACTTGTAGTACTTTGTTTCTATCAGTTCACCGTATTTTGAGATTTTAATAACATGCATTACTTTAATAGATGAGTTGCATAACCATGACTTACTGAGATGTTTATGTAGTCTTGTTGGTTAGTATTGTTTTTCTTCTTCTACATCTTTTTCCATTTTTAAATTTGATTTTTTTTTTCAATTGTTGGTTTTGTTTTTACGATTATAGTCAGATTTGTAGTCGTATATTTTTAAATGAATTTTATTGTTTATTTTTAGATATGTAAGAATGATTAGCTTAGTTGTTTATTTTCATTTGTTAAATCCATTGTACTTGGTAAAAAAAAAACTAATAAAAAATGACACTACCCATAACAAAAAATAAAAAAACAAGCTTGAAAGATAATTTGGGCAATCTCTTTTGTTATTATAACTGTTATGTAATTTTAGGGCAATTTTACTCAATTAAAGAGTTAATAAAAACTTATTTTTAATGATGTAGTGGATAAGCATCCATAAAAATAAAAAAATAAACTTGAAGGGTAATTTGGGCAATTTATTATGTTATTATAATTGGTAGGTAATCTTAGGGTAATTTCATCCAAAAAAAAGAGTTTATTTAATGTTATTATTTATGATGTAATGAAAAAGCAAAAACCATAGTGGAAATAGCCTCTCCCTAATGACATAGTCTTTCCATTGATTGAATCACCTATTTATATATGGAGAGTTACAATTAGGGTTACACTAGAAGTGTGGTACAAGAAACCTTTATAAGGAAAGAAACATAATAACAAAAGAACTATACAAGGTAGTAGCAAATAAATAATAAATATATTATTCTCTAATATTCCCCCGCAAGATAGACGCCTGAAAGGAGAGACAAATCTTGTAAAGTAATTGATGGAAGCGCTGGCGAGCAAGTGGCTTGGTAAGAGCATCGGTCAACTGATCTGCCGAGGAGATATGAGAAACCCGTAATAGCCCATCCTGAACTTGTTGTCGAATGAAGTCAAAATCCAGGGCCACATGCTTCATGCAAGTATGGATGATTAGGTTGAAACACAGGTTAGTAGCACCCACATTGTCACAATAAATGACAGGTTGAGTCGTGGAGGTGATACCGAGCTCACCGAGGAGAGACACAATCCAACGAACTTTAGTAGCAGTGGCAATTATTGCCCGATATTCAGCTTCAGTCGAAGAGCGAGTCCTGAGATACCTGAGATCCCGTTTGACCGTATTCCAATGCTCGGTGGTTGGCCTGTGCATGAACTGAGAGATTTTTTTGATGGCAAAAGCAACATTAGGGCAAGTAAGGGATAGATACTGAAGACTCCTGATCATTGCGTGAAACTCTGTTGGATACGTGAGTGTAATGCCCGATTGAAGTGTCAAAGTTGGCGAGGTGGCTAGGGGAGTAGCAACTGGGTGAGCATCTGTCATGCCCGTACAAGCAATGAGATCAGCAGTGTATCCTCGCTAGGAGAGCAGGAGACCACTTGGTCACTTAACAACCTCAACACCAAGGAAATAGTGAAGATCACCGAGGTCCTTGAGCGAGAAGTGAGGAGCGAACAGAGAGATAAAGGTCTGAACTGCAGTGGACTAATTTCTTGTGATGATGATGTTATCTACATAGACAAGGATATAGAAGATGATGCCCCCTGTATTAAGTATGAATAGCGACATGTCGGTCACAAAATTCTTGAACCCAGAGGTAAGAAGAAACTGCCGCAATTCATTGTACCATGCTCGGGGAGCCTGCTTGAGTCCATAAATAGTCTTGTGAAGCCAACATGTTGAGGGTTATCCTTGTCGATGAAGCCAGGTGGTTGAGCCATGAAGACTTCCTCGGAAAAAGTGCCTTGGAGAAAGGCATTGTTCACATCCAGTTGCCGAATATCCCACCCTTGGCATATGGCCAGCGATAGAACTAGGTGGACAGTGGTTGGTTAGTCAATCCCCGGTCGTTGGTGAAACCATTTGGCCACTAGGCGAGTTTTGTAGCGGTCAACGGTGCCATCAACATTTCGTTTGATGCGGAAGATCCATTTATAGCCAACAATGTTACGAGCATCATCCGAATGAACCAGATCCCAAGTACCATTGCGAGTTAGTGCATCATACTTGTCATACATGGCTTGACGCCACTTAACTTTTTTGAGAGCTTGAGTGATACATGTTGGTTCGTTGTTCGCTGCCAGTTGAGTCAAGAGATTTAGTTTGGTGAGCGACTTGTAGATATTATTCTTAGAGCGAGTAACAATGAATGAGGTTCCTGCAGTAGCGGGCACAAGATCTTACTCCGGAGCAGCGGGCACAAGAATTATCTCGGGTTCAGCGAACACGGTACTCGCCTTGGGCATGGGGCCAGGGGCCGAGGAGATTAGAGCATCGGGCACAGGAACTATGTCAGGTTCAGCGGGTACAGTGCTCGCCTCGGACAGGTTATTGGGTGCCGAGGAGGGTTGAGCAGGAGACACATGCTTGTAGTGGGCAATATATTGTTTGGGTGAGGTTGGTTTGTGGTGAAGCTGAGATCAACCACAGATTGATTAGTGCTAGGAGCTACTGGCATGAAGTCACTGGAGTGGGCAGCGGATGATGTGTATGAATCCGGGATCAGTTCATGTGGAGGTAACCAAGTGACGCTAGTGAAGTAAGTGGGGAGAGCAAGGTGGGTGGCGATAGTGGACATGGGGAAGGTAGACTCAAAAAACCGAACATGACGCGAGACGAGCGATTTGGTGGTGCCCGGATGATAACATAGATAGACACTTTGAGTGAGCAAGTAGCCGAGGAAGACACAAGAAGTGGAGCGAGTAGTGAGTTTGTGGGTCGAGTAAGGACGAAGCCAATGGTAGCAAAGGAAACCAAAGGCAAGAAATTTGGAGTAGTTAGGAGGAGTGTCAAATAGCCTCTGATAGGGTGAGAGCTTGTCCAGAGTTGGGGTGGGTAGACGATTTATGAGGTAGGTCGTTGTTTGAACCGCAAACGACCAGGAGCGGAACGGAAGAGATGCTTTATATAGGAGTGAAAGACCAGACTCAACAATGTGACGGTGGCGATGTTCCGAGAACCCATTGTGTTCCGGAGTGTGAGGGGGAGGGGAGGTGAGATGGGAAATGCCGTTAGCAGACAAGTAGGCGGCCAAGCCAGTGTCCCGAGCAAGACCAGTGTACTCGTCACCATTGTCCGAGTAAATAGTGACAATGATGCTCTTAAAATAGTTTTCGACCAAGGCTTTAAAGCGGGGAAAATGGTGGCGACCTCAGACTTTCGTCTGAGCGGATACAACCAATTATAATATGAATAGTGATCAACAAAAATCACATAGTATTTGAAACCATCAATATAGTGAAGAGCGGAGGTCCGAACATTAGTATAAATGGTTTGAGGAGAAAAAGTAGACACAATAGTAGTTTGATGGAAAGGAAATTTATAACTTTTATTAGAAAGACAATCATTACAATGAAGATGATTATTGCAAGTAGTCTACAGCTAAACCTAGGCTAGATAATATCTAACGTTGGACTGGGCCAGATAGATGACCAAGTCGATGATGCCAATCTTGGTGAGAGACTTTGGAGTTGACACAAGAAGTAGGGCGATGAGAGGGGGCTGTGGTCGACCATTCATACACACCATCCTTAGATTGTTCGATCAATAGTATTCGCCTGTCAATAGATCCTTTACATGAAAAGAAGATAGCGAGAACTCAATAAAAGTATTATTGGAGATGCAAAATTGAGATACAAATATGAGATTACGTTTCATGCTAGGAAAAAACAAGACATTTTGTAAGGTAAAAGTGTGTGAGGGTGTGTTAAGGGAAGAAGAACCGGTTTTGAAGATATTTAAGCTTGTACCATCACCAATGACCATATCATCTGTGTCTGAGTAGGGGGAGTGAAGCGAAAGGTTACCAAGATCACTAGTGACATGGTGAGAGGCAACATTGTCAAGAAGCCAACTTGGTGTGCCTGTATCGAGGTGGTCGCTATGTGTGCTCGCGGTTGCCACTTTGAGTTGGATACCGAAGGAGAAACAAATTGAGGAGCAGTGGCGATTAGCTGATAGGCGAGGCAGCGAGTAACAAAGTGACCCTATTGGCGGCAACCTTAACATTTGCCAAGGTAAGGGCGTTGTGTCCGAGGAGTCGATGCCGAGAGCTGCTGGGAGGGTTGCCGAGGTTGAGAGGGCACTGACCGAGCTTGTGAGGAGTGTCGAGCAGTAGAGCTATTGTTCCATGAGGTAGCAATACTGGCGAAGACAGGGTACAAGAAGGACGCGGGCTGTGACTGCTTCAGGAGCAACTCGCGATTGATAAGTTTTTCATGGAGCTCATAAAACGAGATGAAAATGTCCCGACCTTCAACCACATCCACGATGCGACGGTAGTCATTATCTGTAAGTCCAGAAAGCAACTGACAAGGCTAGAGGGGGGTGAATAGTCTTTTTAAAACTTTGGGAGTAGTTATGAAAAACTTCAAAAGTTGCAGTGGAAATATGTAATTTTTTTCAGTCAGCTGATATGGTGTCAGCTGGCTAATGTTGTAGGCTGATAAGAAATTGGTCAGCTGGCCTACACAGTTAATTGCTTTTGAAAATAGATCACAAAATACAAAGAAAGTGCTAAAGAACAATTTATCAAAACAAATAAGTAAACAATTTATGTAGGAACTGACTGACACTTAAGTAGATTAAGACTTCTTAGGAACAATTTATGTAGGAACGCACTCAACAAGAACAACACCCCAGTTGATTTCAAAATTTTCAACAATGCCCTCCACAAGGAACAACCAGGGCTCAGTAATCTTGTCATGTCCACCGGACTTGATAAGAAGACATTTATCCAAAACAGTGGCTAGGGCGTAGTGAAGGGGAGCAAACCGGTTTTTGTGCCTGTCAAAGGCAAGCTCAACTGGAACTTCTCATTTCATAGAAATCCAACCAGCCTGCTGCGTTTCTTCTGGGATGGTGTAGATGGTTGAGTCGTCATCTGAAAGATTTGGAAAGGCCGTTGTAATGGTCTTTGAGTCAAAAATAATGGGCACCCCTCTGATGGACCCAATAAGAGAAAAGGGGTCAGAGGGATTTTCAACCATTGACATGAAGAATTCTTCAGTTAACTGGCAGCAGTAGTTTTGAATGTTGAAGGACAGAAGAGGAATCAGTCCAGAAGTTGTCAATAGATGGAGGAGTTTGAGCCCAAGAGGTTCGGAGCTGAGTGAAACAACATCTAGAATGCATCCAAGAGCGATATTGTTCGCCATTTTACCTGAAATAGAAAAGAAAAATGTTAGTTTCATAGATGGAAGAAGGAGAAGACGCAAGAGGGAAGAAGGAAAAATACCAAAAGAGCTAGGGTTTGGGAGAGGAGAGGTTGAAGAAGAAACGGTTGGTGAAGTAAGGTTGAAGTGAGGATACT
>CM028383.1:53630366-53709503 GCA_013146195.2 Codonopsis lanceolata
GTAGTTAAGGTGTAGACTGATGCTTGCTTTTTGCATGCCCAAGATATCAGCCTGTTACCAAGAAACTGACATATTCCACTGGCGCTTTTTCTGTTTACTATACAAGCTCAAGGTTAGCATCTGAATATCCAATTAAATTAAAGGAAGAGTCTCTAGAATACCAAATACCAAATTTTTTAGAATCAATCAAGTATCTGATCATTCTTTTTCCAGCAATTAATCATGTGAGATTCTTTAGGATTTGCTTGAAAACGAGCATATATGCATACAACAAACATAATGTCTGGTCTACTAGCAGTTAAATATAAGAGAGATCAAACTATACCTCTATACTCAGTTGTGTTTACAGGTTTACCTTTTTCATCAGTGACCAAATGACATTCAACTCCCATTGGAGTGCTTGTTGAATTAGCTTCTTGTAAGTTATATTTCTTGATCAGCTCTTTTGTGTATTTTGATTGATGGATAATTTTTTTTTCTTCAGTTTGTTTGATTTGCAAACCTAGAAAGTATGCAAGTTCTCCCATCATGCTCATCTCAAATTTTCCCTTCATAAGATTCTCAAATCTTTTACACAAAACATCATTAGTAGAACCAAAAATAATATCATCAACATATATTTGAACTAGTAAGATATTACCTTTGTGCTTTAAGGAGAAAAAAATAGTATCAATTTTACCTCTCTGAAACTCATTTTCCATGAGAAATTTGGATAGAGTTTCATACCATACTCTTGGAGCTTGTTTAAGACCATAGAGAGCCTTTCTTAGCTTGTATACATGATCCTTCTTTTTGATATCAAGAAATCCATGAGGTTGTTCAGTAAATACTTGCTCTTGCAGATCACCATTTAGAAATGCACTTTTCACATCCATTTGATAGACTTTGAAATCTTTGAAAGTTGCATAAGCAAGGAATAATATGATAGCTTCCAGCCTGGCAATAGGGGCAAATGTTTGATCATAGTCAATGCTTTCCTCCTGTTTATAGCCTTGGGCTACCAATCTTGCTTTGTTTCTAGTGACGTTTCCATCTTCATCCAACTTGTTCCTAAACACCCATTTAGTTCCAATAACTTGTTGATCTGATGGTCTTGGAACAAGTTTCCAAACTTGACATCTTTCAAGCTGATTTAGTTCTTCTTGCATGGCCTCAATCCGTTGGGGATCCTCCAAAGCTTCACCAATCTTTTTAGGTTCAATAGAGACAAAAACATGTGAGTCAAGAGTTTCATTTATGGAACTACTTCTTGTTTTTAGACTAGCAAATGGATCACCAATGATGTTTGAAACTGGATGATGTTTAACTTCTCTGATTTCCTTAGGAAGATCTAGAAGAGGTTCAGTGTTTGAGGAGAAAGGAGAGAGATTGTCAATTTGTAAATGTGAAGAAAAAAGAAGATCGGTTAACTGATAAGTTTCAGTAAGAAATGTGTCAGCTGACTGGTTAGCTATGACATGGTCTGATGATTGTTTTAGATTATCAGCTGGCTAAGTGTTATCAGCCTGCTGATGTTCATTTTCACTTGCAAAGATATCAACTGGAGAATTTGAAGATGAAGGATTGTTTTGAGTTGAGCTAACATTGATTCATGTCTCAAAAATCTCAAAATTGTCAATAACATCATGAGTCTCAGAAGACTCAAGTAAACTAAATTCATCAAATGTAAAATGCATAAATTCAACAATTATTTGAGTCTTTCTATTATAAACTTTATAGGCTTTACTATGTTTAGCATAACCAACAAAAATACCTTCATCGGCTTTCTCATCGAATTTACCTCTGTGATCACTACCATTGCAGTGAATGTAGCACTTGCACCCAAAATTTTTAAAGTAGGTAATGTTAGGTGTTCTACTTCTCCATAATTCATACGAAGTCTTTTCATGGAACTTGTTGAGATCTGTTTTGACTAAAGCAAGCTGTATTGATAGCTTCTGCCCAAAAATATTTTGGTAGCTTTTCTTCAGCTAGCATTGTTTTTCCTGCTTCAATCAATGTCCTGTTTTTTCGTTCAACTACATCATTTTGCTGAGGAGTTCTTACTGCTAAGAAATTATGATCAATATCATGATCATCACAGTATGTATCCATGCCAAGGTTTTTGAATTCAGTACCATTGCCTGATCTTACACTTATGATTTCACACTCTTTTTGAGTTTAAAGATTTCTAAACAAAGTAGTGAGAATGCCATAAGTTTCATCCTTGGATTGCATCATTTCAACCCATGTGTACTTTGAGTAATCATCTACAACTACCAGAGTATATCTGTTTCCACCTAAACTTGCAGTTGTAATAGGACCAAACAAATCCACATGAAGTAGTTCTAGAATTCTTTTGGTTGAAAGCCATGGTTTAGGTTTAAAAGAAGCTTTTGTTATTTTTCCTAAAATACATGCTTCACATTTTTTGTCAGCAGGAAAATTTATTTGAGGCAGACCATTTACTAAGTCTCCTTTTGAAAGTTTAGAAAGATATTTAAAATTTAAATGTGAAAGTCTTTTGTGCCAAAGCCATGAAGTTTTTGAAGCATTATTTGCTACTAAGCATATTTGAGTACTGTTATTTAAAGCAAGTAAATCAATAGAAAATACATTTCTCTTTCTAGAACCTGTAACTAAAACTTCATTTGTGATGTTCTTGATAAAGCAGTGAGTAGTAGAGAAAGTGCAATTCATACCTTTGTCACAAAATTGTGAAATGCTTAGGAGATTGTGTTTCAAACATTGTACCAATGAGACATTTTCAATTTTTACAGATCATCTGATAATAGATCCATAACCTATTGTTTTTCCTTTTGAGTTGTCTCCAAAAAATGACTAAAGGTCCTTTGGCTGAGATAATGTCAGTAAGAAGTTCAGCTGACCCAGTCATGTGTCTAGAGCATCCACTGTCTAATATTCATATGTCAGTTGATTGATCATTTTCCATTAAACATACCTGAAATATGAATATTTAAATCATGGTACCTTTTATATTTTTGGGTCCAAAGGGTTAGTTTTCTTTGGTAGCCATACTTGCCTGAATTTAGACAATTTGACTTTATCAATAGGTTTAAATCTAAACAGGCATTCATGAGACTGATGACCAATAGTAGAACAAATTTTGCACTTGTGATAACCAGGTTTATCAGTCATTGGAGGTGAATTTTAATTGCTTTTGACTTGTCTTAGAAGTCTTTGTAGCAACAAAATTGATTGGCTTAAACATGTCGGTTGTCTTCCTTCCAATTCCTCATCTTTTGTCAGCTGGTTGACATTTGTCAGTTGGCTGACATTTATCAGTTGTTGTGGCTGCTGACATTTTGCGAATTATGAACAGAAGGCTGACAATTGTCATGGTTTAGCTTATCCTTTTTGTTAATGAACTTCTTAAGTTGATTCACATTTTTGGGATATTTGAAAGATACAACATTATAAGCTAATCCTTTATTCTTTTTTAGCAGAATCTTAGGTTCACCATTTGACTGTCTGATTTCACAGTATCCATCATCTTTTGAATATCCAAGACCATGTTGATCTTCATGATTTTTTTGTTGACTGATGATGGTCTCAACAATAGCTTTTGACTTTGAGTAGGTGTCAACAACATTGGTCAGTCGAAGATTCCTTTGTACAAGATCAACAATCTGGGCATCTGAGATTTTTGCTTGAATCTCATATTTTTCATTGATGCTTTTAAGTTGCAGCATTTCATTTTACTGTACTTTAGAAAGCTCATTGATCTTTTGAAGCTCACAGTTTTCATCAGAAATTCGTTTAAAGTCACTAGATAAAGAAACATGGATTCTTTTAAGTGTTTCAAGCTTGAAATACTTTTCTTGCATTTGTTCCAGTAGATCATTAACACTTATGTCACTAGCCTTCTCCTCCTGTCTTTTTGACATATTGTTTGTTTTAGTGTCACCAGTCCTTGAAGAAGTTGTCCTGAATTTTCTTTATGGTTGACTCATGATCCCTTGTCCATAAAAACAATTTCCTATTTTCTTAACCACTAATTGATCAAGTTTGATGACCTTTGTCAGCTTAGGGTTTTTGATAGGTGAGCTTGGAGGCTCATTGTCAGACTCATTTGAATAACTTGGACTAGGGAAGTTGTGACGACCCGACCCGAATCCCAATACGAGACCCCAAGGTCGTGCCGTTACACAATTAGCAAGCAATGGGTAAGGCTATAACAGCGATACACCAACGACTCAACAAATGCGGAAGCGAATAACTTAAATGGACCCGAGCTAACAAGCTCCAAAATACAAAGCATCCAAAGAGATAGTAAATCTCTCGACCCAAAAATTCGACGTACATAACGCAACATTGGGCACGTACTACAAACTCCCTGTTACAATTTTATAAACAATATTATAACCAAGTTATCGGCGACGTTACAACTGGAACCCACATTAAACTAAGTCTACAACTCTAGTCTACACACTCTATGGCTAAACATGCCGGAGTACAACAACCAACAATAATATTACTCAATATTGAATAAATACGTACTTAAACAAACATGGCTTGACTAACATTTGTCGGCTCACAAAAATCAAGTATTAATAATTTACATATACCAGAACCAATAAAAACACAAGCTTAATACCCATAGTGAAGTCTATATAACTTCACTTCCCAAGCGTCCTTTCCAACAAAACCAAGGTTACAAAATATAATAGTAGCAACCTTCGTAAAACTTACACTTCTATCGTAGACTCGGCGGTTACCTTCGAATTACTAGCTCGGCTCGAATCTAAGGAAAACAAAGCAAACGAGTAAGTCATAATTGACTTAGTAAGCTACTAAAGATGTAATGTCATAGCATGACATTATGCTCAAATAAAACATGTACATCTCATGTCATACTTATGATATAACATTTCATAGTATAATTTTTAACATAAACCAATTTTCATCCATAGCCACATAGAACATAATTCTTCATAATTCATCATAAATTAAATCATATCAAATATATTATGGTTCTAAATTCCAAAATGTGTAGCATTTTATTTCCACATTTAACCTATCATCAAACCACCAACCACACAACCCAATTATACCATGAGTCTCATAATTCTTCACTTAACACAACTCTTATGATAATTCATATATGAGAGACTATTGTTTTCATTGTATCATGAATAACATGTTATATTTTTAGTATAATATCATATCATAAAAATCATCATTTCATTAATATGTTATATTTTTACTATAATATTTCGTCAAGTAATCATCATCTTTTGTAAATCATATCATTAACCACGTAGCACATCAATTCATATAAGTGCTCGTAAAATAAACCACATAAGAGAGAGAATATGATTTTCCTTTCCGTTTCCGTCGTGCAACTCCTGCGGAAACAAATGTGTCCTCGATATCCCTTTCGTGGATATCGACGTCCCCGAAAACAGTCCCCGTTTCGGGTTCCATAGCTATCAAAGGTAGGTGTACTACTCTAGCAATGATCAGCTACATCCCCACCGTGGCCATCGATGGAGGGGTGTTGAAACCCGGCGTGGCGATCCATTGCGATCACGAATCCCATAATTCGTGAAGACAATGCATCGTCCCACCAAAAACCTCAAACAAAAAACCGCCAGCTAGACTCAAACTCAAGCATAGGTAATATATACTCGCATGCTCAAACAAAGGAAAAGTACAACACACCATACTAATCCAATCAAGTAGATATTTACTTTTAAATCACATAGTTATGCATTTCTATGCTAACTAACTCATAAACACATTAGAGCAACAATATCGAGTCTCTAATACCCAATTGTTCTTCATACACTTGAAAATTCTTGGAGGCTTAACCTCCATCAAAACTACCCAAAATTTTGTAGGATCTTAATATGTGATTCACTATATTCATATTAGTCCCAAAATCGACTCCGTTAAGTCATTTCTACTCTTTCCAAAATTTGAAGGCATAGAATATATTTGCAACATAGCCCTCCTATTATTCATTAGCTAATATTCATGGCTAAGTTCTCAAGGTTAGCAACATTGTGCAACCCAACATAATCCATATCTTCCCAACAAAATCCCCAAAACATGGTTCATAGGTTAACACTTAACATTTAGAGTCAACCATCACATTTCAAACATGTATGTCAAGATATCATTTAATCAAGCATGTTTCCATCCAAAATAATCATCTATCTAAACAAGATGTAAACTTATCTATTATGTTCATAACCAACATGTAAATTCATCTAACATGCCTAAAACCTTAAATTCATGAATTAGAGTTGAACAACATACTTTTTTATACATGAAAGTCAACATATTCCATGAAAGTCAAACATTACATTTTTATCATGTAATCCATAGTGATAATTCATCATTCATGTCATCTACTTCCCAAGCTACTAAGAAAACACATATTTAAATTTTTCATGCTATAAACTTTACCAAGGGAAGAACATCTATTATTTACCTCGAGAAATCTATCATAAGCATTCTTCAATGATTCTATTGGATCCTTTTTGAATGCATCAAACTCTTGTATGCAGTCATAGAGTTTGTTGTCCTTGGTGTTTTGATCTCCTTCAACGTATTCCACGAGAGCATCCCATATTTCTTTGGTAGCAACATAGTCGTATATTTGTTTATAGTTTTCATCGGGAACATCACTCGATAGAATATGTACAACTCTCGCATCCAGTCCATCTGTAATTTTATCTTCCTCAGTCTATACAGATTGAGGTTTGAGGGCATGTTCTTCAATAGCAGGAGCAAGAGGATTTATGTTGTCATCATCTGCAGTAGAAGATTTACCAATTTTAGTATTGACTTTTATAGGTTGCATATGACCACCTCTTACACGTTCCATTAATCGTTTATCAATATTGTTCATATATCTTGTAATTCTTTCTTTCAAAATATCAAAGTGGTCTTCATCGAAACTAGGTACTTGAGTAACATTGTTTGATTGAAAAACTTTAGTAGTTGCCATGATCGAGCTTTCAAGCTGTTAAACTTGGAAAATAATAATTTTTAGAAAGTTAAGCTCTGATACCAATTGTAAGTCTAGTAAGTAACTGACAAGGCTAGAGGGGGAGGGGTGAATAACCTTTTTAAAACTTTGAGAGTAGTTTTGAAAAACTTCAAAAGTTGCAGCGGAAATATGTAATTTTTGCCAGTCAGCTGATATGGTGTCAGCTGGCTAATGTTTTAAAGAGACTGATGTTGTAGGCTAATAAGAAATTGGTCAGCTGGCTGACACAATCAATTGCTTTTGAAAATAGATCACAAAATACAAAGAAAGTGCTGAAGAACAATTTATCAAAACAAATAAGTAAACAATTTATGTAGGAACTGACTGACACTTAAGTAGATTAAGACTTCTTAAGTGTTAGATTAGTTTGTAAGAGCTAATGAAATAACATACAAAGGAATTGAAATGGTTCATAGTAAAAATTTCTACGTCCACTACCAAGTTGGTCAAACTTGGATTTTAGAAGTGCACTAATATTATTAAAAATCTAAGTGATCTCTAATGGATCAATGTACAACAAAGACCAGTGTTTATGGAGTATGATTGAAAGAAAATCACACTCGTGAGACAATCAAACTGATTCCTTAAAGACTAAGAAATAAGTAATTCAGTGATTGTCAATACAATAACTAGAAAATAAAAAACAATGAAGGCTATCTAGCTAAAGTCTTAAAGATTGAGGCACTTCAAGTGAGTAATCTGCTTTGGGAGTATGAATGCTTTAGATGTTTCTTCAAGTGGTTTCCGTGGGTATTTATAGATGAACTTGAAGTGTAACCCGCTAGAAACATTTTTGAATTTGAAATGTGCCACAAACTCAAAAGTATCTTCTTACAAGATTATAGGGATCCTGCTTAAAAGATAAAGAGAAGTAAGATCTATCATAGTACAAAACACGTAAGTGTCAATATCAAGAAATGTTTAAACAAAGAAGGTAAGTAAGTTGACACTTTAAAAAAACGAGGGTCAACTGCTACTAAGTGGTTGACAAAAATATATTGCAAGCTGACCAATATACTTAATTAAATAAATTATAAGTTCTTGACTGATAAAAAGTAGAATGATTTTAAGCAAATTTAATTTAGGCAAGATTCAACATTATCCAATCCACCAAGGATGATGTTGGAATATGCTTCTTGATAATTTACTTATCACCTTGCATATTCTATATAAGTTGATTTGCTTGTTACCATTACAAGTGAGTCATCACGGTGGCTAAAAGGTCTGCGTACCGGTTAGCGTGGCAACTCGTGTGGCATCACATAGGTCTTAGATTAGGTGCAACCTGATCAAGTCCTACCTTCCTACATGATGATCAAACAGACCAGCAATTCATATGCACTAAAGCACCGGCAGACTTGCAGTAATGTCAAAAGTCTTCAGTAGACTAGTCACCAACAAACTTGTCATAAGAAGATCATAACATCTTGAAGACTCACCATCGGAAGACATGCTACAATTTGACTGTTCACACCAGCAGACATTAGTTCTCCTGAAACAGAAGACATGATCCACTGGCCTGAACATCCTACCGGCAGACCTAATTCTGCACGTGCTACAGAGAAAAGACTAAAGTAGTTCAAATCAAGACAAATATGTTCAAGCCTCAAAAGCTTGACATTGTTAAAGCTACAAGATTTTCTCTCACTCACGTGGTCTGATAAAGTCAAAAGAAACTACTTTATTAAACAGACCACCTGACAGTGCATCAGACATCAGACCTACTTTTCAAAGACTTATCAACACAGTCTGATAGACAACAAGTTCCGAGATCTACAGGACTAAATCTTTGCCCCAAACAGTCAAATATCTTATAGACAAAAATCTCTATCCGATAGACTTCAACAACTATATCTCTAAATGGATAGAAACATCAAATCTTCATCTCTCAACGATCACATTGACTCAAGTCTATATAAATCCTTTCTTTTCCCAAGAAACAAAAAAGGTGCAGAGACATTTTCACAGAGACTCACAAAGAGCTTCAAAGAAACGAAGAGATCTACAACGAGATCGTCCTCACCAACACATCTCAGATCTCTACAGAAGATTGCAGTGAATTCCATCCTAGAACTTAGTAGGACACTCTCTGTGGATTGCTAAGAAGAAAAGCATGGAGAAGAAAAGGGATAGATAAGAAACTTCATAAGACAAAGATCATGATCTGAAGATTGATGTTATATAATGTCTTAAGAAAATGAAGAGCTGTCTGTAGATATTGCATTCATATCTTCATATTTGTATTCCTGTACAAATGTTGTTGATTGTGCAATAATCATTCATCATGGAAGGCTGAGTGCTTTGCACTCAATCGTTCAGATATTTCCTATCTGAACGACCTTGAAAATTCTCTTCTCATAACAGTTTCTTGTTTTGGTCTCCTATTGCCCTCGTTGCTTAATAATTCATTTATGGATAATTAAGTAAGGATGAAGGCTTGGGAGGACAAAGACAGAAACTGTACATAGAATATATATTTAGGCTGATGTAATATGCAATTTATCTTTGAATAAATTCATATGTTCTTACAAATACTTTATCTCTCAGTCTTTATATATCTATTAGCTTTTACAAACTGATTTATCTCTAGAAAAGTTATTCTCTAATTGATTTCCTAAATCTGTATTTGACAGAAGTATTAAGTGTGCTGTTGTTCTGATTATATATTCGTGTACAACAACTTAAGACTTCTCCAAATCTAAAGCCTCTTTATTTTCCGCTGCTTAAACTTTTTTATAACTGGCTTTCGATTTAACTGGCAGTTTACCGGCATAGTTGACACTTCTGCTCAAAGCAAGTCTACCGTTAGCCTCAACGGCAGACATGCTAAATACGCTAAACTGCATATGCCACTAAATCTATGTTTTAAATGTATCCAAAAGAAAAGTTTTTAAAATGGCATCATAGGCTGTTCACCCCCCTCTAGCCTATTTGAGCATAATTGTGGACCAACATATGATCTCGATGAGGTCCTCGTGATCAAGAGGTTTACCCACTACGAGTTCATTAGCTCGACCTTTGACAAATTGTATGTAGTCAGAAATCGACCTAGTGCCCTTGGAAGTTCTCATGAGGTAGTCTCTAATTTGTTTTATGTGGCTGCGAGTGGGACGAGCATAGGTGTGAGCCAGAGTTTCTCATGCTTCACGGGTGGTGGCGGCCTATTAGATAAAGGGAACCAAGGGAGTAGAGAGGAAGCCAACAAAAGTGCCAAATAGGAGTTTGTCTTGCTTGAGCCAAGGTTGGTAATGTGGGTTTGTTGTTGGAACGTCCTTGGATGCTTGAGCATCATTGGCGAGGACTGTGAGAAACGAGTATGGGTGTGAACTGTTTACAAACTTGTAGAGGTCATAGCCAATGAGGGTTGCCTCAACTTGGAGTTTCCAAGCGATGTAGTTAGTGGAGGTGAGTTTGGTGATGTTATGGTAAGAGATGTTGATGAGGTCGAAGGTTTGGGTTGGGTCAATAGGGTTTTTAATGGTGAGAGTTTTGTTGCTGGAAGCCATGGAATCGAAGGATTGGGCGGCGACGGCAAGGGGAAAGAGGGAGGTTAGAAGCAAGACTCTGATACCTTGTAGAAACTGATAAAGTTTGGGAATAATGGCATAACCTTTCCATTTATTGAATAATATATTTATATAGAGAGAGTTACAATTAGGGTTACACTAAGAGTGTGATACAAGAAACCCTTACAAGGAAGGAAACATAATAAGTAAAGAACTATATAAGGTAGTAACAAATAAATAATAAATATATTATTCTGTAATTCTAAACAATGTCATCTTGGTTCATCCAGGCCTACCACAAGTCGACCTAAATGTCCATGGATGATGTTGATATCTAGTAGTAGTGTGCGGCCATCATATAAAGCATATTCAAGTATCACTTTTACCGGATGTGGGATTGGGGGTATTACAATTTTCTTGGGTCATCCAGGTCTACCACAAGCCGACCTAAATGTCCATGGATGATGTTGGTATTTAGTAGTAGTGTGTGGTTATCATATAAAACATATTCAAGTCTCACTTTTACCGGATGTGGGATTGGAGATATTACAATTTCCCTCACTTAAATCCTTAACGTCCTCGTCAAGGCCGAACCGTAACCTGGACGATGCAGGATTCAGAGGTGGCTCGTATGGGGATCAAGATGTGGGTTACACCTCCCGCGGTGTAGCACTTTGGCCCGTACAACACTTTGTTTCCACACTTCCGACCGGGACCCACTCTAATATCATTTGTTATGAAATGGGCTCGAAAGCCCGATCCGCTTTGTGTAACCCACTTGCTGGCCCATTAAACACTGTCATCTTGGGTCCTCCAGGCCTACTACAAACTGACCTAAAAGTCCATGGATGATGTTAGTGCATAGTAGTAGTGTGTGACCACCATATAAAGCACACTTAAATCTCACTTCTACTAGATATGGGATTTGGGGTATTACAGTGTGCGAGTTGAAACACTTGCACTAGAATTTTCTGGAGTATTGCGGACTCTTTCGGAGTCCTCTAGTATATCCTAGAGTACTACTGAATGTTCTCGAAGTAACCAAGTCTTCCAGGGTCCTCTACCTTATTCTAGAGTACTCTGGAATGTTCTAAGAATTACTAGAATCTTATGTGTATAGTAGAGTGTACTAGAGTCTTCTAGAATTATAGTATAATGCTAGAAAATGGTAGGAATATCTTAAATTTGTATAGAAAATTATAGAAGCTTGTAGGTTTGAGGGATAGTAGCTTATAAATAAGTGATGATTTATTTGTAGGAAGAGAACTTTGGAGAGCTCAATAAACGTTTGTTTCCTTTTTTGAGTCACTTTGAGTGTTCTCTTCTTTTCAACTTAGTGCCTTGAAATAGATATATATTTTAGTGGATGAGATTGTTACATAACTTATAGTTGGCACATGGGGATAGTTTGTAAACAAGAGTGAAGTAATGCTTGTAATACCCCATCCCACATCGGGTAGATGTGAGAATTGTGTTCGATTTATAAGGTGGCCATACACTACCTCTGGGCACCAACATCATCCATGGACTTTTGGGTCGGCTTGTGGTGAGTTTGATGACCCAAGGTGCTGCGTGCGTGCTCAGTGGGCAAGTGTGTGGGCTACACGTAACGAGGCGTTACAAATGGTATCAGAGCGGGTCCCGGTCGGAAATATGGGAACAAAGTGCTGTGCGGGACAAAGTGCTACACCCCAGAAGGTGGGAGCCACCTCTTGATTCATGCATCGTTCGTGGTATGATTCGACCTTGACGAGGACGTCAATGATTTAAATGGGGGAGATTGTAATACACCATCTCACATCGGGTAGGTGTGGGAATTGTGTTCGATTTATAAGGTGGTCACACACTATCTTTGGGCACCAACATCATCCATGAACTTTTGGGTTGACTTGTGGTGGACTTGATGACCAAGCCCAATGTGACGTAAGTGGGGGCTTGGGATCATTACAATGTTGACTAGGGGTGAGCAAAAAAATTTCAAAACCAAACAGGACTAAGAGAACTAGACCAAACCAATAGACTTATTATATATATATATATATATATATATATATATATATATATATATATATATATATCACTAAATTAATAGCAATCTAACTCTAAATATAAATAATAAGTTTCTATTTTTTTCCTCTCGGCTGTTAACATTCATGGGTTTTAACATGTGTATATCCGATCTAATTTTATAAAAAATACCACGTCTAAAAAACTTAATTAATTTCATGTAAAATATAAGATAGACTCATAATTTGACCTTGAAAATCCTTAATTTGTTTGTATTAAGTAATTAAGAACCGAAGTATTGGTCCCCATGAATTTTGGATTGGTTTAAAATATTGGTTCTTATGTATATTGAATTGATTCTAGTTCTGATTTTTTTAAGAGCCGAACTATTAGTTTTGTTCTGGGTCTTCATTTAAAAATAATTTTGAACCGAACTAAACCATAATTACCTCTAATATTGATCAAGACTAATGAAATTGATTTAATGCTGCACAGATGGACAAAGTTAGGGTAAAAAATCTTAAGTCCGTGACAATACGTACACTGACACTTAAAAGGATCATCCCAAAAAATAAACGTGTTCATTTTAAAAATCAATGTAAAACTTATTAAAAGTGGAGTGCCCAAATAAAATTTACTTCCTCAGTTTCACTCAAATAATTTATTATTTAACTATAATATATTTTACTTAAAGAATCAATTTTAAAAAATTATACTCCCTCCGTCCTTAAATTATCGTCATCCTTTCCTTTTTCGTCCGTCCCAAAATAATTGTTCACTTTGAAACTTACCATTTTAGAACATCACTTTTACCATTTTATCCTTACTTTTTCACTCTACTTTAATTATGACCACATATATATGGACATTAAAGGAAGCTACACATTAAACCAATATAAATAATCAAGTCAATTGTTTTTTTTAAAACTATGCGCCGAGTCAACTAGGACGATTATTTAGGAACGGAGAGAGTAAGATATAAAAATATTATTTTATTACTAATTTAACTATTAAAAATAATATATATTTTTTTAAAAATTATCATTTAAATGTGGCCTCTTTGCTTGAAAACTGAGGAAGCAATCTGCATGTGAGAGAGAGAGAGAGAGTGTGTGTAGGAAATGTTGAGGTCAGTGGTGGAACGTGGAATGTACAACCGGAACAAATTTGACTAAAAATAAAAAGGATAAGCGAAGATGTTGACATTTGATTATCCCCTATCCCTATCCCCACCCCCAATCTACAGGTGACATGCATGCACCTTTACTTGTGTCCGATAGTATTTAATTATATTTATCCCGTCTCTAAATTATTATCATGTTTTCTTCTGCTTTCATCTTGAAAAGATTGTTTTGTTTTGTTTGACTTTGAGATGTTGTACTATACAATGTTGGGTAACTTGAAGTGCGTTCCATATTTTCAAGAAAAAAGAAGAAAAAACAAATTAATGTCTTTTAACACGTGATCATAATTAAAATAAGTAGAAAAATAAGATATAGTGATAAAAACATTTTTCTAAAATAAATTATTTTGAAAAAAATAATTATTTTAAAACGAATGAAAAAAAAATTATGTACAACGGAAGACTTTACAAATAAACAAAGAGTAATCCAACATCAATCAAAGAGAATAGAGGAAAAAAACAAACTACAAAATTTTATTATGTCAACCTTTTTTCATGTTATAGGTAGGGCCGGTTCTGAGTTTCGAGAGGCCTATGACGAAAAAAAAAGAGGGCCCTTTATAAAAATGAAATAAAAGTTTATAGCAAGAATTGAACCCAAAATCTCTCATAATATACTAAGTATGTTAACCATTGGGTCATCTATTCTACACTAAATAAATCAACACGTTATAACTTATATACAATTCACAGACTAAAAAAGTAATAAACTGAAATGAGTGACAACCTAGGATTCAAACATATGACATCTACATTAAATTATGTACATCTTAACCACTGAGTGAAACCAATCAATTGTAAATTTTTTTGATACTATATTATATATACTAAATATAAACAAACATTTTACAAAATTGGGGATCCATGGCGATACCTTTTTTCATATTATAGGATTGCAATTATATATAGGAATACTATATCAAACCCTAAATTATTAAACAAGAAAACAGACAAAACAAATTTATAACATCGATGCGATCACATCGTCACACCACGCAATGCGATCATTTCACCATTAAATGTGATCCGCATTGCCATCCTAAATACGATCGCATTCGATATCGGGACTACCTTTGAATTTCTCCCTTGGTGATACGCTCACACTACCCATGGATGTAACCATTCCAATGCGATTGCACTCCACCAAAAGGCCAATAGTCCTCGAGAACTTGACTGGTTGCTAGAGCAATGGAGGTCTCCAATTAAAAAATGGATGGAGTATATTTAGTTATGTAGGGGTAAAAATGTAGAAAGTTAGATATTTATGTAAGTTGGGAGAGAGAGAGCTTTTATGGAGGGAGACAAAGATGAGTGGTCGTACTTAGGTTTGGTTTATTCATGCTCAAATATTCGTGGGTCAAATTGGGAATTGACAAGTGTATCCCCACTAACCTGCTCCCCCCTCCCCCCGTCAACTCGGTTGTTTTTTGTGGTCAGAAATCAGAATTGAAAATACAGCGAACTTTACCCTCTTTGGGGAAATGGGAAAGACAGAAAAAAAAGTAGCTTGAGCTCTTTACCCTCTTTTGTTTGGTTTTGTTCTACAAATGCTGTAATTATTACTCCAGTCCCAGTCCCACATAAACGAAAATATAAATATCTATTTTTGTACAAAACCACTATATGTCCTTTGAACTTTTAAGATATTTCCTACGTTGTCATTTTCCATTCTCCATTCTCCATTATCACCCCTACATTATAGACTTACAGACTACACCCCACGTTCCCAAAAAAAAAATCTATTTTACTATCAGTCAAGATTTACATGCTTAGTTTTGATAATAATATGTAGTCGAATTTAAGTGATTTAGACGAGTTGAGGCTGAGTGTTATTCTATTTCTATATACGATAATATTTAAGTAATTATGCTATTACTAAAAGATTATTTGGATGTTGACAATAGGGTGGTGGGTTATATATAGAAAGCTAGGTAGATGGGCATCAAGATAAACATCGAGTATTCCGGGAAAAAACAAGTAATGCTAACGTGCAAGTTAAATCTTTCAAGTATGAAAGTATAAGTTTATTCATTCAACGATGAATAATTACAAATGGTAATACGAACTAGAGCTTATGATATTAATACGAGTTTTGGTGGTTATTTGGAATGCTTATACCATTATTTATAAAATATCATATTTGATCTAATAGTGTAAACATCTTAAAAGATTTGATCTAACAGTATTAACACTAAAATTTATAATAAAAACACAAACTTTAGCTCGTAATATCATAACTCATTAATTTATACTAGCATCTTATCTTATAACTTCTAAAACTAAATATTTTCTTTCTAAGAGCATCCCCACGACCAAATTTCTTCTTAAGAACACTTCCTAAAGCAGCTATGAAGGAAAGATAGTTTTATACATTTTCTTAGCTAGGTCTCACTGTCATCTACATATTTTTCTCTTTTTATCCACTTAAGAATATATGTTCTCATTATATAATCTTCTTACACATCTTCTTAATTCAGTCTCACTAAAAAAAAATCATTTTGCCCTCTTCAAACCTGTCACACACATACTCGTAGGAAGATTCTTTTTTTTTCTTCCTATTTTGAAAGAAAAAACTCTCTCTCTCCTAGCCGACTAGTTGGCTAATTGGCCTCTTAAAGATTACTCCCCATTGTGTATTCCATCTTCTTCATTAGAAGAAATGCTAAGAAGACATAAAAACACACAATGAGTATGCTCTAAATAAGAAGAAATGAAAAGAATCTTCTTCGTGTGTGTGTGTGACTGTGGAGTGGGGGAAATTGAAATTTTTAGTGAGACCCAGCTAAGAAAATGTATTAAAGCAAATTATGAATAAGAAAAATATTTTTAAATGAAATATAGAGAAAAAATGTATAGGTGATAGTGAGACTCAACTAAGAACATGTGTTAAGAAGAATTTGGTTGGAGATGTTTTAATTGAACTTGATTATAATTTTATTTTGTTTAGCCATCTTGGGCTCATTTCTTCACAATAAATGTTTGTTTGGTGGAGTGTTTTGATCAAAATGTTGGTAAAAAACGCAACATTTTCTCTTTAAAAGTATTTTAATGCAACGTTTTAAAAATATGCAGCATTTTAAAAATGTTTTGCGTTTATAATTATTTTGTTTATAAAAATAGCATTTTGAAATAGTTTTTCAAACATGTTTACAAGAAAAAAATTACGTTTTAAAAACATTGTGTTAAAAAAAATTATGTTTTTAAAACGCTGAACGAGACCTAAAACTCAATTTCTTAAAAATACAACTCATGGTTTTTGAGGCTCTACTCAAACTCGATCATGGTGCTTAAGGTTCAGCCTATATCGACTACGCTCGAGTGGAAAAAGTTTCATGCACGAGCATGATTTTAGGATGGAAGTTAACTATGATTACGTGTTTGTTTGGGGAGCGTTTTAATCAAAACGCTAATATGAAATACAATGTTTTTTAAAAAATTGTTTTAATAAATCGTTTTAAAAATATGTAGTATTTATAACAACTATGTTTATGAAAATAATGTTTTGAAATAGTTTTTCATACGTGTTTATAAAAAAGAAAACTAGTACTCCCTCCGTTCTTAAATAATCGTTCTAGTTGACCCGGCACACATTTTAAGAAAAAACAATTGACTTGATTATTTATATTGGTTTAATGTGTAGTTTCCTTTAGATCCTATGTATATGTGGCCCATAATTAAAATAAAGTAAAAAAGTAAGGATAAAATGGTAAAAGTGATGTTCTAAAAAGATAAGTTTCAAACAGAACAATTAATTTGGAACGAACGAAAAAGAAAGAAGGACGATAATTTAGTGACGGAGTATATTTTAAAAACATTGTACCAAAAGTAGTTCACCTAGCTTAGAGCGGTTTGCCGCGCCGCCCACCACTTTCTCCGTTGCTTCTTCCCTCTTAGATCCACACGTACGTTACTGTTACTAGATAATGCCAATAGTTTAAGTAAGATTCTCCATCACAATTCACTGCCACACCAACAAATACTCAAATAGCTAGTGCTTGAATAATTAGTGGTGTTACTCATGCCCAGTGGCAGTGGCCGAGCCACATTTTTTTCTTAAAGCAGCCATGGTCCCCCGGCCCTTTAAAAAGATTCCACTATCCCAATGGACGAGTTATATAGTTTTGGTTATTTTTGTGATAAATTATACTATGTCCCCTTAGATTGAATTCAAAAATTGTACTATTACACACACAAATTCAAAAAAAAATAAGTAATATTAAGGAGACTCAATTTATACTTAATTTTTTCCGAGTCTCACTCTTTTACTAACTCACCAATGCTAATTCAGTCAATAACGCTATTTTTTCCCCAAAATTACCGTGAGCAACCCGTGTTCTTCTACCCTGGAGTTATACGCGATGTCGTCTTCTTCTCCGATGCTCCTAGTTTGATAAGAATATGAATCTCAAGGAATGTGAGAAGAGGTGCAAGAGAAATTGCACTTGTAGAGATTATACTAATTTGGATATCAGAGGGAGCAGAAGTGAATGTTTATTATGGTTTGGGGACCCGATTGATGTAAGAAGGTTCACACATAATGGGCAAGATATTTACATAATAATGACTGCCTCAGAATTACCTGCAAACGTTAGGAGCTAGGAGCTCCAGTGGAAACAAACAAGTGATACAATTGTCATCCTTGTACTATCGATATTACCGGTTGTAGTAGTAGGCTTAGGCCTCTTGTATATAGAGGAAGACGACGGAGAAGAAGATGGCATCGCATATAACTTCGGAAAAGAAAACGACGGGTTGCTCACGGTAATTTTTTTTTTGTGTGATGTGGTGGTTAGTTTAATAAAAATTAGTAAAAATTAATCTTAGTTACAGCTAGGGATAGAGAGTAAGTGAAATTGTGGGACCCATGATAACGATTGTCATGTCATTGAGTACAAAAAAATTAAATACAAATTAACTCTCCTAATAATATTACTCAAAGAGAATATATATACAACCCCTGCGGAAACAAAATCATGACTTCGCCATTGCTCATGCCACGCAGTAGTAAACCCAAAACTAAAGAGACCCTTGTGAGTGGCTTGATCTAGGGGATAATGGACTTATATATATATATATATATATATATATATATATATATATATATATATATATATATATATATATATATATATATATATATATATATATATATCATAAAACACGAAATTTGTAGTATACTTTGTTAATTTTTTTTAAAAATATAAATTTATCTGTCTAGTTTTTATTCAAAGAAGAGTCAATTTAAATAATCTACTATCTATCCACTATCTACTATCTACTATTTTATTATAAAAGTCTAGGTTATTTCTTATAATTTAATGTATGAACAAAACTAATCATGCACCTAATAAACATCTATAATAGAATTAAGGTTAAACAAGTAAAATTTATAATAAATAGAAAATAATGTATAGAAATAAATAACCCTAGATTTAATAAACTATTCGCCATTAATTATTGCTAAACAAATAAATTTGCATGAGCTAATCAACTCTTCGAATGATGAAATTGAATTTGGTCCCTCAACTTATACCTAACTTTAAATTAGACCCTATATTTTTTTAATTATATTCATTTTGTCTCATATGTTGATTTTTTTTTTTGTCATAATCCCTCTTCGTGTCATTAACATTACAAATGTCATACAATATATTTAAATATCATGAAAATACACATACTCGGTTAAGAGAAAAAATAATATGATTTACCTTTTTAAATTTGTTTAACATTTGTTACGGTAAAATTTTGACTACGACAAGCAACCTTAAAAGACTATCATATTGGTCCCTGAGTTATAGATCTTACTAATAAATCTCTATTCAGTTAACTAAATAACTTTTGTTATTACCATATTTCTCTTTCTATATAAAAGTGTGAGTGTTTTCTTACGTACAAATTAGTGTATATGCAACAATAAAGATAATCAACCTTAAATCTTGTTTTAAAAAAAAACAAAATGTATGGACAAAACTAATCATGCACATGATAAACATCCACAATAGAATTAAGGTTAAACAAGTAAAATTTGTCATAAGTAGAAAATAAAGTATAGACATAAATAACCCTAGATTTAATAAACTATACTTCATTAATTATTTCTAAACAAATAAATTTGCAAGGGCTAATCAATTCTTTGAAGGATGAAATTGAATTTGGTCCCTCAACTTATACCTAACTTTAAATTAGATCCTACCTTTTTTAATTATATTCATTTTGTCTCATATGTTGATTTTTTTTTTTTATCATATTCTCTCTTTGTGCCATTACCATTACAGATGTCATACAATATATTTGAATATCACAAAAATACACTTACTCAATTAAGAGAAAAAATAATATGATTTATCTTTTTAAATTTGTTTAACATTTGCTACGGTAAAATTTTAACTACGACAAGTAACCTTAAAAGACTGTTATATTGGTCCTTAAGTTATAGATCTTACTAACAAATCTCTATTCAGTTAACTAAATAAATTTTGTTATGATCATATTTCTCTTTCTATATAAAAGTGTAAGTGTTTTCTTACGTACAAATTAGTCTATAGGCAACAATAAAGATAAGCAACCTTAAATCTTGTTTAAAAAAATAAAATGTACTGACAAAGCTAACCATGCACCTAATAAACATCCACAATAGAATTAATGTTAAACAAATAAAATTTTATTATATTAACGAAGTATCACACAATCCCTTTGTTTTTAAATAATTTTTTTTTTTTTTTCTGTTTTAAAATAATTGCCTTCTTTCATAACTTTTCTTTTAAAAAATATTTTTACCGCTTTTTCATTACTTTTTCTACCTACTTCAATTATAACCACATACATAAGGGCATTAAAGAAAAAAAATCAAACATTACACCAATATTTATAATACAGTCAATTATTTTTTCTTAACGGTGTGTCTGGTCAGAAGAGATAATAATTTGGAAACAGAGGGAGTATAATTTAGAAATAACAAATATATTGCTTAACTTAATTTAAATAACAAGTAATTAATTAATAAACAGTTTTGTCCAAGCCTACATAAGTTAAAAGTAATAACTAATAATGTGGTAGATAAGTAACTAATGTAGAGGAAATAACATTTCACTAAAAAAAACATTAACAACACGTGTAACATGCATACAATATGTGTGAAACATGCATACAACGCGCGTACACTTGACTAGTAATAATATTAAAAAAGTCAAATAAGACACTATGAGTAGTCTTTAACATGGATAACATGGAGGTGGTCAGGTTTGGGATCCCAACCCCTCTTTGCCCACCTCATCATAAACCCTTTTTTTCAAAGAGACACACATATACTCTCCCTTATTTACCCAATTAGGAATGCCAAACCCAACAATAAAAAAAGAAAGAAGGTTAAAATTACAAAATTAAATCACAAAAATAGCAAAACTCAAAGTAGACATGCCTTGCCTCATTTCTATACTAGAGCTTATATTCCATAAATCACATCCCCAAAAGAGCACTTAATTTTCTCAAAGCCCTAACGTAAGCAAGCTTTTTTTTTTTTTCAAATTCCCAAATTCGGGATGATAGTAATGTTCATATTCAAGATAGGATTTTGATTTGATAACTAATTTGGGGGTGAAATAAGATTTGGATTTAGATTTGGATTTGGATTTGGATTTGGGATGGATAACTTTTTGCAAACATATCCGTTGTTGTATTTGAGTTTTATGTGGTCATAAAATAGGTAGAAAAAGTAAAAATAAAATGGTAAAAATGTTTTTCTATAATATTTTTTTTTTTAAGATGACAATTATTTTGGAACAAATAAAAAAAGAATGAAGAACAATTATTTAAAAACGGAAGGAGCATATAGTTTGCATTGAAGAGCTTATTTTCTTCAAAGAATATGTAAATCCTACACGACACTTAATTTTTTCAAAATTTACATTTGCAGTGATGCTCTTCTGTGGGTATCATAACCATTAATTGTTTCAAAATCTTCAACAAATCCAAACAAATCAAATTAAGAACCTTATCGTAATAACATTATCCTCACCAAAATTAGACTAACACATTTGACAAAATTTTATACTTTTCCATTTTTATGGACACTAGTATTTATAATTTTATACTGTACTACTTTCTTCCATCCAAATTATTGTAAATTATCAGAAAAAGATTCACACCAGCCAAGCCACCACTAATCTGAAAATTTTATACTTTTCCATATTCGGAATGATAGTGTCATCTTGTTCATATCAAGATAAGACTTTGATTTGGTAAATGGTAACTACTCCTTTCGTTTTGGCCAAAAAGCCCCGTTTGATAATCAAATTTTTTTTAAAAAAAAGGATATTTTTAGTAGTTCAGTAGTAGTAAAATGACACTTGCATGCCTTAATTTTATAAAATGAACTCTTAAATGAAATATTCTGATCAAGAAATGAAATAGTGGATTCTTTCTGGGAAAACGGAGGGAGTAATATTGAGATGGGATTTGGTTACTAATTTAGGAGTACATTTCAGTAATCCTTTATCTTTCTACTTTTGCAACTAATGTGGGTATCATCGTCAGCAGCATTATTTGTTTCAAAATCTTCAACAAAACACAAACTCAGATAATCCAAACATTCTCCCAAACAAATTAATTAAACAACAACCTGTGATCATTGTTTATAATCAATCCTAAACTGATGTTACATCAATTTGGGTATCATCACTCATCACCATTATTTATAACAACTCCTTCATCTTCACTCCACCTCTCTATAAATAAAGTCCCACTTGACCTATGTTTTCTCTTACAAATCCATCCACCAATCTAGAGAGAGAGAGAGAGAAAGAGAGAGAGCATGAACAATCAGGCCGTTGATGATCAAATGGCACTCCTTCCTCCTAACTATACTGGTATTTAAATTGTTCAAGTACTATATATATATATATATATATACCTAAATTGAATATTACCTACATTATAGCATCTGAACATATAAATATATTTTTCTAATACTATTTTATGTCGTAACTATGTTAATCAAGGAGAGGTAGCAGTGAAGCCGCGACGAAGAAGACTACGTAAGAAGAACAATGGAGAGGGTAGCGGAACTAGCAGGGGTTTCCAAAACAGGAAGCTGAGTGAGGAGCAAGTGACTATGCTTGAGCAACACTTTGCAAGTGAACATAAACTGGATTACGAGAGGAAGGATAGGCTTGCTTTGGAGCTTGGTCTTGATCCACGCCAACTCGCTGTATGGTTTCAAAACCGAAGGACTCGCTGGAAGAGCAAGAAGCTAGAGGACGAATACTCCACGTTAAAGAATCAACATGCCACCATCATCATCGAGAAATGCCGACTTGAAACAGAGGTGCGCGGCGCGGCTCTGCGCCCTAATTTCCACATGCATTTTTTCGGTTCTTTTTGGTGCTGAACGTAATTTTTAAAAAAGAAATCCATGTGCTTAACATGTTGCTAATGACTGATGAAAATACACTAAATAACCGTACGCTAAAATATGAAAATATCCTGACAAGAATGCATGTAAATATCACGTGACGAGTTTCCATCCAAAATTTAATGGAAACCACTGATTATTAGGGGCATTTACAAAAATGGCCAAGTCAAAGATGACTTGGTCATTTGTAGTCTCACTTAAAAAAATACTCTTTTATTATCGATAAAAAAATACTCTTTTAGATTTATTGATAAATCAACGATAAACCATGATTTATCAAACCAAGAAAATTCAACGCCAACATCCGAAATTGCGGTTTACAATCGGTTTATTTTGGTCCATTAACCATTAATAAACCAAGAAACCAACCAATTGGTCAAAGGCTATATATATTCATCAATCGGGTCAAATGGTCATATTTGACTAATGCCACGATCGATCTTTTAAGTGCGACAATATGCAAAGCACACGGCACGGCAGTAAAGTTAAATCAATGGTATTGTAGCTATACTAATTATTTTATCTTTAGACTAATCTTGATTTTGTTTGAAAAAAATGTGGGAAATAGCCATTGTTAACCACTTAGCCGACTAACAAAAAGCATATAGAAAAAAATGCATGGGCTATTGGGTGAGAAAAAGGACAAGCCCCATGTTGTCTGGTTTGATAACAACGGTCAACAGATAATGAGGAATCAACCTGTGAAATTTTGACAACAAAAAGGAGACCTGACCTAACCGACTCCCACATCAGACTTAAGACAACAAAGGGGTACACCAAACGAGTGTCCCGTCCGTACACAAGGTTGAAGAAGAGTGTTAATTGGTTGGTTCACAATCACAGCCTTAAATTCTTAGCATACTGGCTTAATTTCTTGTATCTATATGTAACTTGTACAGGTATTGAAGCTCAAGCAACAACTAAATGAAGCTGAAAAGGAGATAAAAATGGTGTTGGAGCGATCAAGCAACAGCCCGACTTCATCAATCTCAATGGAGCCATCTTCACTTGGAGAATTTGGGGTGGAAGTATTGGAGGACATGTTTTATTTACCAGAAAACGATTACACATTCATGGATTGGAGTGGCTTCTAAATTATGATCATATGTAAATTTAGTGCCATGTAAATAGATTAAACCCCATGCATCTAATATGTACCAAGTAGTGTTTTCAATACAAGTATTGATGGATTTTGTAAGTGACTGTTGTAATCCTTCCCTTGTATACCGTTTCCCTTGTTTGTACGCCAATACATATAGGCGTCGTAGTATGATGAGAAAAACAGTTTCGTCGTATTTTATATTGTATCAGAGCGGATTTCGTTCAAAAACCTAAACCTAAACTTAAAACCTACCGACCGTCTCTGTTAGATCAGAAAATAATGGCGAACCGTAATGGGGAGAAAGGTGGAGATGTTTCCACAACTTTCAGTACCACCACCGTGGATCATATGTCTCCGTACTACATCCCCGTGTCGGACAACCCTGACCAGATTTACGTCAGTGAAATCCTTCACGACGGTAATTATGGGGATTGGTGAATGATCATATGAGAAATGTGTTGTTTGTTAAGAACAAGATAAGGTTTGTCGATGGCTTGATTCCGATGCCTGATGACGGTTCGTCGGACCTAATATAGTGGAAGTGTTGCAATGCCATGGTCAAAGGATGGTTGAGCAGTGCCATGGAGAAAGAGATTCAGGACAACATATGGTACGCCAGAATTGCCGTTGAAGTCTAGAGAGATTTGGAAGAGAGGTTTAGGAAAGAAAGTGCACCATGTACATACGAGTTAAAGCGGGATTTAACATTGACGCCGCAAGAAAGAACAATTGTGTCAACTTACTACACAAAGTTGAGAGGACTGTGGGACGAGATACAATATATTTCTCATTTGCCAAAGTGCAAATGTGGATGCATATATCACTACTGGAATTTGAGTAAATAGCGATGGCAAATTTATTTTGGCGACGGTAAGGCGTCGGTATTTTTTAATTAGCGACGAAAATAATCGGATGCTAATCACTAAAAGCTTCTTTTCAGAATATCCTTTTTCATCCGTCGTTGATGCTATTCGTCGATAAGAATAATATTTTCAAAATATTCTTTTTCCGTCGCTAGATCAACAATTTCGTTGCTATCTTTTATTATGATATGTAAAAAAATAATGCTAACCAAAATTAAAATGATACTTTTAAGTTTTAATTTATGATATACTTCCTCCGTCCAGGATAAATGTTTCTTACTTTTTTATTTTTGGATGTTTCAACTAATGTTATTATAAACTTTTGTTATACAAATTTTTCTACCATTCTTCCTAATATATCACTTCATTTAATACTATCATTATTACATATTCTAGAGAGAGTGTAATAGATACATAATTAATGAGAAAAGAGTGTGTGTTATGAGTATTATTGCACAACTTATTTTACAACTCATCATTAATTGTATTTTTAATCTTTGTGTCTTGTTTTTAAGAATATTTATCCAGGGCGGAGGGTGTATGAAACAAATCCCAACTTCTCATACAACTTTATATATTTAAAAGGGTAAATCGTAGAATTGGTCCCTCGACTATAGATCGGTCACAATAATACTCTTAACATTTTTTTTGTCAAATTTGAGTCCTACGAGTATTAATTTTTCACAACTATAGTCCTTTTGATGATGTCGTTAAAAAAATATCGTTAAATTATCATGTGCCTCACACGTGCTTTAAGTAAGGGCTAAAAAGGAATTTTTCAAACATAATTTATATCACAATTTTCAATCTGAGTCCCTAAGTTTTAAAAAAAGAGCCAAAAGCCTTCTTCCCCAATTACACAACCCACAAATGAATTAAACTGAAGCAATTAGGAAACACTTCGTGTAAACGAAGCAACGAAGAACAATTCGCGTAACTTTCCGGTATTCCACCAGTGAACCTGTTCTGAAGCAAAAGCATTTCAGCCATCAGCCCATTCTTACACATGTCAGGTGGTATTGGACCAGTCAAGAAATTCTCAGAAACATCAATGAACAAAAGACCAGCCCAAGACCCAATTTTTTGAGGGAGAGTGCCAGTGAGCTTGTTTCTGTATACTGAGAATTCTTGCAAAATTTTGAATTTCCCGTGAAATGGTTTTCGAATACCTACTGATTCCAAGAATCTGAAGCTTGGATAGCCTACTGATTCCACCCGAAATTTCGCCAAACAAGTGATTATCGGACAACTCTATCCTTTCCAAAAAAGTAAGATTTCCAACTCCATCAGGAATTTGGCCATCAATACTACAGTTGGAAAGGTAAAGCCAATACAACTTGTCAAGCTTTAGTATTCCAAAGGAAACGGACTCTTATCAAACAGTACAGGTTGGCTCCTAAGCTCAAGAAAGTGAGACCAGTAAGATTTTCCAGTGATTTCCACGTAAATGAACCAGAAAATCCACTCTGGTTCAAATTCAAGAACTCGAGTTTCGTTAAAGAAGACAATTCGGGAACTTGTCCGGAAAACGAATACACTCACAAATCTTTTGGAGTGATTGAAGAGCACGAATTGAATCAAACGGAAGAGTTCCCGACAGTTGTTGGTTTGGATGCTGGAGGGAAAATACAGAGTGTGGAAATGAGACTTATGAGTTGGATATTTGTGTAACGTGTGGAAATGAAACTAATTGCTTACGTTTAATTCATTTGTGGCCCTTGTAATTGGGGAAGAAGGCCTAAGGTGATATAAGTTTGGTTTGGAAAAAAATCATTTTAACTTTTATATAATGTATGTGTGAGGTACATAACAATTTAATAATATTTTTTAACGATATCTATCAAAAAGACCGTAATTGTAAAAATTTAATACTCGTACGATTCAAATTTGACAAAAAATTATTAAGAGACTATCGGGTCCCGAAACTTATCGGAAACTTATCATGTTTAAGAGACTGTCGGGATCCCGATTCGTCGGGTCCCAAAACTTATCGGAAACGGGATCGGGAAAGAAATTTAAATCCCGAATTTTATCGGAACGGGATCGGGATGAGGGATTGAGGGGTATCGGGACGGGTCCCGTCCCGATTCCACCCCTAATGAAATGTTTGTTGCTAAATGTTTGTTGCTAATATAAAGACAGGATATAAACTTAGTATTAATATGGGGCTATGGGGGATTACATGATGAAACGTGCGTCCACACATGATTACCACTATGGTGACATATTACATATATAAACAAATATGGGAATGCTATACAAGGAAAGGATTACATATTTTACTACATATATGCATTTCCCTTATTTATGTAATGGAAAATACTAAGTTTCTCACCAGGATTACCACTATGGTGACATATTTGCCTTGAAGATAAAGTGCATGTGAGGTGCACATTCAAGATATAGTTGTCACCATAGTGAAAATCCTGGTAATAAACCTAGCAAAGTTGTTTTGTAATTACATATTTTACTAGTACATATTTAATTACATATATAAACAAATATGGTCTGCTTGATCTTAAACATGATGCAACAAATAAGTCTAACGGATTTAATTATACAATATAATCATTAAGGTCTTTTGTGTCTGAATCTATAAGCTGAGCATAAGAAATAAGTTAACTCCTATTCAAATTAAATGAAAGCAAAACAATAACAGAAGAAATTATCTTAATCTACATTTCTTTAATCTTGATCATTTAAATTAGCATTCGGATCTTCTCATCAAGAAAAGTGGATTTAACTGGTAAGGTTTCCAGGTGAAGAGGCTCCCACCCATCTTGCAGACCTCAACTTTGATGTCTTTTAAGTAATGTCACCAACACTTGGTCTCGTGATCAGAACAACAACAATATGAAGTTCTCATGGCCATCATTAGCTCACTGTCAAGGAAGTTTATGAAGTCAACTAACGGCGGAGCAAGACTTACTGAAAGAGATGGTGGTAGGACGAGAACTGAAAAACAAGGTCTCAAGAAAAACAGCAAATAAAGAAGATGACCAATCTATCTCTGGCATAAAATTCTCCGGAGGAAGTGGAATTACTCTCGAGTCCAAATCAGTACCGAATACGACTCCTTGATGCCATATACTAAACGAAACATTACCTCGTCTTATGCTTTTGAGCATTTCCCTCAACTGATGGAACCATGTATAGTTAAGCCGGGCATCGCCAAAATGAGGTATGTCTATATATGTCATTAATTCTTCTGGAGTGTTGTGGAGAGAGAGAGAGAGACATCATGTCACCATTGCAGTCAAATGTAAGCAAATTTGGAGCATTGATCTCGGCCTCCACTAGCTTCTTGCAGCTCACTAAGTGCAAGTGCTTAAGTGAACGACTTGAAAGTTGAAACGTTAACCCTTTCCAATCCACCGCATGTGTTAAGTTTCATATATTCAAGAAGGGGAATTTTTATATAAGTTCCTTCAGAAAATTGTCAGTGATGCTCACCGTCGCCAACTCTAGATGTTTAAGATTTTGAGCGCTGCCCACTTTTAATAAACAAGGCATTTGAGTTTACCAAGGAAATGAAGAGTTGGCGCAGCTTGAATGTCAACCTCAATCGCCTTAACAAGTGAGCAAATATCAACTACTTTGAGTTTACCAAGATTACTTACAACAAATTTCTTGAACCCTAAAACTCTAAAGAAGACAACTTTCTCAATCGAAGGGCAGCTCGAGAGTAGTTTCTCAAGCATCCCATCATCGATATAGGCAAGACGAAGATTTAGTGTCTTTAGAATTGAAACGGGAAATTTATTGCATTACTAGTGCTAGCAAAGTTTTGCGGAAACTCTTAAATCAGTCAAAGCATTGGCAAAAGAAAAAGAATGTTGGAGGTAAAGTGTAGGGTGAAAACTTAACTGTGAGTAAAACGGAGATATCGAGCTCTTTGACACCGTGATCTAGTGCTGTTTTTATCAATTCATCGAGAAGACGGTAAGCAGTTGTGTGTTTGACACGGTATACTAAAATTTCAAACTTGTTTATGCGTAAATTCTTCTGAGTATGGTACCTTAATAAAGTGTTGTTGACGAAATTGAAAAACTTACGCCTATATTCTTGGCTTTTGGGGGAACCAGCAGGGAAGTTGTATTCGCTGAGATAGAGAATAGGGGAGGTTGACCAAGCTTGTAGCCATGTCTTCGACAAAGCACTTGTTTGGGCTGCTTCTTTGTTGGACAAGTAAGAGAGTATTTGATGAATAATGGATTCGGGTAGCTCTGATATTCTGTCATTATTCTTTGCAGCTCTCTTCATTATATATCTACAGCAGAAAGAGGAAAAATATAAAGCACACAACTAACAATCTCTCTTATTGTTAACTTTCAATATCAGTACATATTTATAGTACTTCTAATGCTATTATGACAAGGATTGAAAACTTTATTCAATTGTACTCCCTCCGATTCGAACAACGAGTTCGCTATTCTATTTTGAGATTATAAAAACAATAGTAGTTGTGATTTTCCAAACAACTAATGTAATTTTCAATATAGCTTGTATAGAAGCTACAATAGAAGGTACAATGGTCAGAAAAATTAAAACAACGGAAGACTTATGTTTTTAAAACAGAAAATACGCACAAACAAGTACCAAACAATCTACAAGACTATACTTGTAAATCTAGTCTCATGACAAAAAATATTTCACTAAAAAAGATGAATTGTTTTACAAAAAGAATGTGAAATCACCAAATAAATACTCCCACAAGACAATAAGTCTAGGAGAGCAAAAACTCACAGAAAAACAGGTAAAGAAAACGTGGGAAGAAAAAATAAGCTTCCTAGAACAGCTAGGAAGACAAACAATTCCAGCAGTTTTCAATTGCATTGGAAGCTTCATTCAAATTTTGCACTAAACTGGAACAATGATCAGCTTCTGAAACTCTGAGTTTTCTTGCTCTGAATTTTCTGCTCTCTCTCTCTCTTTTTGTTCGCGTGTCTTCAGCCGCTGCTCATGTCCTCTATTTATATTGTGAAGGAGAGCTACACATAAAGAAGGAAACAAACTCCAATATGGAAAATGATTAGAATTAGTAATCAAATCAATTTTCTTATTTACTAGATTCTCTTACCAAATAGACAAGGACTTCAAGGCACGGCATTAGGAAGGATTTTTGCATAGATTTTGTTTCCAAAATAACTCCTAAGATTTAGGACCAAGAAACTCAAAATATAATGAATATTTTGTTTCCAAAAATTGCACCTAAACTTTAGGACCAAGAAACCAAAAATCTTTAGGAATATTTTGTTTCCAAAAATGCCTCTAAAGATTTTGTTTCCAAATATCCACCAAAATTTTATGACCAAGGTGAGAACAAGACCAAAATAAGACATGTCTATTTTGCCCTTACAATCTCCCCCTTTGTTGAACCTTTCTGGTCAAATCAAATGACAAGTGTTTATTCAACATCAATCAAACCATCTAATCTGCATTTGTTAGAAAATCTCATCTCCCACTGAATTTGTGCAAGGTATAAAATCAGAAATCATTTACTAAGTACAAATCAGGATATACCAATGATGCAATCACATGCATACATAACAAACATGAAACAGTTTATGAGATTCATCACCATCACCAGAAACAATTGATCTCTCTTCCCCTATTTGACCGGAAAATGAAGAGGGAGAAACAATCTTTTAGGAATTCTAAAAATACAAGATTTTGAAAAACACAATTAAATGTTCATCATGACTTGATCACACCCCTAGCAATAACTGAACATCTCATATCCAGATTCAATACCTTTTAGTTCCACACAAAAATTAAACATCCACTAAATATTTTTCAACATGGAATTTTTTAGAAATTGATTTGCACATTTTGATTTTAGGACAAAATTCACTAAGCTGATATCCTTACTAACAATGCATATCCTAAAATTTTATGCCTAAAATTAACATGATGACTAAAAGCTAGGCAAAATAAATAATGCAATCATACATAAGTACTAAAGACCAGATCAAAGGCGATGAAGTTCCTGATGCAGCTGCATTGGGAGGTGCATTCATCAATAATAAATTTTGTGCAATTTTTGCAACTTTTGTTTTCTCAACCAGATTTCTCTCCCAAGATCATAAATATTTCATAACAAAAATCCATATGTACTTTATTTCCCTAAGAATATAGCTCTACGTACTTTATTTCAAACTATAAAAACATGTCACTTGGAACCTTTCACAATATTTACCAAGGGAAGTCACTTTGCTTTTGATCAACCCATAAAATTCAAGGATTCATAGTCCCAAAAGAAAGGTGCCACAAACCTTGTTCATAGGTAACTCTTTTCCCTCGGGTAGCTTTCACACTTTTTCTTTCAAGAGTATTCAATTTTCTCAAGATCAACCTATGAGAACTTAAGTTCCATAGTAGCAAGATAAAGTGCTATAACCCTTGATTTTTAAAGGTAGCTCTTTCCTTTGTGGACTTAAAACATGCTCAAGAGCTGCAGGGGAAGAGAGGGAGAATCATCACAATTGATTTTGAATGCAATTCCCAAGCAATAACAAAAGCCACAAACATGTGAGTCAATGATCTAGAGTGTCCACTAAATGCAAAATGCAAGTATGCCTAATTTTTTTTTTTAAAAAAACTAAGTGTAAAGTCAGATGACACACATAACACAATAGATATCCAAAGATTGGAAAATTTCTCAAAATCAAGACTCTTGGCAAATATATCAGCAAGTTTATTTTCAGTCCCAACATGTTCAATGCAAACAATTTCTTATTAAACCATGTCTCTAATAAAGTGGTGTCTTATATCAATGTGTTTTGTTCGAGAATGTTGAACTGAATTTTTGTGCTATACAAATTGCATTGGTGTTATCAAAATACAAGGTTAACACATCAATGTGTAGCCCATAATCTTTGATCATTTGGAGCATCCATAAAAGTTGTAGAGTTATATCTAAAAAGCAAGCAATAAAAGCAACAAGGCTTCTCTCAAAAATATTTTGATAAACATGCTAATTTGTGATAATCAACCTTACCTCTTCTCCTTGTGTATATGTCATCATGAATATTACCTATCACTTGAGAGATTGGATGGTCTTTCTGTATACGGCTAGGAATATCATGACTTCAATCAGTTAGGCTTGATTCAGTTTCAGTCTGTTCACGTTTAGTTTCAGCATCTGGGGAGTTTCTAACCAATGTAGCTTTCGATGTAGCAGCATCTGGAGCTACATTCGGAGCTACATCCTGAACTGCATACTAAATCTCATTTTCTAAATTTCCAAAACTTGCAGATTCTGTATCATCTGGGGCAGGAACAGTGTCTGATTGTCTTTTAGGAACCCAAACTTTTCTGAACATTTTTGGCCGATGTGGCTTCGGATGATGTTGCACTTGGTTACGAACTAGGTAAGCTTGCCTAACTTATTCCTTATAGACAGCCTTTTTAAGGTAACAAAATAGCTGAATATGTCCAAGTGTGTGACAGTAGTGGCATACAAAATTTCTCTTTCTTGTTTTGGGTTTTTCAAAGAAGTTTGGATTTTGAAAATTTTGTGTAGTCTGTTTTGGTTCAGTAGACATACCTTCACCTTCTTTGACAAACGTCTTTGGCCTGAATCCAATACCAGACTTACCAGAATTACCAAAGTTCAACATATCATCCATTTTGTGTTGGCTTGAGTTCCATTTTGCCATGGTTTCATTGGCTTTGAGCAGTTCTTCTTTCAGTTCTTCAAGCTCCACATCCTTCTTACTCATCAAACATTCTAGCCTTGTGATACACTCCTTCTGATCTTCATTTACCTTCTTTAGCAAATCATTTGTCTTTCCAAGCAATGTAACTTGAAGAGCACTCTTTTCCCAATCCTTATACAACTCCTTGTAACCTTCCAGCATGTCTGATTCTGATTCTCCACCATCTTCTGTGACAGAGGAGTTAAAACAGCAAAGATCTTCCTAGCTCCTGTCCAATGTAGCTTCTGATGTAGTTTATGAAGAAGCTACATTCGGAGGTACATTGGCCAAAGGACTTGCAAAATCAGATGGAAAGTTGTGTACATCAGTGAGAATGATGAGATCGCTTGGATCTTCATCATCACTATCACTCAAAGTAGCAGAAAAATTCAAACATTTCTTTCTCAAAGTATTAGCATATTGATTAGCATAATGCCCAAACCCTTGACAAGCCCTACATTGAATAGAATCAATATTTTTACTTCTAGATGTAGGTTGTTTAGCAAAAGGATTGGTAAAAGATTTTTCAGGGGTTTGAAAAGAACTTTCTTTGGGAGCAAACTTGCTAGGCTCAGTTTTGAAAACAGTTTTGGTGATAGAAGATGGAGATCTGTTTTGTCCCTTTGCTTTCAAAATATTTTTAAACTTTGTTGTTAAAAAATCCATTGACTCTTCACCAAAATCAGATTTCTCAATCTCCTTATGCAATTCAATCAATTCAGAAGAGATATCAACAACAGAAGGAAAAACAATACTTTCCACAGAAGGAGTAGAAGATGATGCACCTTTGTTTTTGTTCTTAATTTGCTCATTGAGGTTTAACTCAAAATTTTGTAAAATGTCAGCTAGTCTTTCAAAACCAATTTTGTCAATGTCATGAGCTTCCTCATTGGTGATAGAATCACCCAAAGCACAAGAAATTTTGCATAGCATTAAATCTTTACTAGGCAAAGTGCGCCTAAAATAAGGCATAATACCATTTTTGATAATTTTGATCAAACACATTGAAACAAATTTAAATTTGTTGTTTTATAAAACATTTGTCTATATTTGTAAAATGATCATTGGTTTGATAGAATCACCCAAAGTAGCGATTAGATATATCAAGTAATCGGGAGTTTTAGCATAGTAAGACATAATATCTTCATCTTCATTCATTCTAGTGTTCTCAAATTGAGTAGTGATCATTCTAAGTTTTGAAGCACGAACACTAGCAGAACCTTCACATAAGGTTTGAAAGGCATCCCAAGCATCCTTGGCAGAGTCATAATTTGCAATAACTCTGAAGGATGTTGGCATCTAAGGCCTTGTATATGATTGAAAGAGTCTTAGAATTAAATGAAGCAGTGGTTCTATCTTGAGTGGTCCAATTTGCCTCACTAGTGAATTTAACATCACCATCATTATCAGTGGTTTTGGGAGGAGTCCAACCATTTAGAACGGCAAGTCACGCTCTTTCATCAATTGATTTGATGAAGATACGCATCTTAACTTTCCAAATATAATAATTCACGTTAGTCAAAGTTGGAGGACGAACAACATTCTCATATTGAGAATCCATCATGGCTACAACCAGAATCAACTCTTAGTGGCGTCAAGAGAAAACTCTTATACCAATTTTAAAAACAATAGTAGCTAGGATTTTCCAAACAACCAATGCAGTTTCCAATGTAGCTTGTATAGAAGCTACAATGGAAGGTACAATGGTCAGAAAAATTAAAACAGCAAAAGACTTTTGTTTTTAAAACAGAAAATACGCACAAAAAGGTACCAAACAATCTACAAGTTTATGCTTGTAGATCTAGCCTCATGACCAAAAAGATTTCACTAAAAAAGATGAATTGTTTTACAAAAAGAATGTGAAATCACTAAATAAATATTTCCACAAGACAACAAGTCTTGGAGAGCAAAAACCCACAGAAAAACAAGTAAAGAAAACGTGAGAAGAAAAAATAAGCTTCCTAGAACAGCTAGGAAGACAAACAGTTCCAGCAGTTTTCAATGTAGCTTCTGATGTAGCTGCATCGGAAGCTTCATTCAAATTCTGCACCAAACTGGAACAATGATCAGCTTCTGAAACTCTGAGTTTTCTTGCTCTTAATATTTTGCTCTCTCTCTCTCTCTCTGTTCGCGTGTCTTTAGCCGCTGCCCATGTCCTCAATTTATATTGTGAAGGAGAGTTACACATAAAGAAGGAAACAAACTTCAATATGGAAAATGATTAGAATTAGTAATCAAATCAACTTCCTTATTTTACTAAATTCTCTTACCAAATAGACAAGGACTTCAAGGCACTACATTAGGAAGGATTTTTGCAAAGATTTTGTTTCCAAAATAACTCCTAAGATTTAGGACCAAGAAACCAAAAATATAATTAATATTTTGTTTCCAAAAATTGCACCTAAACGTTAAAACCAAGAAACCAAAAATCTTTAGGAATATTTTGTTTCCAAAAATGCCTCTAAAGATTTTGTTTCCAAATATCCACAAAAACTTTATGACCAAGAAAGGTGAGAACAAGACCAAAATGGGACATTCCTATTTTGCCCTTACATGGATGTTTCATTTAAACATTCCTCTTTAAAAAGTTAAGGCATAAAAATGTCATTTTATTATTAATGAACTACTGAAAGTATCATTTTTAAAAAAATAACTTTCAAACGGGAATTATTTGTTTGGAACGGACGAACCCTTTCGTTCCTAAATTATACTCATGTTTTGATTTTTGAGTCAAACGAGTGTTTTTCTAATGCAAATTTGGCATGTATATATTTTAATTTTTTCAAAATAATAAAAGCATGTAATTCATAAGTACTTTAAAGATACCACGAATTAAGTGTTTTATGATTTTTAAATTTTTAAAAAAATATACGTCAAATTTGAATTAGAAAAATACTTCAATTCACTCAAAAAAGTCAAACAATGAGAGAGTACTAGAAAAAAAAAACTAAACTCAAATTAACTTATTGGACTTCATTTAGAAACCAATATAAAACCATAGAAATACAAAGAACCATTTTCTTTTCCAAGTTGCACGGACCGGGCGGTCGGCTCTTATAATCTATGGGGTAGTACCTATGTCAAAACTATATTACCTCATTGCTCAACATAGAGCCATTAATCCACGAGCTGCTAACGGTCTCCTCCCAAGCTACATGGAATATATTTACGAGATTGACTTAAGTTAACCTCAAGAAATATATTTTTTTGTACAATAATATAAATATGGTAACTAAAGTGATAAAACTCTAACCTAGGAGAACACGCCTAGAAGGAGAACACGTCTTCCCTCTTGGCTGCTCTATACTCTCTCTTTTCTATATTCTATCTCACCAAATACTCTCTAGTCTCTAGCCTAACCATCAAGAGGCTTGTATTTGCAGTGTGAACTAGAAATTGATATTCGTGTTACATGAAGATCGTAGTTCAAGCAGAAAGTCTTCCGCTTCGCTCAAAGTTCAAGTTCGCACGAGGTAACTCATGATTTCTCTAAGATAACAAACTTGATTGGTATATATTGATATATAACCTTCAGTTTATTCATATTCACATACCGAACAACATTGATGTTCAATTACCTTCAAAATATTTTTAGGGTTGTACAAAAGTCATCATTTGGATGTCGAAACGATCTCTCATCTAAGAAAGGTTGAAATCCTGTTTCCACTCACCATGTCTCCAACCCCCCAACAATCATTGACCTTAGCATAATTTAGGTACTCTATGCAAATAATATGTGCTATGCATTATTAGTGTTGTCGGTTTGCAATTTTTCAACCAACACAATTATCATGAACTTTAATACTTCTTCCGTTCCGGACAAAGAATCACCATTTGAAAGTCAAACTTTTTAAGAAAATTATTTTTGAAAATAGACTCTTTAAGTGAAACGTTCCAAAATGAAATAGTTAACTCTTTACCCGGATCAAGAGTATAATTGTGGTGGAGGAGAGATAAGAATACTCGTATTCATTATTTTGATAAGAATACTCATATTCATTGTCATAAGATTAGTTCATTATAAATGTCGCGCTGTTTTCTCACTGGAAGCTAGCAATAATCTGTCATCACCTTCCTTGTGTTACACCCCCGATCACGTTAACTAGACAAGTGGTAGTTTTTTGTTTTTGAATGATCAGTGATGAGCTAGGGATGTTCTAGGGAGGGAGACATGGCGTAAACAAAGGTTAGACAGCATCAAGATGCAAAATTCATGGAGATTCCTTGTGTCTCCTTGAGCACATGAATATATACAGAGTTCATCATCAAATCAAAAGCTAACAGCTGAACAGAGCTTATCTGCATTTGATCTCCTCTTGTGTTGGAAAAGATGGCTCCATGTTCTTCAAGCGAGAAAATGTGTTCTATGATGACCAGTTTTGCTAGCTGCATCCTTCCAGAACCGCATGAGGTCTAATGGATCACAGAGAATAAGGATGTATATGATTCAGGTAAATGGAATTTGGATATCTTCTGGCAAATTTATTTCATCCCTTCGACTTTGTGCCGAAAATGACACTTAGCCACTGAAGAAAAGAGCCATTTGCCCAATGGGTTACTTCCCAACTGGTTGATTACCCTTGGATTGTATTTGCTCTAGTCTGCAAGAAAATGTGGTTGCAGAGAAACAGGATGATGTTGGAACCTTCATTCTCATTAGCCTACAGAAGGCTTTCGGCTTTTGCCATCAGAAGGAGATTTCTTTAATTGGGGTGGAGAAAAAATGAACACAAATGGATACTCTAATCACTAAACGAAAACTCCACAAAGATTTCATCCTTCTCTTGTACCTCTGTTTTGAGTTTGAAAGCAGATTATAGTTCTTGCTCCAAGCCTCCAACTATCCCGCCCAACCTTACTAGGAAGAACAGAAAACAGAAATCTCATGCTTTTGGTTATTATTAAAACCGGAAGGAACAGGGCAAAGACACCATTCGTGTGCTGGCAACATTTTAGTTGAAACTACCATGCATGCACTAACAGATGATGATTAATAAGGGCATGTGAAAATATGAGTAAAATAATGAGGAATGAGGTGGGGATATGGTGGGAGGGAGACATTGCATAAACATAGCTGATTCCCATCTCGATTCACGTTTTTACTGATTGATGGTTGGGGCTGTTCAGATTCCTTGTGTCTCCCTGACCTCCCAATATATATTGAGCTGATGATCACCAAAGAAGGCAAATAGCTCAAACACATTTGCATTTTTGACCTTCCCTTCTATAGATCAAAAATGGCCTCAATCTCTTCAAACAAAAAAACTTCCTGCCATGCTCGGTCTATCAGCTTGACATCTACATCAAACCAACTCTCCCAATTCGATGAGCAGTTGTGCAGATTGCACTCTGCTTCTTCGGTATCAATTGCCCACAAACTAAATGATCTTAAAGAGTTATACTCTTCTGTTGACAATTTGCTTATATTGTCAACTACCCAAAGAGCCTTAGCCCAAGGATGCCAATACGAGTTGGTCAATGAGTTGTTGGATGAACTCCTTGGGCTCTTGGATCTGTGTAGCACTGCTAAACATGCCTTGTCGATGACAAGAGACTCTGCGCAAGAACTTCAATCAGTTTTGCGCAGAAAAAAAAGTGATAATTTTGGGCTCGTGAATGCTGCTCAAGAATACCTATCCCAGAGGAAGAAAGTGAGGAAGGCTATCCACAAGGCCATAAGAGATTTGAAAAGTTCGGGAGTTAAAGGCTTGTCTTCCATCAATAAGAAACAAGAAGACACTGCACTCTTTACTATGTTAAAAGAGGTTGAATCAAATACTTTCACGGTGTTCATATCGATACTTTCCTTCATTCTTGGAACAAAACCAGAATCCAGCCCAAACGGGTGGTCTTTGGTCTCAAAATTGATGGGATCCAAGCACATAGTATGTGTTGAATCATTTGAAAGAAGTGAGGTTGAGAAGGCGGATACTGAAATATTGACCCTTATCAGTCAAAACACTAAGAAATCTTCTAGCATACAAGTTGAGGATACACTGAAGGAGCTGACACAATTGGAGTCGAGCCTTCAAGATCTTGAAGAATGTTTAGAATGTCTTTTCAGGCACTTAATCAAAACTAGAGTTGCCCTGCTCAATCTCCTCAACTGCTAGCTAACAAAAAGCATCATGACATTGATAGAGCCATTATATATAATACCCCCTTCCTAACATAATTTTATGATACATGCTTGTACACTTTGAAATAAAACTGTATGAAGTGCTTCCGCAGATCATTAAAGAAAATCTCTCTTTGCAACTCTGCTATAGTGATGATTGCTTAAGCAAGTTCTAAAAGCAAACTACTCTTTCGGTATTAATATTCCATAGTCAAAAGGTTTGGAAATTCTGGTCGTCTCCTTTACCTCAACGGCTCATGGTCCAAATGAAAGTAAACCAACTCAACAGAGTTAATTTGCATTTTACCCCCTGTTCCTAGTCTCTCTGTGATAGTTCTCCATTTTACTTGCTTGAAGTTCCATTCTAACACTAGAATATTTCCACTCAAAATTTGTAGTTAATACAGAATCAGACATCATTCATATCTTTGAACATTTTTATTTTATTTTATTTTATTTTTAAGTTAGCATAAGTCGGAACTTTGCAGCGAAAAAAGTGATTTCAATGCCTTGGCGTAGAACTAACTTCTTTCTTACCAGGGGTAGAGTTACCCATGTTAGAATTTCAAAACTTCCATACTGAATACAGATGGCCAAAGCATTGCCCCAACTTCCAAACACATTTTAAAGTTAATCATAGCAAGTTCTACTTTGTTACCCATGTTATAATTTCAAAACTTCCATTGGCCAAAGCATTGCTGTGACTTCCGAACGCGTTTTAACTTCAACATAACCCGTGAAAACAAATTACCCCCTTTCTTGTAATGCAGAAAACTATGTCAAAGTTTGACTTCTAGTTCTTAAAGACCTCTGTGGAGATGGCAGGAAAAACCGCAGTCCATCCATGAATCATGATGGCAAAATTGCAGTTGATAGGCATTTTTCAGTTAATTATCGAGAATTGTTCAAGCTCAGACAAGGAAAAAATGATATCCATATTCAGTTGCATTCAAGAATGCACACTTGGATTTCCATTGAACAAAGAAGCTATTTTATTTCCTCAAATAAACTCTTCACCACAGTATGACAAGCTCAAATAATGATCATACATGGAGTAGTCAGAATTGAACATAATTCTACTATCAAATAATAAATACGAACATAAAATGCAAATCTAGCTAGCAAAATCCATTCTATCTGTCAATCTCACCTCTTCTCGCCGCATAAAGATCGAGCAGCCTGTAGAGCAAAGTATGTGAGAATGATGTCAGCTCCAGCCCGCCGCAGACACATCAATGACTCCAACATGACCTTTTCCTCATCAATCATTTTAAGAACACCACCAGCCTTGATCATTGAGTATTCACCAGACACCTAATTCCCAAAAAAGAACTAATAATTAAATTCACATAATTCAATAACATCCTCAGGCATCAAGCTGAGACAAGAGATTTGAGGGGACAAAAAGTCTTTAATTCTAAATACTTGATATAAATAGGCAAATGCTAGCAAGTTTCTTAAGTACATAAGTTATAACTGATGTTCTAAAGTTTTTATAAGAGAATTAGGAGATCAATTGCACCAAATTCAACTGTTTGAATAATTGAACTTGGTTTTCTGTTTCTTGTTTATCAAACTTGAGAATTACATACAATGGATTAAGTTATTTTTGTAAATATAAACCTAGCAGATCCATGTATGATACTTAATGTGTCCTAGGGTACACATCAGTAAGAACCTTCAATTATAAAAATTCTCTGTCTGAGAATAATCTACCATCTTTAACCCAACAAGTAGAGATTGTTTCCTGGTCTGAACAGGTAGCTCCTAGTGCAATGCAACAATTTTTCATTGCTTCTAGGCTTGGCAGTAACTAATGTTTACCATATATTACAATGATGATCGCAAATGAGTAAATTTACTCCTTATGCTTGGTTAGCTTCCCTGGATATGGCTTCCTGATATTGACTTCCTGAAAAGAACTTCAGGAAAATGAAAACATTCTACTTTCCGATGTTTGGCACACTAAAAATGACCAATTACAGCATTTTATGGGAGGAAAAATAAATTCACAGCAATATATATACCTCTTGGATAAAAACTGGATGAATTATTTATTCCGTTTTCAGTTTTGGCAAAAAGGGAATGAAATAAATTTAAAACCGAGAAAAACCAGCGTAGGAACTTTGTATCTAAGACTGAAATTTGAATTTGTCAAGCCAAGGAACCATATTCTGAAGTTTCATCATCCATATTTTTTTGAAGGAAAAAGAAAGTGTTTCAATATATATATATATATATATATATATATATATATATATATATATATATATATATATAATATCGAGGAGATATACAAAATAAAGGAAGACCAGAAGCAATTAGTGAAAAGATAAAGATAATTAAATCCTCCACATCTAAAATATCTGCAACTACGAAATATTATTAAACTCTAGATCTAAGCAAAAATAAAAGAAGAAAACAAAGCTGAACACATATGCTATATAGATCTGATAAGGCAATTGATGGGAGAGAGATAGACAGATTTTGAAGAAAAATAAGAAAGGAAAGAGAAAGTGAATGATGAAGAGATGGAGAGGTAATGTACTATTAAAGAATTCAGAGATGACTGAGACCAAGTTGTGTGAGAGAAGAGTCGTTGCCTTGCAAAACGATTTACAGACCATGAGGTCGATAAGTTGTCTTACCAAACAAAATGGGGAAAACATTTTAGTTTAGACCATATTCTCCTATGTTATCAGACACCAGTAAATTTCTGCACGAAAAATGGAGCCTTAATGTCTAGTACGTATACAAAGAAGATCTTTAAAAATCAGGTACTGACACTAGGAATGATTCTGTAATCAGTCTTAACATTTGGAATTACAATGTTCATCAATATTCAAGAGTACTTCACTCTTTCACTGATATTTGGTGCATTGAGCGGTCGTCAAGAGGTTGTCATCAATGTGCAAAATAATCAAGTCCCAACACAAGAAGTTCAGCCAATGACTTAAGAAAGGCAAAGAAGCACAATCTCTTAGGAAATTTTTTTTAAAAAGAACTTGAAATTCTTAAGAATAACAATCTAGATATGCGCCAACATCTGTGTTTGACTGGCAAGGGTGAGAAGCGAACAAGAATCTAACATATGTTCTTGAAAACAATTAGTTTATTCGCAGAGAGTAATCTGATGGATGTTTATCAAAACATTCCATATTTTTTTCTTTTTTCAAATGAAAATCTATTGACCAAAAAGAGTGAGAATGCAGAGGAGAAGTGGCAAAAACGTGTGGACACAGTATAATAATAGCAGCTCCTTGGTCCCAGTGACATAAGAAATGGGCAATCCGTACACGCATTCATTGTTAAAGCCACGATATTGCTAGGAAAGCCGCTGTCTTTCAATAGATATGCAAACCAAAAAAATTTACTTTCATCCAATTTACATATCCAGGAAATCTATTTGTTGAATACATCATTCCAGTATTTATTTATTTATACATTTCATTTACATTTTTGGTGTGGTGTGGTGTGGGAGGGGGGGCGGTTAACAAAAGCAATGTTATGCAGCAGACAATTATATGCTTTTCTTTTTACATTGACTAATACGAGTTCATACTTTTAGCTAAAACTGCCAAAAAAATTATGTTTGTTTGCAAGGTTACACCAGTTTATAATGTCAATCAAAATAAGGGGACTTCTAAACTAAATTGTGACTTCAAGCTTGAAATGAGAAACAAGCTGTAACCAAGCCATCTATGCCATTTCAAGGGAAAGATCTTATGATTATGGTAGGCAAAAGAGAACACAAGATCACCTGATATGCAGCAATTGGCAAAGGCGAGGTATCACGGAGAAGCCTTATAATATCCAAGTAAGGTAGACCTGGTTTCACCTGTCACCAAATTAAAGTTGTGTTAGAGAACAGCAGGTGCCACTCTATGCATCTCACAAACAATAAAAAGAGGAGCAACACAAACCAGAAGGATATCAGCTCCTTCAGCCTCATCTGCACGGCACTCAACTAGAGCTTCTCTATAATTTGCTGGATTCATCTGATAACTTTTGCATACATGGCAAATTGACATGAAAAAGTGAGTACCATAGCATTTCTTCAATATCCAAGGAGATTAACATATTCAATATAAAAATTTAAGAGCTACATACGTTTTCTTGTCTCCAAAGCGTGGATTTGAGTCTAAAGCTTCCCGAAAAGGGCCATAAAATGAGCTGGCATACCTGTATGATATGTAATTCAAACATATGCATAAAAGGGACTAGCATAATCAAGCACTGTATAAAATGTTGGCTCATTTGTGATGACAAAATAACCCTTGTTCAATACAAACTTCTATCGTATTGTAATTGAACACAATAATTGGCGGATTGAGACAAAGGCTGAGTTGAGTTGAATTGTCGGTTCCATGCAAAAAGTCCCCGAATCTATTTTGGAATGTTTCACTTAAAGAGACCACTTTCAAAACTTATGCCTACAATTTCCACAACTTTTTAACTTTACCCTCCACGTATAATATAAACATATTGAATACGTTCAAACATTTTTGTATTTATAACTCTAATGATAATTATATATCCCTTCATTATTAGACTTTTTAAACATGGACTCCTTTGGGTGGGAATGGAGGGAGTAACGAACATGCAATAACAAGATAAGCCATGCTCAATAATGACACATTGGCCAACATAATAACAAAAAAGGTGTTGGCAAATGTGAAATGACAAAGACCACCCACTCAAAGTAACGTACAATAATTGGCAAATTGGATTTTTTTTGTTTTTTTTAAAGAGAAGTGACCAAAGGTCTATTATATGCAGCTTTACCCCCACACGCAAGCCAGAGGTTCCACAGTTCCATGATTCAAACCCACAACCTCCAAATCACGAAGGACAACCTTAATTCTGCATTATGGTTCGCTCTTATTTGCCAAATTAAAATACACACATAAGTACTCCCTCCATTCTGCTCAATGTGTCTTTTTCTATATTTAAAAATCAACATGGCATATATCAATTAAACCTTAAACATGAATTTATAATGTTATAGGTAATACATTTCAAACTGAAACAACATATAAGATTCATGAAGCCTCTCATAGTTATCAAATAAGTCCGCCCGTCTATTAAATTAGGCATCTGTCTAGGCGCTCAACATGTGCATATATCAATTTCCTTGTACAATTATTTTTGCTATTTGTATTACTTGTTCATATCAATCATGATGATTTTTTTTTTTGATAAGTAAAGAGTAATATATATCAGGCACCAAAAAAGGAGGCACGGTATACAAGACAGAAATATTATATAACAAAAGACCTATCCACTATATATACAGAAGAATCCCCTGATCTAGGAACAGCTTCTAAGCACCAAAATCTAAGAGTTCTGGAGAAAAGCTTCCTTGATCCAATTCAATTAATTTTATGTTCCAATTCAATTAATTTTAGTTTAAACAAGATATAATTCTCAGAGGAGTAGTGATAGGCATTCAAATTCTTTGTCCAATGTTCTCATCTCAATCTAGGTGGAATGTATGCGATTGGTTACATATCACATCACTTAACATGCGATATCACCCTTTAACCATCACATGTTTCAAAACTAGATTGGGATGAAAAATTCGGACAAAAAAGTTTTGATCCCTCTCACTTTCCTTCACAGAAAGGATATAAATAAGAATCTCACCAAACGTGTGTGTGGTGTGTGTCTATGGAGCAGTTTTCAATGGTTACTTTCAAAAGTAACCATTGATGGTTACTTTCAACATTATCCCTTGGATCAAAAATAAATTGTGAGATTTATTGATTAGTTAGATAATGCAATTAACGGTTTGTATTCTTTTGATGTGAATTAATTGCATTATCCAACTAATAAATAAATCTCAACCTTATATTTTTTATCCAACGGATGATATGAATAGTAACCCTCAATGGTTACTATTGAAAGTAACCATTGAAATCTTCCCCATGTGTGTGTGTGTGTGTGTATATATATATGTGTATGCACATGAAAATTCTATTTCAGAACTGACACACCCTTTCCTTTTGGTTGAAGTGCATGAAAATAAAACCAAAAACAGGAGCATGAAAGTGTGAAAATAAAAATATTCATCAAAGCAAAAAAATAAGCTTAATAATGAAGATGATGGAGAAGAAAGAAATTTATCAAATGAACAAATATAGAAGAAATGAAAGCAGCTTACTTGGCAGTATAGGACATTATAGCCACATCTTGAAAACCTTCAGCGTCAAGAGCTGCCCGAATAGCTCCTATGCGACCATCCATCATATCACTGGGACTTACAACATCTGCTCCAGCTCGAGCCTGCAGCAGAAGGAAAAAAAGCAATATTGAAATCACCAGTGCTGAGATCATAGGAGTACAGTGAACCAACTGCATCTATGAGCTATAAATCGGCAGTTTGAAAATTAAGAGGATTTCAGAGGTTTCTGAATCATAAAGACCTCATCAAATAAACGCATTCACCTTCCACAAGAGTCGGCTTAATAATTCTAAAGCTGAAATGGTTAAAAATGACACCAACATGTCTCATATATTGAGACGAAAGTATGTATAAATATAATTCTAGAAATTTATTGCATCATGAACAAGCATTGCATATTACTTCGTTATCGGATAAATTTGACAATTACCTGTGAAACAGCTTGCTTACATAACTGATACACAGTCTCATCATTCATTATAACTCCTGTAAAATCCAAAGACATAGATAAGTCATTGGCCTTCTCCTGCAACTTGACTTCAATTTGCTTAAAATAAGCAAGAAATAAAATGCTTTGAACACTAGCATGTAAAAATGTATTTTCCTGATAACAGGAACCTTAGACAACTTGATTAAATTTACAGAGGATGGGCCAACAATCTTATAATCTTATATCTCATTATTTAGCAATCCTACCATGTTCTATACAATCTATATAAAGTTACATATTTTCTATTAACTACTTCCTATACACATTCCTTTTATATACATCAAGGATAAGAGTTGATCTGCTACTTCCTATAAAGTTCTCTATAGAGTCTACTGTCCTATAAACATTTACTTCCCTGAGAGGCCATGAAATGTCAAAAGTTGAGTTATTCAATCGTGAGCTCACACATACATACACAAATGCATGAAACAGCTTGTGAAGAAACCTTGGTAAGATACTAGAAGACTTCATCTATTTCAAAACTGACAACATTGGGAGAACTCAAGCTTGGGCAAGAATGAATGAAATTTCAAATGACTTCCCAAGAAGCCAAAACAAATCTTTCCCTAGAATCTAAGAAAACTTAAAAATCAACTTCCTGAAGAAAAATTCAGTGTTAAGTATGGTGTACCATCTTCTCTGACAATACCATCATGCCCGTCTGAGGAATATGGATCAAGAGCAACATCAGTATATATAACCTGTTGACATACACATCAGATAAAAACGGCATAACACAAAATATTCCCCAAAGAAAAAAAAAAGAAACAGTAAGGAAATATAAATTATGAAAACCAGCATCCCAAGTGTACAGATGAAGACTTAAATATTTCAACTTACAAGATCAGGGTATTTGTCTTTCAGCAACCTTATAGTCCGAGGCACTAACCCATTGTCGTTATACGCTTCATCTCCTGTTGGGGTCTGAATAAGCAGGAACCAATTATGTCGCATCAGTCATGAAACCAAATATAAGTTTAGCTGGTAAATGACAACCTTCAATGCATCAGGAACTTTTGGGAAGAGAACAACACTGTTTACACCAACATCCCGGGCCTTTGCCACCTGCATCAGAAAACCCTTACTCAGGATACTATCTGCAGTTCACATATCCACCTGAGTACATGATCTAATTAGCTTCATCCATCTAAAAATATAACAGCATCTTATGACTTGCTGATAGACTACGGTGAAGCCTGTTGAGCAAACCACAAACGACCAAATATTCATAATGCTAGAAGAAAACGCCCATCCAATATAAATACTTGGATTGACCAGCATGAGGTTGCAGTTTGCAGTGAGGGCAATACCACTGCAATCCCTCTATGAACCACTATAGCAGGACACAACAATTCCACTGAAGGTTCTACAAGGACATAAAGAAAGCCAAAAAGAAGATGAGCAGTACACACACATATATATACATGGAGTCGTGGACAATTTTCGCATACCTACTGCAGGCCAGAAACAATTATTGAAGTTAGGTGGTTATAAACTTGGATGCTTTAATATATCTTATCTAACTTTATTTGGGATGACAAACTGCCAGAGAAATATTAAATGAATGCTGCTATCACAAACAGAGCCACTATAGTTAGACACAATCTTAGTTCATAACGTTTTCATACATATAAACAAGCATCTGTAAAATCATTTTTTAAATGGAACACGCTGCAAGTAAAAGAGAAACAGGACTTAAAGAGAGCTTACTAACCTCTTCAATAAGTCCATGCCTCCACCCAAGTCTATAGCAGCCAGGCATGGCACCAATAGGTGTGTCCTCTTCACCTGCAACTCTTGTAAAATGAGACATGTATCACAAAGACCATGAGAGACGCATAAGAGAAAGACAGAAACGTCAATACACTACTTCCAACCTTCATGAATGAAAAGTGGATATACAAAATTTGCAGGGGTTAAGCTCGTTTCTTGAAAAGCAGATCTCACTGCTTGTGATTTTCGATTACGACGAGGGCGCCGACTAATTGCCTTCATTATACAAACAACATCACCCGTAAACATCAGGCAGATTGAAGTATGTGCCGCAATAATACCAATTAGATATATGACAGAAAAATTGTTTCTTCTATTTCAATATATTTAATATCTTAAATATTAAACAGTTCACTTTCAAAATTAGCCTACAAATAACCATGACCCGTCAAATCTCTACCATTATGAAATGGGCATCATGAGTTTCAAACTAAACAAGAGACCGCTTCCCTTGGCTAGCCTCCATAAATAAGACAGAAGACAGAAAGGAGGGGGAGCAGAGCCATACACATCCCTCACTCCGACCTCCACCCCCACCGTCTGCCACCACTGCCACCACCCCAATAAAAATCCTACACTTTCTTGTACTCGAGTAGTAGTTGTACTTGTGATTGGAGAATGAATAAATTAAGGATTTTAAAAGAAGGGCAAATTAAACTGCTGCATTTCACCTATCATTAGAGAAATTAGTTAGACAAGGATCACTTGGGTAGATATATGATCAACTTACTCGATCACAATCACAACGTACGATTGGTTCAACACAGTTCAGCACTGACAGTAGTTGAAAAGGCACACATCTAAGTAACAAATTTAGCAGTACTAAATATGATCAATGTCCTTATTAAATAAGTTACAATAAAAAAAATCGTTTTTTTTCTTCGTTTGTTTTCCATAGCATGAATCCAGCAATGAAAGTAACCAAATTAAGGGTAACACACGCTTACAAGTGAAGGTACGGAAGGAGTTCCGGTAGGCGCTGCCGGTACCGGGGGCACGGGAGGCGCTTCAGGGATTTTCCCGGCGACGATAGCAGCTTCACATTCCTGATCGCTCAAACCCAACTTTTTGATGGGACCATTATCCCTGCTCTCGCTCGCCCTCACTACCAATCGCCGACCTGGCACCGTCATCACAGAAGGCCTAACTGAAAAGAAACTCTGATTTACAAATGATTTCTGGCAATCCAAAAGCTTAATTGCCCCAACAGTCATAGGCACATTAACAGTAGTTGACATCGCCATGAGTCTGTCTGCACCAGAAACAGCATTCGTCAAAGGAAGTTTGTAGAAGTATAAATGATTAATATCCAAAGCTTTGCCGGAAACGTTACCGGTAAACCTTATCTGAAGAATTTGGAGGGAAGCGAATAGGGCGAGGATTCGGAGAAGGCGGAAAGTGATTTCTGACAGAGTAGTAAAGGTGTCTTCATCTTAAAATCTATCTGAGCTTTAAGTTTCACTGTCGTCCCCAATTGTTTGTCCAAATTACTTTTTTCTTTGGTACGTTAATTATACTTCTATATCTGAGTATGTTTCACTATACCAATTTCATCGTTTGGAATTAGAATTAGAGCATAGAATTCCAATTATGTTGTTTGGGATAGAATTAGAATTGAATTATAACTAGTTTTACACCGGTGCGTTAAACACACGATCATGTATTTTTTTCAATTAATTTATACTCAAACGAAACAAAGAATAAGAAAAACTAAAAAAAAATGTTTGAGGCAACTACTTTCTATATAAAAAAAAAATTTTGTTTTGATTTAAAAATTAGAGACTTGTATATTTAAGATATGAGAAAATAAAGTCAATTTTTTAGAAAATATAGACAACTTTATCCTTCACTAAATCTTAATTGTAGCAATAATTTTAGAAATAGTTCTAAACCTAGCATTGTTATAAATTAAAATATGGTGAATATATGGTCATATAGTAATTACATTATATGAAAAGTAATAAACAATTAAAAGAATATATTACAAAAGAAGAGAAACTAATTATAAAGAATTACATCGAAAAATAATAGCATTATGAAAAAATCTAATTGTTATCGTGATATTTCAATAATCCCCCATTTACTAAGCAAATAGAGAGGAAGAAATGAGAGGAAAATAGGAAGCCTCAACTGGCAATCTCTCTTATTCTCTATCCTTCTCAGGAAATATCTCTTATTCTCACTGGTGATCTCTCTTATACTCATCGTCGACACCATAGTACACTCTCTTCCTCTCGTTCCATATCTCGCTCGATCCATCTCTCTTTCTTTAATATTCAACTTTATTCTAAGGGAAAATATTGATTATATTTTTTCGGTGATTTTTCATTCGGATCTAATGAAATCACATAAAAATATTTTGTTTAGTTATTTCGTATAAAAAAATGTTTTTGACACTCGGATATACTGTGAATTTGATAATATTTTTTATACATTGATTTTTGTTATTTACTTTTAGATAAATCTCTAAACTGGTTTAATCATTTAGTATTCTCGAAAGGTGATTTTTTCTGGTGATTTTTATTTCATACTACTTCGAATTTGTCAATGGTTTTTTTACATCTCAAATTTTGGGTATTTCTTGTTTTACTTGATTTTTTTAGTATAATATTTCAACATTTGATAGGTTCATCTTGTGAATTAATGCATTTTCATTAATCATCATTTACAATGTGTTGATTTATTTCTGTTTGTTACAACCGAGAATTGAAAAACTGTGCAAATTTGAATAATTGATGGTGAAAGTTCCAATAAGTTTTTGAATTAATTAATTAAAGAATTCATTAATTGTTTCTTGTTAATAGGAGTTTCTATTTTGAGAAACAAAGTTTTGGCGGGATTTTTCCCTATATAGACCACCCTGCTTTTATATATATATAGATTCTATTTGACCCAATTCCGTAAAATCAATTCTATGATAAAAGTTAAAAAAAATTGGTTATATATTATTTTAATTATTTCTTCTTTATATCTAATTTTTAAATTGAACTATAATACTTGAATTATTTTATAAAAATTACCAATTTTGAAAAGTGTAGCTTTTAAGGTTTTATGACAAAATATGTTAGTATATCATAAACAATTTGTCATTTGTCTGAAATTATATGCGCTATCAATTTTTTTAACATTAATGTAACTTTTATTTATATATATTTACTTGTATATATTTTAATATCATTTTTTAATACGAGAAACATATCAGTGAATTTAAATTTTATTGAGACTCCAGAGTAGAGAATCTATAATACAAAAGAGGTCAGCATGGCACGCTTACAGTTGACTTGTGATAAAAGGGGTCAGGATTTACTTTTTTACGGTTTTACAGTTTTACAGTTTTATGTTTTACAGCAGTTTAACAATTTTATGTTTTACAGTTTTATAGTTGCAAAAATTTGTATTTATGTTTTTTTCTTTTTAATTGTTATCATAATTAACTTAATTAATTTAAATTTTTTCCAACCCGTAATTTCGTATACAAATTAAAAAAAACATAAGTTTTGTAATTTGAAATATTTTTTTTTTCTTCTTAATTGTTATCGTAATTAACTTAAGCAATTTAATTTTTGTCCGGCCCACAATTTTGTATACAAATTATTAATTAATCTCTCTATTCCGGGCAAAGAGACCCCGTTTGAAAATAATATTTAAGAAAATAATATTTTTAGTTGTTCATTTCTACAATATCTGCTTCATTTATTGATAAATTTTCAAACTGGTGTTGTGCCATCGGCACGGGCAAGAGTACTAGTGAGAGAAAGTGAACCTCAATTCCATTGTTTATAATTGGAATTGTGGGCTTCAATGTAAATTTTATTGTTTATATCCAGAAAAAATATTATAGTTGGAGTTGAACTGAAATTCTTAATATTTTTATTCTATAAATTGATTTTTTTTTCTCCAAAGGTAAAACATTTTCAAACCTAAAGACTCTTGATTTTCATTAATTTTTTTATTTCTATTAATTTGCTTATACATTTAGATTTTTAATTGAACTCTACATGAGAGCCAAACAAAATAATCTTAATTTTAATGTTACAAAATTATGATATTCAATTCTACACATCGAACTCATAATCTTTATGTTGCAATCATTTGTGTATTTTATTAGTACTAAAGTTTTAGCTATTGTATTGATATGAATATAGGCTCCGTGCATCGCACGAGTGTTTTGATTACAAATTTCTATGATTAACTTCAATTTTTATTGTACAAAGTAAACTGTTTTGGTCAAGGACATGTCACTTCGATATCAATTTAAAGATGTGTATAAAAGTTATTGTTTTTATTAACATAATTTTCTATAATTTGTTTTATATGCATATTGGACTCGTGATTTTTCATATAATTATTCAGTTATATGGTTATCATTAAATTTTATATTGTTTTATTTATATCAATATTGAACCGTACATTACATAGTTGTGTTGTAGTACATATAAAAATAGAAGTACATAATTTTTAGAAATTTTCCGCCAAAACTCACTTTTCAAAAATGGAATCACTTATGTTCTGTTTATGTCAAAAAAAAAAAAATTGAAATTGAATTTGAGAAAGGTCATTTAATGATATTGACATAAACTATTTCAATTGAGTTTATTTTTTTTATTTGGAGAATTAAATTCGAAAATGACATATAAATGGCATATAACTAATTACATACCAAAATCATATAACTATTAAATATTACACAAAAATAAAGAAGAAATTAAAATTTTAGGCAAGCTATTCATAAGTTAGACAGATGTCATGTACATATAACTAATTACAAACAAAATCAATATATATATATATATATATATATATATATATATATATATATATATAATTCGTAAAAATGGTATTTATTCAAAAATATTGAATATCTAAGTATTATTATAAATAAAAAATAGGTGAATAAAAATACTCACGATCGTTTTTAATAGATCTTGAAATACAGTTCTATAATATTTAAAACAAAAAACAAATAAAAATACTCATGGGCCTGACTTTGTTTGTTTTTTAGTTCGGTCCGTCTTAATTTAAATTAGAAAAAATTACAAGCCGGTACATCTTTTAAAATATGTTTTCAAATGAATCGACCTATTTTTTGCCCATATCTTTTAGGTACATTTTGGGACGAAAGTACGTCTCTGCCCCCTACCAGTTTGTCCCACCATTGCAGCCTCTTTCCCCCAAACCCGACTTCATCTCTCTCTTTTCCTGCATCCAGCAGGCCCCGTATCTCTCTCTTCCATCTATCTCTGTTCCAATCGGATCATCAATGAATGACATGGCTGAAATTAGTATGTTAGTTATATTGATGATGACAACTCTTTACAACACACACACACACGAAAACAAACAAAAGCGGACTAGACCACTAGATCTACTTCCCCAGATCTCCTTTATTTCCCCTCACCTCATTTAAAAAAAAAAGGACCGCGATTCATCTTTCCTAAACCCAACCCTAATTCAATCAATCGCATTCCTGAATGTTCCCTGCTCAATTATAATGTCTCCTAATCCCATGAATAGATTATTGTAATTTTCCATTAGATCAGAGGGAGATCCATCTTTATAAATTAAATAAAATGGGGGATTTTCGAGTCTGTTCAAGTCGCCAACGACGACGACGATGAACAAGACAATAACAGAGACAACGAGAGAAGAGAATTTAGTGAATATCATGACAGTTTGTTGAAGAAGGTTTTCGAACATGAGCCTGAAATGCCTCCTTGAGTAAACAAACCCGGCAAGAATGGTGAGCGACAGAGATAGTGGAAATGGCGGTGTTGGTGACGGGGAAGAGAGGTCCTGATGCCAAGCCTTGGCATCAACCTGATGCCTAGTTTGTCAACCTGATGCTTAGATTTGTCAACCTGATGCCTGGATTCAACATTTTTGAATTTTTTTGGTCTTCCTGATCCCAAGCCTTGGCATCAGCACTTTTGAATTTTTTTGGTTGAATAAAATGTGAAAACAGTCCTGATGCCAAGCCTTGACATCAGCATTTTTTGAATTTTTTTGGTCTTTATTTTTGAATTTTTTTCGGCTTGAATAAACTGTGAAACATCCTGATGCCAAGCCTTGGCATCAGCATTTTTTGGTTTTTTTTAAAAGCCAGATCATATTTATCTTCATTAATGGCATTTTTGTCATTTGACACCCAATTTGTAGTTATATGAAATGTCCAAAAAATTGATGGACCTAGATGAAAAGATGTTTCTAAAATTGTACTCACTTGAAATATGCTCTTTAAATTATCACTAGATTTTGTGTCCGTACTTATGACACGGTGTCATTATGAAACTTATTCAATGTATGAAGCGGACAGCATGCAAATGAATTGATGTATGCTTGGAATTTTATAAATATCAGATGAATGCACACTACTCAACTGAAAAGAAGACAAAACTCAATAAACTAAACGAAAAAATACATTTTATGATGGTTCATTACAAATAAGTAAGAATATCGGGAACTTTATGTCATGTTCAAATTAGAGTGACATTTTTTTTTTGTTAATTCTTTATGTAATTGAAAATTGAAATGTAATATACTCCGTATAAGTTATGTTGTTGAAAGAGATACATGTTTTTTTTTTGTGATTTCAATTAAATAGTCATATAAAAATTAAGATGCAATTTTTTTTAATTACATCGTGATCACGCTATTTTGGTGGTGACCTTGTCTTGTTGTCCACATATGAGGCAAGGATGAGGTGGCGTCCACTCGTTCGTCTTTCTTGGTTACCTACACAAAGTAAACAACAAATACCGTTAAGGAGTCGGGGCGGCCCGACTAGAACCCTCCGGTGTGAGAGTAAGATTTCCGGTGGGAAATGGGTAATAAATGTGCCGTGATATTTGCTTGATAAGAGGTTGTGATAAGGGAGTTTAGATATCTCATAAATCACTTACCTTTACAATAAATGTGTGTCCTCTATTTATACCTGATATTCCTGTCGACGTGGCGGCTGGTCATTGGGGAACACATAGCGGCGGTCATTAAATGCGTTGATGGTCTCTGTCAGAAATAAGTGGGCTGTGCGTTTATCAGGGAGTTGGTGCTTGCGTGTAGCGGTTTTACCAAGCCTAGGGAGGCTGTTTTGTCAGGCTGAGTGATGATTGATCTAACGCCAAGGGCGAGCGGTCTTGTGGTGAGGTGTTTGCTACTGCAGAGGCCGAGGGTACTGGGGACCGATTCAGTGGCGAGGCCGAGGGTGGTGGAAACCACTCTAGTTCCTGGGGCCGAGGGCATTAGAAGTCACTCTGACTAGCCGAGGCCAAGGTGGTTAGGAAAATGTGGGTCGCCTGCATTTGCTCTGGCTCCGTGAAGCTCGCTATCTCGTGGACCTACGTTTCGGGCTTCGCTACCTGGGGTTTCTAGGTGGGGCCGGTTCTTGTGCTGAGGATCACTTCCTTGGTTTAATCCTTTCAGTGGCCCCCTACTTTTTGGCCGCTCGACGCCGAGAAGACCAAGAAGTATTCTCTTCGCTTGGTGGTGAGGTCGGTGTCGAAGCAGGCCGAGGTTGACCGCAGATTCAAGTCGAGGTCGATGCCGAGCTTAACGAGATTGATGGAAGCTTATGGGCGTTTTGGATGTCCGTCCAATCAGACGATTCGCCTTTTCTGCCGTCACATCATTAAATGAAGGTTTTGGCGGCTTCTTGGTTTTTGTTTTGGGCGGCTTTTCGAATTTTGAAATGCTTTTAATGCCGCTATTTCTTCCCGGATCCAGAGAAATTAATGTCATGCGGTGTCATTTTGGGTTTGGCTCAGGAAAAAACACGCGGGTTGATGGTAGCCCAAAAGTGTGATAGAATTAGCTGGTTTTATGATTTATTTTAGAGCAAAATATTACACTTTTGGTTGGTTTTTGTGCTGATTATGATGTAGGTTCAAAGGCAGTTGCAAAAGAGGAAAGTGCTGGAATTCAGGCAAAGAGGGAAAACTTGGGATGTCATATGGGCACGTGATATTCACATTTCGGAGCTGAGCTGTTAGCTAGTTACCGAATTTTCGAAAGGCACTGCTGACGCTAGAAAATACTGTTATTTCTGTCTAATTCAGTTTATGTATTAAATTAAATACTGATTTGCAAGTAGTGGGCGGTTTTTGGAAGTTACCGGTAGTTTTAAAACTACCAAGTAGTGGTTTAGTGGGAGAGTGGAGTAATATTTATGTATGTATCTTCTGAACAGAAGGGGGGGAATTCGGCCAAGGAGAGGGGAGATTATTCAGTGAGTAACTTGGGAGATAGAGAGTGGGAAACAATTGTGAGGAGCAAAGTGTAAAGAACTAGTGTTCTTCTTTGAGATTCATTATCTGCTGGGAACAAGTAATTTGGTTTTTCTTGTAAGTTGTTTTTAATTATGTTTATTAGCTAAGGTTCTTCTTCCAGTCAATGAGAGATTAAGTCTCAAGCTTTTTATTTCTGTGAGATCTAATTGATCTAATTCTTGTGTGGGTTTTGAATATTTATTTGTTCTCCGTTTTACACGTAGGAAGAATATTGTGTCTCATTAATGTTTAATAGCCAGAATATTAATTAGCATAATATTCTAAAGCTAGTTAACACCGTTGATCCGTAATTGTCCTCGGCCTTAACAAAGTGGCAAGTAATACACCTTTTAGGCATCACAAGCATAATCGGACCGTATTACGGGAACGGATAATCATTGTTACATGTTATTGCTTTAATATGTGTGGCTTTGAATCGGGTCTCTCGCTTCTTAATGCAACCGAGTTATTAAATCTTACGAGCGTCTCGGAGGTTGTAACTCGGTTAGACGGTAATTAACGAGCGTCTCTTGATTATCAATACGGTAAGGAGAGATTGAGTGTAGGCGTTTGTCGACACTTTTAACCGGTTTATTTGAAATCCTACAAGATATCTTTGCATCGATGATCATAAATAAAATGCGAGACGAAATTTGTTCATTGGCTGGATTTTAATTTTATTGAACTAAATTAAGAATTATTCTGATAGCTTAATTAAAGTTGTTTATTTTAGTTAATCGCCTTTAAAATTAATAATTTTAGTTAATTTAAAATTCAAGTTGTGTTCTATCATTTCAATAAAATTCTAAAAGGAATAATTTCGATGTTCCTCAATGGATACGATCCCGACTTACCTTATACTCGTATTAGGGAAGTAGGTGAATTAATTTTTGACGCTTTTGACATTCGTCAAATTTTGGCCGTTGTCGGGAACGGTTCGATATTTATTTCTTCGTTAGAATTTTATTGTTGTTTTGTTTCTTTTTATGCCTCGATCTTCTCGCATGTGAAAATTGATTTATGATCCGAGATTGAGAAGACAAGAAGAAGATTAACAAAACAAACTAAGCTCGCCGGCAAAAAGATAGTTCTTCGCCGGGGTTGAAGTCGACATTTGAACTGGCTAGTTCGAGCGATTCAAGTGAAGAAGAGCTGGAAGAAGGAGAGCAAGTGAAGGAGGAACAAGAGGAAGTCAAAGTTGAGGAAGTTGGACCCCTAGCCGAAATGGCGCACCCTCATCAAACTTTGAGGGAAATGGCTACACCTGACGTGAATCGCCCACCCTGGTATCACCTTTCCTAAGTAAATGCTCCATTTGAACTCAAACCTGTTCTCGATCCAATTGCTACCCAAGTTTCATGGATTGACGGACGAAGATCCGCACAAGCATCTGATGGCTTTTCATCTAGCATGTTCGAGTCAAAGGCCGCAAGGAATGACTGAAGATAACATGAAATTGAGGGCTTTTCCTTTCACATTGGCGGACAAAGCAAAGGATTGGATGTTTGATTTACATCCGAGAGCAATAAGTACATGGCCCGAAATGAAGAAGAAGTTTTTGGAGCGATTTTTCCTCATTTCAAGAGCAAGCAAATATTCAGAAGACATTTATGAATAAGGCAATTTGTGGGAGAAACTTTGTACGAATATTGGGAGCGATTTAAACAATTGTGTGAAGTTGTCCTCAAGACCAAATTTCGATCTTGCTAATCCAATATTTTTATGAAGGTTTATTAATTGCAGATAGGAACATGATTGATGCTGCGAGTGGGGGAGCTTTCATGAACAATACATTGGAGGAAGCCAAGCGATTAATTAATGATATGGCCGAAAATGCTCAAGAATTCTGACAAGGCAATCGGAGGTTCCAAGTAAAGTGAATGAGGTAAATGTTTCTTCTATTGATCGTGTAGACTTGACACTCTAACTTCTGTTGTGGAGAAACTCGTTTCAGGGCAAATTCAGCAAGTTAAAGCGTGCGGCATTTGTTTGAACGTGGGTGATGCAGCAGTCGCACTTGATTATCTCGACCGCTTGGGACAGGTGCGCGGAAAAGGCATAACTTTTGACTCGGTGGAGTTACGGGCCCGCAAAGATATCAAATCGAAGCTCTCGAAAAGACGGACAAAATTAACCAAGCTAAACTCGGTTACGAGCTGTTTTTAAGGCCAAAAAACGTCATTTAAATAGGGTTACGGGCCTTTGAAGTTTTTTATTAGTTTTGGGCTTTTTTTGTAATTTCGACAATTTATTGCTTTTAGGGTTTTGAGCTTATTTAAACACTTTTAGGGTTGTCTAAGAGGCAGTTTTTGCCGTTTATGAATAATACACTTTTCCCCAATTCCGGTATTCATTGAATCAACGTGAATTGATGCCTAGATCGCGGGTAGGTTTGCAAACCTCAACAGATTTAGAAGATCATTACCGGTAGTCGTGGCGCGATCTCAACAGCTTTTGATATTTATCGCTTCTCTTAATTACCTTCCGCTACATCGCTTGGTATCGAGCCGAATCTTCCTTTTCATCATGGTCGGCGGCAGCGGAAGCGCGGCAAAGAACGTGTGGAAGAAATCTATGAGCGTGATGAGGCAGCCAACTGGAACAACGGATCTGGACAGATGGCGGATGCGAAGATGGAGCAGATGATGTTGGTTTTAACCGAGAGGATGGCAGAGATGATGGGAAACCTGCATAGGCGAGGAACGCCGGAGCCACAAAATCGAACGAATGTGAAGATGGCATAGAGGCGGCATGATGGGGGAAGACGATGGTGGGGAGTTCTACGAGGGCATTCCACTGTGCTCGCCGTAGAGACCACGGCCCCCCGCAAGACGTGAGGCGATGGGAGATGGGTATGCGCACTGAAATACCTGAATTTCACGGTAGCCTTCAGGCGGACGAATTCCTTGATTGGTTGGCAACTACGGAGGAGATTTTGGAGTTTAAGCTAGTGCCGAGAATAGACGGGTGGCTCTTGTCGCAACTAGGTCGGGGATTCGGGCGACGGCTTGGTGGCAACAATTAAAGACCACACGCAATGCACTGTAAGTCAAAAATTACGATTGGGAGAAGATGAAGAAGCACCCGCGTCGCGTTTTGTCGCATAATTACCAACGGCTTTTGTACCAATGGCGTAACTTGGAGTGGATCCAAGTCGGTGGATGATTATACCACCGATTTTTATCAATTGTCGGCTAGGAATGATGTTCGTGAGACGTAAGAGCAATTGGTGGCACGGCACATTGGAGGGTTGAGGGCCTCGATTCAGATACTCTTAACATGTTAGACCCCTCTGAACAAAGGCAAGATCGTAGGCTTTGGTGATCGAAAAACAAAGCGACGACGTGTGAGTTTTGGTGGGGGTAGTACCAGGTGAATACCACCAACGCATAGCGAGCGGTGGCGAACGACGTGTTGTTCGGTAGTCGGCCGTAGGGGGCCGCAGCTATTAAGTGTTTTGCCTCGCGGGAAATTGGGCATAGTGCAATCGTAGCGCAAGAAGACGCAAGAGCATCGTTGTCAAGTCGAGGAGAGGTGAAGACGACGATGTCGTAATCACGTATAACCCGATGTTCGATGCACCTCAAGAAGATGAAGAGATTGTCGCGGTGACGTAGGGTCGCGTTGGTAGTGCGGAGGTCGCATTTTGACACCTGGGAAGTACCGACGATGACCGTTGCGTAGCAATATTTTCCAGCCAACGGCACCATTCTCGAGCAAGGTCCGCCGCTTCGTGATTGATTCGGTAGCCGTGGAGAACATAGTTTCTCGGGAAGCAAAGCGTAAGCTAAATATGAAGATTTAAAAGCACCCCAAGCCCTACAAGCTTGCCCGGCTCAAGAAAGGAGGAGAGGTAACTGCTTTCGAACGCGCCTTGCTTTTTCGATTGGGTCAAAATATAGGGATGATGTGTGGTGTGATGTAGTAGCTATGGATGCATGCCACTTGTTGTTGGGACGACCTCGGCAATTTGATAAGAGGGTGGTTCATGATGGATGGGCCAATACTTATAGCTTTGTAGCGTATGGGACCAAAATTACGCCGTACCTAGAAACCTGGTTGATGTGAAACCCGATTCACCAAGACGCAGTAAGAGCTTGTCAATCTTTAATGAAGAATTATAGGAAGGTGAGACGATGTTTGTGTTGTTTGGAAAGGAACAACTTGTGACCCTACCAATCCTGAGCCCAGTATTCATTGTTAGCGCAGAATTCTCCGATGTCTTCCCGGATGAACTACCCGAGGGACTCCCACCCTCCGTGACATACAACACCATATAGACTGTTCTGAGCAAAGACTACCTAATAAGCCTCACTACAGATGAGCCCTAGCGAACATGAGGAGTTACGAGACAGATGTAGAGTTGTTGGCGAGGGGCGATTACGAAGTATGAGTCCATGTGATGTGTCCGCCTCGCTAACGCCAAAAAAAAGATGGGACTTGGCGTATGTGTGTGACGAGGCTATCAACAAGATTATCAGAATCGTTCCCAATTCCGAGGTCGATGACTTACTAGATCGATCAACGGGGCCATTATCTTTACAAAGTTAGATTTGAAGAGTGGGTACTACCAGATTCGAGTTCGGCCTGGGGACGAGTGGAAAACAACATTTAAGACCCGAGAGGGGTTGTATGAGTGGCTTGTAATGCCCTTTGGATTGTCTAATGCGCCGAGCACCTTCATGCGAGTGATGAACCAGTTGTTGCGGCCCTTCATTGGTAAGTTTGTAGTGGTTTACTTCGATGATATCCTGACAGCAGCCAGAAGAACACTTGCAAAGACGCTCGGGAAGTCCCGATGTGCTCCGGGAACAAGCTTTTATGCAAAGAACACGTAAGTGTGTGTTTATGGCTTAAATGCCTCAGGTTATTCTTGGGTTATGTGGTTTCAGCCTAAAGGGTTACAGTTGATGAGGCGAAGTGGCGGTGCAAAACTGGCCCCGACCAACCACCATCACTGAGGTTCGAAGTTTCCATGGTCTGGCCTCTTTTTACAGGCGTTTTATTCCCCACTTTAGTAGTATTATGGCACCGGTGACTGAATGCATGAAGGGCAGTAAGTTTCAGTGGACGAATGAAGCAGAGGAGGCATTTCGACTAATTAAGGAGCGCCTTACCACGGCACCCATTCTAGTGTTACCAGATTTCACACAACCTTTTGAGCTACACACTGATGCTTCAAAGGTCGGGATTGGGGCGGTGTTGAGTCAGCATGGCAGACCAGTAGCATACTTCAGTGAGAAGTTATCAGGCGCTAAGACTCGCTATAACACTTATGATGTCGAATTCTACGCAGTGGTGCAGGCTATCAAACATTGGAGGCATTACCTGTTCCATCGTGAGTTCGTCTTGTACACTGATCATGATTCCTTGAGACACCTTCATCGATAGGACAAGGTCTCTCCACGACATGCACGGTGGGTTGCCTACCTGGAAAAGTTCACATTCGTTGTTAAGCACAAGGCAGGGGTCACTAATCGGGTCGCAGATGCTTTGAGTCGCAGAAGCAACTTTATGGTTACCATGAGGGTTGAAGTGCCAGGATTCGACTCCTTCCGTGAATTAGTCGCTGCTGACCCGTACTTCATGACAGTACTTCAACACATTGAAGAGGGCCGCCAATCTGACTTCTTACTGCATGACGGGTTCTTATTCAAGGGTAATCAGCTTTGCATTCCTGAAGGTAGTCTGCGGTTGAAGATAATTCAGGAGCTCCATGGTGAGGGACACGTTGGCAGGGATAGGACATTACAGCTTGCCCAAGCATCTTACATTTGGCCCAGTATGCGCAGAGAAGTTGAGCGCTACGTACAGCGTTGTCGGATTTGTCAAGTTTCGAAAGGGGCTGCCACCAATGCCGGTTTGTATATGCCCCTTCCAGTCCCTTCTCAACCATGGGTGGATGTTAGCATGGACTTTGTGTTGGGTCTACCCCGAACACAGCGGGGTAATGATTCTATTTTCGTGGTCGTGGATCGTTTCTCCAAGATGGTCCACTTCATTCCCTGCAAGAAGACTACAGATGCTGTCAATGTTGCTCAATTGTTCTTCCGTGAGATTTACCGCTTACATGGGTTGCCTACGTCCATTGTTTCGGATAGGGATACTCGGTTCCTTAGTCACTTTTGGCGCAGCCTATGGAGAATGGTGAATACGCGACTCAATTTCAGCAGTGCCTACCACCCACAAACAGACGGGCAAACTGAGGTCGTCAACAGATCGCTTGGTAATCTTCTACGTTGTTTGGTTGGGGAGCATACTAAAGGTTGGGATCAGAAACTGTGTCAGGCAGAGTTTGCTCACAACCATGTGGTTAATCGAAGTACAGGGTTCAGCCCATTCCAAGTGGTTTATTCAGTTCAGCCCAAAGGACCGCTTGACCTATTGACTCTGCCAACCAAAGGGAAGGTTCACAGTAAGGCCGTAGACTTCGTGGAAGGGCTGGTCGATGTTCATCGATGCGCCAGAACAACCTAGAGGCAAAGAACGCCAAGTACAAGCAAAGATCGAAGCGCAGTGCATGTTGAGTTCCAAGTTGGGGATTTTGTATGGGTCTGTATTGACCAAGGATCGTGTCGGGCGTATAACAAGTTGTCCGCCAAGAAGATTGGTCCGTGGAGATCATTGAAAAATCAACCCCAACGCTTATCGCTTGAAGTCGCCAAGTCACATTCAGCATCGCGGATGTGTTTAATGTCAAGCACTTACTTCCTTTCATGGGGACTCGCCTCGATGATGATGTTGGTAATTCGAGGTCGAATTTTGTTCACTGGGGAATGATGCGAGCCTCGCACTTGATTATCTCGACCGTTTGGACAGGGTGCGCAGAAAAGGGCATAACTTTTGACTCGGGTGGAGTTACGGGGCCCGCAGCATATCAAATCGAAGCTCTCGGAAAGACGGACAAAATGAATCGATCTAAGATCGGTTACGAGCTGTTTTTAAGGCCAAAAAACGTCATTTAAATAGGGTTACGGGCCTTTGAAGTTTTTATTAGTTTTGGGCTTTTTTGTAATTTCGACAATTTATTGCTTTTAGGGTTTTGAGCTTATTTAAACACTTTTAGGGTTGTCTAAGAGGCAGTTTTTGCCGTTTATGAATAATACACTTTTCCCCAATTCCGGTATTCATTGAATCAACGTGAATTGATGCCTAGATCGTGGTAGGTTTGCAAACCTCAACAGGATTTAGAAGATCATTCTTGGTAGTAGTCGTGCGCGATCTCAACAGTTTTGATATTTATCAGTTTCTCTTAATTACCTTCCGCTACATCAGTGGGTCATCCGACAGATATGTGTCCAACATTGCAAGAAGAACCCAAGGAATTGGTAAATGCTGTTGGTGGATTTCAAGGGCAGCAACAAAGGAAGTATGATCCATACTCTAATAACTATAATCCGGGGTGGCGCGATCATCCGAATTTGAGTTATGGCCCAAGAAACCCGAATTTTTCACAGCAACAAATTCGGCCTCCATTCCCTCCCGTTCAGCCGATTCAGCCTGTTAATACTCCAGGGACTTCACTTGAAACTTTGATCAAAAGTTTGGCGGATACGGTACAGCAAGATCGACAGCAAACTAAGGCTAGCATCAAGTCTTTGGAGGATCAGATCTCGCAATTGGCTGTATCAATGAGCAAAATGGAAGTGAACCAAGGTAGATTACCGTCTCAAGTTGAAAAAAATCCACGGGAGAATGCGTGTGCGGTAACTCTTAGGAGTGGTAAAGAGTTATAGGATTTTGCAAAAGAAGGTGAAACTAGCAGCCACAATGATGAGAGTGTACAGAAGGAGAGTTCAGTGAAGGAAAAAGCTGGAGAATCAGATTCAGAAATTCAGAAAGTAATTATTCCTCCACCTTTTCCAGGAAGATTGGCAAGGGAAAAGAAAGAGCGAGATGACAAGGCAATCTTGGATACTTTTAGCAAGGTAGAAATTAATATTCCTCTTTTGGAGGCTATTAAGCAAGTGCCTAGATATGCCAAGTTTCTTAAGGAGTTGTGCACGAAAAAGATGAAGTTGCGACAGGATGAGAAAGTGTTGGTAAGTGAGAATGTTTCAGCCATGATTCAATGGAAATTACCTTAGAAATGCAAGGACCCAGGTATGTATACTATTCCTTGTATTATAGGAAAGAAAAAAGTTGAAAAAGCCATGCTTGATCTAGGAGCATCCATTAATGTCATGTCCTTATCTGTGTATAAAGAATTGAATTTAGGCCCATTGCGAGATACAAGAGTAATCATACAATTGGCAGATAGGTCTAATTCTTACCCCAAGGGTGTGGTAGAGGATGTTTTGGTGAAAGTGAATGACTTAATTTTTCCGGTGGATTTCTATGTTATAGATATGGATGATTCATGTTCTCCTCATCCTTCTCTTATTCTGTTAGGGAGACCATTCATGAAAACAGCAAAAACAAAAATTGATGTAGATAAGGGTACTTTGACACTTGAATTTGATGGCAATGTGGTAACTTTTAATGTTTTTGATGCCATGAAATATCCAAGTGATTCGATGCATTTTTCATGTGAGTGTCATTGATTCGTGCGAGATGAGTTTGAGTCTAATGTTCTTGATGATAAATTGGAAGTTGTTCTTATGAAAAGTTTGACTGATAAGGATGTACCTTTTCAAAACAATGTTGAAATGCAAGAGAGTATCATGGCTCTTTATTCCACACCTGAAGTTACATCAAAATCAGATTTTCCGACTCTTCCATTACCAATGTCAAGTGAAAAAATTCTTCCTTCTACAATTCAAGCACCTAAGTTAGAATTAAAGAAGTTACCTGAGCACTTGAAATATGTCTACTTAGGTGAAAATGAAACTTTGCCGGTCATTATTGCTAATAACTTGGCGAGTTTGCGAGGAAGAGAAGTTGCTAAGAGTCTTGAGAGAGAACAAAGGAGCAATTGGTTGGACACTTGCGGACATTAAGGGAATCACCCTTCAATGTGCATGCATCGTATTTTGTTAGAAGCGATTCCAAACTGTTCGTGATCCACAGCGGAAAGTGAATCCGCCCATGAAGGAAGTTGTTCTCAAGGAGATTTTGAAGCTTTTGGATTTAGGGATTATTTTCCTATTTACGGCGACACTTGGGTAAGTCCGTTCATCTTGTTCCTAAGAAAGCAGGTTTTACCTTGGTGGAGAATGAAAAGAATGAGTTGGTACCTATGAGATTGCAAAATGGGTGGCGAATGTGCATAGACTTTCGAAAGTTAAATGCCGCCACTCGAAAGGATCATTTTCCTCTCCCATTCATTGATCAGATGTTAGAAAGGTTGGCAGGTAAAAGATATTTCGTTTTTAGATGGTTATTCGGGTTATTATCATATTTTAGTTGCACTGAAGATCGAGGAAAAACAACTTTCACGTGCCCATTCGGTACCTTTGCTTTTCGCCGTATGCCTTTTGAGTGCGTGTAATGCACACAGTACATTCAAAGATGTATGATGAGTATCTTTTCGATATGATTGAGCATTGCATAGAGATTTTTATGGATGATTTTACGGTGTATGGTGATTCATTTGATCAATGTTTAGATAATTTATCTAAGGTCATGAAAGCGTTGCATAGACACTAACAGTTCTTAACTATGAGAAATGCCATTTTATGGTACAAGAGGGAATAATGTTAGGTCATGTAGTTTCTGAAAGAGGAATTGAAGTGGACAAAGCTAAGGTTGATTTAATTGCTAAATTGCCTTATCTTGCTAATGTGAAAGATATTCGTAGTGTACTTGGTCATGCGAGGATTTTCTGAGGCGATTTATTCGAGACTTCTCCAAGATAGCACAACCTTTAACAAGATTACTTCAACAGGATGTTCCTTTTGAATTTGGAGAAGATTGCAAGAAGGCTTTTGATTTGTTGAAGAGAAGTTGACCTCGGCTCCTATCATTCAGACCACCAAAGTGGGATTCCCGTTTGAACTCATGTGTGATGCGAGTCATTATGCGTAGGAGCAGTTCTTGGACAAAGAGAAGGAAGCAAAGTCATGTGATATATTATGCTTGAAAACTCTCAATGCAGCCCAATGCAATTACACCACATCGGAAAAGGAGTTGTTGGCCATAGTCTTTGCATTTGAGAAATTTAGATCTTATTTGCTGGGAGCAAAAGTGGTGGTTTTCTCAGATCATGCGGCACTCAAGTACCTTTTGGCAAAGAAGGAGTCTAAGCCAGGACTAATCGGATGGATTCTTACATTTGCAAGAATTTACATGGGAGATTAAGGATTGCAAGGGAAGGATAATTCGGTAGGCGATCATTTGAGCGAGGATGGTGCATGAAGAAGAACCCATATCAATTTACGAAATGTTCCCGGATGAACAACTCTTCTTGGTGCAAGGTAAGTTAGGTAAGGAACCTTGGTATCTTGATATAGTTAACTTTTTGGTATTTGGAGTTTTCCACAAGGAATGAGTAGTTCAAAAAGAATAAAATAAGAAGTGACTCTAAATACTACATATGGGATGAACCTTATCTTTGGCGTATTGGTTACGATCAAGTCATTCGTAGGTGTGTGTCTAATGGCGAGATTCATTCCATATTAGTATATTGTCATAATTATGCTTGTGGAGGACATTTTGGTCCAAGGCGAGCGGCAAGAAAGATTTTGGATAGTGGTTTTTATTGGGAAACTCTTTTCAAAGATGCCTATGTTTTTACGTAAAAGGCTGTGATAGGTGTCAAAAGATTGGGAATTTGACTTTGAGAGATGAGATGCCCCAAGTTCCAATTTTAATTTGTGAAATTTTTGATGTTTGGGGAATGGATTTCATGGGACCATTTCCAAGTTCTTTTGGTAATCTATATATATTGCTTGCGGTGGATTATGTTTCTAAGTGGGTAGAAGCAAAAGCTACCGGACTAACGATTCGAAAGTTGTTGTGAGTTTTCTCGGGTCTAATATATTCGGCGAGGTTTGGCATTCCAAGAGCGTGATTAGTGATCGAGGGACTCATTTACGCAATCGAGCGTGAAAGCATTGATGCTCAAGTATGGTGTACACCATAGAGTGGCAACTACATACCATCCGCAAACGAATGGGCAGGCTGAAATTTCAAACAGAGAAATCAAGGGAATTTTGGAAAAGATGATAAATCCTAATCGGAAGGATTGGAGTTCGAGATTGGATGATGCACTGTGGGCCTATCGTACAGCATATAAAACACCCATTGGTATGTTGCCATATCGATTGGTATTTGGCAAAATGTGCTATCTACGGTTGCGGATCGAACATAGGGCTTCTTGGGCGGTGAAAGAGTGCAATATGAATTTTCTTAAAGCTGGTCTTGAAAGGAAGCTGCAACTACTGGGAATTAGATGAGTTGCGATTGGAGGCCTATGATAGTGCGGTTTTACAAAGAGCGGACTAAGAAGCTTCATGATAGGTTGATTCGTCGGAAAAGTTTTGTAGTGGGACAAAAAGTATTCTTTGTTCAACTCACGATTAAAATTGATGCCGGGAAAATTGAGGTCTCGTTGGACCGGTCCATATGTGATTGTGAGTGTTTTGTCCAATGGAGTTTTTGAAATTCAGAGCCGCATACTCAGAAGGTTTTCAAAGTCAACGGGACTCGATTGAAATCTTATTATGAAAATTTTGATGTGTCGGAAACCGTTGAAGAAATCACTTTGGCCTACCCCATTTATGAGTAATGTTGAGGGTAGGCATTGGGTCTAGCTCTGAGCTACAATAAATAGCGGCGCTAATTGGGAGGCAACCCAACGTTTTTAATTTTATTTATTTTTTTTATTTTTATTTTATTTTATTTTATTGTTATTTTAATTCTTAGATTTTCTTAGTTTTAATTAGTTTTCTATTTTTTTAATGTTTTTTTAAGTTTGGTTTGTGGCGGCGGGTTGTGAGTGCATGCGGAGAAAGTATGAGTGTTTTGGTGAGATACGAGAGCAAACCTTTTCTTCGGGGCGTGCGGCCAAAACTAGGGGTTAAGTGTACAGTCGTCCAAAGAGGGCAAAAGAGCGGATGAATAGTGAGAGGCCGATCAAATAAAAGCGGCTAAAATTCAATTTGGGGCTTTTAGCCCTAACCTCTCTCTTCAAGCAAGCACTCCCTCTTCATCCTCATCAATTTGTGCGAATTTCTTCATCTTCCCAGTCTTCGCCCACCATTGTTGTCTGCTTCTATTATCAATGGCGCCCAAGCAATGTGTCGCTCCATCTTCTGCTCCTCGACGCCGATCGAGCCGGTTGCTCGCGATTATGCCGCGTCGAGTGGTCGTAGCATCATCAGAGCCGGTTGAAATTTCAACCACTTCTTCATCTTCGGCGGCCTCTTCGCATTCATCGCCGGAATCCTATGCGCCGCCGGCCTCTTCAACTTCTTCAGACACGGCGAGTTCTACCCCATCAGTTCCGGTATCTCGCTCGGCCGGTCCCTCGCATCAACAAACAACCCAATCGTCTGAAGCCTCTCCAACTTCACCTGTTGTGGAACCCGAGCAAGCCTAACTCTCCGATTGATTCGCCCACGCAACAGGCCTCGGGGAAACAATGACATTGCCAATGTCATTGTTTCCCCTTCAGCGACCAAGGGTTCTAAAAGGGAAGGCTGTGCTGGAGAAAGTTGTTCATCGAGGAAGCTGCTTAACTTTCAATACAAGACTGTCCATCAAGCGAAGCACAGACATTTTGGCTCGCAGAATTATTGCAGGTAAATGTTTTCATCTCCCAACTCTAAATGCTTTGAATTTGTCTGGCAAAATTGCAAATTTCATGCGTAATGTAGGTTGGGAAAATTTTTGGGTGTTGGATTTCCCGGCTTTTGATGAACTAACTAGGGAATTTTACTGCACTTTTGTTTTTAAGACTGATGAGACCTTTTCTGCGGATACACCAAACTTGATTCGATTCCGTTTAATGGGAAAGGTTTTTAATATGTCTTTAAATTCGTTTAATGATGCCTTGCATTTTTTGTCTGGACCTGTTCCCAGTTCAAAGAGAAAGGGACATTTCATTTTGTGAATATTGCGAACCATTTAATTCTGACTGCAATTTGGTGTGGCATACTATTTCGAATGACAGGGAGCCGTACAATCCCAGTCGTTCGAAAAGTATCTGTATTAAGGACCATGCTTTGCAAGTAATACAAAAAATTTTGGCATACAGTTTTTCGGGTCGCAAAGATGGTTCTAATATTTGCACCAAACCGGAATTGTTTTTCATGTGGTGTATGATGAATAAGAAAAAGGTTAATTTGGGTTATTGGTTAGCGAGCCAATTTGTTTTGGTGTTGAAAAAGAAAAGTCGCCCATTGAGTCTTGGCTCAGTGATTACTCTTTTAGCAGTGAATTTGGGTGTTTTGAATTTACAACAGCATGATCTGAACGTTGCATGTGAGTGTGAACCCTTAGATATCAAATGTTTATATCGAATGGGTTTGTTGAAATTTGTGGATGAATGTGATCCTCCTCAGCCGGGTGTATCTACACTCGAGCAGCCTATGCTTCCTGCAGGTACCGCGGGCCCTTCTACTTCCTCTGATCCTGAATTGCGAGAGCTCCAAGCTGCTGTGCAGCGCATAGATGCTAACCAGCAGCATCTTCAGGCCATGTTGATGGCGTATTTTGATTTTGTTGGCTTCCGACCCCCGCCGCCTCCTCCTCCTCCGTCCTCCTGATTAGGGAAGTTCTTCTCCCTTTTTATTTTGGTAATTATTTGTTCATTGGGGACAATGCACAGTTTTGGTGTGGGGGGGAATTTTGGATGTTGGTGAATTTAAGTGCATGTTTCTTTTGTTTGTGGATCATTCTTTTTGACTATGAGGATATGATTCATGGTGTTGATTGGGATGTTTGGTATTTTAATGTGCATTATCATGGTAAAAGAGGAATTTTTGATATGTGATGGAATTTTATTTGAAATGTTTCTGTTTTAATTTAATTGCATGTTTTCAGAAAATTTTTCTTCAACCTTTGGATATGTATGTGTTGACTTATAGCCACTTAAAGTGAGATTTCGGGCCATTTATGGAGCATTCAATTCATTTTGCTCTCAGTTCTTCTTGTGTGTTTACTCGCACTCGGATGTCAATTCTAGAACTTGCATGTTTGTTTACATTTCAAGGTCACATAAATGGGTTTATGCACTAACATGATTAAGGCATTTAGGAAATACCAATTTTGGCTATCTTTTTTCTATCCGACCCTTTTAATATTACCCCCTAGTTAGCCTTTTTGAGCCCTACCTATTTCTTTGACTAAACCAAATTTAAATGAACCCTAGCCTTTTTAACTTTCTTTTTCATTACCAATGCCAAGAATTGTGGGAATTACATGTGAATTATAGTCTTAATGCAGTCTGTGAGTTGGACATTAGATGAAGTATGTCCTGTTTAGTTCAAGAAAATGAGATGTTTGATTTTGAGTTGAATGTGGTTCTACTTCTGAAGTGTGCCAAATAAGAGCTTCATTTCATTCAGTGGCTGTAAAAACAAAGCAGAACAAAAGTAGTGGCAGCAGGCCAAGAGTTTGTAAAAAAAAAAAAAAAAAAAGAAGAAAAAAAAGAGAATAAAAGTTTGAAGAAGCGAATGAAGTGATTCAGGAAAGAAAAGCAGAATTGAAGTAGAAACATTACTTTCCATTTTCAGTTGTGCAGAAGTGCTGTGACTAAGGATTTGAGCTTCATCAGAATATTAATTAATAAGCTTTAGTGTGAGTAATGTGTAGTTCTACATTTCGTTGGCATTTTATTTCACCTTATACTCCTATATCATACCTTTTAACCCTAGCCCCATTACAACCGTAAAAGACCTTTTGATTAGTGCATTAAACTCATACTTAGTGATGGAGATTTGATCAACTTGCAAGCTTATGGTAATTACATTCCGTGGTGTTGAGTCGAGTGCTTAAATACATATCCTTATTTAAACACTTGAGTGAATGAGTGTCTCCGTGAGGATGGTTGAGACATGCATATGTGAAGGTTGAAGATTCTTTTGGAAACATGTTAGTTAATTTAGATGACACATTTTAAAGAATTTCATTACCTTGATTGAATTGTGAATTTTCCTATGGTAATGCACATTGAAATACCTGCATTCGAGTAAGTTCATATCTTCATAAGTTGTACAGATAAAAGAACATGCATTCTTGTCTTGTTTGAAGATGCTTGAGGACAAGCATCGGTTTGGTGTGGGGGAATTTTGATGGGAGCCCAAAAGTGTGATAGAATTAGCCGGTTTTATGATTTATTTTAGAGCAATATATTACACTTTTGGTTGGTTTTGTGCTTATTATGATGTAGGTGTAAAGGTAGCTGCAAAAGAGGAAAGTGTTGGATTTCAGACAAGAGGGAAAACTTGGGATGTCACATGGGCATGTGATATTCACATTTCGGAGCTGAGCTGTTGGCTAGTTGCTGAATTATCGAGCAGACCTGTTGGACAGTTAAAAAATACTGTTATTTCTGTCTAATTCTGTTTATGTATTAAATGAAATACTGATTTGCAAGTAGTGGGCGGTTTTTAGAAGTTACCGGTAGTTTTAAAACTACCGAGTAGTGGTGTTAGTGGGAGAGGAGAGTGATATTTATGTATGTATTTTCGAACAAAATGGGGGAATTCGGCCGAGAGGGAGATTATCGATCGGTGAGTAACTTGGGAGATAGAAAGTCGAAACAATTGTTAAGGAGCAAGTGTAAAGAACTTTTGTACTTCTTTGAGATTCATTATCTGCTGGGAACAAGCAATTTGATTTTTCTTGTAAGTTGTTTTTAATTATGTCTAATAGCTAAGGTTTTTCTTCCAGTCAATGAGAGATTAAGTCTCAAGCTTTTTATTCCTATGAGATCTAATTGAGCTATTTCTTGTTGGGGTTTCAAATATTCGTTTGTTCTCCGTTTTACACATTTGAAGATTATTGTGTCTAATTAATGTTTAATGGCCAGAATATTAATTAACATAATAGTCTATAGCTAGTTAACGCCGTTGATCCGTAATTGTCCTCGGACTTAACAAAGTGGCAAGTAGTACACCTTTTAGGCATCACAAGCATAATTGGACCGTATTACGGGAACGGATGATCATTGTTACATGTTATTGCTTCAATATGCATGGCTTTGAATCGGTTCTCTCGCTTCTTAATGCAACCGAGTTATTAAATCTTACGGCGTCTCGGAGGTTGTAACTTCGATTAGCGGTATTGATTAATGGCGTCTCTTGATTATCAATACGGTAAGGAGAGATTGAGTGTTAGGCGTTTATCAACACTTATAACCGGTTTATTCGGAATCTAACGAGATATTTTTGCATCTATGATCAGAAATAAAATGCGAGATGAATTGACTCATTGGCCGGATTTAATTTTTATTGAGTTAAATTAATTGTTAATAGGATAGCTTAGTTACAATCGTTTTCAGTTAATTAATTTTTAAGTTTATTCGTAGTTAATTTAAAATATAAATTTGTGTTCAATTATTTACTAATAAAATTATAAAAAGGAATAATTTCAACGTTCCCTGCGGATACGATCCCGACTTACCTTATACTCATTATTAAGGAAGGAGGAAAAATAATTTTGACGATTTGACATTCGTCACAATGCCAGTGCTCGATCAGACTTAGATGGGATACAAATGATTCTTTGGTACATTGCTAGCTCTACCCGCTAGTCCTGTGGGTTCTTTACTGACAAATTCGTAACTGACACGTGATGATCTCTCGTGCTTTACTTGTAACCGAGTTCAGGCCAAGCACATCAAGTACATTAAAAATTACTAAAGTGAAAAAGATATTCAATTAATAAGTTAAACTTTCAATTTGTACAAGTTGATCCCTCTTTAATCTCATTAAATGATCCAGACTCTAAATTAATACAAGGATCATTGGCCGCAAAAACAAATATCTATGATCACTTCACTGATGAGTGATGTGCATCTGCGTTGTGTTACTTGTGTATTGAGTAATACCAATACCAACAACAAAAAAAGAAGTTAAGGGTTAACCCTTCTTTTTATCTTTAACTGAGTAATAAAAGTGTTGATCTATGAGTTTACGATCACTGTTACTTTGCATTATTAAATCAGCTCACCTAAATGGTGGAGATTTTTTTTTAGTATCAATGACACTCAAATTTGTATACTAAATGATGTGGTTTTCAATGTGTCATTTTATTTGGTATTTTATGGACTCTACTATAAGTCAAAAAGTTATGTTAACAATATGACACATAAAATATCACATCATTTGATACCCAAAATTGAGTATTATTAGAGTGGTCTAGCATTACCTTTTTTTTTTACTTGAAATAACAACGTTTTACATATGTAATTTAAGCGTGATCACAAATTCTTACAAATCCTAGATACACCCCATTTAGATATCAATTATGAATTCCCCGTGCGCCAATTACATGATTAATCATGTAAAATATGATCCCAAAAGAAAAAACTACTAATTGTATTCGTATGGCCAAAGATGGCCGTATATGTGTCCCATCTACTTCCATTTACCAAAACCCTTTTTGGCTTCTGTACCTCCCCCCACTGTCTCATCCATTCACTTGTTTCCAGAATCCCCTTGAAAGAGTTGCCCAACCAATAACTGAACAACAGTTGCTCAAAGCTCTACTGTGGACCCCACAGCCATGTCGAAATGTTTTAGTTTCACGGCATCGAGAGACTGGTGCCTTCGATTCAGTTTTTCTGGGTCGGGTCTTCGATCCACAATCACGGACCTCGGTGACGGCACAGTTATGCACTGTTGGGTGCCCAAATCCCGTAACGAAACCCGACCCAACTTACTCCTCCTCCACGGGCTCGGGGCCAACGCAAAGTGGCAGTGGGACGATCTCATCCGCCAGGTTGCCTCACAATTCAACATATACGTCCCGGACCTGGTTTTCTTCGGCGACTCGTACTCGACTCGGCCGGAACGGTCGGACTCGTTCCAGGCCGAGTGCGTAATGCGAGTCATGGAGGCTAACTCGGTTAAGAGAATGAGGATTGTGGGGCTGAGTTACGGTGGGTTTGTCGCGTACAGAATGGCGGTGCAGTACAAGGAGGCAGTAGAGAAGGTGGTGATATGTTGTGCAGGTGTGTGCTTGGAGGAGAAGGATTTGGAGGAGGGGTTGTTTCCGGTGGATTTGAAGGCGGCGCTTGAGATTCTGCTGCCGCAGACGGTGGACAAGATTAGGGAGTTGATGATGTACGGTTTTGTGAAGCCACCGATGAGGATGCCCACTTGCTTGCTTAATGACTTCATTGATGTAAGGTTTCTAATCTGAGCAAATTGATTAACACGGATTCACGGAATGCAGTAGGTAATGGAAAGTTAGGCTCCCTTCATTTCAGGAAAAATGATTTCTAGGAAATAATTTTCGGAAAATGAAAAGATTTCGTTTTCAAATGTTTAGTAAATCTTTTGAAAATGTATCGAAAAATATTTTTAGGTGTTTGACAATGCATTTGACAAACGCTTTAAAATCTTCTGAAAAATAATATGTAAATAAATTAAAAAAATATATATTCTAATATTAATGCTCATATTGAATATAAGATAGTGTTGAGTTTTAAGTAATTTTTCATTAATAACCTCAATTTATTAGTAGTCGTGTCAAATCAATAAGGTCCATTTTTTTTCAATCTCTTGAACACAAATAAAATTGATATGAAAAAAACATTATAAAAAAGAATATGAATAATGTTTGGGACGTTCCTAAATAATTTAATTGACACAAATTTTAAGACATAGTGAGTATTTATTAAAATTATAATTTATATAATGTGCACAAACTCCATTTATATTTGTAAACAATTTATCTGTTGAGTGAAATATTGTGTGTATATGTAAATATGTGTAATTGTGGAAAGCGCGGCGAAGGGGTGCTCGAACTTTTGGAAAATGATTTACGGAAAATGAATTTGTAAGTCATTTTCGGGAAAAGAATGCTTCATTTTCCGTTGATTCGGAAAAGCTTTTACGTTGACTACATTTTCATAAGGTTACCAAACACCGAAAAATGATGAAAACGTTTTCCGGAAGTTATTTTCCGTGAAACAAACGGAGTCTTACTATCATTAATTGGCAAACGTTAACGTCCAACCATAAAATGAGTAGGCATCAGTAGATGGGTCCGGATCCCCTATTCGAAAAGAGTAGATGTCATGGAAGATCGTATTTATCCTAATTCGCAAGACGGAGTTTCACTCTCTTATATTTCAATTCATCAATATACAGTAGGTCGGATAATGATGATCCGTCTTACAAAAAATATCCAAAAGACCGTCTTACACAAATTTTTGTCATTCCAAAATTGTATTGTATCACATATTCCATCGTCAGATTCTTGTCACGTATCAATCGTAAATAAACAAAATCTCAAAGTTTTATTTTGTAAAGAATTCTGATTAACACGTGGCAAGAATCCAACGGTGAAATAGAAAATATAATACACTTTTGGAATAGAAGATCCAAACTTATTTTAGTTATTCATATTAAATGGGTTAAAGATTAAAAAATTATGGCGTAATACGTCAATTTTTGAAATTGCAGCGTCATCCTTCAAATTTTACATATGAAAATCGCCAATTTTTAAACTTTGAATATATCACTTTTTCTTTTAAATGTTTCACTTTTATTCTATCAATGTATAAGTCATTATATATGATAATGTGTTACTTTTGTATTTAAATATGTTACTTTTGTTTTTAAATGGGTTCATCAAAATTTTAAATTGATTTAAAACTAAAATGCAAAGCTGGGGGATTTCAAAGTTTGGAAAAATGAAGGCATTGGCCCACGATTTGTAAGAAGGAGGGTACCGAAGCAATTAATGAAAATATTCATTAATTCAAGCTCAGCCATTCACCTTCCTCTTCGGCATGACCTGCATCACTTTTTATGAGTTTGGGTTGGGTCTTTTGAGTCCGCTTAAATTTCACCAATTCCACCAACTTTTCTCGCTCATTTTTAACCCGCTTTTTCAATGGCTAACCGGTTATTTTTGTAAATGAGTTGTACATGCTTAAACCAAACTCAATTTTATTTTTCTTCTTGTTTGGGGGGTTGTTTTACGATTAAGATTCGTATGATGGTCTTGCATAAGTTTTCACCCCTACAAAATCCATATATAATACAGTAATTTTTTCAGAATAACGATAGATTCACAAATTTCATTACAATTAGGGTGGTTATTTAAATAAGTCAATAAATGTGCCCAACGATGCATGTTAGCTTTTGTCATTGCAATTAGGAGGCTTTAAATTATATATCACACTCTTTATCATATTTATTGTCTTATTGAATTTGAGTACTACATGTTTCCTTATAAAAAGAAAACTCACTGTAATAATAAGAAATATGTATTGTCATTTAATGGAATAGGAAATGCGACTGAGTAAGTCATTAAATGTGCCTTAGCGATGCATGTTTGCTTTTGTCATTAATTAATTACTTCCCTCGTTTCATATATATTGTCCATGGACCAAAACATACATTTTTAGGAGTTCTACTTATTAATGAACTGTCTAATATTAAAAGCAAATGATATTATCAGTTAGAACTTGTAGTATTATTACAAGTTTTAGTGCTAGAATCGTTGGATAATTAAGTTGGTAATGATTGAGAATTTTCACGTTATTACTTAATAAATAACGTATTTGATCTAGTTGTGTATACGTTTAAATGGATTTGATGTAACGATACTTACCGTAAGGCTTGTAATTAATACTCATTTCGATCCAAATAAAGAATCCACTACTTATATTTTAGATTGTTGTACGATAAGAATTCACTTTTCTACAATTTTCAAAACTTTTTAACTTTACCTTCCATGTTTATTACTCCATTCGTTCTGATCAAAGAGTCTCAGTTTGAAAGATAAACTTCAAAAAAAAAAATTGCTCATTAGTAATAAAATGATACTTTTATGTCTTAATTTTTAAAAGTAGACTCTTTAATTGAAATATCCAAAAATGAAATAATAGATTTTTTGTCAGAAATGGAATAAAGGACTTTTTGTTCAAAACAAAGAGAGTGACTATGCTTAAATATTTTTATTATTATGACCAACTCTAATAACATTTATATATATAGTCCTTAGTTATTAAACTTTTTCTATATGGACTTTCTGAGTTCTACTAATGGAGTAGTAATTAGTACTCCTTATTTTAGTTGGTTTATCTTGTTGGAGGTGTAATAGGAGATTTGTTAATATATATTCATTGTAATCATCCCTGATAATTTTTTTGAAACATTTCGAAATGGAAGTTAACAATATATATGAAATGGAGGGAGTATTACACTTCCTTTTAAAATAATCGTCACTTTTTGTTTTTTTTTTTTTATTAAGAAAGTTAATTTAAGAAATTTTAGTGGAACATTGACGTAATTATCCTTACCATCTACCTTATCATGTTGTAAGTATATATTAGAACATGATACTTAGACAAATGTGAATTCAGTAGCTTTGTTATAAATTTCATTTTGGGACCAAAAAGAATATATTTCATCAGTTCTGGACAAAGAGTCAACTATTTTATTTTAAAATGTTTCACTTAAAGAATCCACTTTAAAAAATTAAGACATAAAAATGTCATTTTATTACTAATGAGTTACTAAAAATGTCATTTTCTTAAAAAATTTAACTTTCAAACGAAGATTTTTTACCCAAAACGGAGGGAGTATTAAAAATGACCTCATTTTGAGATGGGTGGAATAATATGTTATTGGTCTTTTTTGTTGTTTTTTTTTTTGGTGTTCTATATAAGTACCCTTATCTTTGAAAATCTAATTTAAAAGTTTTATTAATATTTTTAGTGTTGGTCATAATTATAATTATTTTAAAAATAAATCTAAAATACTTACAAAATTATTGATATATATTTTTTAATGACATGAAAGAGAGGGTGTATCATTTTCTCTATTTATTACGCATTTTTTTTGATTTCGCAAATCTGACAAATAGCCCCTAAAAAGATGGCACACAAAGAGTGAGGGTTCAGGTTTGATCTCTTTTTATGCCCCCCTTAGGAGGAAAAAAAATGAAAAATTACGAGTCGGTCCACTTTTTAAAGTATTTAATCACTACATTACACTTTTTTTTATTTTTAGCCAAAAAAAGTCACTTTTGATGACAAAATGACTACGATACCTTTAATAAACTGTGTGCATGTTACGGATGTGAGATGTCATTATTTTTGAACCGCGGTACAATTAAACTTTATGAATTGCGGTACAAAAAGTGATTAGCAAATTATACTTTGAACCACGGTGCAAAAAGTAATACAATGAAATTTATGAGCTGTGGTGCAAAAATAGATTAGGAAATTAAATTTTGAACCGCAGTGTAAAAATAATGCAATGAAATTTATAAATCGCAATGAAAAAATAGATTAGGAAATTAAACTTTGAATCGAGGTGTAAAAAAAATTGCAATGAAATTTATGAATCGTGGTATAAAAATAAATTAGGAAATTAAACTTTTGAACCGCGGTGTAAAAATAATAAAATAAAATTTATGAATCGCACTACAAAAACATAAAGAACCAGTTTACGTCTTTTACCTTTTTCTTCAATTTTCTTCGTCGTAAGCTTTCTTTTTTTTCCTTTTTCTCCGTCTTCGTCTCAACTGAAAAATCTTTTAACACGACACAGATCTATTATAGTTTCGTATTTCATGAATCAAAAAACTCGTTTATCCTCGTTTCATTGTGTACAATCGTGATTTTCGAATTCAAAGTGTATTACCGGAGCTGTTGAAGAAGACAATGATATTTTTGGAACAATATTTGGAAAAGTAATATTTTACAGTTGAAAAAAATAACGGTGAATTTTTGGAGCTATAAACTTTTAAAAAAAGACCGATCATAATTTTTCCAAAAAAAAAAAGTTAAAAAAAAGTATATGGCAAAGATGTGATTTATTAAATATGACTTCACCTAAAACATGATCCCACCCTTTAAATCATCACAATCCGGTCACTCAAAGTGAAACGTTGAAATTGGACACAAATAATTGTCTTGTTTAAAACTATCATATTTAATATTATAATTTTACTATTTTTTCCTTATTTTATGATATTGAAAGGCCGGTCTTATTAGAAACTATAGCACCGACAAGGTCGATGATTCTCCGCCACACCAATTCTACTACAGTGGCTAATAAGATTTCTTCTTCTTCTTTTCATATTTTATCAAATTTCTTTCATATTCTTCTTGTTTCAACTTTCAAGTATGTAGATGTGTTATGCCTTGATTGTAAAATGAAGTGTTTTATTTATATTATTTTATATTTTTGTTTCTTTATTTTTTCAAAAAATAGAAAAAAAAAAGTATGCTACAATTGGAAGGATCCCGTCCGACACAAAACAGCCAGGGCCCTAAATTTCACAAGGTCGGCCCTAAGACTATGTTATGAATCATAATTTTAGTTCATACGATGGAGCCCACCCTCTCATAGCTGGTTGAGTTTTGCCTTCATTTGTGCAAATTGTAACCCACGGTGATGAGGTCGTACTTTCATCTCTAGAAACTTTTTGATCCATAGTTTCTTGTGATGCGAAGGCCATCGCTTG
>CM028383.1:53709603-53832359 GCA_013146195.2 Codonopsis lanceolata
GAAGACGAAGAAGAATGTTCGCTGGGCAAAAGCGCAGGCGTGACATGTGGCTCATAAAAATCTAACCCTAGATTCCTAACAGACAGGGGCGAGTAAAAGAAAGAGAAGAAGTACCGCTTGGGAGAAAGTCGAGGACGAGCACCAGAGGCGTAAATTTGAGCAGGACCGGGTGGAATTACAAACCAAGGAAAGATTCTGTATACCTGAAACCGCAAGGATAATCTAAAAACCCAAAAACCGGAAATTGATCAAAACAAAGTCAAAACTTGAGAAATTTGTATCAAACGAAAAGAGGTGAAATGGCGAACCCGACACTAGGATTTTAGAGCGAAAGAACGGTAGCAAGTGTCGAAATGAGAGGAGAAATAGAAGGTTGTTTCGCCTGCTTGCAGAGTGTAAATGGAAGAGTTTAGAAGAAGAGAGAATGAGAAAACCGAAAATCGTGATTTTATGTAAACCCGACTTGCTCGGTCGACTCGACCAAAAACACGCGATCTTTACCAAACCAACCTCCGATCGACACGTGGCGGCACTATGCTCAAAATCCGCAAACCGACGACGCTTGATCACCGAACGCCGTCCGCATTTGGGAAAGGACATGACAAATGATTACCTACGACCCCTCGACATCGGCATTTAATGCATACGCGGATCAATTCCCAAGAAAAATTCCACTAATTACTCAACTATCCTCGGCAATATGGTCGACTATAAGTACCGGTCAACTGCTGACAAATCGAGGCTAGCGACCATACGAAAACAGCAAAGAAACCGAGGACTCCAAGCGAAGATTAGAAACGAACAAATCGAACGTGAGCATGACTTTCCAAGCTAGGATAAATCTCGAAATCTTGCTATTGATGGGACTAATTGGTACCCACCACGTGATTGTGGATTCCCACCACGTGATTAATTTAAACGCAGCGACCATAATTAGCCGAGCATGACAAAATCATGAATCAGATTCGACCATATGGTCGAGGATTCCATGCTCTCGATAAGACAAAGCTTAACAGCCCAGACATAGCATCCAAAGTGCCTTCCCCACAAGAGCCGAGCAAGCCACGCAGCTCGCCATACCTTTTATCGGCTTACTTAACCGCCTACAATCCTCACCGCATACGCAACTGGCTGACCACTCAGAACCGCCAAAGAAGCCGACTGTGGAACAATCCCACCAGCTGGGACCCTCATGTACCAATCATGATCCCAAATCTAAAGCTACTATAAGCGAAGCCTTTCCCTTCAAGAAAGGTAAGATAACTTAAGATTACAAACTTATTATACCGTCTGGTGATGTGATTAATACACACAAAGAGATTACTCTCTATACACCGACCGGAAGTTGCGGAACGCCAGCTCCTGATACCATATACTACCTTGTTATCGACTCTCACACCCGGCCGAGTCGGTGAATGGAGACCCCAAAGACCCTAATCCCAGTCCTTACTTCAGTACTCACCAACAAAGATCATCAACCCAAGCCCGTATATCTCAAGAAATCATTCCTCCGGTATTCCACAACACCGACGTGACCACCAAGGGCCTGACACGCCACCAGTCCATTACGTGGATCGCACTACCAACCTCGCTCGGCGTGATCATAGAAATTGAGGTTCTGCAAATTGCCTCCTCTCCTAACAATACATACATATTAAACTTGTCAAATATGGAAAATAGGCCATCCGCCATACCAATTAATGATATTGCAAGCTTTTACCGCATAGAAGAAAAAGAAAAGGCTAACTATTCATGGTCGAAAGATTAAAACTTAATAAAATGTTGTCACCATTTTCTCGAACCAACAACCCGTTACCACCTCGTATTATTGAGCTGTAGAGGGAGACATTGCATAAGAAAGGTAGGACAAAGATCCGCATCTAGATCCAAATGCTATTAAGATTACTAACAATTTGTTAGTCAAATGCGAGATTCCTTATGTCTTCTTCGTAATCGATAATGGAGATATATCTAGTTGTTGTTCGACTTCGAGAGCAAAGGGCAAACAACCGAATGTAGTTTATCCACATTTGCCCACTTCTTCTTTAGAAAAAGATGGCGACTGCTCATCAAACCTAAAAGGTCCTCAAAATCGCTCTGTATTAGCCTCGCTAACGATCATAGCAAATATCTCTAATTGACGAGTAATTATAAAGACCGCAGAAGCTTAAAGCTTGTATGAGTTCCTCATAGAAATATCTATTGTCATCCCGAGGGTGTTTTGTTTGAATTGGCTTGTGAGATTCGACATAGACTTCTCGACCAACAATGCCCGGCATGATTACAAGTCTTGTCAAATGTCACTTTGCCAATCAAGACCGATACACTGCCGAGGGAATCTTAGCGAAAGGATCACTACCAACTAGTTGAGTCTCATCAAATTGTGTTTTGTGGTGTGCGATAAATGTGATTGTAGAAAAACTTGAAGCTATTTCAACCTTCATTCTCCTTAGAGATTCGTTAGCAAGATGCTGTTGGCATATGCTTAAATGGAAATAAAGATTGAAAGAACGCCCTCCGTGTGCAACCATATGATTAAAAATTTCAATCACTAATAGAAGATGATATTTAGGCATGTGAAAACGTGAGTAAACTAATAAGCAATGAGGTGGGGATACGGTGGGAGGGATACATGCGTAAACATAGCCGAGACCACATCTCGATTCAAATCAAGATCACATCTTTGTTTATTGATGGTCGAGGCCGTCTCGCACTCCTATTGTCTCCCTTTACATCCTAATTTATATTGAGCCAATGATCAACAAAGTAAGGCAAATAGCTCAACACACTTGGCAAATAAGGTTTTACTCTCTCTTCTATATAAGAAAAAATGGCTTCAATTTCACCATTGCCATGCTCGATCAATCAGCTTGCCATCTAGATCTAGCCAACTATCAGAATTTGACGGGAAGGTTTTTGAAGCTAGCACTTCATCATCCTTGATAGGACACAGAATAAATGCTCTTAAAGATTTGTATAGTTCAGTTGACAGTTTGCTTCTTCTGCCAACTACTCAAAGAGCCTTAGCCCAAAAACACGAAAACACTTTGGTGAATGAGTTAGTGGACGGTATTCTCAGGCATTTGGATTTGTGTAGCACTTCTAAGGATGCCTTGTTGATGAAGGAACTCTCACAACAACTTCAACCGCCTCAGGCAGAAAAGAGGTGATAATTTTGGGCTTATATGCGATTCCGTATCACCGATCCCAGAGGAAAAAGGTGAAGAAGGCTGTCCACAAGGCCTTGAGGGATTCACAAAAATCAGGCAATAAACGCTCCTCTTCTTTAGAGGTTGCAACCACGGTAAAAGAGGTCGAAGCAGTTTTTGAATCCATATTTTCCATCATTCATGGATCGAAATCACAACCAAACTCCACTGGATGGTCTTTGGTCTCAAAACTGATGGGGTCAAAGCATGTATCATGTGATGAAACATTAGAAAGAACTGAGGTTGAGAAGGTGGATGCTGAAATGTCCAACCTTATCAACCAAAAGGCGAAGCAATTTTCTAAATTGCAGGTTGAAAATGTTGAGAAGGAGCTCGTAGAGCTAGAATTGATCCTTCAAGACTGATGAGCCCAAGATTTCCATGAATTTTCCCGGGAATTTTCTTCTATTTTGTGCTATTTTTGAATTAATTATGCTTTGGAAATATTATTATTTGTATATTTGTGCTTAATGTAGGTTTCCATGCATAATCAAGGCTTGATATGGTGTTTAGCACAAAGTTCGAGGCAATTCCGGGCTTAAAAGTTGAATTGAAATTTATTTGGTCAATGTCCGTTAAGTCCATCAAGAGTCCAAGGCAAGGTAGAGGCTAACGGAGGCTAACAGCTTTAACGGAGGATGAAAAAGATAGTCCTGAAGGAGGAAGGAAGGCGGCGCTAATTACAAAAAGTCTAGGGGCACCGGAGTAAATATCAGGTCCACAAGGGAGGCCAGCGCATTTCCAGAAAGCCCTTATGCGTTGTCGGCCCACCACTGGATCCACGTGTCGTCATCTGCCAGCCCCTTGCCCAGTCGTGACCCGCATGCAGCACCATGGATCCTGGTTGACCAATGACCCATAGCCCATCCGCCTCCACTTCCCCCCCTCTCTCACCACTGCTTCCAACCCGGGGCAACCCACGCTTTCTCCCTTGGGCTACCCCCTTTCCAGCCGTGACCCAGGAGCCAAATGCCTTACAAAACAGCCCTCATTTATTTCATGTTTGCCCCAAAATGCCCTTGCCTCCTTTGCTACCTTCATTTTAATATTCCAGCAGCCTTCATTTTTTCGAAGAAGTACCTATTGCGGGACTTTGTTCCCAAAATAGGGCACCATCCCCTTTTTACCAAAATTTTCTTCCATTCCTCCGAAGCTTGATCACTTTTGAAGGTTTGAAACTTCAAATCAAGGGCCAATGAAGCATCTATAAATGATTTCAACTCCGGATTCGTGATTCTTCGGTTTAATTCTTTCAACTTATATTTTTAGATATTTGCTATGATTTCTAGGGTTGATTAAATTTGTAAATGTTGAATTGGTTTGTGCTTAAATTATTTATGGAATACAATTATTTTTCTATATTAAATGTATTGTTTTAATTTAATTTATCTCTTTATTTAGTACACAATCATGTTGGTTATTATTTTGTGAAATTAATGTTTTTAATTATTTGGCCAATAATTGAATGATTTTAGAAATATTTAGGATCCGTGAGAGCTACCTTTATATTTCGGACCAATCAATTTAATAGTTAGTGCTTTGTGACACACACTGATAGCCATATTGAGACTATGTTTGACACGCGATCGAACCACCTTAGCCATTCGCGAAGTCGGGGAAGTTAGGGTTGACTATAAGATACGAGAGCCTATAGTAAACCAATTTTAGTTGTCTCGGCTACCAACATAAATTGTAGAAAAATATAGAGAGTTTCTTTTTGCGAAGTATTACCCATGCACTTAGTTATTATTGTGTGCTCTTCATGCTTTTATTGGCGTAGCGAATCATTAAATGATCACTAGAATGATAGGATACGAAGCGAAAGCCCTTCCTGTTATTCCGAAAATCACAATAGTAGTTTGTGTGGCGTGAGACCGAAAGGAGATCGTGTGTTGATAGTCTTTGGATGCTTGTTTACACATGCAGTTATTTTCTCCCCTATATTATGTGTTGCGATGATATGAGCCCGTAGCAAGGTTGAGGGTTAGCTAGATTTGCTATATGTAGCGAAAGCCCGTAGTGAATAAAATAGTGCGTCCGACTACCAAGACTTGAGTTAAAGAAAAGCAAAATGAGGATTAAATTAAACACCGGTTAGACTAGAAATAATGCACTTCTATCTTTTTATCTTGATTTTTTATTGCCAAACCACCTCCGTACTAGTGTAAATTTAATTGCTTTTTATGTTGTTTATATTTTTAGATTTTAATTCATTTTCTTTTCGCTCAAATATAATTAGTTAGTCTAATTTTGGTACTTAGTCGGAGTGAGAATTATGCGCATTCCCTGTGGGATCGATAACTCGTACTTAGTAACTTAGGTACACTTGATTACTTGATACGGCCGGGTAATCTTGCCCGAGTTGCGTTTTGCGCACATCAAGTTTTTGACGCCGTTGCCGGGGAATGATTTAATTTTTGCTCCTATATGCTAATATCGATACCAAGCAAAACTATTTTTATTTCGAGCATGTTTTTTTTTTAATTAGTTTACTTGCTTTTGTATTTATATGTTTTGTATATTGAGTCGCTTTTTGAAGCCCTCTCGAGTTTGTGGGTTTGCAGAGAGGTGTAAATAGTATCCCCACACAAATATTTTCTTTATTTTATTCGATAATTGCGTTTCTACTCTCTTCTCTTTTGAGCTTGATTTGATGCAGGGATTAGTGTTTTATTGTAGAAGGTTGCTTGTAGAGATTCTTGGAGTAAACCTTTTCGACCCGGATTTCATAAGAAATCAACTTTGAGTGAGTTTTCTTCCTTTCCTTCTCCTTTTATTTTTAAGTTTAGGAGTATGATTTGGTTAGTGAACTTTGAAAATTCTGAAAATCTTGTGCTTTATACGCCCCAAATTATTTATGCTTTGATCACTCGTCTCTCCATTTTTGGCGCTCTTTGGGTTGTACTTGCATTATTTTCTTGGAGTCAATTTTGAGATTACTATATGCATAGTTGAGGATATATTTATGATTCATGTAGTAGCATCACCTCATTCAGAATAGATAATGCCCAAGTTGATGATGAAAACATTTATATACTTTGCTTTAGTGATGATTGTGCATGTCTAAAAGTACCATATTGTGAGTCTAAATGCCGAGAGTTATATGTTGATGATGAAAAGCTTGGTTTGAGCATGTGTGTATGACAAGAATATGATATAGGTCATCTTTGGACCATTTGTGCCTTTCTCTATAATACCCATTTATCTCACAAAAATCCCTAGTGTCCCCGTTGAGCTCATTTAAAGAATGGCGTGTGACTAAAGCACACAATGACCCCCATTCGATTTCATTTTTTATACCCGCATTATCTTATCCCATTAACTTATACACTTTTGATGTCGCCCTTCAAGAGAACATGATTTAGAATGAATTATTTTATTTTTGTAATCTTGTTGGGAAGTGTGTGCTTCATGAAGGTTTTGATCTTACTAGGAAGAATAGAAAACAGATATCTCATGCTTTTGGTTATCATTAAGGGCCAGGCTAACCACACACCAACATCTTCTCTCTACACCCCAATTCTATCTACACCCCACATATTTACTCAATTTATAAAATTTACTCTTTACCCCCCACCATAACTTCCTATTTTACCCATCATTTATTATTTCTATCTAATACATCTCATTCTATCTACACCCCATATTTAATTTCCAAATCAACCAAAATATCCAACACCCCAAAACACCCCACAACAGAAACCCCAAAACCCACGGCCAAAACGCACGCCCAAAACGCACGCTTAAAACGCACACCTGTGATCTGCTACGGGAAGAACAAAGCCTTGTTCACAATGTCTTCTTCAAATCGAGGTATTCTCTCTCTCTCTATTTTTATGAACTATTTGCTATAACGTTGCTTGGATGAACGTCGTTAGTAAATACGATACACGCCGCCTCGTTCATCGCGCAAGCGCGCATCGGCGGTTCATGTCTGTCGCACACTCCCATCTCTGTGCGGTAACTTAACGCCGCACACCAGTTTCACTGTGCACACAACATCTGCCGCACACTAATCTGAGACATTGTTTCTACATAGGGTCTGCACACTTGCAAGGCATTATTAGTATTGAGCTTTTATACAACCAATGATGCTCTTCTGATCCACAAACCACTAGCATTATTAGAAACAGGAGGAGGCAGGGAGAAAGAACTTGCTTCAAAAAATAGATACTTGTTTAACTATTGCTATCAAACTAACTGACTCTCTTTCTAGCTTGGATTTTGTGCTTATGATGAGGTTTGGATATTAGTTTGCAATCTAATAGCTAAGATCAATTTTTGCAATATGCGGAAAAATATTGGCTAATTTTTTCATAGCTAACATAAATCATAGTAAATAGACCAATGTAAATCAAAGCAATTGTGTTAACTTTTCAATCTGATGCCTAGAATGTCTGATTTGGAGTACACTAAGACTTTTCACTTTTCACCTAGTACAAAGATGATGCAAGCTAGGGATCCCTGATCTTTGGTGTAATTTCTCGAAAGTTTTGGGTGAATTTCTTTGGGATTGTTGAGGTGGACTTTGATTTTTATCTGATTGATCGCAGATATTTATATTCAACGAGAACATGTTGTGTAGGTAATTCTCTAGGATAGGTTAGGCTAAACATCTAATTTAATGCTATCCTAAATAAGTACTTCAAATTACTCTAATATGTGTGGCAGCTATAATGTCTTACATGGTTTGGATGGATCAACATGTGAATGCATTTGGCTACAGGCCTGTGGAATGACTGACATATTATTATTATTATTATCCTTTTTTATTTCTACCTATTTTTATGGTCAAAAATGTGTCAGAATTTAGAGGCATGTTCATTTCCTTACTAAATTTTTAGGGAGACAACTTTAAAGTTCTTCACCGCACAAGCTCTCACATGTGCATCATGAATTATCCGCACAGACCTCAAATTTGTCTAACATTCAAAATATTTATATGACTGCTTGATTTACTTATTTAGGCTTGAACTGTTTCTATATAACCTCTAATATTACTTGTTTGTTGTTGTTACAGGAGGTCCAATTGATAGGTTCTGCAATAAATATATTAGGCGTCGTGTCACCGCATCGGCCAGACGAGAAATGCAACATGCGCGTGACGCAGAAATGCCCCAGGAGCATATAGATCAAGAGCCTATACATTTTCAGGATCCTGAGCCTGATCCTGAGCCTGAGCCTGAGCCTGACCCTGACCTTGAGACTGAGACCGAGCGTGAGCCTAAGCCTGAACCTGAGATGGGATTTCCTGGTCGTCCACTTGACCCATCTTTGTTGATTACGCATAAGACACATGTAGCAAAGATCGATTTGGCGTGGACAAGAGCGAGAGGTTTTGAAGTTTCACCAAAGATCGCTCAAAACTACGTCAATGGGTCATTCCGAGGGTGCCCAAGCATGGAGGGATTTGGTAAGAGGAACAAGGATCCATACCCTACAAGGATTCGACCTATCTTGATGTTCACAAACCGTTGCTTTCGGCGTTTGTGGAGCAGTGGCATCCGAGACAAACTCATTCCATTTGCCCTTCGGTGAAATGACGATCACCTTGGATGATGTTTTCTGTATTACTGGACTTCCGATTTCAGGGTCGCCATTATTTGCTACACGAAACATCAATTTGGAGTCTGCTAGCGAGATATTGGGAGTGTCCAAAGCTGAGATGATTGAGGGAATGGGAGGTAGAAGGGGTGCTTCACCAAGTTAGAATGGCTACGTAATAGGTTTAGTGAAGATGCCAATTTCGATGATTTAGACAAGGTGACGTGTTCGGTGAGGGCTTACATGTTGTACCTCTTGGGTTGCACCATCTTCACGGATAAGAGCGGCTCACGAGTGATGCTCTCATACTTACAGTGGGTCGGAGGATCTTGATGATGTACATACCTATGCGCTGGGGAGTTGCCACCTTGGCTTATCTATATAGACACTAGGCGAAGCGTCGCCCGATATGAGGCGAAGCAGTATAGCGGATACTTCACATTATTAGAGGCATATTTAAAATTTATAGTTTTTTGACATGCTTAATTTATCTTTGGATATTTCACATCTAATTGAATGTTTTATTGCATGTAGGCATGGATATACTTACGATTTCCACAGCTCAGCCCCGATCATAATGTGGGTACTGAACACAAGTGCTTGCTCGTATGTGGAAACCGGTCGAAATCGTGGAACAAGCATGGACCGGTTACGGGCTATACGTGAAAATATTGACATGCTTACGAATGATGTTAGTATTCATCTTTTGCATTTATTTATGCTCGTGCTTCCATTCGTTATTAAATTGTTGTATTTAATAAAATATTTAAATATGTTGTAGGTTGCGTGGACCCCTTACTTACGACGACACGCCGGGAACATTTTCCATTTCATCAAAACTCCTTGTATCATGGATGTATAGTCATGGGAGCTAATGTGGAGCCATACCTACTGCAAGTGCTTCGACAGCCGGACGCGCTGCAGACTATTCCATCTATCCCTATCGCCCATGACATCCCTGTTAGAAATAACCCTCGTGATTTGATAATGTGGATAGCACTTGCAGCATACTGGAACCTTGTTGAGAGCCATATATTATCTTCGGAACAATTTGGGCGAGCTACTCGATATCCATCTGAATGTTCACCTGAATACATGGATTGGTACTTCCGAATTTCACATCCCATTGTGCGAAGCGCCGCCGATCGACTAGGGTTAGGGTGCCTAATCCTATGGCAGATAGCCGATAACGCGGAGACCGCTTTCTATTCGCATTTGACAGACCGATAACGCGAAGATTGCGACGGGTGATAGAAGTGTAACTTATGAGGAGTTACGGTCGGTGGTCTCGATAGTAGATAGCTTTGTACAAGGTCCAGGGGAGGAGGCAGGATCATCTCGAGTTGAGACTCGTCGTAGGACTCAACCTTGATATTGTTATGTATTTTTAGACATGTTTAACGTATTATGTATTTTGAAGACATGTTATGTATGTTTGAGACATATTAGTGTTATGTATGTTTGAGACGTGTTATGTATGTTTGAGACATGTTAGTGTTATGTATGGCTTATTTCAAACCAACTATTTGATTCCACAAAAATTTCAAGTTTAAATAGATTTTCATATCACTAATCAAAATATAAAAAAAATGCAACCAACATTCCAAGTTTAAATGAAAATACATATCACTCATCCAAAATGATACTATCCGAACAATGATGTATATCTTATAAACCGTCAATTACACACTGTGCGGCCAACACTTTGTGCACAAAGTAAGAACTGTGCGGCATATGATTTGTGCACAAAAGAAGGACTGTGCGGTACACATTTAGTGCACATGAAGGGATGTGTGCGGAGAATGTCTTGTGCACACAAGAAGGAGTGTGCGGAGGATGTCTTGTGCACAGAAGAAGGAGTGTGCGGCAAACCATAGCCGCACACGACGAACATGAAGTTTTTGGAATTTAGACAAAATTTGATGAAAAATTAAGTTTTAATAGAATAAAATACAAGTAATACTTACATTATTTGTTTCAATTACTTTTTTTTGGTCCATATTTGATATTTTTTAACAATATGATGTAGGGTAAGGTTGTGGAGGAACTAAACAAAAGGGAGAATGGTGGGAAAGGAAGACGTAGCTAGCTTTATCAAGTTTGGGGTGTAGGTAGAATATTTAAATATTATATAATGATATTCGTTTAATTAAGTGGTGGGGTGTTATTTTAGGTTGGAGGGTTTATTTCGTCATTTCACACAATGTCATTTTTGCAATTTTATAACTTGGGGTGTAGGGAGAAGATGTTGGTGTGTGGTTAGCCTGGCCCTATTATTAAACCGGAAGGAACAGGGCAAAGACACCATTCGTGTGCAACATTTTAGTTGAAACTACCATGCATGCACTAACAGATGATGATTAATAAGGGTATGTGAAAATATGAGTAAAATAATAAGGAATGAGGTGGGGATATGGTGGGAGGGAGACATTGCATAAACATAGCTGATTCCCATCTCGATTCACGTTTTTACTGATTGATGGTTGGGGCTGTTCAGATTCCTTGTGTCTCCCTGACCTCCCAATATATATTGAGCTGATGATCACCAAAGAAGGCAAATAGCTCAAACACATTTGCATTTTTTGACCTTCCCTTCTATAGATCAAAAATGGCCTCAATCTCTTCAAACAAAAAAACTTCCTGCCATGCTCGGTCTATCAGCTTGACATCTACATCAAACCAACTCTCCCAATTCGACGAGCAGTTGTGCAGATTGCACTCTGCTTCTTCGGTATCAATTGCCCACAAACTAAATGATCTTAAAGATTTATTTTTTTTTTGATAAGTAATGATCTTAAAGATTTATACTCTTCTGTTGACAATTTGCTTATATTGCCAACTACCCAAAGAGCCTTAGCCCAAGGATGCCACTACGAGTTGGTCAATGAGTTGTTGGATGAACTCCTTGGGCTCTTGTATCTGTGTAGCACTGCTAAACATGCCTTGTCGATGACAAGAGACTCTGCACAAGAACTTCAATCAGTTTTGCGCAGAAAAAAAAGTGATCATTTTGGGCTCGTGAATGCTGCTCAAGAATACCTATCCCAGAGGAAGAAAGTGAAGAAGGCTATCCACAAGGCCATGAGAGATTTGAAAAGTTCGGGAGTTAAAGGCTTGTCTTCCATCAATAAGAAACAAGAAGACACTGCACTCTTTACTATGTTAAAAGAGGTTGAATCAAATACTTTCACGGTGTTCAGATCGATACTTTCCTTCATTCTTGGAACAAAACCAGAATCCAGCCCAAACGGGTGGTCTTTGGTCTCAAAATTGATGGGATCCAAGCACATAGTATGTGTTGAATCATTCGAAAGAAGTGAGGTTGAGAAGGCGGATACTGAAATATTGACCCTTATCAGTCAAAACACTAAGAAATCTTCTAGCATACAAGTTGAGGATACACTGAAGGAGCTGACACAATTGGAGTCGAGCCTTCAAGATCTTGAAGAATGTTTAGAATGTCTTTTCAGGCACTTAATCAAAACTAGAGTTGCCCTGCTCAATCTCCTCAACTGCTAGCTAACAAAAAGCATCATGACATTGATAGAGCCATTATATATAATACCCCTTCCTAACATAATTGTATAATACATGCTTGTACACTTTGAAATAAAACTGTATGAAGTGCTTCCGCAGATCATTAAAGAAAATCTCTCTTTGCAACTCTGCTATAGTGATGATTGCTTAAGCAAGTTCTAAAAGCAAACTACTCTTTCGGTATTAATATTCCATAGTCAAAAGGTTTGGAAATTCTGGTCGTCTCCTTTACCTCAAGGGCTCGTGGTCAAAATGAAAGTAAACAACTCAACAGAGTTAATTTGCATTTTACCCCCTGTTCCTAGTCTCTCTGTGATAGTTCTCCATTTTACTTGCTTGAAGTTCCATACTAACACTAGAATATTTCCATTCAAAATTTGTAGTTAATACAGAATCAGACATCATTCATATCTTTGAACATTTTTATTTTATTTTATTTTATTTTTAAGTTAGCATAAGTCGGAACTTTGCTGCAAAAAAAGTGATTTCAATGCCTTGGCGTAGAACTAACTTCTTTCTTACCAAGGGTAGAGTTACCCATGTTAGAATTTCAAAACTTCCATACTGAATACAGATGGCCAAAGCATTGTTCCAACTTCCAAACACATTTTAAAGTTAATCATAGCAAGTTCTACTTTGTTTCCCATGTTATAATTTCAAAACTTCAATTGGCCAAAGCATTGCTGTGACTTCGAAGCTGCTTTAACTTCAACATAACCCGTGAAAACAAATTACCCCCTTTCTTGTAATGCAGAAAACTATGTCAAAGTTTGACTTCTAGTTCTTAAAGACCTCTGTGGAGATGGCAGGAAAAACCGCAGTCCATCCATGAATCATGATGGCAAAATTGCAGTTGATAGGCATTTTTCAGTTAATTATCGAGAATTGTTCAAGCTCAGACAAGGAAAAAATGATATCCATATTCAGTTGCATTCAAGAATGCACACTTGGATTTCCATTGAACAAAGAAGCTATTTTATTTCCTCAAATAAACTCTTCACCACAGTATGACAAGCTCAAATAATGATCATACATGGAGTAGTCAGAATTGAACATAATTCTACTATCAAATAATAAATACAAACATAAAATGTAAATCTAGCTAGCAAAATCCATTCTATCTGTCAATCTCACCTCTTCTCGCCGCATAAAGATCGAGCAGCCTGTAGAGCAAAGTATGAGAGAATGATGTCAGCTCCAGCCCACCGCAGACACATCAATGACTCCAACATGACCTTTTCCTCATCAATCATTTTAAGAACACCACCAGCCTTGATCATTGAGTATTCACCAGACACCTAATTCCCAAAAAAGAACTAATAATTAAATTCACATAATTCAATAACATCCTCAGGCTATATTGCACGGATACGGATACGTGGATACGAGATTTTTGAAAAATCCCGGATACGGATATGTGGGGGTAAAGTGTAAATATTCAAACTATAAGGACTAAAATGTAAATATTCAAACTATAAGGACCAAAATGTAAATATTCAACATAAGCACTAAAATATAAATATTCAACATCCAAAATAGAAAAAAATATTGAACATCTAAAATAGAAATATTCAACAAACAAAAACTATTCTTCGACGTTATCATCGACTTCTTCACAAATAAACGATTCTAACTCCTGCTCATCTAATGAGAGATTTGTCATCTCGGAATGAGATTGTCATTGAATCAACATCGGAATCCATCAACTCATCTCCACAAATCATCTCCAATGTCTTCATATCTCACATTACGTGACAAAGATTGTAAGATATGCACAAAGACGTTTTTTGCTAAGTTCTTTTCAGTGAGTGAATAAAAGATAATGCCTTTCTTTCACAGCAAAAGAGGATGATGGTTGTCTGCAGCCATAGTTGAATCAACGAAGTCGCTTCATCGATGGCAGATTATTTGGCCGACTTACTCATAGCCATAAGCACAGTAGCGCTTATGTTCACTTCCAAACATTTTAAATTGAAGGAACTTTCACAGCAACTTCTTTCTTCTTCTTGCTATAGTACCTACATTATCAAGCTTAATGTAGGTACTATAGCAAGAAATGGCTTGAAGGGGGAGAAGGAAGAGTTGTCTAATGAGGATTCAAGTTTCTCTGAAAGAATCAAGTGTTTTAAAAGGATGTTTGGAAGTGAAGATTTTAAAGCTGCTACTTGTGCTTATGCTATATTTGCTATGAGTTAAGGTATTTTTAATAATAGTGCTGCCATCGAGGCGATGGATGATATGGAGCCACGGTTATGATGGGCAGCTTACGGGCAGGGTTCACCTATTCAGACATTGGCTATGAAATTGCTTGGACAACCATCATCCTCCTCTTGTTGTGAAAGAAATTGGAGCACATATTCTTTTTATTCACTCACTTAGAAGGAACAAGTTAGCTCCAAAACGTGCCGAGCATTTGGTCTTTGTGCATGACAATCTCCGTCTTTTGTCACGTAACAATCCGGAACACCAAAGTGAGAAGACCAAGATATGTGATATTTTTGGAGATGAGTTCGAAAGCATGGAGGATGTCGGATTCCTCGAGATGGCGAATCTCTTATTAGAAAAACCGGAGTTAGAATCATTTATTTGTGAAAAGTCGATGATAACGTCGAAGAATAGTTTTTGTTTGTTGAATATTTCTATTTTATATGTTTAATATTTCTTTCTATTTTGGATATTGAATATTTATATTTTAGTGCTTATGTTGACTATTTACACTTTGGTCCTTATAGTTTGAATATTTACATTTTAGTCCTTATAGTTTGAATATTTACACTTTATCTCCACGTATCCGTATCCGGGATTTTTCAAAAATCTCGTATCCCCGTATCTCGTATCCGTGAATCCGTATCCGCATATCCGTATCCGTGCAACATAGATGCTTGGTTAGCTACCCTGGATATGGCTTCCTGATATTGACTTCCTGAAAAGAACTTCAGGAAAATGAAAACATTCAACTTTCCGATGTTTGGCACACTAAAAATGACCAAGTACAGCATTTTATGGGAGGAAAAATAAATTCACAGCAATATATATACCTCTTGGATAAAAACTGGATGAATTATGTATTCCGTTTTCAGTTTTGGCAAAAAGGGAATGAAATAAATTTAAAACCGAGAAAAACCAGTGTAGGAACTTTGTATCTAAGACTGAAATTTGAATTTGTCAAGCCAAGGAACCATATTCTGAAGTTTCATCATCCATAATTCCTTGAAGGAAAAAGAAAGTGTTTCAATATATATATATATATATATATATATATATATATATATATATATATATATATATATATATATATATATATATATAATATCGAGGAGATATATATAAAGGAGGACCAGAAGCAATTAATGAAAAGATAAAGATAATTAAATCCTCCACATCTAAAATATCTGCAACTACGAAATATTATTAAACTCTAGATATAAGCAAAAATCTACTATACAATAGAGCTCAGTGGGATAAAGAGCGGCTGAGATTGATTATTTTTACTTACATCAAACGGCTGTAATTTATTCCGCCTCGACACATGTGTCTCCTCGAATCAGATCGCAAGAAGATTCCTAATCTAATCTAAACTGTTTTTATCTCATATATAAATCTCATCTAAACTGTTTTTATCTCAACCTAATCTAACCGTTTCCTTTCCTATTCACGTTCTTCTTCCAAAATCTCATCTAAACTGTTTTTATCTTAACCTAATCTAACTGTTTCCTATTCACGTTTTTCTTCCTACGTTTTTATTTCAATCGGCTTTCTTCCATCCTTTTCAGGCTTAGTTTTTTTTTTTTTTGTTCTCTTTTTAAACTTTGTACTCCTTCTTTCTTCTTTTTTCCTTCATGTAAAATGGGCCATTAAATCTATTTGATGAAATAGTTATATTCTAGCTTTATATATATATATATATACACACACACACAATATTTAATTATATATATATATATATATATATTATTTATTGTATTGATTTATTTGAATACTAACACCGTCCTATACTGACATCGTCCCATACTGGCGCTTATGGCACGGGCACAAAATCTAGTAAAAGAAGAAAACAAAGCGGAACACATATGCTATTAGATCTGATAAGGCAATTGATGGGAGAGAGAGAGACAGATTTTGAAGAAAAATAAGAAAGGAAAGAGAAAGTGATGGATGAAGAGATGGAGAGGTAATGTACTATTAAAGAATTCAGAGATGACTGAGACCAAGTTGTGTGAGAGAAGAGTCGTTGCCTTGCAAAACAACTTACAGACCATGAGGTCGATAAGTTGTCTTACCAAACAAAATGGGGAAAACATTTTACTGTAGACCATATTCTCCTATGTTATCAGACACCAGTAAATTTCTGTACGAAAAATGGAGCCTTAATGTCTAGTACGTATACAAAGATCTTAAAAAATCAGGTACTGACACTAGGAATGATTCTGTAAGCAGTCTTAACATTTGGAATTACAATGTTCATCAATATTCAAGAGTACTTCACTCTTTCACTGATATTTGGTGCATTGAGCAGTCGTCAAGAGGTTGTCATCAATGTGCAAAATAATCAAGTCCCAACACAAGAAGTTCAGCCAATGACTTAAGAAAGGCAAAGTAGCACAATCTCTTAGGAAAACTTTTTTAAAAGAACTTGAAATTCTTAAGAATAACAATCTAGATATGCGCCAGGCATCTGTGTTTGACTGGCAAGGGTAGAAGCGAACAGGAATCGAACATATGTTCTTGAAAACAATTAGTTTATTCGCAGAGAGTAATCTGATGGATGTTTATCAGAACATTCCATTTTTTTTTTCTTTTTCAAATGAAAATCAATTGACCAAAAAGAGCGAGAATGCAGAGGAGAAGTGGCAAAAATGTGCGGACACAGTATAATAATAGCAGCTCCTTGGTCCCAGTGACATAAGAAATGGGCAATCCGTACACGCATTCATTGTTAAAGCCACAATATTGCTAGGAAAGCCACTGTCTTTCAATAGATATGCAAACCAAAAAAATTTACTTTCATCCAATTTACATATCCAGGAAATCTATTTGTTGAATACATCATTCCAGTATTTATTTATTTATACATTTCATTTACTTTTTTACTTTTTTGGTGTGGTGTGGTGTGGGAGGGGGGGCGTAAACAAAAGCAATGTTATGCACAGACAATTATATGCTTTTCTTTTTACATTGACTAATACGAGTTCATACTTTTAGCTAAATCTGCCAAAAAAAATTATGTTTGTTTGCAAGGTTACACCAGTTTATAATGTCAATCCAAAATAAGGGGATTTCTAAACTAAATTGTGACTTCAAGCTTGAAATGAGAAACAAGCTGTAACCAAGCCATCTATGCCATTTCAAGGGAAAGATCTTATGATTATGGTAGGCAAAAGAGAACACAAGATCACCTATGTCAAAACTATATTACCTCATTGTTCAACATAGAGCCATTAATCTACGAGCTGCTAACGGTCTCCTCCCGAGCCACATTCTCCTTTGCCCCGGCCTCAGCTATCATCTTCTTGTTCTTTTCAATAGCCAACGCCACTTCCTTGGGCATATACTTCTCATCATGCTTGGCCAAAACCTCGGTAGCCGAGAAATAACAATCTCCACCCCTAGCCTTTCCAGAAACACTCTTTTCAGTACCCTGTTTCTTAATCTCCTCCGTAATCGGCTTCACAAACCCCTCCACAACAACCGAATGACCTTCCCGAAACAAATCAGGCAAAGAACCCTGGAACCTAACCAGAATATCGGTAATCAGATCAGTAATCACAAATTCCATTTCTGGAGAGGAAGCCGGCTGAACCACACTGCCTTCGAGAACCAAGCCACCAAGGCGGAACTTGGTTTTGGAAGGGTTTTCGGTGAGTTTAGCTAGAGCTTGGGTAGGGGTAACGTAGAAGACTAATTGATCTTGGAATTGGTTGAGAACGATGACTATAAATCCGGCGACACAACTGAAGGTTAGGGCGTAGGTCCAGAGGCGGCGGTTCTGAAGTTGGCGGGCGCGAGCACCGATGTCGACTTTGGTGGATCGGGTCGGTTGGCGACGGGCGGTAGAGAGGAAACGGGACGAGATTAAGTGGATAGTGGAGGGAGTTGTGGGCTGAGGATTGAGAAGAGAGATTAGGGGGGAGGAATTGGGGAGGGTGAAGATGGTGCGGTGGTTGTGGTTGTGGTGGTGGACGGTGGCATTGTTTAAAAGACGGGAAGCGAGTCGAGAGCTGAGCCTCGAAGCCATTGAATTGTGTTCAACAAAATGTCTATGAAGAGAGAGAGTTTTGTGGGGGGTTTTAGAATGGTCGGGAAGAACGGATCTCGGGAGGAAGAAAGAGTGCGTAAGAAGAATAGCACGTGATCGTTGACGAATGGCGTGGCTGCTTTGTTTTCATCCACCTAATCATAATAAAGAATTCAAAAAAATAATTAGTTCCACATAATATTAGAGCACATTAATACCTCTCGTGGGACGAAACAACTACAAAAGAGAATTAAAATTAAGAGCGAGGACAAATCGGCTACAATGGAATTCAAACAACTACCGACACAAGGTTGGCGCAACATTTCAAAGAATGAAATTATCAAGGAAATAAGCTAAATGATATATACTCCCTTACCTGTCTAGAGTGGGCACAAAAACAAAAGTCTCCAAATAGTAAAACAAGCACTAATTCCTCTTACTTGAATCTATAATTTCAAACATAATATAATTATCAACTAACACTATTATAATAATTAACCTTGACTATAATTACTACATCGTAGCTAAAACCCAATATATATATATATATATATATATATATATATATATATATACACATTAAGTATGTAGTAAATATAAACTTTATAGCATAAAATGAGAATCCGCCTGCTAAGAACAATGAAAATCCCAACAATAGTTACTTAGCTAAATGATTTTTTTATGAAGGTAAAGTATATACATATATATATATATAGATGAAGAGCGTCAAACAGGTGACGCGTCCTTGACATAAAAGTATACACTACACAAAAATATACCCACTAGCCAACATGGAAAATATTCACAGCATCTGCACTAGTGTTATCATTAAGATTCAAGGTATGATCAGCCCCAACACTCCATTCAAGCATGTTCAAGAGAAGCGATGTCCTCAAAGCATTCATAGAACCCTCTTCATTATCAAACGCCCTTCGATTTCTTTCTTTCCAAATCGTTCAAGCTACGCTTAATGGGGCAACATCCCAAAGGCTATTCCTGCTCTTTTTACTCCTAAAATAAGACCAATTCCAAAGTAGATCCATGGTAGAGTTTGGGAGCACCCACGCTTAATGAATTGGGATATGTTAGTAAAACTTTGTTAAGACCCCATGCAATAGTCCAGAAGTTCAGGGGGCCTAGCTTTAACTTCTCCCCTTCTTCCCCAGGACCCCAGCAATCCAGACCATCAACCTAGCAACAACAACCGGTTCCAAAAAAATATACTCCCTCCGTTTTCAAATAATTGTCAGTTTAAAAATAATTATCCTCTTTCAAAGCTATCCTTCGAGGGCATTAAAAAAAACCACATATTTCATTAATATTTATAATAATGTCATTACTTTTTTCTTAATCAGTGGGATTTTGGAAGGAAGACAATTATTTGAAAACAAGTTTTTCTCTTTCTTCTTCACACCATCATAGTAATAGTATCACGCTCTCTCCTCTCGATTCTATCCCTTTTAGTTATTTTCCTTCTCTTCTCCAACAGCCCATGCAGCTTCTCTGAAAATAAATTTTGTTTTCTTTCTTTCCTCTGATCTGTTTGTTTTGGTTTCTTTTTCCCTTTGGTCATCATATCATGCAGACCACATAATATACGTTTGGAATTTTAATCGAGTACTACACGAGAGCCAAACAAAAGAATTTCAATTTTACAGTTACAATATTCTAAGAATTTCAATTCTATAAAATCTCAATTTTTGTTAAACCTCAATTCAATTTATCCAAAACGGACTCTAAAAGAGAAGCAATCGTTGAACTCACCTTGAACTTGAGCCTAAATTGAAACCTTCCTAGCAGCCGTCTCTTTCTCTCTATACAAAAGCCGACATCTTCCTCCTCCAATTGCCGCTCCAATAATTTTAGTATTTCTTTTCTAAAAAATTTATATTAACTCCCCCTTTCTAATAATAATTCAAGTAGAACTTAGCTAGAGATGTTTGAGGAACATTTTTGCAATGTGAGGGAGAAGGGAGGACGAGGGCAACGGCTGAGTCTGTGACGGGGACGGGGACGGGGACGGGGACGAGTGTCAGGTCTATGAGGGAGAGTGGGAGGACGAGAGGCGAGAGGACGAGGGAGGAGAGAGGAGACGCTGACTCGCTGAGGGAAGGAAAGGGTTTTGTGTTCACTGAGGGCGTTTTACGCAGTTTAGCACGTTTTTTTAGGTCAAAGCCGCGATGTTTGAGGGGAATTAGGGAAATGGTCATTTAATCCGGGGTGCCTCTATGCAGCCCCTATAACCATACCCCTAAAAATTCCCAAAATTATAAACTTTTTATTTTGTCTTTTCAATTAACCCCAAAAAATTTCTAAAATATTCGGACCACATTGATCGAACAACATTATTTTGTTCGAATAGAGCATGTCAAACAACACAAACAACACCGTGTTGTTTGGCTAAGGAGGTTCGAATATTTTGAAAATATTTAAAAAAACATTAAACTTAATGTTGTTCGGCATGCTCGAGTAGAACAACACAGTTGTGTTCAGTCAAGGAGGTCCGAACATTTTTAAAATATTTTTTAAAATTAAACTTAGTATTGTTTAGCATGCTCTGGTTGAACAATACAATTTTATTCGACATGCTCTAACCGAACAATTAAGAATAGAGGGCGTAAGGGGGGGGGGTCAACTTATAAGGAGGGTAAAATAGGAATAATGAGTTTTGAGAATTTTTAGGGGGTCAACTTATAGAAAAAATGGGGTTGAATAGCGGCATCGTTAATCTAGGGCGAATTACCCAAATAGTCCCTGTACTTTACACATTTTTCCAATTTCGTCTCAAATTCCTAAAAATCGTTCATTTACTAAAGTTTGTGACGCAATTGGTCCTTCCGTCTAATTTTGTTATTTTTTTCCGTTAGGTCAACACACATGTATCTCACGTGATATTGATCAAGGGTAAAATTGGTGGTCCATATTTTAATCTTCAGGGACCATTTGGGTACTTAATTTGTCCATTGAATTTTAAATTTTCATTGACTTGTATTTAATGCAGAGAAAAGTTATATTTATACTATGTTAAATAACATCTATCTATATTACAATAGAGCTCATTCTCACACATGTGCAATTGACTAAAGCTATTTAGAGGTTAAGATTTAATTATCTTAAAAAATTTAATGGTTGAGATTCACTCTCACATTCACATGTGTGAGAGTAGTTATCCAATTTTAAATCTCTATTTTCTCTCACTCTGTTACAAATTCACCCCCTACAATTAATATTATGAGCAGTCACACCCTGAGATTAATCTTCTAAACATTACCCCTTACAAAACATCAATCTTACATTAATATAATCTCAAAATAGAGCTCAATTGATTAACTGAGACTATCTGGACATGGGGGTTGATTCCGCCGTAAAATCAAACGTTCATAGGTCAGTTACATATAACTCCTTACAAATAACCTCCCTCAACTATGAGTTGAGTTTGAATAGCGTCCCTCAACTACCACTTAAAGTATTGTACCCCTCAACTACAACATTTTTTTTAAATTGCACCTTCTATTTAGACGTTGGCGTTTCAATTGACGAAATTAGATATAATGGCACCGTGCCTATGGCACGGGCACGAAGATCTAGTCTATAACTACATAAAAACAAGGTAGTCTGGACTAGAGATTTTCCCGCCCATGCCGCCTTCCCAATAAAAACCTTCTTTAACAAAGATTCTTAAACAAAGATTCCCGTCATATGCTTAAATGGAGATACACAATCAATTTTAAAGCTCTTACGGCATTAATGACTCTGCAGTGACACTATGTACACTGCAGTGAGGATGTGACTGCCTTTTTCTGCAATCAATAATCAATAAGTGATAAAATTACATATTTGTCCCTCAACCCTTTCGACATTATTACATTAATCTCCTTTCAGAGCTAACAAGAGACTTTTAGATTCAAAAATTCCCACCACATTCTAAAATTGATACACTGTCAAAATTTAAAATTAATTGAACAACTACTGCAACATTAATTAGTTTGTGCAAAAGCTAATTTGCATTGGAACCAACACTCTAGGAACCCTTTGAATATTATTACATTAATTTCTGCCCTTTCACAGCTGCCACAAGAATTTCTTCCTCAACCCTTTCACCTATATATAACAGAAGTTTGTGAGGCTTTAGTTTGTATTCTCCATTTTAGTAAAAACTCCTTGTCAAAGAAAGAAAAAAATATGAAAGAGAAGAAATGGCATTCATGGCATCCCTTCTGAAAGACATTCACAAAGGAAGGTCGGATTGGATTCTTAAGGTTAGGATTGCTCGAAAGTGGTCTATTCCAGTTGAAAACGATTTCCAACTCCCACAAAGTATGGAATTAGTTGTTATTGACGCAGAGGTAAGCATTAATCAACTACTAAAATTCTATCTCATGCAAAACTACATTTCAGTATATGATAGTCTGTAAACGAATTTTGAATTATGTATGTATGCTTTGTGGATTAAGTGAATGTTTTTCTCAGATTTTATAAGCACATTTCTAATTTTGAGGCATTATAATATTTAAAAAATTATGTTTAAAGAATGAAATTGTGCATTTTTGTGGTACGGATTTATTTACGTGTCATTTGTGTAATGACAAGGGTGATTGTGGAATCGTGTTCTATTCCGACGTGAGAATATCGAAATCATATATTTATTTGTCCAATTTGATGTTTGGATGAATGAGTTATGATTGATTAAAGTGTGGTTGTTAGAAGTGGGTTTATCCCACATTGGAATATTAACAAAAACTTGAGTGGTTTATATACAAGTGTTTTATGTGGTAAGGGTAAGCTTGTATAGAATAGAGGCTCTCTTTCACGCACACATGTGCCGGGGGTGCAAATTATGGTCCAATTTAGCCTTCGGGGTACCGTACTCATGTACAGACACGAATGTCGGACCAAATTTGTCTGTTCAGACCAACCCACGTTTTGATCATTATTATTTTGTTTTTGTAACTCCAACATTTATAACAGACTTTATGGGGTGTTATTACCAGCTTTAATAAGAGATATTGTTTGCCTATTGATGATGAATTTATTTCATCATCAATGTGGTCTTTAATCAGTCTCGATTTTCTCCTATATAAGGAGATTACATCCACAATTGAAAGAGATAGTTTTACGCAATCTCCTTTTTCCTCTTCAAGTCATTGAGCGTATTTCTTTGGCCTCCTGCATTCTTTTTAGTGATAGAGTCATGCACAGATTCAGTTCGCCAGAAACTTTTGTGCTAAAGGTCTCTTCGGTGTCTCCGTTGTATCCTAAGAGACAGACTTCAGTACAGCTTCCAAGCACATACGGGAAGGGGTGAATATGTTTTAAGGAAACTGTGTGCAACACAGGCCTTGGAACTAAAGTTTTTGTTCGTCAGGTAGATCTCAGTTCTTCAGCAGCTGACTTTACCTAGGCTCACCAGCAGACTTCACAAAGGCTCACCAGCAGACTTTGTAAAGGTTCACTAGCAGACTTTGTAAAGGTTCACCAGCAGACCTTCACAAGTTTAGTCCACCAGCAGACTTCAAGGAAGCTAGCCTTTTCAACAGACTTCAAGTCTACTTCACTCTTAGCAGTAACTTTTCCGTTTGATTATCAATTTTGTGTTTTGATTTATATATTGTTTTCCCGTGCTATATTTCTAACAATCTTAAAACAGACTCCGTACTGTTATCTTGGATAACAGTAGTCCTTTCAAAAGGGAAAATAAACTTTTATAAAAATATAGAATTGTGTATTATGACTTTGTTCATATTTCAGATATGAAAACTGAATTGAATACCGAAAGGAACCTAACGTGACCTTGAACTCAACGACCTCTAATGCTACTGTGACTCAAATTGTGACCAATCCAACTGTGTCGGTGCATCATAACGAGAAACCGGAGAAATTCAGTGACTTGAATTTCAAGTGTTGGCAGCAGAAGATGCTGTTCTACTTGACCACCCTGAACCTAGCGAGGTGTCTGAAAGAAGATCCTCCAATGGTGGGTGAGAATCAGAATGATGTCCAAGCTGCTACTGCTGTGGACGCATGGAATCATTCTGATTTCCTTTGCAAAAACTACGTACTGAATGGGTTGATAGACTCATTGTACGAAGTTTACCGTAATAAGACAACGAGAAAGGAGTTGTGGACATCATTGGACCATAAGTATACATCCGAGGATGTTGGAGCCAAAAAGTTTATTATTGGCCGCTTCTTGGATTATAAAATGGTGGATTCCAAGACTGTCTACAGTCAAGTGCAAGAGTTACAAGTGATTTTTCACGAAATTCAAGCTGAAGGGATGGTTGTGAGTGAAACCTTTCAAGTGGCTGCAATTATTGAGAAACTAGTTTTTTAACTCGTGCGTTAAACGCACGTCAACTAAATCGTACATAGATAAAATAAAGAGGATCGGTTTATTAACAATTACACATAAGTATATCACTAATCATTATAGATTCTAAAAAATTTCCTTATACACAACATTTGTTGTCATATTAGTTGGTTTTTCATCTTCACCGCATATCAATATCTTCAAATCAAAATAATTTGTTACTCTAGAAACTACGACATATAACTGTCTATGGCTGAATACTGATTTTTTTTCAAAAAGAGACCTACATGCAATTATTGACTTTCCCACTAGTTAATTGTCATTGCATATGATACCAGTAATGTAAATTGTCTTCTTTGAAACTTGAAAGACAGTCTTACATCGGGTAAAGTTAATGACAATCTTGAGATAAAAACATTTTCTCTATCATTGCTTCTTTTCAAAAAAAATTGTTTCAATCATGTGATCCCCAAGATTTATGATGATTAGTCTTGTTCTATTGCATAACCCTGCAGTATGGTCAATGTTTCTCAATAACATTACTGGAATACTAATTTTAAGTATCAATTCATGACTTGACAACCCCGAACACTTTATACTATTCAAAAACTATGTAGAATTAATGTCTTCGAATAAACTTTAATTTTTTCCGTCCTGAAAATAGAATCTGAACTCAAATAAGTTCTTCGTTTTGAATGATTACTTTTATTAAATTATATTTGTTTTTTATGAATAAAGAAATTTATGTGAAGAAAATAAGCTAAAATTAAAATAATGAAATTATTTTTAACGTTAACTATTATTTTTGTTTTGTAAATTATTTTGATTTTAATAACTTTCATTATATTTTTTTGTTTTATTGACTTCACAACTATTATTTTTGTTTTATTTTTAAGAATTAGTTTTACAGAAAAATTTTGTTCCGTAATTTTTTATTATTATTTTGCTAAATTATTTTTGTCTTGTTGATTCTGTAACTTTTATTTTTATAGTGGCTTGTTCTATAAATTATGGTTTAAATCTCAATTTGGTCACCCTACTTTCGGCCAAAATTCATTAAGCTCACTCTATTTTCTTTCCTCAATTTAATCACTCTACTTGGTTCCGAAAGTCAATAAGGTCACTAGAGTCATTTCCATGAGTTAAGTTGGATGGAAATTTTTGAAAAGACACTAATGCCCCTTACCTTTGAAAGGTGTGTCGACAAATTCAAGTCACGCAATAAGAAATTATGTTTGAGAGAAGAAGGAGACCCTCAAAACCCCCAAATTTAGTAAAGGTATTTTTTGATTTTTCTTAAAAAATTAAACTTTTCATCCAAATATATGGATGGAGTGATGAACGTGCTAATTATGTGAAAGTAGGGTGACCAAATTGAGATTTAAACCATAAATTATTCTTATTTTACTAACTTCTTATATTTTTTGTTTTCTTGACTCCGAAACTATTATTTTTGTTTTAGTTGCTATTTTTTATGTTTAAAGATAGAAAATTGTTTAAACATAATTAAAAGAGAGGAGATGATGGTGATGAGGGAGAAAATATGGAGGAAACGGGAGAGAGAAAGAGAAATATAACCAGAGAAGATAAGAGAGAGAAAAAGTGAAATTGTAACTTAAAAGTTAATAATCCACCCTTGCCATTATATATACTAGATCTTCATGCCCGTGCCTATAACACGGTGCCAGTATATCTGATTTCATCAATTGAAATGAAAGTACCTAAATAAAATGTGCGATTTTAAAAAATGTTACAGTTAAGGGATACATAGTTTCAAGTGATAGTTGATGAATTGGTATTTTCTAATGGGTGATTGTTCAGAATATTAATCGCGGAGTGTGACTTTGTAATGTGAAGATAAAACATGGGGAGAAGAAAAAATGGTAACTGCTCATAATATTAACTGTAGGGGGTGACTTGTAATAAGGAAAGAAAAAATAGGGAGTTAAAAATGGATAACTACTCACACATATGAATTTGAGGGTGAATCTCAACTGCTATTTTTTTAAGATAATTTTTTAAGATAATTTAATCTCAACCTCTTAATAGCTCTAGTCAATTACCTAGCTGTTTTATAATATACCCGTACCTATGGCACGGTGCCATTATATCTGATTTCATCAATTGAAATGATAGTGTCTAAATAGAAGGTGTGATTTAAAAAAAATGTTACAGTTTAGAGGTATATTGCTTCAAGTGATAGTTGATAGATTGATGTTTTATAAAGGTTGACTGTTCAAAAGATTAATCGCTAGGTGTGATTTTGTAATGTGAAAATAAAACATATGGAGAAGAAAAAGGGGTCGCGGCTCATAATATTAACTATAGGGGGTAACTTGTAATATGGAAAGAAAAATTAGGGACTCACACATATGAATGTGAAGGTGAATCTCAACCATTAATTTTTTAAAGATAATTTAATCTCAACCTTTAAATAGCTCTAGTCAATTACCTAGCTGTTTTATAATATAGATAGATTGCCTCTAACTTGGAAAGATTTCAAGAGCTATCTGAAACACAAGCGAAAAGAGATGAATGTTGAACAATTGGTTGTTAGGCTTCGTATTGAAGAAGACAATCGTGGTTTTGACAAGAAACCATTCGTTCATGTAGCTGCTAAAGCCAATATGGTAGAGCATGGCCAAAGCTCTAAAGGCAAATGCAAAGCTGCTTCGGGAAAAGGGGTCAGTTTAGGACCTAAGGGAGGAATCTCTAAGAAGAGGTTTTCTGGGAAGTGCTAGAATTGTGGTGGCACGGGTCACAAGGCTACAACTTACAGAAAGCCAAGTAAAGACCGTGAAGCAAACTTGGTGGATAACATCTCTCAAGATGTGTCAGAACTGAACCTTGCTGCGGTTGTCACTGAAGTGAACTTGGTGGGTTCAAACCCCAATCAATGGTGGATCGCCATTGATGCTAGCAAGCATGTGTGCTCCAACGGAGAAATGTTCAGTACCTTTGAGTGGTTTATATACAAGTGTCTTATGTGGTAAGGGTAAACTTGTATAGAATAGAGGCTCTCTCTCGCACACGCCTGCGCAGGGGGGGTGCAAATCATGGTCCAATTTAGCTTTTGGGGTACCGTACTCATGTGCGAGTGCGTCCCGCGGACACGAATGTCGGACTAAATTTGTCTGTTCAGACTAACCCACGTTTTGATAATTATTCTTTTGTTTTTGTAACTCCAACATTTATAACAGACTTTATGGGCTGTTATTACCAGTTTTAATGAGAGATGTTATTTACCTATTGATGATGGATTTATTTCATTATCAATGTGGTCTTTAATCAGTCTCGATTTTCTCCTATATAAGGAGATTACATCCACAATTGAAAGAGACTATTTTACACAATCTCTTTTTTCCTCTTCAAGTCATTGAGCGTATTTCTTTGGCCTCCTGCATTCTTTTTGGTGATAGAGTCAGACACAGATTCAGTTCGTTGGAAACCTTTGTGCTAAAGGTCTCTCCGTTGTATCATGAGAGACAAACGTCCACTACAACTTCCAAGCACATACGGGAAGGGGCGAATCTGTTTTAAGGAAATAGTGTGCGACACAGGCCTCGAGACTAAAGTTTTTGTTCATCAAGTAGATCTCAGTTCTTCAGCAGCAGACTTTGTGTGAAGCACCAACAGACTTTGCCTAGGCTCACCAACAGACTTCACAAAGGCTCACCAACAGACTTTGTAAAGGTTCACCAGCAGACTTCGCTTAGGCTCACCAGCAGACTTTTTAAAGGTTCACCAACAGACCTTCACAAGTTTAGTCCACCAGCAGACTTCAAGTAAGCTTGCCTTTTCAACAGACTTCAAGTCTACTTCACTCTTAAGAGTAACTTTTCCTTTTGATTATCAATTCTATATTTTGATTTATATATTGTTTTCTCGTGCTATATTTCTAACATATAAGACATGAATAGGGAACTCCTTCCACTTAATGGACAGCCCAAAGCAAAAATATATTTCAACCTCCAAATAATATTCAAAAATATATTACTATTACTAGATTGTTGAAAAGAGCATGTAATTACTAATTATTTTATTTTTCGCAGGGGAAAAGAATACAGGCTTCAATAAATAAATCTCAGATGAAAAAATTCGAATCAAACTTACGTGAAAATTGGTTATACTATGTATCAAATGTGAGCGTGGTTGACAATGGGGGTAAATATCGTATAACAAACAACAAATATAAATTACAGTTTATGGCTACTACGCATGTAATAACAGTTGGGGACAAAAACTTTCCGAGTCAAATATACTAGACTTCAAGTTTTTCAGAAATTCAGTCAATCCCCAACATTGACAAAGCTGGGTTGCTAGGTATAAATTCAGCATTTCCGTTTTGATATTTTACGTGAATTTTTTTATTCATCATTGATCAACTATATTTTGCATTTCAATGAAGATGTTATTGGGAAGGTAATAGGTAAAGGTTTGTTAAAACATCAACAATATAGACGTTGTGGCAGAGTGCCAAGTATATCGACATTTAGTTAGAAGATCTAAAGTATTCTAACTTTATTTGTTGAATACTATTAATTTGTGAATGAAAAATTAAATGCCTTGGCTATTTTATTGTAGAAAAAACATAATGAAGTGCACTATTTGGGGATCATATGCTGAAGAAATCTTCATATAGAAACAAGTACTAAAGATTCATTGGTTGTTTTGTTGCAATTATGCAAGCCAAAAACATTTAAAGGTAATACTGCATACAAAATTATTTAAATATAAAAGACAATTAAAATTTCTGAACATATTATAATTCACAATGTTGAACAAATAACACTTTCAAATGCTTTATATGATACAAAAATATTAGTAGACACTGATACCAGAAATTAAAGACTTCAAGAGGTAGTGATTTCAATAATTTTGTATCTCTTTAATTAAAAATATATTATGTTTTACATGTCACATAAACCTTTTTATTATATTTGCTAGGATGTTGCTTGGAGATAGCAGTTCACAAAAAATTGAACAACTATCGTCCAACACTATTGGAAGTACAATTGAGGAGCTTAAGAGTGGAAATGTAGACGTTTTATCAATCGTAGATATTGTGTCAAGTTCAAAGGTTTGTTTTGAGCCAATTATTTTCATTTCAAAAAAAAAAAAGCTTCAATATACATTAAAAAATAAATTTAAATAGAATAATCAACTAAATAATAATTTAACTTCTTTCCTATAGGGTGGAATCTATTGGGTTGTCAGCCAGATTTCAGAAGTAATTTCAAATGAAAATTGGTACTTCATTAGTTGCAGGAGGTGCAGAAAGAAGCTTACCACCCACAGTACCAGATATTCTTGTGTTAAGTGTAATAGGATAGAGACCAAACCATTCCAAGATATAAGGTAAAGGTTGTAAGGGTAAAATAGGCAAGGCCTATTTTATCTTGTTTTCACCTTTCTTGGTCAAAGAAGGTTTTTAAATTAGTTCATGTTTATTTTGGAATTAGAATTTTTGTGTCAGATTTAGTGTAGTTTATTTTTGGTAGCAAAATCTTTCTAAAGATTTTGGCTTTATAAATTTAGCAACTAAATCTTTGCAAGCATCTTAGTTTTTCCAAGAATCCTGATTTTGATCAAATTCGGTAAGAAAATCTTTCATGTTTGGAAAGTGGCTATTTTTACCTTTAAAGTTCTAATCTCTTTCCTTGTAGGAGTGTATCTCTCTTGCCGTGTGTTTGTAGGGTTTGTTGTATATATATCGAAGGCTGGAATTCGAGCAGCTGTAGAGCTTGAGAGACAAGAACAAAAAGCATAAGCTGAGAGCAATATTATAGTAGTTCAAGCGTTCTTCTTCCCCGCCGATTAACAGTTGATTGTAGAAGCCCCGATGTTACAACATCGGCAGCTACATTGAATTCTGACAAACTAGTTTTTGTGCTTCCTGTTGTCTGTTTAAGGAAGTTGAATCTGTTTTTCTTCCCACGTTTGGTTTAGTTGTTTATGTGAGATTTTTTTGTTCTCCAAGAAACTCTATCTTGTGAGAATTTTTTAGTGATTTCGCTAAGATTATTCATTGTAAAACATTATACTTTTTAGTAAAATTTGTGTGGCCTTGAGGCTTGGTCTACAAGTATTAAACTTGTAGATTGTTTTTGGTTAAAACCTGTTTACAAATCTTTTGTTTGAAGCTGTGTTTTATACAAACTTCCGTCTTGCTTTTGCCATTATTTACTGGTTTCATTGTGTTTGCCATTGTTTCAATCACAAAGAACATTGGTAATCACATTGACATCTATTGAGAACTGTGTTATCAATGTTCTTTCAATTGGTATCGAGCCTTCTCTTGATATCACTAAGAGTCGATTCTGGTTAAAGTCGTGATGTATTCTCAGTATGAGAACGTGGTTCGCCCTCCTACTCTTACAAATGCTAATTACTCTATTTGGAAAGTCAAGATGCGCATCTTCATCAAATCCATTGATGAGAAAGTGTGGCTTGCTGTTTTAAATGGTTGGAGTCCTCCAAAAACTACAGATTCGGATGGTGATGTCAAGGTCACCAAAGAATCTGAGTGGACCAATGATGATAGGAACACTGCTTCCTTTAACTCAAAAGACTTGTCTGCTATTTATAAAGCCTTAGATGCTAATACTTTTAGGGTGATAGCAAATTATGAATCTGCTAAAGATGTGTGGGAGGCCCTTCAGACCTTATGTGAAGGACCTGCCAGTGTTCGTGCTTCTAAGTTAAGAATGCTCACCGCTCAATTTGAAAACACTAGGATGCATGAGTCTGAGGATATTGTGACATATTATGCTAACCACTAATTATGTTTTGATGTGAAAAACATTTCTCAAATTTCATTTCAGATTTTTTTGGTCACATTAAGTACACGACAAGAACAATTGGTTAGTATGAAACTAACCAAAATTGTACCAAAATTATAATCAACATCAATTGGTTAATATGAAACAAAAAAATTATTAATGAATACGATGTGTTATTTACAGAATATAATGAGTTTGGATAGTACGTGCTACTCACGTGTGACAAACATGTAGACATGCTAAATAAATACAAATATTATACTAACCACATCCAAAAATGCATTAAAAAAATATAACACAAACTTGAGCTTCAAACTTAAACACACTTTTATAATATATCAACCTAGAGTGATTATGAGTTGGACATTCATTGAAGTGAATTTTATTTTAAATAATTAATATGAAACAAAAAGAATTATTAATAAAAACGATGAGTTATTTACAATCATAATGAGTTTGGATAGTAAGTGGGTTTGGATAGAAAGTACTATTCATGTGTGACAAACATGTAGACAAGTTTTAAAAATACAATTATTATACTAACCACACACCCCCCCCCCCCCAAAATGCATTAAAAACATACAACACTAACTTAAGATTCAAACTTAAATATATTTTTATAATGTATCAACCTATAGTGATTATGAGTTGGACATTCATTGATATATATATTTTTTTTAATCCAAGTTGGTGTTGGTCGTGTAAAGTTGGACTTTCATTGAAGAGTTTTTTTCTTTTAAATAGTCTTAAGTCCGTGCAGATAAGATGAGGATTACTTTTCCACAAAGATCTTATATCTTATATATTAAATAAAAAGGCTATGAGTTGAGACAATAGCATTGGATAGTGTTGTGCATCATGATTAACTTTGGTAAAATAAAACGATGTAAGTTGTTAGTTCATAAGTAGCTTGCAGTCAAATATACAACAGTCAAATCAATATATAAATTAAAATAAGAAGCTGCAAGTTTATACAATAGTATTGACAACTGTTCCGCATCATTAAGATAGCCGTTTTGCTTTTTAGTATAATAAATATATTAGGAGTTCTAAAAGATGGAATGGTTACTGTTATTCATCATTTTCTTTGCATTTAACTATTACAAGTCAATATAACAGAAGTCAAATCAATATATGTTTAGAAATTCTGAAAATGTTGTAAGTTCATACTACCATCATTAGTAAGTGTCTAGTTTCATTAAAAAGCTATTGGGACCTCTCAAAGATGAATTGGTACTGCCATCCATCATTCTCTTAGTATTTAACTATTTATAAAGTCACTACTCATATCACCAAACCTTTATTTTATCAACTTTATCTCTCTACATATCTTTCTACATATAATTTTTCTACATATAAAAGTCAAAGTTGTTTTTTACAAATTAATAGATGGACAAAAATAGCTCTTCACAAAATAAACCTCCCACCATTTAATTAAGGACAAAACAAGTAAATTTACCATGACAAAAAATAATGTTTTGACAAAAATTGTCATAAACATAATAAATCACTCACCATTAATTAAGGCTAAACAAGTAATATGTCTTAGACTAATTAATTCCATGAATAATTAAATAATAATTTCATCCATTGACTTGTACCTAGTTTAAAGTAAGGTCCTATATTTTTTAATTCTAATTATTTCATCTTGTATTTTGATTTTCTTATCATTTTCCCACTCATACCATTATCGATCTTTACAAATGTAGTCAAATATATTCTAAAAAGGACACAAATACCCTTACTCAGTCGAAGGTCTACAATTTTATTATAAGGAACCCAAAAAACTCAAATCCATATGAGTTTCAATTTCAATTTGAAAATTTAAAAATTAAAAAAAATGAATTTGGATTTGTAAAAAGTAAAATTTAAGGTTGTGGTGGTGATATGTCTATAAATGATGAGTTTTACAAATGGGTTACTTTGAAGGAATGAGTAAGGAATTAGAAAATGAAATAAAATAAAATAAATTAAATTAACTTTTGGACTAATAGTGATATTTGAGGTTGTAGTGGTGGTGATGGTGAGTCCATGGGGTTGAATGAAAATATTCAATGGTAAAAAATAAATTAAATAAAATCTAAATTTCATTTTTTGGAGTAATGCATTTGTTTTACCATTAAATTTACATATGAGACAAGGTATAACTATTTTTGGATTATTTAAATAATTATTTATTGATTTAATTAAAAAATATTTTAAATACCAATTGACAAATTAAATGATAAAATTATAACAAAATCCCACTTTGCGCCACAAGAAAAATGACCAAAATAATCATCATGTGCATGATTTTCCATTACTATTTTAATGCCCATGAACGGGAGAGGACAAAGTGAGACAAATATAAAAATTTTGTATGAAAGTGAGACATCATAGATTGGGAAAGACATTACTAGAGGTATATGAAAAATTGTAACTATAATAATATATTTGTTGGTGAGTGATGTGGCATAAATATAGTCATACTGGGGGTGCCGAAATTCGTCTTGATCCGTGAGTGTTCGTTGACCGAATTGATGATGAATTCGCCGTCTTGGTCATGGAATCGTCGTTTGGGTCAGATATCTGGCTATATGTAGGTGTCTGCAAAATGAGCACCGTGAGTGGTGGGGGATGTCCCCCAAAACCCTCCGGCGTGAGAATCGATGCAAGATCAACAATATAGAGGCGCCGTAGCCCCGTGTGTGAGTGAGAAGAAGGAGAGAGAGCGTATGAAAGTATGCCCCTACTATGAGATAGTAGGGTTTATTTATACCGAGGGGTTAGGGTTTACTTGGTGCATGGGGCCCATGGTATTCGATAGTCTTGTAATGAATAGTGGGCCGGGGTGTAGTGAAGCCCCTCGCCCAAGCGAGGCCCAAAAGCCTTTTTAGGCAGATTAAATATAGGCACTTCAGTAGCCCCCTGGTCCTTATTCCTTGGGATTTATCTCAAGGGTAAGGAGTATAATTTTATGTCAAGCATGACATCTACTCAACCGCGAGATGCTCGAGCGGGAGAACAGTATAAGACTCATCCGCGAGTAACCTCGAGCGGGAAGACAATATAAAACTCATCCGCGAGTAAAATCGAGCGGGAATATAGTATAAAACTCATTCGCGAGCAAACTCGGCGAAATGAAGACAAGATAACTCATCCGTGAGCAAACTCCAAGATAACTCATCCGTGAGCAAACTCGCGGGAATATAGTATAAAACTCATCCGCGAGCAAACTCGGCGGAAGATGATATAAAACTCATCATGAGTAAACTCGGCGGGAATATATATAAAACTCATCCGCGAGTAAACTCGGCGGGTGAATATATATAAAACTCATCCGCGAGCAAACTCGAGCGGGGAAAAACTCATCCGCGAGTAAACTCGGCGGGAATATATATATAAAACTCATCCGCATGAGTAAACTCGAAAGGAATATAGTATAAAACTCATCCGCGAGTAAACTCGAGCGGGAATATAGTATAAAACTCATCCGCGAGTAAACTCGAGCGGGAATATAGTATAAAACTCATCCGCGAGCAAACTCGAGCGGGAAAAACTCATCCGCGAGTAAACTCGAGCGGGAATATAGTATAAAACTCATCCGCGAGTAAACTCGAGCGGGAATATAGTATAAAACTCATCCGCGAGTAAACTCGAGCGGGAATATATATAAAACTCATCCGCGAGTAAACTCGGCGGGAATATAGTATAAAACTCATCCGCGAGCAAACTCGAGCGGAAAAATGAGTAAACTCGAGGATATATAAAACTCATCCGCGAGTAAACTCGAGCGGAAGGATAAAACTCATCCGCGAGTAAACTCGGGAATATAGTACAAAACTCATCCGCGAGTAAACTCGAGCGGGAATATAGTATAAAACTCATCCGCGAGTAAACTCGAAGCGGAATATAGTATAAAACTCATCCGCGAGCAAACTCGAAAGGGGATGATATAAAACTCATCCGAGTAAACTCGCGGGAAGATGATAAAACTCATCCGCGAGTAAACTCGAAGTGAAGAAGATAAAACTCATCCGCGAGCAAACTCGAGAAGTGTAAAAGCTCAACCGGGATGCCCGTGAGCGCCGATAAAGCTCATCCGCGAGATGCTCTCGAGCGGAGGGTAATGTACCTCAACGTAGCGAGGGTCTTCAAGAATCCGAGCAGCTCAGAGTAAACTCTGAAATCCATATGCTCAATCGAGAAGCTCAACCGTGGATGCCCAAACGGGAGCGTAAGCGATAAAGGAAATCCAAGCCTCACCATGGTGAGGGTCTTCGAAATCCACAGCCTCAACATGGCGAGGGTCTTCAAAAATTCAAGCAACCTCACCAAGGTGAGAGCCGCTTTGATATCCGTATGCTCAAGCGAGAAGCTCAACCGTGGATGCCCAAACGGGAGCGTAAGCGCATAAAGGAAATCCGTAAGCCTCACCATGGTGAGGGTCTTCGAGCAATCCAAAGCCAGCCTCAACATGGTGAGGGTCTTCAAAAATCCAGCAACCTTACCCGGGTGAGAGTCCTCTAGAAATCCATATGCTCAATCGAGAAGCTCAACCGTGGATGCCCAAACGGGAGCGTAAGCACGCAAATGGAAATCCGTAAGCCTCACCGCGGTAAGGGTCTTCAATGATCGAGTAGCCTCACCGCGGAGGGTCTTCGGCGATAATAAGAAACTCGTGCTCGGGCGCGAAGTCTAACTGAAGCTCGAGCTATGGCACGAGTGTAGCGTGCGTACGGGCACGCAAATAATAACATGAAGCTCTGGCCGCATACGGCACAGAATAATGAGCTCGGGCCGTGCGCACGCGCACGAGATAATAACGAGGCTCGGCCGTGGCGCGAGCAAAGCACGATAACAATAACATGAACGGGCACGAGCATGACGCACGGCACGATAGTAATATGAGGCTCGGCCGTGGCGCGAGCATAGCGCGCAGCACGAGAATAATAATGAAGCTCGGGCCGGGCGCGAGCCGTGCACGGGCACGATAACAACATGAAGCTCTGGCCGGGCGGGCGAGCATGGCGCACGCACGATAGTAATAATATGAGGCTCTGGGCCGAGGCGCGAGCATATGCACCGCACGATAATGATAACATGAGGCTCTGGCCAGGCGCGAGCATGGCGCAGCACGATAACACCGGCCGGGCACGAGCATGCGCACGGCACGATAATGATAACAAGAGGCTCGGGCCGAGGCGCGCATGGCACGATAAATAACATGAGGCATTAATAACGATGCTCTGGCCGCGAGCGCGAGCATACGCATGCACGATAATGATAACACGAAGCTCTGCCGGGCACGAGCATGACGTGCACGGCACGATAGTAATAACACGAGGCTCGGGCGGCGCGCATACGCACGGCACGAATAATAACTGGGCCGGGCGCGCGCAGAGTGCACGCACGATAACAATAACATGAAGCTCTGCCGGGCACGAGCATGACGTACACGGGCACGATAGTAATAACATGAGGCTCGGCCGCGGGCGAGCATGCACGCACGATAATGATAACATGAGGCTCGGCCGAGGCGCGAGCATGGCGCACAAGCACGATAACAATACGGCTCTGGCCGGGCACGAGCATGCGCACGGGCACGATATGATAACAAGAGGCTCTGGCCGTAGCTCGAGCATGGCGCACGGGCACGAGATAACAACATAAAGCTCTGGCCGGGCTCGAGCGTGGCGCACGCACGAGTAATAGTGACATGAAGCTCTGGGCCGAGCGTAGCATGCACGGGCACGATAACAATATCATGAAGCTCGGGCTGAGGCGCGAGCATGACGTGCACGGGCACGATAGTAATAACATGAGGCTCGGGCTGAGGCGCGAGCATAGCGTGCACAGGCACGATAGTAATAACATGAGGCTCGGGCTGAGGCGCGAGCATAGCGTGCACGGGCACGATAATAATAACATGAGGCTCGAGCTATGGCGCGAGCATGGCACGCACAGAATAATGACATGAATCTCGGTAGCGAGCGCGCGCACGGGCACGATAACAATATCATGAAGCTCGGGCTGAGGCGCGAGCATGGCGTGCACGGGCACGATAGTAATAATATGAGGCTCGGACTGAGGCGTGAGCATAGCGCGCAGCACGATAGTAATAACATGAGGCTCGGCCGAGGCGCGAGCATGGCGCACTCGGCACGATAATGATAACATGAAGCTCTGGCCGGGTCGCGAGCATGACGCACGCAATAATAATGAACACGAGGCTCTGGCCGAGCATGGCGCACGGGCACGAGATAACAACATAAAGCTCTGGATGTGGCTCGAGCGCGCGTGATAACAACATAAAGCTCGGCCGGGGCACGCACGAGAATAGGACATGGAAGCTCTCGGCCGAGCACGAGCGTAGCACCTAACACGATAACAATATCATGAAGCTCGGCCGAGGCGCGAGCATGACGCGCACGCACGATAGTAATAACACGAGGCTCGCGTAAGCATGGCGCGCACGGCACGATAACAACATAAAGCTCTGGCCGAGGCGCGAGCATAGCGCACGCACGATAGTAATAACACGAGGCTCTGGCCGAGGCACGCAGCATGCGCGTACGGGCACGATAATAATAACATGAGGCTCGAGCCATGGCGCGAGCATGGCGTGGCACGGCACGAGAATAATGACACGAAGCTCTGCCGACGAGTGTGGCGCACGCACGCAGATAACAACATAAAGCTCGGCCGGGCGCGAAGCGTAGCGCACGCACGAGAATAATAACATGGAGCTCGTGACGTGACTCAACGGCGCACGCGCACGAGACAACAACATGAAGCTCTGCCGTGCTCGAGCGTGGCGTGCACGGCACAAGAATAATGACATGGAAGCTCTGCCGGGAAGCGAGCGCACCCGCACGATAACAATATCATGAAGCTCGGGCTGAGGCGCGAGCATAGCGTGCACGGGCACGATAATAATGATTCAAGCTCGGCCGGGTCACAGCATACGCGCACGAGCACGAATAATAACATGGAGCTCTGCCAGGCCGCGAGCATGGCGTGCACGGCACGATATGATAACGGCTCGGCCGGGCCGCGAGCATGGCGTGAGCACAGTGTGCGGGGCACGAACTGAACTAAGTGCTTGGTTCTGGCCAAGGCTTTGAGAAGGGCAGGCCCCTATCGCCTTGGGCGAAGCCTTAAGATTGCTGGCGTGGCCCAACTCGAACGGCAACTAGCAACCGGCATGGCCTTTCTCCGATGCTGGGACATCGGATCGGCTGTTAGTATATCAACTAGGTATAGAGATATACGACTAACAGCTGTTGCTCTGGCCACTATAGGAACCCGAGGTAGTTAGCCGCTATCTTGTGGGCAGGCCCCTACCGCCGACGGCATCCAAGTACGTGAACCGGCATGGCCCCTCCCTCCTGGGAGAATTAGTTCACTAATACTCGGGCATGAGGAAGGTTAACCGGCAGGCCCTATCTCGCCGCCTCGGCGCGAAAGCGCATTTTGTCAAGCAATCCGAAAGCGCTTTGTATAAATGAACACATTAACAATTTGGATGGACAAATATGAAAGAACTTGCCTTTTTGTTGATAATATGATAGTGGCCCCAACAGGGCTGAGGGTCTTGCCTGCTGGTGCATTAGGCCGTCCGAATAGTCATAAAAATGTTTGGGCTTTTCCGTTTGTGGGCAGGCCCCCTACTTTCCGACTGTAAGTGTTTACCCTGAGGTCGGGAAGTAATTATGGTCGTTGTAGTTTTCCTTCTGAGGAAGTCTGGTTACCAAGACTTAGTTGACTTGGTCTGAGTACCTGAAAGTTTAGTGCATTATTTGCGAAGCAAACATAGTCCCATTTTAAATAAAATGTGGGTATGTATTATAAACTTAATCTTATGATGATAAGATGTTGTATATGCTAGTGATTTATGTAAATGGCAATACATAAATGTTGTTATTATCATGATTGAGGAAAATAATATCAATAGCATGACATGCAATCAAATCATGATCTGTATAGATAATTCACGCGCGAATTTAGGTGTAACGGTGAATAAAACAGTTTCATTATCATTTGCCATGTGTGGGCAAATAAATAATAAAATATAGAGTTCAATTAACTCAGTTGGTATGTCAAATTTGATAAGTGAGTGAGTATGCACTTTCTTTTTTCGCGCGCGGCCAGGGATTAGTAAAATCGTAAGGCGCGTAGGGGCGGTGCATGCATATAGTTGTAGATGCAAAACATATTTAATTGCATGCATTGATGTAGTATAGTGTGACATGCATCGACATGGTGGACAATTTAATGTAAACATGACATAGTTATGAGCATCAATGTATTATAATTACTCTAATTTATGTCGTAAAATAATTGTCACAGTTGAATTTCATGCATTATTCACCAATTAATGATAATTTTAATGGGTCACTACATTTAGCATGTCAATTTATTTGATTATACCTATCTTGTGTAGCGTCGAGTTATAATCGTCAATTATTAATTTTCATAATCGATAATTTTAAGGAAAATTAATTACAAAGAATATTAATAATTGCAGAGAAAATTAATTACATGCATATTCATGTAAGTTATAGTGTCTCATGTTAATTTGGAGCAATAAATTAATTATGCGAATTATTTATAAACTTTAATTTATGTTTCGTTAACTAAGTAATTGTTAACAACATAAAAAAACGAGGTCAAATAGGCAAATTCTGCAAATATGGAGCGTAAAATGGAAAGAATCCACCTGATTTGCTTAGGAAATAGTCTGAACCGGGTCACAAGAGGGTTGAACCGGGCCATGAACCATTGATGTTAGCTGGGCGGTTCATATGGACAACTCACGGTCTGTTAGCCCTTCCCTGATGGAATTTAACGGAAGCTGACAGAAGTTAATTGAAGCAGAGGGGTGTTGAGTGCAACTTGAAGAAGCAGAGGTTTCTGACTGAAATTGACTAGGAGGTGACGTCATGGGTGACGTCAGCCCTCTGCAACAACGCTTTCAAGTTGCCGCACGTAATATCTCCGCACGGAGTTATCGGGCGCTGGCGCGCCATGGCAGCGGCCGCGTAGAGAGAGCGCCCTGTTCGCTGGAGGTGATTTCACTTGCGTTGTGCTCGAATAATCAAGGCGCACTTGGGGGTGCTGTAAAATCTTTGATTAGAAAGCTTCATGCGCGTCAGATCTGCAGATCAGAGCACTGCCGGGGAGTTACCATGAGCTAGCGCCTCCAGCCGGTTTGAGCGGCGAGTGAAAGAGAATTACAGATCCAACGGGGGTAATTTTCATGGCGGTGGTCTTGTCTTGTCAAGGCGAACCCATGGGTGCACTTTTCTTTCAGATTGGGGCTGGTTATCTCAGTCCAGTCCTCGCCGAAAATTCGTTGTTTTCGAAGTGATTTCGTTATTCGTTCTGGCACCTATCGAACGTGTCTCCGCCATGGCTTTTGGAGTTCGTTCCTAGAGTCGTTTCCCGGCAACGGAACCAAACTGATGTGGCATAAATATAGTCATACCGGGGGTGCCGAAATTCGTCTTGATCCGTGAGTGTTCGTTGACCGAATTGATGATGAATTCGCCGTCTTGGTCATGGAATCGTCGTTTGGGTCGGATATCTGGCTATATGTAGGTGTCTGCAAAATGAGCACCGTGAGTGGTGGGGGATGTCCCCCAAAACCCTCCGGCGTGAGAATCAGTACAGTATCAACAATATAGGAGGACGCGTAGCCCCCGTGTGTGTAGTGAGAACTGTAAAGGAGAGAGAGCGTATGAAAGTATGCCCCACTATGAGATAGTAGGGTTCATTTATACCTGAGGGGTTAGGGTTTACCTATGGTGCATGGGCCGGGCCCATGATATTCAGTAGTCTTGTAATGAATAGTGGGCTGGTGTAGTGAGAAGCCCCCTCGCCCAAGCGAGGCCCAAAAGCCTTTTTAGGCAGATTAAATATAGGCACTTCAGTGAGTATCGAGATATTAAGCACTTCTGTAATGTGCTTAGTAATCATCTATGAATAAGCTAAGAGAAATATGTTAAGGAAAGATGCAATAATGTCAAGAAAATAAAGAAAAATGGAGAATTTAGTTGACGAATTTGTATGTTTTGTTAGAGAAAAAAACTAGAATCTATAATAGAGACGTTTGAAGAAAGTAATCCGACTTAATGGAATCTAAATATGTTTTATTTTTCAGTTTTAGCAAGGCAAGATGAACGCGTTTTATGGTTGTGGTGATAGCGGTGGCGACGATTGCAGGGATGCTGGTAGTAATGGTGGGGGCGATTGTAAACATGACAGTACACAGGTGGATTACAACGTTGTTAGATTTCCAAATCATCAATTTTTCAAATCTTCATATGGGTTTGGGTTTCAATCTTCAAATTTGAAAATTAGAAAAATTGAATTTGAGTTTGTAAATAGTAAAAATTAAGGTTGTAGTTGTGGTGGGTCTATAAATGATGAGTTTTGCATATAGGTTAATTTGAACGAAGGAGTAAGGAATTATACAAAGAAATATAATAAAAGCAAAATATAATTTTTGGGTTAATAGTGTTATTTGAGGTAGTGGTGGGGGTGGGCCTATATATGATTAATGATGAGGTTAATGGAAGAAAGTTAAGGATAACAAAATAAATTTTATTTTCTTATTTTTTGGAGTAATGCATGTTTCTAACTTTAAATTTAAATATGAGACAAATTATAATTACAAAATTGTTAGCCTTACAACTAATTTTATAACTTTCCTTACAACTAAGCCTTGAAAAGGGCAAATATGTTTTGTCCATAGCAACTTTGTGCTTCTTCAAAGTTTAGTTAAAAGGAAAGTGGTATAATTAGTTGCAAGAATATCATTTTCCTTATAATTATGCTAAATTACAATCCCCCCAAAAGTATCAACAAAATCACATAGTGTACCCCAACCAAGGGTTTATCGCATAATGATATCTGACGTTATTTTTTTTCCCTATTTTCCACCCTAGTTGCGACAGTCGTTCGAAAAGTCACGTTAAATAACACGTGGTCTTCCTCATGTGGGGTATTTTTGACATTTCCTTGTGGGCGTTAAATCGATAGAAATATTAGGAACTTAGCGTAAACTTTGGGGGTGCTAAATGTATTTTGGTCTAATAAAAATTAAGAAATATAATATAATATTTTTTAAAAATTAAATAAATGTGTGTGGAAAGTTAAAAAATGAAGTGGGGTCCATTATTCCAATTTTTTCCAGAAAGAAAATCTAGAGAAAAGACCCACGATTTTTTTTTCCAATATTCACTCCCTAAATAACCCAGAACCCGATATAGGTTGTGTCCACTCACTCCAAATATCTCTCTTAAATTTCTCTCTGTTAACCCAAAAGATAGATACACATTTCCATTTAATTATCATTTTTATTATCTTGCTAATGAAAACAAAGTAAACAAAATATATGAAAAACTCTTATCCATAGTTACATGTCTTCATCTCCAATTTCCTGTATGAAATTCAATCCCCCACCTTCCCCGATGAAACCCAACCACCACCGAATTCAATCAGTTTCTCACCCCGTTCATTCTCCTACATAACTTTACATTTACTTTCTCTCTCCTAATTCTTTAAATAATCCAACATGACCGCCAAGACAGCTGCTTTGAGGTCGAAATCATCTAGAGCCATAGCTTCTTCAATATCTTCAGAATTTTGATTCTTTATTTTGAGCCATATGCATGTCTGACGTATGCCCAATTTTCAGACCAACTCCCACAAAATTGAAAATTATTTCAATAAAACCTCTTACTGTTTCTCTTCATTGAAGTCTGTCTCTCTTTCTACTGAATTTGTCAATAAGGGTTATGAGTTTTCTGTTAACTGCATGTTTTTACAAGGGTTTTTAGTAAGTATACTCTATAGCCTCTGATTTCTACTTTAGACACGACTTTTGCAAGGGATAGAATGAGGGATAACGAAGATGGAGTTTGGTTAGAATTAAAGGAGGACGATACCAAAATTGTGATAGGCGTGACTGGAGTGGGAAGGGTTTAGCCTGAAAATGGCGGCTACTATGGTAGGGCTCGAGATGGCGACTATTACGGTGAAGCTAAAGATGGAAACTGCACCGGGAGAAGAGAGATGAGAGGGTTTTGGATTAGATTTTTTACTTTTAATACATTTACTCCTTAACAAGATAAGAGAAATGACATTTCTATCCCGCACGTGGAAGAACACATGCTATTTTACATGAATTTTCTAACGTCCGTCACAGGTTGGGTGGAAATGGGAAAAAAATGTAACGCTAGATACCATTATGCGAAAAACGTTAGGTTGGGGTAAACTATGCGATTTGGTGGATACTTTGGGGGGGGGGAGATTGTAATTTGGCTATATAATTATTTTTGGATTATTGAAACAATTATTTATTATTTTTATTCAAAAACATATTTTAAATACTAAATGGTATAGCTAAATAATGAAGTTATAACCAAATCTTATCTTGCACTCCAAGCAAAATGACCAAAATAATCTTCATGTGACATGAACATGCCATTTTCCCTCACTATTTTTAACGTCCATAGACGGGAGTAGGCAAAGTGGGACAAATAGAAAAATAACGTATGAAAGTGAGACACTTCGTAGGTTGGGGTGCAATGTGAGTTTAATGTGTAATTTTGGGAGCTAATCATATTTCGGCCCCATTGAAATTATTTCAAAATACAAATTTCCCCCCAAAGTATTCACGAAATCCACTTTGCCCCTCAACGTAATTTTTTCATTTCGATATACATGTCAAATTTGGTTATGGGGATGTCACGTTTGGTAATCATTGTGATAGACATGGTGGTGCAATATCGAGATTTGCTCCAATCAAACCATAACCAATAACAACGGTGCCGATGAGTAATTTGTCGGAATTGAAGCTAGAGACGATGAAGAAAGATTGAACCATGTCGTGACTCATCATTGTCGTATACATCTTTGATGAGTTCAAATATGAGTTTTGAAATTCATGGTACATGCTTGTGTATTGTGTTGTACTAGACATAAAGAGAGAAATGAATTGTGGAGTTTAGTCATTCAACATCGGTAGTTGTGATGCCATTAATTTTTGATGGGTTCTTATTCATGGCGGCCTTGACACTCGAGTGTGATTCTCTCATCTTGAGCTCAATATCTCAAATCTCTGTTATGATTCCTCTTACTTTTTATTTATTTTTCTATATAAAAATTTTAATAAAAGATTCATACGCTTTTGAGTTTTATGTCACTTAAAATTTATATAAGAGGTCATTAGTGAAGAAGTAGCAGAGAAAACGTTGCCGGAGAAGAAGAAAAGGAAGCTTCTTTTTGGGTAATAAAAATAGAGAAAACGTTGCCAAAAAATGACCAAAATGCCCTACACGTAAAATACCATGACACATTAACGTGAGATTGGTAACCTTCGTCGTGGCTAGGGGCAAACTAGAAAAAAGTTACAAAATGAGATATGGAAATGACACAAAACTTAGGTTTTGTGGCAAAGTGAGACTTTATATAGATACTTTGGGGGATTTTTATATTTTTTAGTGTAAGTATATACTTTGAGGTTGAGAGTTTGATTTCTCTAACACAATATATTGTTTTCTAAAGGGAGTCATAAATTCCAGAAATGACATAAGCAAAGTTTACCAGTGGCGGACAGAAGAAGAACGGTCTGGGGGCAGTTGCCCCCACTTGGGATAAATTTTGTGAAAGGATTTTTTTTAAAAAAAATTAATAATTAGTTATATTATTCAATTTGCCCCCACCTGAATATAATAGGTACAATTTGCCCCCACCTGGATAAAAGAAAATTTTTTTTACTTACCTTACCTGTATGTGAAAATTTGAAACCCAAGCCAAAACCCTTTTCCTAAATTTTGAAATCCCGTGTGACTGCCGACTGGTGACTCCCCGATTCCCGAATCCCGAACTCTCAAGTCTCACTGTCTCAACTCTCGATCTCGGCCTCTCCGACTCCCTCCGAGGCTCCGACAGGCTAAGTGGCTAACGGCTAACGCGATTGGCGAACGCGAACCGCTCAGCTTCAGTTCAGCACTTCGGCAATGAAGCTCCAAAATCCGATCTCGTGAGTCATCCTGTGCTCTGCTTCCACGCCTCCAATGGGCGGCAGCCTGCCAGCCTCTCCAGCCTCTCTCCGCGCAAAAGCAACAGTAGGCCACTAGCCCTCAATCTCTAATTCTCCATCTGTATTGTATCATTTGTATGAATCGTATGATTGAATCTGAAATCTGAATATGAGGACTGAGAATCGCTATTCACTGGAGTCATTGACTTTGCCGGTTTGCCCCCTTTGCCCGACTGCCCCAGCCCCTTTACCCTTTACTGCCTAGTCTGCCTTTAGTCCTTTACTGCCTTTATGACTTATGCCTTGCCCAAATGCCCAATTGCCCTTTTGGCTTTTAGTTAGATTAATTGTTAATTGTTAATTGTTGATTGTGATCGTGATTTTTGATTTTTGAATTGTGAATTTATATTTTTGAATTGTGATTGTGAATATGTGTTTTGCGATTGTGATTTGTGAATTTTTAAATTATAATTGTCTAAATCAAAGTATGATTGTATGAATTTCAAAATTATAATTGTGATTTAAATTTTAAAAAATAAAATAATCCTAATTTTAAAATAACCCTAATTTGAAATAACTCTAATTGAATATTTAATTTATGTAATTGTTGTGGATTGTGATTTGTGAATTTGTGATAGATGATATTATATAATATTGCTTTATTTACTAAATTTGTGTGTTCAATATCTTGGTAAGAAAAATTTATTTATTTAATATGAAATTATAGCATTTTAATTTGGGGGTTGAAGTAGTTGATTTATGAGATTTTTTTTATTTGTGTAGATTTCCAAATTGTGGTTGATTTGAAGGAATTTGGTGTTAGTGATTATGGAGAGATTTTATAAACGGAAACTAACAGAAGAATTTGGAACACGTAGTGCATCTAGTAGTTCATCTGTTGGTAATCAACGGTCTCAGTCTATTCCCGTTACTTCAACTACGAAAGAATTAGTTGATTTGAATAGTCTTCCATCAGGTCCCGCAGAAAGGAAAAAGATATTTGAATACAACCCCAACCAGATTGATGAAATTAGGAGAGCTTATTTGTTGAAGGGGCCTTGTCAACCCCGTGGCCATGATTTCCCTCAAAAACAAATGGGAACTAAATTGCGTCGTTTTAATCCGGATTGGTTTGATCAATATGCTAATTGGTTAGAGTATAGCATGAAAGAAGATAAAGCATATTGTTTGTGTTGTTATTTGTTTAGAGATAAAATCAGTAATAAAGGTGGTGGTGAAGCATTTATAAGTGAAGGTTTTTGTGCTTGGAATAAAAAGGAAAGGTTGGATGTTCATGTTGGTGCGGTAAATAGTAATCATAATATGTCGGTAAAGAAGTGTGAGGATCTAATGAGACAAAAACAATCTATTGCGGTTGCTCTTCATAGACAATCATACATTGTGAGAAATGACTATCGAATTCGATTATGTGCTTCAATTGATTCTTGTAGATTTTTATTGAAGCAAGGGTTGGCTTTTCGTGGTCATGATGAGACCGAAGATTCTTCAAATAGAGGGAATTTTCTTGAATTGATTAAGTTTTGTGCTGATCAAAGCGATTCTGTTCGTAAAGTTGTTATGGGAAATGCTCAAAAAAATTGTCAAATGATATCTCCTCACATTCAAAAGGATATTGTTCATGACAAATGATATTACGAGCTAGAGCTTGTGATATAATTATGAGCTTTAGTGTTTGAGCCGTTCGATGATTAAGTTGATGATGATTTGGAATGTTCATATCATTACTTAAAAAAGAACATATTTAATCTAACGGTGTAAATATTTTAGGAGATTTGATTTAATGACACTAATACTAAAGCTTGTAATAATACTACAAGCTCTAGCTCGTAATATCATAGCTCATTGTTCATTGTTTTGCACAAGAGATAGTACGAAAAATAATTGAAGAGATCAAAGATGATTTTTTTTCATTAATGGTGGATGAGTCTAGTGATGTATCTGGCAAAGAACAAATGGCTGTGGTTTTGCGATTTGTTAACTCTTGTGGGAATGTTCAAGAGAGGTTTATTTGTGTTGTGCATGTGATGGAGACTTACGCTTTGTCTTTGAAATCGCTATTGATAATGTGTTTTGATATTGGTTTGAGTTTGATGAAAATTCGGGGTCAAGGCTATGATGGTGCAAGTAATATGAACGGTGAATTCAGAGGGTTGAAGACTTTGATTATGAATGAAAATCCGTCTGCATATTATGTTCATTGTTTTGCTCATCAACTTCAATTAGCTCTTGTTGTTGTGGCTAGGAAAAATGTTGATATTGCAGACTTTTTAAACATGATTTCCTCTTTATTAAATGTTGTTGGAGCATCTTGTAAGCGCAAAGACATTATTAGACAAAAACAAGCAGAAAAAGTGGCGGAAGGAATCGAGAGTGGTTTGCTTGAGACGGGGAAGGGATTAAATCAAGAATTAAGTCTTAAGAGAGTTGTAGATACACGTTGGGGGTCTCATTATAAATCGTTATTGAACTTGGTTGTTTTGTTTTCTTCTGTTATTGAAGTTCTTGAACGTTGTTTCGTGTGATGCTACAGATTCATCGAAAAAAGCACAAGCAGTTGGTTTATTGGGATATTTGCAATCATTTGATTTTGTCTTTAATTTGCAATTGATGTTGACTGTACTTTCGTTCGCAAATGAGTTGTCATTAGCTTTACAAAGGAAAGATACAGATATTTTGAATGCTATGACACTTGTTAAAGTAACTAGAGGCGTTAAATTGCAAGCAAAGAAGAAATGATGGATGGGAATCTCTTCTAGGCAAGATTACTGGTTTTTGTAATGAGAACAAGATTGATTGTGTGGATATGAATGTTGAATATGTTAATCGTCACCGTCCTCGGCGTAAGACAAACATTACTAACGATTTTCATTATCATGTAGAATGTTTTAATGCCATTATGGATCAGCAAATTTTAGAGATTAATGATCGATTCAATGAGGTCAATTCTGAGTTACTTCTTTGTGTTGCTTGTTTGAATCCAAGTAATGATTTTGTTGATTTCAATATAGCAAAATTGGTAAGAATGGCTCAGTTTTATCCGGATGACTTCTCTCCAGTTGACTGTATGATGCTTGAAAATCAACTAGAGACATATATTATGGATTTGCGATCGGATGACGATTCGGATGAGATGGAGGGCTTGTTGATCTATCAACATTGCTTGTGCAAACACGAAATATTTGTCGTACCCATTGGTGTGTCGACTTTTGAAGTTCGCATTGATTTTGCCTTGGTAGCAACAAAGCGTGGAAAGATGCTTCTGCGCAATGAATATTGTCAAGACGGATCTATCGAAACCAGATTTGTGATCAATTTTTAAATGATTGTCTTGTATGTTTTATTGAAAAAGATTTGCTTAAGAGTGTTACAAATGATGATGTAATTAAACGTTTTCAAAATATGAAAACGCGTAGGGGACAATTATGATTTGTAAACTTTATTAAATTTGTGCACCCAGTTGAAAAAATTTCTGCGTCCGCCACTGAAGTTTACAAAATCATGCTTATATAAGATAGTGTGTTTGAATTGTTTTCAATTCACACACCGATAAAAGTGAATGAATTCTTGTTTGATATTAAAAAAAGAGATTTAAAAATAAAAAATAAAAAAGACAAATGTATATGATAAGTTACTAAATATACAATGACTAAAAGCATACATTATAAATGACCGAAAAATAAAGTATTAGAAAAACTAAATACACAACAATAATTTATGAGTCTCAAAAACTATAAAGATTAAAACATAAAAAGAATCCAATAATTAAAAATAAACAAAAAAAATGAAGGAACTAGCAAATCACTTTTAAAAAATCATTACTATCACGTGCAACACACATACAAATGGCAAGAAACAAAGAGTTTACAATTTACAACAACCGGAGAACAGAAGCTTCTTAGTTTACCTAAAGAGTATATGAAGATCACAAAATCAAGTGTCATCTCAAGAAAACGTAAGATCCAAGATGGATCATCAAGAGGTAGGTTTTTTATTCTATACACCATATGTAAAGGTTAAACAAGATCTATTTTACATATGTTTGTGAGTTAAGTGACTTTGGAAAATAATAAACTGCATCTCTTAAATATTCTTAATGAACACTGTTATTTTATTTTTATACCACCACAGTATTATATATAATAAGAAACCAGGTCACACATGGAAATAATACTTATCTTGCATATGAATAATAATTAACAGCCAACTTTTGATATTTCAAAGTTTAGACAAATTGTTTCTTGCCATCTGCCATTGAGTAATAAGAATGTTAGCATCTTAAACATGGAGCAAGATAAAACAAACAAAATGACACGTACTATTGCATGAAATGAACACTTATCTTTGTGTAAGAATATTAATTCATAGTCAGCTTTCAATTCTCATGTTTAGTTAAAACTACTTCTTGACATCTGCCATTGAGTAAAAATATTAGCATCTTAAACATGAAGTAAGCTAAAACAAACCAGACTTGACAAAAAGACATATACTATTGCATGAAATGAACACTTATCTTTGTGTATGAATATTAATTCACAACCAACTTTCGATTCTCATGTTTAGTTAAAATTGTTTCTTGTCATCTACCATTGAATAAGAATGTTAGCATCTTAAAAATGAAGTAAGCTAAGACAAACCAAATTTGACAAAGAGACATGCACTATTGTATGAAATGAACACTTATCTTTGTGTATGAATATAAATTCACAGCCAGCTTTCGATTCTCATGTTTTGTTAAAAATGTTTCTTGACATCTGCAATAGTATTAGATAATTAGCATCCTAAACATTGGTTGCTAATACAAATTGTTGGAAAACTAGTGTTTTTAAGTGAAGTAAATTGGGGCTTTGAGGCACTAATTTATTTGTGAGTCATTTATGTAATGACTATGATAATTGTGGAATTATGTTCTTCTCCATGAGTACATAAGAATACTATATTTATTTGTCCAATTCGGATATCGGATGAATAAGTTATAGAGGTTTAAAGTAGGACATTTGATATGTTGGAAGTGGGTTATCCCACATTGGGAAAATGTGAAAAGCTTGAAGGGTTTATATACAAAGGCTTCCTTGGTGTTGGGTAAGCTTGTATGGAAAGTACTATCCCTCCTGCGCCCGCAGGGGGGGTGCAAATAAAGGTCCGAATTTGGCTTCTGCACATGCGGACACGAATGTCGGACCAAATTGTGCTACCTAGACAAACCCGCCTTTTGCACATTTTTCTTTTGAATTTTAAATTCAAGTTTTGTAACTCCAGCATTAAAAAGCAGAATAATTATGTTTTAATGGACAGATTAATTCTGTCTTAATGTCCGCTTTAATTGAATGGTTAATGGGTATACTCAAAACGGTTTTTCTAAATAAAACGCTTTGATTCACTGACCTATATAAAGAAATCATTTTCCACAATAGAAAGATACACACAGAAAACACGAAATTCCCTTCCTCTGATACACTTGCATTTGCATTGCATCTTGATCATCGTCTTCTTTTTGGCCTCCTGAATTGGTGATAGATTTCTGGCATAGATTCAGTTCGCCGGACCTACAGTGCATAGTCATCCGGTACTACCGTTGTATCTTGGGAGACATTCGTCCTAAGTTAGAACTCCAGGCACTTACAGGGAGTGGGGCGAATAACGTTTCAAGGAAACTGTGTGTTACACAGGCCTCGGTACGGTTTTCCTTCTACCTGCAGACTTCAGCCTTCTACCGGTAGACCTGCAATACTTCCACCGGTAGACGTTCAGTGCTTCACCAGAAGACCTTTACCGGTAGACCTTCGCCAGAAGACCTTCACCAGCAGTCCTTGGTTTAAGTCACCAGCAGACCTAGCAGAGCCACCAGCAGACTTGTACTAAGTCACCAGCAGACCTTGCAGAGCAACCAGTAGACTTCCGATAAGTCACCAGAAGACTTGGTCCGAAGCAACCAACTGCACAACGGTTTTGTTTTTCGTTATTCAATATTATATTCAATTTATATTCTGTAAGATTGTATAGGGTTCTACCCAACACAAACCAATCTTTACGAATAGATATATACTATTGCCTTAAATGAAAATAAGTTGAGACAAAATTCATAAAGTTACTTGTATGATGTTGTTCCATTAAGCATAATTTATAAAGTTACTTGTATGATGTTGTTCCATTAAGCATAATTTATAAAGTTACTTGTATGGTATTGTTCCATTAAGCATTTCAGTATTCATTATTCAACACACCTCTTGAAATTGGGGAAGGTTTGTGATGCATATTACTGGTATTTTGCAAAAATAATCAGAGTGGTCAAGCTTTTGGCACTCCTAATCTTTTCTACATACTCAATATATTTATTTAATTTTATAGGAAATTGTGCATCCATAATTATGTATAACTATATAGATTATTTTATACATATTTATCATTTAATCAATGTAAAAATGGCCTTATAAAAATTGACTATAAATATTCAAAAAATGGAAAAGATTTCTTTTTACAGATCTATCAGGCTATAAAATAATTGTAGAGTTGGTTTGATATAAGCATAAATCTGTTAATGCAAGTAGACAAAATTTATCAAGTTACTTGCATGGTATTCATCTATTAAGCATTTCACTATTCATTATTCAACACACCTCATGAAATTGGGGAAGGTTTGTGATGCAAATTACAAGTATTTGCCTCAATAATAAGTGTGGGATTATACTTGATTTATTTAAAACCATTAAGTTAGATAATTTAAGCAAACTAAGTTCTTAAAATCTTAAGTCCCTTCAGCGGGTATTTTCTTTTGATATATATATATATATATAAACTATCGACTGGCACTTCTAAGTTAACTAAAATCAATTATTTCCTTATCTGTTCAAACAGAAGATTTCTAACACTTTCCTTATTTGTGCTAGGATAAAATCTCATGCTCTTTATCTCACGAACAATTAAGATCCATGTGATCTTGTAAAAGGATATTTCATCCGATCTGTTTGGATCTCAAATTCAAATCTTGCCTCCAACTGTTTGAATCCAAAAAGCAACTCTATTTAAAGACCTTGGAAGCAAATGTTTGAAGACACTGAAGCATTCACTCTATTCTCTCAAGTAATCATTTACTTGAAGTGCTCCAGCCTTAAACACCAACTTGATAGTCCCATAGTCTTATTCTCTTCTAGTTCTTGTTTAGAAAATCATTTTTAGATTGGCGGGTGTCAAACCGTCAAAAATAAATTCCTATTTACCAAATAACAAGAATAGGGAAGTAAGGTTCGTATCCATATGGAACGATTGTTCTAATGTCCTTAAGAATTTTGTAATGTACCAAAACAAAGATTTTTTATTTAAACTAATGACTAACTACTAACTGAAAATGAAGTTTAAAGACTTAAAGCAAACAATAACAAAATGGATTTAATTCAAATATGAACAAGGTCCAGTTAATGAGCGCAACATAATTCCCCAAAGTCTTCTACTGATCATCGATTCAATAAAGTGCTAGAGAATAAACAAGTAAACCGGTTATAGGAGTTTGACAAACATCGAACTCCCAATTTCTCCTTATAGTGTCGATAATTATGAGAAACTTATTCCCTAATAAAAAAAACAACCCCCAAGACGCTCGTAGGATTTAGTGCTTTAACAGCATTAAACTAGAGAAACCCGATTTTAACCAGTGCATATTCGAGCAACATCCTTTAAATTAGATTACTCAATCTCAAAAAGCTACTCGAATATGCTTATGATGCCTAAACGATGCGCTATTTGCTACTCTGTTAACCCCAAGGACAATTACGGATCAATGGGTTTAACTAGCCACAGACTCTTAGATTAATTAAAGTTCGAGCCCTTAAACATTAATTAAACCTAACAATCTTAAAATTGCAAAATTCTTGCAACTAAGAAAAATAAGAGAATGAATAAATACTTATCATTAGTTAGAACAAGAAATGGAATCTCCCAACATCAACTACCTGGGGAATTAATTGACACACATTAACTAGAAAAAGAAACTTAGCTACTAGACATAATTGAAAGAAAATATTTACTTACAAATGAAATTCAAAAAAAAAAAAAAACTATCACCAAGTGTTCAACCCAAAGGAAAAGTGCTGCCCTTGATTTGCTGCTCCCTTCGTCTCTCTTTGTGTGTATATCTTCCAGCTTGTGGTATCTAACATTTATAGCAAGACCACCCTTCTGCTTGAGCGACTTCCCCCCGAAAATAGAGGACACGACCTCTGTTCCTCATCCATTAACAGGAGCAGTAAATGACTGTTTCACAAAATCCCTAATTTCCCTCTTTGACTGATTCTCCCCAATATTTACATAGAACAAATTAATTTTAACAAAATTGTGTTTTAATCCATAAGGATTTAATAAATCTCTGAAATTCGAATTTAATAAAAAGTCCACAATGCCCTGACTTCAGCTTCTAATTCCAAAAACACAGCACGTCGCTTTTGTCCCTGCTATAGTCTTTCCTGAATTAACAAATGCCCATTCGGTACTTCCTTCAACATGCTTTTTATCTTTTACTTCCAAACTTCCAAATGCCTGCAAACATCAGATAGCCGAGAATACCTATAAAAGGGCAACATTTATAAACAATAATCACGAAGAAAATTAATTTAAATGCTGCACATATTTGATCTCATCATAGACATTCCTTACCTCTTTCATATTCTTTAAGGAATCATTTGATTGTCCCACGAGTGTGATTGTCTTTCAATTATACTCCCTAAACACTGGTCTTTGTTGTACATTGATCCATTAGTGATCACTTAGATTATTAATAATATTAGTGCACTTCAAAAATCCAAGTTTGACCAACTTGATAGTGGACATAGCAGCTTGTACTGTGAACCACTTCAACTGCCTTATCTTTTACTCATCAGCTCTTACAAACTGTTCTAACACTTAAGCAGTCTCAATCTACTTAAGTGTCGGCCAGTAAATTTCATAAGTTGTTTACTTACTTATTTTATAAATTGTTTTTCAATTCATTCTCTATAACTTATGATCTTTTTGAAAATCTATCCAACAGTGTCAGCTAGCTGACCAATTTATTCCATCCGGCTGACAGTATCAGCAAGCACGAAATCCTCAAATTTTTTCAGCCAACTGACATCACATCTGTTGAAAAACCAAAGTTGTATTTTCCGCTACAACTTTTTAAGTTTTTCAAAAAGACACCTAAAGTTTTAAAAATGCTATTCACCCCCTAGCCTTATATTGTTACCAACTGGATTTACAATTGGTATCAGAGCTTAACTTTTTGAAAATATTATTTTCCAAGTTTAAAAACTTGAAAGTTCGATCATTGCAACTACAAAAGCTTTTCAATCAAACAATGTTACTCAAGTACCTATTTTTGTATGAAGACCACTTTGATAAATGGAAAAAAAAAAGGATTACAAGATATATGAACAACATTGATAAACGATTGATGAAGTGTGTAAGAGGTGGTTTTATGCAACCTATGAAAATAAATACTAAAGTTGGTAAATCTTCTAATGCAGATGATAACAACATAAATCCTTTTGCTCCTGCTATTGAAGAGTATGCCCTCAAACATCAATCTGAATGGACTAAGGAGGACAAAATAACTGATGAGCTAGATGCTAGGGTTGTTCACATTTTATCAAGTGTTGTTCCAGATGAAAACTATAAACAAATATACGAATGTGTAGCTGCCAAAGAAATATGGGATGCTCTTGTTGAGTACGTCGAAGGGGATCAAAACACCAAGGATAACAAACTCTATGATTGCATACAAGAGTTTGATGCCTTCAAAAAGGATCCAAAGGAATCCTTAAAGAATGCTTATGATAGATTCCTTGAGGCAAGTAATAGATGTTCTTCGCTTGGTAAAGTTTACAGCATGAAAGATTTAAATATGTGTTTTCTTAGCAGTTTAGGAAGTAGATGGCATGTTAAGGTCACTGCCATAAAGGAAGCAATAGATTTGAACAAGACTCATACACATAGTCTTTTTGCTAGTCTAAAAATTTATGAAAAGAAAGTTCTTAAAACTCAAGAAATTGAGAATTTTTTTAAAGGTATCTCTCTGCAAGCTCAAGAAGAGACACCAAAAACTTCTACATCCATGTCAGATGATGACTTTGATGAAAATGAATTTGTTGCGTTTGCAAGACAATTTAGAAAGTTTAAATCTTTCAAAAAGAACTTCCAAAAACCTTCCACAAACTTTTAAATACCTTCCTCAAATTTTCAAAAACCTTTCTCAAGTCTTCAAAGACCTTTTTCTTCAAACTTTCAAAAGCCTTACTTCAAAAACAATGAAGATAAGGATGAGAAAGAAAAGTTGTTATGCTTTAATTGCAGAAAACCCGGACACTTTGCTTCAAACTATCCATCTATCAAAAATAAGTATTACAAAAGAGCTCCCATAAATTTTGAAAAACAAAAAGGTTTAGTTGCTAAAGATCAAAATCTTGCAACATGGATTGAGACAAATTCTGAAGATGAATCTACTGATTTTGTGCAAAAAGCAAATCTTTGTCTTGTTGCAGAATCAGTTGTGTATGATTCAGAAAATGATTTCCCTAGTCCTAATTATTCAAACAAGTTTGATGATGAGCTTCCAAGCTCACCTATTTAAAACCCTAAGCTGAAAAAGATCATCAAACCTGATCAGTTTGTGGTTAAGAAAATAGGATATGGTTTTTATGGACAAGGGATCATAAGTCAGCCAGAAAGAAAAGTCAAGTTAACCTCTCCAAGGACTGCTGACTTTAAGATAACAGAAATGTCAAAAAGGCAGGAGGAGAAGCCAACTGACATAAGTGTTGATGATCTATTGGAACAAATGTAAGAAATGTATTCCAAATTTGAAACATTTAAAAGAATTCACATTTCTTTATCTAGTGATTTTAAAAAAATCTTTGATGAAAATTGTGAGCTTCAAAAGATCAATGAGATTTATAAAGTACAGTAAAATAAAATGTTGCAACTTAAAAGCATCAATGAAAAACATGAGATTCAAGTAAAGATCTCAGATGCCCAGATTGCTGACCTTGTGGAAAGGAATCTTCGATTGACCAATGTTGTTGATACCTACTCAAAGTCAAAAGCTGTTGTTGAGACCATCATCAGTCAACAGAAAGATTATGAAGACCAGTATGGTCTTGGATACTCAAAAGATGATGGAAACTGTGAAACCAGACAGTCAAATAGTGAACCTAAGATTCAGATGAAAAAGAATAAATGATCAACTTATAATGTTGCCCCTTTTAAATAACCTAAAAATATGAATCAACTCAAGAAGTCCTTCAACAAAAAGGATAAGCTGAACAATGACAGATGTCAGCCTTATGTTTAGAGCCATCAAAACGGACCAACGTGGTGAACCAACCCGTAAAATGGTGGACCCCGCCAATTAGCGGGGTCGGGCGGACCAACCCGCGAGAATGACGAACTAGCAAAGCATTGGTCCAACCCAACCCACCTTGGGTTGCGGGGTAGGGCGGACCAACCCGCTAATTGAAGAAATTTTGAGGAAGAGATCTGTAAGCTAAACTAAAATTTTCCAATTAAAACTAAAAACCCAAATCCAAATACATCAATACATCATGCATTCAAATTTATCAAACAAAAAAGGGAAAATTTTTATACATAGAAACATCATAGATAAACAAAAATGATCAATAAACATTTATTGATGAAAACCTTAAATCAGTCTTAAGACCAACAAAGAACTTACTGAAGCACGACATATTATTCTCGAAACAGAGAGATTGGAGAAAAAAAGTCGATTGACTATGAGAGAGAGAGAGAGAGAGAGCTCGACGATGGTCAGATGGTGGACTAAAAGGGCAATGAACGACGATGGGCCGATGGAGGACTGAGAGAAAGAGACGATGGTGATGGTGGTATGAGTCGAAGAAGGAGAGAAATCAATAATGACCGACTTGAATGAGAGAGAGAGACATCGAGAGGGTCACAAACCCACGTGGTTTCCTTTGAAAGAGTGAGAGATCGACAATTATTGCGTTAATGGTAGTTGTTTCCTTGTTGGGTGAACATAAATGAATCAAGGCAGATGTGAGACATGCATGCCCACTAGGAAAATCTGGGAAGAAGAAAGAAAAGAATGGGGGAAAAGTAAATTGGGATTTGCTAGATTGGTATAAAACAACAAGTCTAAGTTATATCTGCTGATGATTTCAGCAAATAGATACCTCCTAGACTGAGTTAAGCACCCCTTCTTAAACATATATCCTATATGCTTAAGCTTAGTCGTCAGCAACTAGCTGCTGCTGCTACCATTGTGTTAGCACTGTTTTAACATTTCAAAATCTTTATCTGCTGAACACTATTTGCTGTTGGAAATAGTTGACACTCACGCTCTTTATTAGATTATTATTTGGTCATCTATTTTCAAACAAAAGAACTATTCACCTGTCTTGTCAATATAAGGCTTTCGTGTATGTCTTAAATGTTCTTCTATATTCTATCCTAGCTAACCACTCTCTTTACTATTTCATGCTAGGAAATACACTTTGTCTCTAACACTCTGCAATATTTTCGGGTATTCAATGAAAGATCTTCATCATCATTTTGTCAAGAAATTCAATATCCAACCTTGCTCTCTCAAACGGCTACAAACATGGATATCTCTAAAAACGTTTGAAGAAAGGATTGAAGAAGATACCCTTCGCAGAATTACTTGCTCGAATTCAAAAATCTCAAATCCTCAAAGCACACTAAAAGAGACAAACAAGTTGAAGCCTTCATTCAAACTCAAAACTTCAATCTTTCTTTGAAAAGCTTCTTTTACCAAACATTTACTAGATAGTCTTTTACATATTGTTCTTTTATAGTTTATGTTTGAACAATCAATGTTCATTTGTTCCTTCATTCTTTCAAATCTTTAAGGAACATTTGATTGTTGCACGAGTTTGATCCTAGCTTAGATTAACTCACTCAAACACTGGTTTTTTGATTGTACATGATTCATTAGTGATCATTAGTTTCTTAATATATTTTAGTACACTTCAAAAATCAAAGTTTGACCAACTTGGTAGTGGAGTAGCAGTTTATTCTGTGAATCACTCCAAATACTACGTTTTGTGTACCTACCGTTTTCACTGTTTATACACTTAAACAATTGCTATCTACGAAAGTGTTTAACAGCTACATTCTTGAATTCTTTGCTTAGTTGATCTTATATATATATATATATGTTGCCTTTTAATTCAATCCTTATACTTTAGTGATCAAGAGAAAACCAAACCAAACTGTTTTACATTTAGCAGCTACTACCTGTTGATTTTACTTCAGCTGCTGCAACTCTTAAATGTTTTCAAAACAACCCTCAAAGTTTTTAAAAGGCTATTCACCCCCTCTAACCTTATTTCGTTGCTTACTGGACTTACACTAGTCACATTGAAAGAGTTTGGATGATAAAAGTAACGATAATGGTGGGAGGGGGAATCTGACCAAAAAAATCAAATTCAGGGACCGAATAAATAGATTTTAAAACTTTAGGACCAAACATGAAGTTCAGGTTAAATCGAGGGACCAAATTATATATTACTCCTAAGGGTAATTTAGACATATCGTAAAAAAGTGGACGGAAAATGTAACAGTAACGGTGGATGAGGCGGAATCTGACAAAAAAATCGAATTCAGGGACCAAATGAATAGGTTTTAAAACCCAATGACCAAATTTAATATATATATATATATATATATATATATATATATATATATATATATATATATATATTCTATTGTTCTTCAACTGTTAGTTTTTCATTTGTTGTTTGACATTTTTTGAAAAAATGAACACATTATCGAATTTTTCTACTATATACAATTATTAAAAATTTATAAAATTTATAGTTTTACATGTTTTTATTCATAGATCTTTTCTTCATACGCTAAAGTGCTAAACTCATGTTCATCTACCTACTTTTTCTTGACTTTTGTTTCTATAAAATGAACTAGATTGTAACGTTAAGCTTTAAAACTTTTTAATTGTTTATGTACTATATTTATTTTCTTTTCTTTTGTAAGCTGGTTTGTACTTTTATTTAACGTTGTACTATTATTGAATGTTTTTTAATCCTTGTATGAAGTATTATATTTTATTAATTATTTGTATTAATTAGTTAAGAACCAAAGTATTGGTTGGGTCTGATTCTTATACATTTTGGGTTATGATGCTACACAATTTGATATTGGGTCGTTCCTCGCGGTTTTTAGGATATTTGGACTTATATGAAGGTATAATCTTGTAGAAATCTATCAAAAGAAAGACACCTTAGAAGGAATGCAAGACAAGACCTCGCGAAGCCTCGCAAGCGTGAAAGTAAGTCTTAAGCTTGATTGAAAGTAAAATGACAGAGTTTCAATGTGTAAAGTGAGCGTACATTTCTAAAGAGGTCTTGTAAGGTATATATAGCCACTTTAGGAATAAAATTCCGAGTTGAATACTTATTGTGGAGAAATCTTATGCCTTTATGATCATAAATGCGGGTTGATCGCGTAACTGACGGAGTCGTGGCTGAAATCTCGAGCTCGAGAGTTATCAAATAGTTGTGTTTATAATGAGTGCATATCTGCTCGACCAGCCTTGCTCCCTGCTCGGGTAAGTCTGCAAAAGGATTCTTGATCGAGATGGATGTGAAATGCTAAACCCGAGTTATCTTGTTCGGATAACCTTTTTCTTGGTCCTTGCATCCCACGTGTTTATTATGTGGAAGCTCATGTGTTTGGCTCGTGATCAAGATTTGGACCGAGTTCATTAAGGTTGGTTTTGGAATCAAACCAAAGTGTTTATTCTCATATAATTTTGGATTGATTTTGGTTCTGAAATTTGTAAGAACCGGAGTATTAGTCTCCTATGATTTTTTGTCTATTTAACAAAAGTTGGACCGAATAGGACTTCAATCACCCCAACTCACTACAGTATTTCTCTGTTTTTTCTAAGTAAATAGTCATTTCTTCTTGTCCTGAGAAGTGGACCTTGGATGCTTGACATTTCCTATCAAGCTTACTGGTTCAGCCTATTCTGTATTTTTGGTTTGTTCGATATATTTTATTTTATATATGAATAATTTTTTGGAAAAAAAACAAACAAATAAATTGATCGACCTGGTTTAACCAAACTCATTTCCAACCCAATCCATTTGACACATTCACTATTCGGGTTGTGCCGGATCGCAACGACCCTGTCGCCAACACCGATTCAAGCTTATTTCAACAATCCGATTCAAGTCCCGAGGCTCGCCTAATGGCACCGTTATACTAGCGAGTCTAAATACGATACAAGAGGAACTCTAAATACAGGTTAATGACGAAAATGGTTCGTTTGGAACAGTCAAATGCCATTATGAACCTGGCCCAGCTAGGCCTCGAGTTGAACGGGCCATGACTAAAAACATACTTATATATTTGAATATAAAATCAACATAATTAAAAAAATCATAAAATTCAAGTAAATAATAGCTATTATAAATCAGTAAGTACTAAGTAGTTACGTGTCACATGAACAATTCAAAAATAAAATTTAAAAAAACAGTTAGCAGTTATGAAACATATTAATACACACACATAACATGCTCGCCGGTTGTTACATGTTAGATTTATTATTTTTATTTTTGCAAAAGTTAAAAATGTTACATGTTAGCATTGTCTCCATATTTTTTCCACAAAAAATAACCTATATGTTTAAATGTCACCCGACCCATTTTTATTTTTATTAGTTTAAATTTTGAAAACGGGATTATATATTTGAAAAGAAATGGCATTGTGAATGAAACGCGGCGAAGGTAAATTTAATGAGTTTCACTTCACAAGAGTACATATGCGTCAACTGTCAAGCTACATGAATTTCTATTGATAGTATTCACGAAGTTGTAAGTCTAGTTCACTTCAGAAGCCGCAGAGTAGCAATTGTGGACTAGCTTGATCCATTTGATCATTAGACAATGAACAACGAGCTGAGGACGAGGACATGGACATGGACATGGACATGAGAAGTGCTCTTTCAAGATCTTTACCTGCGTATGTGTGGATTAATGAGACAGCATATTCCATGAAGGCTGCATCACATGGTAGCGTGATAGCACCGTCCCTAGGCAATCCATACTCTTCTTCGGCCATCTTTAATAGCTCTCCGAAAACATCATTCTTAAGATAATCTAACGGTATCACGAATCGTGCACGATCAGAAGTGTACACCACAAAGTGACCCTTGTCAACTGCTCTTAATGATGCAACTCTTGGAAGTACTGTAATGCTTTTTCGCCTTAAAATGACCAGATTTTGCCATTTCTTTGCCATTTGGATGAGCTTCTTTGGACTGATCATGTTGTGTTTGTATAGAGGGATTAGAAACGAAACAGAACTTGGGTATAAGATGCTGAATATTGCCTTTTTTTTTTCCTTGGTGTGTTGTAGGAAGAGGAAATGAGGTAGAATTATATATTGACAAAGGCAAGGAGCCAAGGACATTACTTTTAAAGTAGCTTTCATTGTGTAGGGAGCCAAATGATGATGTGATAAGAGTTGAATGTTTTGGTTTTGGTTGGAGTCTTGGATATAACGACCATTGGATTTGGAGTTACAACCTAAAATGCTGTCAACTGCCAAGTAGTTCAACTGTATGGATCCAAACTATTAGCTCTAGTGCCCAAGTCAAATGGTAATGTTATTTATACTCCTTTCCTCCCAGAAAAATAGTCGCATTTGATAAGCTGTCGAACTTTTAAAATTGTAGTATTATTTTTATTCACCTTCTTTACATTGCACCAAAATTATATCAGTTTATTAATTATTATACTCCATTCGTAATAAATTGACTTTCAATGAAAAATTGATGTTTTTTAATCATAAAACATGCAAGGAAAAAACTTAAGAAATAATGTTTTACGTGTATTTTTTGTAAAATAGATCTTTCTGACCTGATCCATCGTGTGTCAGTACAGAGTCAGCCCTGTGATGATAGTCGAGACCCAGGGCTGGTTATGTCGGACGAGGCCCTTCCTTTATAGCAATTTTTTAAACAAATAATTCCAGTTCCACCATTACTCAAAAAAAAAAAAAAGTCTAACATCTAGCACTATCATCAAATTATCCAAATTACTTCCACTATTATTCATAAAAAAAAAATAATAATAATACTTTCACTACCTCAAAACACATATACCAAGCCCGACTTAGGCTCAATCTCTCCCAATATATGTCTTTATAAATGGACTTATATATAGATGTATATGTATTGACTGTTTAATATTTTTATTTATTTATTTTATTGATATCTCTGAGATGTTAATGTTGTAGAGTACTTTTATTTAGTAACATAAATGGATTGGGTCAAAGACATTCCTAGCCCATTGAAGGGTCTCGGCATAAGCTAGCCTCGAAGGGGACCACTTTGGGTCCCACCATTAAGTGAAATTGAATAACAGGAGTCAACCCGGCTATGCCGAGTAGGGTTTTCCTTGACCCAGTAAAAGGTTGCTTAAAAAGAGATCGGTGCACAAGGCTAATACAACTCGACCTTGGCAACAAATAAAGCTAGCTCGGCCTCGGCGATAGTCGATCACGAAGAAGGCAAGGTATTTAGGGTGCGACAGCTCTGACAGAGCGCTGTCATGCGGTGGAAGTACTGACACACACAACCAACCACTCCCCTGACAGGAGCACAGTCTGGTCACTTCTCCCATTTGACACGGCATCAGGGCATTTATGATTAGCCGGAACATGTTCACAAATGGAAAAAATACCACCTCACAAACCATTCATGTATAAATATAAGACATTATCTACAATTATTACTAAGCCAACACATATATCCAAAAATAACAAACAACTATCAATTCGAAACATCATTTATTTCGAGTAAAAGAAGTCAAAAGAAAGAGCCATCCTTAACGACGTTGTTCCTCTTTGCAAGATGGCATATCCATGTTATCTTCCAGCTCACCAATACCGTTGCCTATGTGAACTAAAGACAAGGTCAACACAATTTGGGGTGATCACCCATATAAGGCTTTTGTCTTTAAACTATATTTTCTCAGGATTTTACTTTATTTTTCTTGAATATATACAAATATACAAGTTTCTCATTTTTAATTCAGAAACAATCGAATTTTTGTGTAGTAAGTACTAAGTAGTTGACTTCATTATTTTTTTAGTTTTGTATTTTATCTTCACTTTAATTTTGTATAATTTAATTAAAAATATAAATTTGTTGGTGCGTTTAACGCAAAGGTGTAAAACTAGTTTCTATTTGAAAACTCGTCAGTTTGACTCAAAATAGTCAAATTCCACAATAATTTAGAAATATAGGTAGTTGAGAATATATTTCTAACACAAAGGGAGTATCCAAGTATAAAAAGGCTATAATGTGAGGCATCGGTCCTTGACTCCTTGTAGGGTTTGAGAACTATTGACCATAGTGTCACGAGGTTGTTCTACTTTTCAGTCTCTTTTAGAAAATTCCTGGAGGATCCTAGACCTTATGTCTTTGATGTATCTTCTCGGAGCGTGACAATATAGGCCATCATACTGCATGCACCCTTGATGGCGAAGGTGAACATCACACACACACACACACACACACACACACACATATATATATATATGACCCATTTACCCTTGCTATACAATAAATTCCCTTTATATCCTCTTACAAATGAACATCATTCTTTTGCTCATTAAACTTTTTGTGTATTCACATTTGTTTCATTTCCTATGCACGTATATAACCACACCAAAAAATAGATTTTTTTTTTGTTTTTCATATATTTATAACTCAAAAAAGACTAGATACATGCCTTCCATTTTTACTTCAAGCTGTCCTTTCTTTTAATTTCAAACTTTTTTTTTAATTTAAGTCGATAAGGTGATTCACTGATTCATTTGTACTAGATTACGTACACCTCAAATCTAATTCGTGACCCTGATCCATGGATAGTCCGTGTAGTTTGCAATATGGGTGTACCCATTTTAGTCGCAATCCATTCTTCCTTACATTCCAACCCAATTATCCTTGGATTGGGGTTCCGTCTTATGGATTAGGATCCATAAGATGGTGCTACAATTAAGAGACCTTTAGTTTGACTTTTTTTTTTTGTTTAAACAAGTTGTTTTTCAAGTGTAAATTTGACTTTTTTATATTTTTTTTCATAATCATAGAACACGTGATTGTAGGATTTTAAAAAAATTGCAATTTTTTGCCACCAAAAGTGTCACTTTGCATTATAAATGAAAACCTTACTTTTGACCTTAAAAGTGTTTTTTTTAGCCATAAAAGTGTCACTTTACATATTTAATGAGAGTTATTACTTTTTCCATAAGTGACATTTTTACCTTTAAAATTGTCACTTTTGACACTAAAAGTGTCATTTTTTTACCACAAGTGTCAATATTACAAATGAAAAACGTAACTTTTGGCCTTAAAATATTGCTTTTGGTCATAAAAATGTCATTTTACATCTTTAATGAAAATTATCAAAAAAAATAAAAAATAAAATGTCACTTTTGACCACAAAGTAGCACTTTGCATTATAAATGAATAAATGAAGTTGATCAAAGATTTAAGTTAATTTAGGACTAAAATGCGAAATTGTGAGGAAAGAGACTTCGATAGCCAACTTCACATCTTTAAGGGCACCGAAACAAGATTTGAAAGGTGGGCAGCGCTGTAATTCTCCAAACATTTCATTAATGCGGTGGCACGTGTGTCTGGCTTGCATGTGCCCACATGCATGGAGCCCCAGACCCAATTTGGCCTATTCGACTTCTCACCCATTCCAACTCACATCTCAGCCTGTTTTTCCGTGGATAGTCTACGTGATTCGTAATATGGTGTGCCCATCTTCTGTCGCGACCCTGATCCATTCCTTCTTACATTCAAGCCCATTTATCCTTGGATTGGAGGTTCCTTCTTATAAATTAGAATCCGTAAGACGGTCTTACAAGATACTTCTTTCTAAATTATCGTTCAGTTTGACTTTTTTTGTTTAAACTGGTTGTTTTTCATACAAATTTGATCTTAATTTTTTTCAAAATCATAGTACACGTAATTTTTAGTATTTTAAAAATACTACAATTTTTTTGTTTTATAATTTTGAAAAAAAAATATTAGTCAAATATACACTTGAAAAACATCTTGTTTAACCAAAAAAATCAAACATAACAATAACTGGAGGAGAGATGAGTGCTTGTTATCTCAAATTTATGCTCCATTAAAATGTGGGTGGGATTTGTTTGGATTCATTAATTGAATAAAGGTGATGAAAGGCTTACTTGCCTCATCATGTTTATCAACTCTACCAATAATTGAGATATTTTGAGTTATATACCATCTCCCGATCATGAGGATGAAACTTGTTTCTTCATTTTGAGTAGGATTTATATATGAGGTTGAAGATAACATATAGCCACAGTGGTGTTCTAATTGTCACTGAAGAAGCACACCACAAGTTCAATTGTGCTAGGGCCATGCCATGCCATGTGATTAGGTAGACTTGGAACAATTAAGTCCCAAATAATCTCCAAACATCAATAGGCACATACAAACTTTTTGATTTCATTATATGTTGCATTGCTTTTATTTTGTCTTCCTTGGTTCTTTTGACCTTATGAGGTCTATTTGTATATACCTAACGGATAAGAGTTATAATAGGACAAGGATTTGGGGTAGATTACTTACACGATTCAACCTAAAGGATTCATTTGTTTTACGAAAAATAATTTATAAAAAATAAAAATATTTAATTTTCAAGTGTTTAGGTATAAAACTTTAAAAGATATCGGAAAACATTTTCGTGTTTGACAAACACACAAAAAATGTTACGAAAAAACACTTTATGTTTAATACAAAAAATATATTGTAATATTAATGCTCATATTGAATATATATAGTGTTAAACTTTAAGTAATTTTCCTTTAGTAACCCTCAATTTATCATTAGTGGTGTCAAATCAATAAGGTCCATCATTTTTCAATCTCACTAATACAAATAAAAATTGATTATTGATATGAAAAAAAAGTTTTTTTTAAAAGATAATGTTTGAGATGTCCCTTAATAATATATTTATTGAGTGGACACTAATCTTATTACGTAATGAGTATTTATTAAAATTATAATTTATAAATAGTGTGCACAAACTCAATATATAAAAATTTATTTGTTGAGTGTAATATTGTGCGTATATGTAATTAAATATGTGTCATTGTGGAAGGGGACGGAGAGGTGCTGGAACATTTGAAAAATAACTTATAAAAAATAAATTTGTAAGTCATTACGAATCGTGGTACTTAGTTACTTTTAGGGCAAACTACCCAAATGGTTCATATGCTTTTTGAGTTTCTCGGCTTTTGTCTTTAAACTAAATTTTTAAAATTTTCCTCCTTGTACTCAATTTTTTTTGCGGGATTAGTCCTTCCGTCCGATTCTTTTAAATTTCTACTATTAAGTTCAACCACATACATCTCACATGATTTTTGGTAGGGGAAAAATCTATCGTTTCATCTTATAAAAGTTCAGGGACCATTTAGCAAAAAAATTATTTCATGGGCCTAATTGTATATCCTCTCCCTCCTCCTCCACCCCAGTCCCAGCCCTCATAAACCAAATCAATATTAAATTTTTCCCTCCTTCAACGCCTTCTTCTCTCTCTTTCCTCTGCTGCGAATTTATCAACGTTAACAAAAGAAAATGGAAAGCACTCAATTCGATCCCAACTAAGTGATAACAACATTAAACATATAAACAACGGGAAGAACCCAGAAACCTTGGATGAACCAATATCCAGATGGATTAAATTACGATTTCTGCCTTCCGTAATGCTGCGGCGGAGGGTTTGGAATCAGAGGAGGAAAACGGTGGTTAGAAGAAACGATTTGGCGACGAGATGTCGGTGTTGGGATTGGGAAATTGAGGCCGGAGATAAAATGGGTTGATTTTGTTTTTGCTTGAAAATGTGTTTAGAGGAAGAAGATGTGAAAAGAGAGAAGGAGAAGGTGAGGAGGAAAGAGAGGAGGGAGACGAGGAAAGAGAATGGGAAGATGGAAAAAGAGGAGGGGGGAGCGCGGAGGAAAGTGAGGAGAGAGTAGAGAGAGCGGAGAGAGAAGAGAAGGAGGAAAAGGAAGGAGAGGGAGGTCGTTTTTGTCAGAGATCTGTTCACGGCGGAGAAGGAGCTCAGGAGAGGTGGTGTTTGGAGTTGGGGTTGATGGAGGGTATGGGAATAGTAGGTATGGTCTGGAGGTGGTGATTGTTGGAGTGGTGGGACGGGAGGGGAGTGAGAGGCGGTGGGGACGGTGCTGTTGATGATGATGGTGGCGGTGATTGGGTTGTTCTGCCATGACTGCGGTGGGCACGGGTAAGTAGAATTGATCGGGAGTGTTCCAGCGAAACCGAAATTAGAAAAGTTGACTCATGCGCTGACTTAGTTGTCTGCTTAAGTCAACTTGAACACTGAGTTATCCATAGATAATTTTAAGAAAAATGTTATCCTTACCACTAATCTTACAACTTTTCTTATAATTAAGTCTTGAATTGGGGAAAGTTGTTTTTGACAAAGACAACTTTAACCTTCTTCAAAGCTTAGTTGTAAAAAAAGTTGTAAAAGTAATTGTAAGACTAACAATGTTGTAATTTTAAACCCCCCATAAAATCACGTAATGCGCATGTGTAAAAACTTAGCTAATGAAATTGAATGAAAGGATCGAATCTGCAAAAAAAAAAATCAACATAAAAACCAATTCCGAGCAATCAGGACCAAAACAAATAAACCCAAAAATACATGAACTATTTGGGTACGTGGTTCGCCCCCTTACTTTTATGCTCCGCCCCATGGGAACCAGCCACCTGGCTTCATGAAATGACCCTTGTACCCTTGTTAATTTTGTGGATGTTTATTGTTCAAGTGTCCGGATCGTACTCTCGTGGTGTATGGGGGGGCGGCAGATATGCTATTTTGGCAACCCTTTTGGTTTAATTTTGTTTCCTTGTTTGGAGAAGTAACTCGAGAATGAATTTTTCCAATGTCTTGGCCTTCATTTGTGATGTATGATGCGATATTATTTTGTACTCCCTCCGTTCCAAATAAAGAGCCATCTATTCTATTTTGAAATATTTCACGTAAAAAGTCTATTTTCAAAAATCATGTTTACAATCTCAATAACATTTCATCTTTATTAATTATTCATTTGTATTGTGAGTATATTGGTTGTTAATTATTATGTATATATTATTGTTATTATGACGAACTCCAACGACATTAATATATATCTCTTAACTATTAGACTTTTCAAATTGAGACTCTTTGAGTCCAGGGAATGGAGAGAGAAGTAGTTTACCTCGCGGGTCTTCAAACGTGAATGAACAAAGCATAATTAGTTAAAGCAGAAATAGTGATAGTAAATTGTAATTACGACTTATGTTGAAATAGTGAAAGTTAAGACTCTCAATGGGATTTGGGATTTGGGAAATGCTATGAAAACTTCACTATCAACTAAGACACTCCACGGACCATTGTATTCAAAGTGAAAAACAAAACAATATGGAGCAATTATGTTATCGTAACCACTAACCAGTTGAACCTTAACCAGATCATTAGAGTATTAGACCTGTATCAGTAGTTCAGTACGTGGAGTACCTGCGTTTGTATCTATCAATGTTGGTCGTCATACTCATATCAGTTCGTATATTAGCATATACTCCCTCCGTTTTCGGCAAAAAGTTTATATACTATTTTGGGATGAAGTATAATCTCCCCTCTTTACTCATTCAAGATTGCATTTACTAACCAAGCACCCGCTCTTTTCACAACGGATGTGGGATCAATCGATACACTGCACTAAGGAAATAAGGAAGCAAAAAGATTATGAATTGATAGTTTATTACTAGAAGTTTACAACAAGTTACAGCTTGACTGACAAATCTTGTTTCATTTTCACAAAGGTTATGTTAGAAATTAATTAAAATTGACTAATAGCCACAAACTAGTAATTGTTTGTTAGATTCTCCATAATCCCCCGAACAAAATGAACTGAGTTTTGTAGTGATAGACATTAGTAGAGCTGTTTCCAAGTCTTCATCTGTCACTCCTCGTTGAATGATTTTGATTATGTACCTCATGAAGGCAGCATCACATGGCAATGTGATTGGCCCATCTCCAGGCAGTCCGAACTCATCTTCAGACATCTTGAACAGCTCTTTAAAGATTCTATGGTTGAGATACATCAATGGAATCACAAAACGACTTTGATCGGCTGTGTAGATAACAAAATGACCCTTTTGGAAATAAGTGCAATTTCCCCTACCAGACGTTTCCCTTTGCCATTTCCTTGCTATTTTCGCAAGCTTCTTGGGGATGATCATGATTCCTCAATGTGTGCAGATGTTTGAAACAACGAGTTTTGAGCAAGAAGAGTCTAGATGGTTTCTATTGATGATCATCACAAAAAGGGCTGGTTGCCGTTGCTGAGTTGTAGGGAATAGAGTGGCTTATTTATACATGGCATTAGGATGAGATATCAGACATGTTGTTTAGCGTAGCTTTCATAGTTGGGAAATATTCCTAACACATCCATGTGTTCAGTTACAAGGTGTAGTAGAAACTTAAACAGTGTCTTTCCATAAAGGGAAATTGTGCATTTCTGTATTGTCCAAGAAATATTAGGCGAACCACGTATCAAATGCTGAAACCAACATACATAAAGACACCATCCTGTCCGTGCTAAAGTACTATTTGATCGATGTCATGAAAGATTGGTTCGTTGATGTTGTGGTTGAGAACTTCGTTGATGATTAGGTTACGTACTACCACGTTACGTGGACAGATTCAACATCCTCGTTTTGGTTTCCATTGACACTGCTTCCCGAATTTAGATCATTTGGCACAACAGAAAAAGAAAAAGTTTTTGGAATCAAATAACTGGAAGTGGATTAGAAAGTTGCTCTCTAGAGTATGAAAATTGAAGGTGGATTTCACTCTAGATTAATACCCAAAACCAAATCCCATACCCACGGTCCAGTGGCCACTCCCTACCACAAACATACTTAAATTTGTTGCACCTTTCGGCCTTTCCCTCAAGGTAGGCCTCAGAACCTACCTTTGTACAGTAAAACATGCACTTACGAGCTATCAAGCTCCACGCGTTCTCACTTCTCACGGTTCTTGTCTAGGTGTGGGACAACGACCAGCAAGTTTGTTGTACAGCGAAAGCCCTATTAATCACACAAGCAAATAGCAATTGAACAGTAAAAAGATGGACAAATTGCGGACGGTACGTTTTCTCAAACATTTATTCGCTCAAATATTTCGTTATTTTTTTAATCGCTAAACTCTATTTTTGAAATATTGTATCTATAATACTCAAATTCAGAGAACGACGATTTTTTTTTCTTCTTCTCCCTCGTCATTTAATTCGTTCGCCTGAATACGCAAAAAAAGTACGAAGAGGAAAGAGAGTAAAGAGCTAGGTGCATGGTGAAGAAGAACAATGATTACTACGTAACTTTTTCTTCGTCACCCTAACTTCTCACTCTTACTTATTCATATCATGTTTTTGTTGTTGTTATTGTTCTTCTTTTTCTTTTTCTTCATCATTGTGTATGTGTGATTTAAAATTGATTTTTTTTTTGTATTTTGTATTGCTATGTATGTAAAGTGTTCGATAAAATGTATTTTTTTCGTTGTTGGACATCTTTTTGAATCTGAATGTATTAATTTTGAATTATAATGAATCATTTGTAAATTCGTGATGCATCGATTCATATTTTAGATGTAGGAAAGATTCATATAAATTTGAATTATTTGTTGATTGTGTACTAAAAGAAGGTAAATAAATGTATGGTTTCATAATGATTAGCAGCGCATTGCATTCATATTTTTGCAGCGCGATGCATCAATTGGATTATGTAATTTATAAAATGTATGCATCACGGTGCATAAATTTATGCAACTCACGGTGCATAAATTGGATAGGTAATTTAAATTAATGCATCGCGGTGCATAAGTTTTTGGATTGTGATTATTGCTTATGTTGAATGTGATGTTTTAATTTAATTTCTCTCTATATGAAGTATTACTCAACAAAAAAAATTAGTTATTATCATTGTGTGTTTAATGTTTTTAATGAAGTCATGAATTATTAAATGAACCATAAAATGATAGGATACGAAATTGAAAGTTCTTCCTATTATTTTGAAAATCGTGATAATTGTTTACGTCTTTGAAGCACATCGATTGTTGAAGGCCGTAGATAGTCCTTGGGTGTTTGATCTACCACGCGGCTATTTTCTCCCTTATGTTATGTTTGCGATGGGATGAGCTCATAGCTAGATTTGTTATACGTAGCGAAAACCCGTAGCAAATATTAGTATGCGTCCGACTACCAAAAATCTAAGTTAAGAGAGTTAGATTAAACATTGGCTAGACTAGCTAGAAATATCACAATCCTACTTCGTAACCTTGATTTGATATTGCGGTCGTTTCATCGTTGCGTTAATTTAGTTTATTTTCTTGCTTTTAATTTGTTTATTTTATTTTTGTTTTAAATAATTTCCGTTAGCTTAGATAAAATTAGGTGTGCCCAATTTTAGTATTTAGGATTTATTTCTAGCACTATCCTCGTGGGATCGACTTATACTTAATTACGAACTTTATTACTTGATACGATCGGCTAATCTTGTTTGTGTTGCGTATTTGAACTATCAAGTTTTTTGCGCCGTTGTCAGGGATAATTTTCTAGAATTTATCTTAATATTAATATCAAACTTGCTTAATTTTAATTTAAAATTTTATTATTATTATTTTCTTTAATTTTAGTTGTAATTAGTTTTTGCTTTCTTTTATAGTATTTTTTTTTTATAGTTTTCTTACATTTGATGTTGTTTGTTTAGTGAGTGTTTTTGTAACTAGCTTTGGAGTGATGGAATTCAATTGAGACTTTGATCAAGGGGCATGGAATGGAATGCCAGGAATTTATGAGAATGGGATGGTATCAATCGAGGCTATGAATTATACTCCGCCCCATTTGAGCTTTAATCTGGGAAAATTGTTATGGAAATCATTTTCCATATCCATGTGCATTCGGGATGGAGTCGACTTCCTATGTTTTTTTCCTCGCACTATCATCATTAAGACCCTCATCATCACCTCTTTGATCTTAATTCTGTGAGCAACAATTATCAATGGGAAGTTGAAAGACGCTCGCTGATGGAAGAGGAATTAATTCAAAGTCTAAAGGCTCAAGTAAGTCATGTTGGCATAAGCAATTAAGCTTCGAGTTCCTCCTCACATATGGGAAGCTACTATGCAGGAATTCGGTCTTGCATTTGATTCATCGCCTTAAGAAGACCTTCAACTCCATGCCGAGGAAAACCCATGGAAATGGAATTTTGCAATGATCTCACTCTTATCAATGAGAGTGAAATTTCGAGTATCTTGGGACAACCTCACTTGGAAGCGCCTCAATCTCATATCAATGTCGTGGTGGAAAATCAAAGTATAGAAACTTGTGAGTGTGAAGTGATCAATCATGCTCCCCACCCTATGCCAGGTTCTCTTAGCCTTGAAGAGTATGTTAGTAATGAGATGGAGCATCCAAGAATTTTTGAAGAGGATGGTTCTTTTGGCACAAATGAGAGCTTCAAGGAACCGTTCCCCTATTTCTACACTCCACCGAGCATTGAGGCTCAAATTTCTTATTTCCACCCACCTCTCGAGCATCAAGAAGAATTCATACACTTAAGTGAGTTGGGTGTGATATTTCCTATTGCCGACATGTTCAAACGGCCTATTTTTCTAATGAGGTGTTCAAGCTTAAAGGACTTCAATTAAAGCACTTCCTTGGTCAAGGATTTTATAGGAATGCCAAGTGCGCTTTTCTAAATAAACCGGTGCCTCCGTAGGTAAAAATTTGGTTTTTTTTTCTCTCTTTTGTATTTATATGTCTTGTATTTTGAATCGTTTTTCGAAACCCTCCCAAGTTTGTGGGTTTGTAGGGAGTTGTACATAGAGTCCCCACACCAAAAAAATATTTCCTTTTTATTTTACTTTTACATATTTACAATATAATTTCTCTCATACATTTCTTTTGAGCTTGATTTATGTAAGGGTTGAACAATTGTCAAAGTTTGGGGGTGACTCGCGGAAATTCATGGAGTAGAGTATTCATGGCTCGGACTTCAAGTGAACCGGCTTTACGGGAGTTTTCTCTTCTCTTTTCTCCTTCCTTTATATGCATTTTTATGATTATGAACATTGAGGGCAATATTCTGTTCTAATTTCGGAGGTGGGGTTGGCCTTATTTTTTTCCCTAGGCAACTCGCTGGAACATTGCATAGGTCCTAGGCTAAGTCGTCTTTGTACATGGTATACCAAGTCTATATCCTACCAACTGTCGACAAAACACTCAAAACATTGGATTAGCTTATCAAGTACCAACGTTGTGCTCCTCAAATATCTATTGATTCTGTGATGCTGAGTTCAAAGAAGAAAAACCAAATCTCCAAGCAATCAAGTTTACAAAAGATTCCTAGCATATCTTCTTGATAGCTAAGAAATTTGCATCAATGTTTGTGCCTTTTTTCAATATCCATTAGACATGTCCTTTTTTGTATTTGATCTCGGCCTTCAAGACACATCTCAACAAAGACCAATTGTAGTACGTTTGTTACAACTCAATCCTGAACGTCAAGTCATATCAATCAGCCTGACCATGACAAAATCAAGACAAGATGTTCATGAAGACTTTTATCGAATAGTTCATACAATACATCCTAATACATTGAAGACCGAACACTCCTACGATTAGGAGTTCGTCCAAACTCTCAACGGATCTATTGTCTTTTTTGCCTATAAAAGGATGGAAAACATATGGATTCATGCCTCAACATGAAGAACACCATGAGTATTAGCACGAACCATGCCTCCAAATGGCATAACACGAAGAACACGAAATTGTTAATATATTCAAATTAATATTTATTGTTAAGAGTATTTAGATCAAATAAGATAGATAATATTAAAAAATAATGAGGCACTAACACAACACATAAGATAGTAAGAGGAAATTTCATAAGATAGTGAGCAGTGCTTAGTCAAGAACTTCCTTCTTGATTTGAGTTTTCCATCCTTCGAAAGAACAAGTCTCTTTGGTTCATAGACTCATAATCTAAATCTAGAGATTAAGCACTCCAACGTGAAGTTGAAGACAAGCTGCTTGAAGATTTCCAAGGAAGATCTCAAGCTAATAATCCATTTTGCATTCATACTAACAGACTTATACTCCATTGCAAGGGCTGTCGATTGTGTAATAATGAGTCATCATAGTTGGTCGAGTACTTGTCACTCGGTTGTTCAATCTATAATATAAAACACATCAGTCGGTTACAAAAAGGTAATTACCGGTCAAGATTGGTTTTTACCAAACACAATTACTAGCCATAATTTAATCTCACAATCTCAACCGTTTTTATCATGTTTTTTTCCATCCATATTTTATCTCCACAGTCATTTTATCTCTCACTCATTCTCTATCTATTTCTCTCTCATCCTCTCTACCTATTCATCAATTCACTCTTTTACTGCGAAAATTATTGAGATATTACGGTTTACAAACGGTTTACAGTTATTATTTTACATTTGCGAAAATTAGTTACTCTTTTACTGAGATATTACGGTTTTACAGTTAATATTTTACGGTTTTATAGTTTTACAGTTTTATGGTTGCGAAAATTTGTATTTGTATTTTTTTTCTTTTTAATTGCTATCGTAATTAACTTAATCTATTTAATTTTTTTCCGACCAATAATTTTGTATACAAATAAAAATTTTTTTAAAAAATAGTAAGTTTGTAATTTGAAATATTTGTTTTTTTTCTTTTTAACTGTTATCGTAATTAACTTAATCAATTTAATTTTTGTCCGACCTGTTTTTTCCAGCCCGTAATTTCGTATATAAATTATTAATTAATCCCTCCGTTCCGAGCAAAGTGGCCCCTTTGAAAGTCAAATTTTTAAGAAAACAATATTTTTAGTAGTTCATTAATAATAAATTGGCATTTACAGTTTTACAAATATTTAGTTGTAGTTTCTTAATTGATTGTTATCGTAATCAACTGAATCTCAATTTAATTTATGTCTAGCTTAGATTTATTTTTTTTATATAAAAAAAATTGTTCGTAAGTTTTGTAATTAATTTTTGTAATTTTAAATATTTGTATTTTAATTTTTTTATTGTTATCGTAATTAACTAAATTAGTTTAATTTTTGTCCGAAAAAAATTTGTTTCTAAGTTTTGTAATCAACTTTTGTAATTTTGAATATTTGTATTTTAATTTCTTTATTTTCTTAAAATTTGTGTTTAGTTTCCCTTATTGGTCTGAAATCTTTGTGATTTCGATTTCAAAATAGTATCTATCTTATTCAATTTATTTTGTGGTTTTTGTTTGTGGAGATTTTCATTTTAAAATTTATTTCAATTAACAGATGTGGGGTTGGTGTGTGTGAGAGAGAGAGAAAAAATGTTTTTGATGCTTAATTATACTCTTTTAAGATAAGTTATAAATTTTCTTTTAAGATGAGTTATAAACTTTTACGGTCAATAAAATATGTTATTTCTTTATTTTTCGGGATGTTGTTGTGTAATTTACATTAATATGATCCCTACAAAATCTTAAGGATATATTAATTTATTTTCATCATACTTGGTTCATACATTGATCACGCTCATACTGGAACCGTGCCATTGACACAGGCACAAGTTTATTTTTATAGAATAATGCACATCCTCTCATTGTCGTGGTTTCGTTTGTTGGGGCATGTGTATTGGTTTCTATTGATTTAATTGCCATTTTTTTTAGCTTTTATAGTTGATTAATTTTGATCAAAATGCATCTATGTTCGCCTGTTAGATTTTATATGATAATATGTGGGAGGATTCGACTTTTGTAGATGAAGTAGAAAATTTGGTTAAATGAATGTGTTTGAATTTTCCTTGTGTCATGTGTAGGTGGAAATAATTGGACAAAGTTATTGCATCTCATGTTTCCAAACCAACAATTGTTGTTAAGCAAGAACCCCCAAAGAAGAAGACTGAATTTTCGTTATTGAGAAAACAATAAAATTTTCTTTTCGTATTTTAATAGTAGTTACAATTAAAATATTTGTTTCTTGGGTTTTCTTATGAAATAAATATCGAAGTAAAATATTTTATTTTGTTAGATATTCGAGTTTTCTCCCCTTTTCATTGTATAGTGTACATATATTCAACTCATACAAATTATAAATAAATATTAATGTATTTCCACAGTATCTGCTTCATTTATTGATAAATTCTCAAACTGACGTCGTGTCATCAGCACGAGCAAGAGTACTAGTTACAATTGCTCTCGCATGACTCTTGACATCTCACTCATATATCCCACTACCCATGGTATTTGGGATGGTAAGGGTGAGAGTTTTGGTATATGTTTTCCCTTTTCCCTAGCTTCCTTTCCATGAAATTAAAGCTCGTATGGAAACTAGGTCAAAGAGTCTAGGATTGATGTACTAAACATGTTTATTATTTGATGAACCTCTGTTGAATTCTAATATAAAACATAAATTTTTCTACATTCAATCTTTAATTATCTTATTCTTGTGTTATCTCATTAAGCACCCTGCTCATGGAATAGATGTATGCATCCAATAAGGATAAAAGTATATTTTTGGTATGCTTTTAGATCACTCTAATCACAGTCACTTTAATCTTCAATGTTATATATTTGTTGTTTGTCTTTCCGCTACCATATCTCTTTTAATTTTTTTAGTAAATATTATAACCACAATTTCCAACATATATTCAAATTTGTTGCAGCACATGTGTTGTATAGGTTACAACAGAATTTTTACGCAAGGAAATTAACATTACCATAGAAACATATCATTTGTGTTTTAATGTTTAGCTAAACGAAGGATGAAATTTGTAATGATGATAATATATGTTATTCACCCCGAGACTATATACCGAGCATATTACGACAAACTTGTGTAGACGAGAGGCTTGAGATGAATTGTTTTAATGAAACGTGAAGTATGAGTGTTGGATTTGTCCTAAATCATGAAACTTGTTTGGTTCGTGTTAATAAAGCATCCTTAATGTTGTATATTCTTATACAACTTCTTAACTGGGTCTCACTGCCACCTATATATTTTTCTTTTCTTACCCACTTAAGAATAAATATTCACATTGTATAATCTTCTTACACAACTTCTTACACAAAAAATATTAAATTTAACATCATCTCACATATATAAATACAAAACCCCACCCCCACCCCCACCCCCACCACACACACACACACACTCTCTAGTCAGGCCCAAGCCCACCAGGCCTCGGTTGATGGCGGTCGGGATAGTGACGGTCCTCATACAACTCAAGCCCGGTCCATGTGCACTTTGGGCCTCTGGGCAAAAAAATAACTATTTTTTATTAAAAAAACTCACAAATTAGCTAATAAAAGTTATATAACACATCGAAAAGTTCAAAACACACATACTTACTAGTCTAACTTACACAATTACAAAGCAAAAGTACAACCAAAGCAAATATAAATAAAGGTAGTAACTTCAACAATTAACGAAACAGAAAGTAGAAAAACTATAATATTACAGACCAAAGAAAAAATACATGTGCTACTTGATGGTTATTTTTTTCAAAAAAAGTTTTAACAAAATTGAAGTTCACCATACTGTCCCCAATTTTTTAATATGTGTTTTCTGAGGATAGACAAAGTTTTTCGGGTTCTAGTTTATAAAACCATACTAACTAGCAAATGTTCATTTTTTGATTCGTCCGACACAATCTAGCATTTAAATTTTATTTTTTATCAAGTTTATACTATTGAGGCTTTTTATTAGCAAATATCAGATAGAGATACTTAATTAAATAGATCAGTTTTAATAAAATTACTAACCACAACCATACTAAACTAGATTGAAACTTGGAAGATCAACTTCATTTCCTCTTTGTAAGTGTCACTTCCATCAATTTAGAATATGAGTTTCAACCAAAAAGAGAACAATGATTTGGAAATAGATCATACTATGTCATAAATTTATCTAACCAAAAGAAAAAAAAAGTTGTCTAAATGAATGTCTGATAGTTTTTTCTTTTTAGATTTATGTTTTAGTTTTTAATTTTGTACTTAAGTTTAAGTGTTTAATTTTATGATCGAGCCGGGTCGGGCTTTTTAAGGTCGGGTCAAACACAGCACACAGGCCTAGCGGGCTGGGCCAAAGAGGCCCGTCTTTTTCGAGCCTTCTAAATTGAGGCCCAGACCCTTGAAAAAGTCGGATGGGCTGGACCGAGCCTATGGGCCGAGCTCAATTTTGACAGCTCGACATGACACAAATTTCCATCCAACTTTTTAATCCTTACCTACGTAGCAAACATGTAATTGGTTAAACATCAAGTGATTAGCTTGTGAAGTCGCTCATTAACTCATACCACTATGTTTATCTTAGAAAAGTATGAGCATATTCTTGAAAATCAAAAGCACAAATAAAGGGTAAAGATGAAAGGTATGAAAATCATAAACATAATTTTTGAAAGGAGACTTTTTATGTGAAACATCTCAAAATAGTATAGTGGATTCATATACTGTAAGCATATAAAATATTAGCAGAACGGACCCTGTTAAACCGAAACCGAAAAGTCGAGAAAATATAACCCTATTAAATTTAGTGCTAATACTAATAGGGCTAGTCATATAAGGTCACAACCCTATAGAGTTATGGTCAACCCGATTAACATATCTATACTATCGACTCAGTGCCGAACTCAACCGACCATCATAGCTTTTTCAGCTTTTATGTTGATGTAAAATTTTACATAGATTTGCAATCACTTTAATATAGTTTCAAAAAGTCATAAATGAAGTTGTTCCATTCCAAAGAGAATTAGTTTAGCAAAAACGTACAATTTAAGCGTTCAATTATTACTTTCTTAGTACTGGACCTGGTAAAAGAAAAGGGTAATTTATGAATTTTGCTTGGTTATGTTAGAAAAAATTGCATTCATCTTCTAGTTCATCATACTCAATTCAATTTCATTGCTCATAAGTCATACCCACCCCGTTCCATATATGAGGAATAGTTTTTACCCACATGATCATGTCTTTCCGAAATGCAAATTGATAAAATGTAGCGAAAGGTGGCGTGGCACTATAGAGCTTGCGACCAAGTTGTTACCTGAGAACACAACAATAGAACAATATGAGCCGGAGTCGAGGAGTTGTCCCGGCTCAAACCCTCGTGTATGAGAGTAAGTAATATCACCAAGAAGTGCTACCGAACAAATCAAGACCACATGGATTATGTTAAAATTCCTATATGAAGAAGGTTGAAAGTAGCCGACCACCACCATTAACGGTGGTGGCCCAAGGGGAGAGAGAGGAAGCGCACACAAAATACGGCAAAGGAAGAAAATTGTATTTCTGAATTATTGAATTAATGAATTGAATTAGCCTTTAATCTTTTATTACAAACTTATATATATCTAAGGCTAAGGAAGTGGACTAACAAAGTAAATGGGCCCAATTGAGCTTACATTGATTGGTCCTATGTTTTAATGAGATTAACCCAAGAGGCCTTAACGGTGACCTAGCTCAACAAAAAGAGGAAAATCAAAGAGTTGAGAAACTTAGAGCAACAAGGGTGTAGAGATTAAAAAAAGAGAGAGAGAGAGAGAGAGACTCATCAGCCAAGGTGTATACATAGCCTAACATGGTGTTGTATATAGCACGCAAAATTAATTTATTTTTTCCAATTTTTCCTTTAGATCATTTAGCATTTAAAGACTTTTTGCATTTAAAAAGATGAAAACCCAATTTTGCATTTATCCCATGAAGGTATGTTTTTTACTCCCATTCTTTGTAATTTTAAGTTTTTCTTTGTAATTTTGAAGCATTTTAGCATTTAAAAATAAAAAAAATTATTGATCTGCAAGTTGAAGATCTGACAAAAAAATTATTATTTTTAAGATTTTTTTTGCAAATCAACTTGATTTTGAGGGAGATTGCAGAAAAAAAACAATTGGGGGAAGGGTCGACTGCCTAGGCTGGTTGGGTTTGAGGCTTGACCGGCTACCTGGGCCAACTAAATTGGAGGAATAGCAGGCTGATGGGCCTTACTATTGTTAGGCTTCTTAGGAAGGGTGTTGTCGTGTTTTACTTCCTCTGTTCCGGGTAAAACGCTATTTCATTTTTAAATGTTTCACTTAAAGAGTTCACTTTCAAAAATTATGATAGAAAAGTTTCATTTAATTACTAATGGACTACTAAAAGAGTTATTTTCTTATAAAGTTTGACTTTCAAACGTGGATTTTTAGCCTGGAACGGATGGAGTATTTGTTAAAATAGAGGGGGGAGCTTTTGGGAGTTAAATAGTCGAGGACCTATCTTGAACCTAGAAAGTGGTATGGGGTGCCACCCAATTTGGAAAGGGACTTCATCTAGCCCCCTCTTTTTCAAAAAAAAAAAAAAACACACACACACGCATGCGCGCGCGCACAACAACCCCTCTCCATTTCAAGCCTAGGAAGCCCAACAATGGTAAGACCCAACCGGTCATGCCTCCAATCAAGAGTTGGAAAAAGCAACCGCCCAGCCAAACCGATATGTTGATGGGCTGAGCTTAAGTTTTCGAGACCCACAAAGTCGGGACTTTTACCCAGTCCAGTAGGTCTGTGTGTTCTATGAGCTTGGGTCAAAAATCTTTTTTTCTTTGGGTCGGCCTAGCCCAAATATATTTAGAAATAAATTAAAACTTTTTTTTTACTCCTTCGAAGTTTGACTAATTATTGAATATTATTGACTCAATAGGGCATGATCATTTGGCCTACTACTAGTGCTGAATTGCAGAATTGGTGTTTTGTTGTTGTTGCTGCATTGGTGTATTTTTGGTGCTGGAATGAGTATGTTATTTTTGTTGATGGGTCATGACTCATGGGTTGCAACTTGCAAGCTTGCAACAAGTTTAGAACTGGCCCAAATGGCCAATCCAATTCATAACTTTAAAGGAATTTATCACATGTGTTTTGAACTTTGAATTGCATTTTTTTTTATAAGGGCAAATTTCAAGTGGGTACAATTTTAAAAACATGTTTTTATCTAGGTCCATCAATTTTTTGGACATTTCATATAACTACAAATTGGATGCCAAATGACAAAAATGCCATTAATGAAGATAAATCTCATCCGGCCTAAAAAAAACAAAAAATGCTGATGTCAAGGCTTAGTATCAGGACTGTTTTCACAGTTTATTCAAGCCAAAAAAAAATTCAAAAATGCTTAAATCAAGGCTTGGCATCAGGACTGTTTTCATAGTTTATTCAAAGCACAAAAAAACCAAAAAATGCTGATATCAAGGCTTGGCATCAAGACTGTTTCACAGTTTATTCAAGTCTAAAAAAATTCAAAAATGTTGATGCCAAAGCTTAGCATCAGGAATGTTTTCACAGTTTATTCAAGCTCAAAAAACCAAAAAAAATACTGATGCCAAGACTTGACATCAGGACTGTTTTCACAGTTTATTCAACCAAAAAAATTCAAAAATGATGATGCCAAGGCTTGGCATCAGGAAGACCAAAAAATTTCAAAAATGCTGAATCCAGACATCAGGTTGACAAAATCCAGGCATCAGGGTTGTGCAACGTGAATTGTCACGGCATCAGGATCGTTCCTCCCTTCTCCGTCCACAATAAACTTGATCTGCAAATGTTAAAAAGACAGAAAGTACAATTTGAAAACGTGGGTTTTGTCCCTCCCACCTCTTTTGCTTCTGGTCAGTACACCGGCGGTGATTTGGAGTACTTCAACAATTCATCAATGAAGACTGTACGGTCGATCTTGTGGGTTGAGAGCGTTCTAGAGGAGGGTTTCGTGAGTGAGATCGAAGATGAGGAAATTGCAGGGCCTGGAGCAGCGGCAGAGGATGGAGGAGATGGATTTGAGTTCGGTAGAGGACAAGTAGGATGAGGAGAATGTGGAGTTAAGAGTGGAGGCAGCGTAATGGAGGAGGGCTTCGAAGACGGGTTTGGGTAGTGGGTGGGTGGGGGCGGAAGTGGTGGATGTAATGGAGATAGATAAGCTTAGTGTTGGTCTTCATTTTTCAGTTTTCACAGAGAGTAATGGATTTGTGTAGGTGTGGGAAGGGCAGGGAAATTCATGAGGGAATTGGAAACTCAGTGTGGGACGAGGACAAGGGCAATGACGTACTTTTGCCCCAAAATTGTACCTAAAAGATATGCCCAAAAAATAGCTGGATTCATTTAAAAACACGTTTTAAAAGATGTACTGGCCCGTAATTTTTTATTTTTATAATTTTATGGTTGATTTCATTTTTTATCCAAAAGCCCCCACACTGATTAGTTTTTTAGAGGCCTAATTGATATTTAGGTTGGCTAGCACAATCCATACCAAGCTTTGGTTGGCCAACACAATCCATACCAAGCTTTGGTCCATTGGGTTTGGTGCGGGCCAGGCCAACTCATTGTCAGTTCTACTCCAACCTAACTAGTCTACGCTGCCAACCCTTCTCCCAATTTTATTTAAAATTTTTAAAATTTTTAAATTACTTAAATGCTTCAAAATTACGAAGAAAAACTTAAAATTGCAAAGAACATGAGTAGAAAAAAATGCAAAATTGGTTTTTCATTTTTTAAATACAAAAAGTCTTTAAATGTAAGGGTGAAATATGAAAAAAAAAAAAATTGTGTGCTTTATTTAATATTTTGTGTGTGTTGTATACAACACCTTTAGCCTAAAAGCTAAAGATAGGGTTGTAGCTGATCTGCTAGGTGGACCAATAGGAGCTTCTTCGTATGCCAAAACCACTTTCTGTACTCTTGAACCACTGAGCAAATTAGGAAGTAACTAGGTGCACATAGGGTAGCCGTTGAGTGAGTCTCTCGTATCTTGCGAGTAAATAAATAAAACCACGTGTTCATCAAACTGATATTGACGCACATGTAAGTTCCAATTCAAATATCACAGCTTGGTAGTGAGGTAGCCCTCGTGTTCCTCGTCACAACTAGGTCGGCTATTAAGTATTCCCGTCGAGGATGTTCTATTGTTCGAAGTTAGGTCGTCGATGCCACTACGCAGGCAGCGGGCCAATAAATTATTCTCGAAGATTCCAAGGGGTCCCATCACTTGACGATTGATAAGGGAAAACACATGGAAAATTGTTTAGGACTTCTCCAACTATTAAACCTCTAGTCGATTTAATAATATATTTTTTTGTTTAGCTAGACATAATATAATTATTAACGCTCATAAATTGAACACTCAAAAAAGAATCTTACAAAAAACTCAACAAATCAAGTTTAAAGAACTTGATAAATAGACAATATTTATATATAGAATCATCATGATCAAGACATCAAGACTCGTATGCCTAAATAATTAGCTACTTAGGTAACTGTGTATGTTGAAACATATCACAGATTACAAGAATTTCATGAAATTATAAGTATAATGATACCATAAACAATCCTTGTCAAAAGTTTAAAGATATGCTTGTGATTAAATGATTTGATTTTCAAATATTGGGTTTTTATTTGTGTTGATCGTAGAAAAAGTAAGAGAGAGAGAAATAAAGAGAAAGCTGCTAGGACCTAAAAAAGAGAATACTCAAAACTACAAACCAAGTTACTAAACTGATAGAGGAAAATAGACCCTAAGCAAAAACAAATTCAATGGTGGTCGAAGCTTACACGGTGTTGTCTTGGCTGAAGCTAAAAAGAGAGAGATAGCAGAAAGAGATGGAAAAGGCGAGATGAGAGAGAGCATGAGACTGTAGCGTAGAGCTTCAGCCAAGGCTAGTCGGTTTCCAACCCTAAGATACCAGGTTAGACTTTTGTATTTGACATGCAATAAACAGAAAGTATGAAAATTGATAAAAATGAGTAACGTTGTTTATGAACATTGTTGACCTCGGTATGTGAAATATGGCTATACTTAGGGTACCTAAAGTGAAATTATCTCATAATTGTTCTTATAGTTACAATTTCAACTAACTGGACTACTCGAGCGTGAGGCCTTGATCAAAAATACAATTGGCTTTGTGGTTTGTTTTCTTCTTTATTTTATTTTTTGTACTTTATCTCTCTTTAATTCTACTTAGAGCTAGTAATGGGCTGGACTGGACCGGTTTGATCCAAATTTGGTGGGCCAAATATTTTTCTTGGGCTGGACTGGGTTGGCCCGAAATCCGATGGCCCTATGAAAAGCAAGCCCAACCTAACCTTGTCTTGGGCCTGTGAGCCACTGGGCTTTTCGGTCTGAAATAAAAGCAACCATAAAATTATAAAAATCTACAATTCAAAGTTCAAAAACATGTGATGAAAACACCAATGCAACACGCAACAAAAATACACCAATTTAGACTAGGCTGGATGGCCAAAAATACACATAAATAGCCAATTTAACAGTAGCAATAGGCTTTAGGTAGTAGGAAGTAACAATGTAACAATCAACATACATCTTTTGAACAAAAAAGACAAACACTAACAGACTCTTAAGTCTTACAACACTGGATACTTCCATATACTATTGTATTTTCTTCACTTGTTGTGCAACTGTTATGTAAGAAAGTAGGGTGATAACCCGGCCAGTACCATGTGATGGAATTATAACCGCAAAAGTCTATCATTATTTTTTTAACCGCTACAGTGCACTTTTTGGGGGAAAACGACGAAAATACCCTTAATGAAGGAAAGACGCGCACACAAAGTCACTGTCCCAATTTGTGGTTCGGAAAAACAAATTGGGCGTCGGTTAAAAATTTTGGGGCGCGATCAAAAATTTTGGGCGTCACTATGCAAAAGCCACAACCCAAAATTTGAGTGTCGCAAGGAAAAAAATTACGCAAACAAAGCGGAAAGCAATGGATCCCTTCAGTCTGCTCACATGTCCGTACATCTCACATTGATAAAATTAGAACATTTAAAAAAAGTCTTTTCCAGGAAGTCAGATGATCAGCTAAACCCTCAAAATAAAACCAAAGGGAAAGGCTCTTCATGGACCCAACCACTGTTGCAAAAAGGGAAAACAAGAGCCCTCGCTCTCAGAGATCTCCCTCTATGTAATAGGAGAATGCGGAAAAGAAAGATCAAGGTCGAAGGAAGTGAGAGAAGAATCGAAAGCTATTAATCTAAGACTTGGAAAAAGGCTATAGAAATAATGGGAAGGAGACGGAGGAAGGGATATTTTTGGAACAAAATTTTCAAAAAAACACTTTACCGGTTGAGAAAAAAGAAGGTAGTGGAGCGGCTACAATTTTATAAAAGTGTACTGATCCGCAATTATTCCAAGAAAGTAAGGTGACTGGGCAGGGTCGACTCAAAAAGTCGGGTTGTTTCGATCCGAGCCCATTGGCCCACTGGACTGAGCAGAAAAATCCTAACTTTTTTTGGATTTCCAAATTTTAAAGCCTAGCCCATCAAAATGTTGGATTGGCTGGCCTACCCATTGGGCTGGACTGCTTTTGCCGGCTCTAATTCTACTTACACAAATTCATATAAGACCCTCTAAATAACAGAAGCTCACACATTAATTGGTTTAATATAGGATAATTACAAGCCGGTACATTTTTTAAAACATGTTTTCAAATAAATCCAGCTATTTTTTGGACATATCTTTTAGATACAATTTTGGGGTAAAAGTACGTCACTACCCTTTAAGGAAGAATTCGGTGGGATTCGTCTTCGTTCCAGGAGATGACATCCTGGTAAGTCCTCACTCTCTCTCTCTCTCCCTCTCTAAATTTCTCACAATTCACAACCTGTCGCTCGCCGCCATGAACTGTCGCATCAGAAGACCCGCCTCCAAGGCCGATGAAACTTATCTTTGCTTCCTAAAGCTAGGCGCACTGGCTTGAAGAAGTACTTGATTGAAAACAATCTGGCCACAGAAGCAGAGTTGAAGGGCATTGAGAAGAAGATAAATGAGGTGGTTGAGGAAACTGTTGAGTTTGCAGATGCAAGCCCTGGACCTGATGGACGGTACAAATGTGAGGACCCAAAGTTCACCGAAGGTACTGCTCAGGTCTAAAGATATCGTAGCCATAGTTGCCTATTGATAAACACAAGTGTCCTTTTGAGATGTAATATTGTTTTAGCATTCGCAAGCAAGATTTGTTCTTCTGCTTCTGGGATTAGCCATAGAAAATCAATGTCAACCCACCCTTCTCCATGAACCTATAAAATCCCCTCTTTCCCATAATCACAGCTATGGATTTTTCGGCAAGTCGCTTACCGGAGATTCTGGTTCTTATTTTGATCCTTTTTGTTACTGTCAAAGCACAGCCACTCAATAGCCAAAACAACAGCATGACTTCACAAGATGCAGTCACAAATTTTAATATTAGTTCCCAATTAGTTATGGATCTAATTTACTTAGCATCCCTGATGAATCTTTGATGTATTATCCATCTTTATGTTTGATATACTGAAACATATTCTAGCTAGTTGTTGATAATGTTTATCAACATTCATGGGAATGATCTTAGTTTGATTTTTTTTGTTTAACAAGTCTCTTTTTATTTCAAGAGTTTAATATAAATTTATTTTTGTTTCGAGACTTTAAAATCTGTGCTTGCAGTACTTTTATTTTTGTGTTTTGCAACTATATAATAATAGAAACCAGGCAGCTTTTCTGTTATTTAAGTTTCTCCGTTAGTTTCCGTTAAGCAATAGTAGAGAGCACCTAACGGTCGGCAGAACTTTAACGGAGCATAACTTTCGCGTCCGGATGAATTACGGGACCCACCGCATATCAAATCGAAGCTCTCGACGAGCTCTACAAGATTCATCGGGTATACCCCATGAATTGTTCATTTTTAGCCCAAAAACGATGTTTAAGTATTGTTATGGGCCTTTGAAGTTTTCAGAATTTTTCGTCTTTTTTGTTTAAGACTTTTCCTTTTAGGATTTGGTATGGCAAATAAATACGCTATTAAACATTATTTCGGCAGTTTTTAATAAAATTTTGAGTTTTCTTGCTTTGTGCTTGAACCCTAAGCCGTCATAGGCTTGTTCTAAAGAATTTCTCGTTGAAAGAGTTTCTATTTGATTGTTTCGCTGCGTCAGGTTGGTTCACATTTTTGCAACCAAAAAACTCGGGTCATCTTTCCCGTGAATGGAACAATGGTTTGCAATGGGCGTCTAGGAAGCACCTACACTGGAGGGGTACATGTCAAGTGTTGACGCGTGTTCGACACCTGATACTTTGCCACACTCTCCTTCATGTAAGCATTATGCTTGAATTTTATTAGTAATGTATTTTGTTTTATTAGTATTGTCTTTTAAGTAATGTCTTTAGATTAAGTTTTATTGGTTATTTTCTCTGTAGGTAAATTATGTTGAACGCATAATGAAAACACTTGTGAATTTCTTTCCTGGACAACACAAGGATCTGAACAAGCCTAAATTCAAATGCAGCATTGGAAGATTTGAAAAATCACCACAACAAAATCCTAACACAGAAGATTGTGGTGTTTTTGTATGTTCTTTAATTGAATGTTTGCTAAGAGGACAAATGATTCCTAGTAGTATTGATGCTGTTAAATATAGGGTAAAGATGGCTGAAACATTTATTTTGAAAGGGGACAACAAAAAACAATGACAAATTTGTTTGAAAATGTGATAGTTAAATTTTTATGTTTATTCCATGTTTGTGTTACTATATTTTGTTTTGTAATCGTAAAATGTTGAATTAATTTGGTCCTGCAAAATAATGTGAAATCCATCATGATGTCAGGGCTTGGCATCAGAATTTTTGAATTCATTTTGGTCCTCCAAAATACTGTCAAATCCATCCTGATGCCAGGGCTTGGCATCAGAGTTTTTGGATTAATTTGGTCCTGCATAATACTGTCAAATGCATCCTGATGCCAGGGCTTGGCATCAGAGTTTCTGGATTGATTTGGTCCTCCAAAATACTGTCAAATTCATCCTGATGCCAGGGCTTGGCATCAGAGTTTCTGGATTGATTTGGTCATCCAAAATACTGTCAAATGCATCCTGATGCCAGGGCTTGGCATCAGAGTTTCTGGATTAATTTGGTCCTTCAAAATACTGTCAAATGCATCCTGATGCCAGGCCTTGGCATCAGAGTTTCTGGATTGATTTTGGTCCTGCATAATGTTGTCAAATGCATCCTAATACCATGGCTTGGCATCAGAGTTTCTGGATTGATTTGGTCCTGCATAATGTTGTCAAATGCATCCTGATGCCAGGGCTTGGCATCAGAGTTTCTGGATTGATTTGGTCCTCCAAAATACTGTCAAATGCATCCCGATGCCGGGGCTTGGCATCGAGTTTACGGATTGATTTTGGTCTGCATAATGTCAATGCATCGATGCGGCTTGGCATCGAGTTTCGGATTGATTTGGTCCTTTGTCAAATGCATCCCGATGCGGGGCTTGGCATCGAGTTTCGGATTGATTTTGGTCGCATAATGTCTTTTCAAATGCATCCTGATGCCAGGGCTTGGCATCAGAGTTTCTGGATTGATTTTGGTCCTGCATAATGTTGTCAAATGCATCCTGATGCCAGGGCTTGGCATCAGAGTTTCTGGATTGATTTTGGTCCTCCATAATGCTGTCAAATGCATCCTGATGCCAGGGCTTGGCATCAGAGTTTCTGGATTGATTTGGTCCTCCAAAATACTGTCAAATGCATCCTGATGCCAAGGCTTGGCATCAGAGTTTCTGGATTGATTTTGGTCATCCATAATGCTGTCAAATGCATCCTGATGCCAGGGCTTGACATCAGAGTTTCTGGATTGATTTGGTATTCCAAAATACTGTCAAATGCATCCTGATGCCAGGGCTTGGCATCATAGTTTCTGGATTGATTTGGTCCTCCAAAATACTGTCAAATGCATCCTGATGCCAGACCTTGGCATCAGAGTTTCTGGATTGATTCATATCAGTTTTGTCTTCATTAATGACATTTTTGTCATTTGGCAAGCAATTTGTAGTTACATGAAATGTCTAAAAAATTGATGGTCCTAGATGAAAACATGTTTTCAAAATTTACCCACTTGAAATTCCCCCTTTAATATAATTGTACTAAATGAAAACAATAAGTAAATGCTAATAAGCAAAATATGAGATTGGTATAGCACTTTGAAAATAACGTACAAGTTTGATACATTTTTTTTTCAAAGTTATGGCCGAAAGTTTGATATAATAATACGTAAATAAGAAAATACTTCTATATGTACGTTGGTATGAATATGTACAAATATAATTAAAATATACGTGACTAATAACATATCATATTCTATATTGATATTTTCATAATTTTATGGGCAAATTTCAAATTGGTACAATTTTAGAAACATGTTTTCATCTAGGACCATCAATTTTTTGAACATTTCATATAACTACAAATTGGTTGCCAAATGACAAAAATGTCATTAATTAAGACAAAAGTCATCCGGCCTAAAAAAAACCAAAAATGCTGATGTCAAGTCTTGGCATCAGCACTGCTTTGACAGTTTTTTCAGAAGAAAAAAAACAAAAAATCTGATACCAAGTTTTGACATCAGGATTGTTTTTACAGATTTTCATAACAAAAAAAAAACCAAAAAAAACGGATGCCAAGGCTTGCCATCAGGATTGTTTTTACAGTTTAGTCAAGCCAAAACAATCAAAAAATGTTGATACCAAGGCTTGGCATCATGACTGTTTTGAGAGTTTATTCAAGCCAAAAAAATTCAAAAAAAGCTGATGCCAAGGCTTGGCCATCAGAATTCTTTTTACAGTTTATTCAAGTCAAAAAAAATCAAAAAACCTAATGTCAAGGCTTGGCATCAGGACTGTTTTGACAATTTATTCAAGCCAAAAAAATAAAAATAAAAATGTTAATGCCAAGGCTTGGCATCAGCACTGTTTTGACAATTTATTCAAGCCAAAAAAAATTCAAAAAAGCTAATGTCAAGGCTTGGCATCAGCACTTTTTGACAATTTATTCAAGCAAAAAAAATCAAAAAATGCTGATGCCAATGCTTGGCATCAGAGCTGTTTTGAAAATTTATTCAAGTCAAAAAAATCAAAAATGCTGATGTCAAGCCTTGACATCAACACTGTTTTGACATTTTATTCAAGCCAAAAAAATAAAAAAATGTTGATGTCAAGGCTTGGCATCGTGGTAAATCAAAAATTTGAAAGTTTATTCAAGAACAAAATACACTAACACAAACATGGAATAAATATAAAAAAAAATCAAAATGTTATCCCTTTCAAAATAAAATGCCAAATAATGACAAAGTATCCACCAAATCCCTTGTTAAAATTGCATATGCTTTGCTTTTGACAATTTATTCAAGCCAAAAAAAATCAAAAAATGATAATGTCAAGGCTTGGCATCATGACTGTTTTGACAATTTATTCAAGCCAAAAAAATCAAAAAATAGCCAGGACTGTTTTGACAATTTATTCAAGCAAAAAAATAAAAATGTTGATGTCAAGGCTTGTTATCAGCACTGTTTTGACAATTTATTCAAGCAAAAAAATCAAAAAAGTTGCTTGCTGACAAAAAAATGCCAAGGCTTGGCATCGAAAATCTTTTCACCATTGATTGATCAAACACTTTCACAGTTTATTCAGGACCAAAAAACCTCAATATTTTACGATGATAGAACAAAATACACTAACACAAACATGGAATAAATATAAACATTTAATTATCACATTTTCAAACAAATTTGCCATTGTTTTTTGTTATCCCTTTCAAAATAAATGTTTCAGCCATCTTTACCCTATATTTATCAGCATTAATACTACTAGGAATCATTTGTCCTTTTAGCAAATATTCAATTAAAGAACATATAAAAACACCATAGTCTTCTGTGAAGTCATTTTGTTGTGGTTTTTCAAATCTCCCAATGATGCATTTGAATTTAGGTTTGTTCAGATCCTTGTATTGTCCAGGAAAGAAACCCACAAGTGTTTTCATTCTGTGTTCAACATAATTTATCTACAGAGGAAAGAAACAATACAACTTAATCTAAAGACATTACTTAAAAGACAATACTAATAAAACTAAATGCATTACTAATAAAACTTACAAGAATTCTAGCCCTCTTCAAATGCCAATCATTATTGGCTATTGAGTGTATGCATGAGTTGTATAATGTCTATCTCATGTCACCTTCAGAAAATACAACTAGAGTCCAATGGTCGGAAACCCCTGAGTTTATATTACCTTGCCCTGTTGTGTTTATAGGAAAAATAAGAATCTCATACCCCATTGCTTCTTTAAGTCTATTATCAATTGCTTGAACCAGCAAATCAGAAAACCAATTATTACTCTTAATATTTGCAGCATACACTTAATAACAAAAAAAATTAGAAAATAAGAAGCCATATATTAATTTTTAAACACATAAAAGACAATTTCTTACCCAACAACAAGGATCAAAAGCAGTGTCGTATCTGATATAACCAAATTCTTTAGAGATCATTTGTTCACACATTACAGACCATTCTTCTATGTGTTGTACAAAAAAAATATTTATTTGATATTATACACAAGAAAAAAGATTAAAAAGAATAGTAAACAAAGTAATGTACATACTTTATCTTCTAACTTATCAATCAAGATTGGTAGAATGTCATGCATCAAAATCACTGGTTTGATCTCTCCACCAATATATAATTTTGTTCTGCATAAGACAAATTTTATCAAAAAAAAAAATCATTGAAAAATAATCTTAAAAGTAATATAAAACACTATGTGTTTTCACAGTTTTTTCAAACCAAAAAACCTCATCTAGTTTCTGCTGTTAAGGCCAGACATCAAGACTGTTAAAATAGTTTTTTGCAAGACAACAAACCTCAACAGTTTATGCTGCCAAGGATTGGCATCGGTACTATTAAAATACAATTACAAATTCTGTCAGTTAGGTTTACTTACTACATTTTGTCTACTGATTTATCATAGATTCTGCTAAGTAGCTCTCTTGCTTCCATTGAAAGAATCTTTAAAGCTGGAATCAATTTTTCAATTTCTGTCACTTTTTTAATTAATTTTCTTCTTTCAATTTTTTTCTCACATGATGATCCAACATGCTTCTTCTTACGATCAACACGACCATGAACTCTTTTTGCAAGTGTGGAGCCATCTTCATTAGCAGAAGAATCTTTATGACGAGACGAATGACTAACAAAGTTGTCCATGCTGTTGATGTCTTTCAAAACAGAATTAATATTCTCTGAAGTATCTGCCTTCAAATGAATAGCATTGTTCATTTTAATTTCTTCTTCCAACTCTAATACGAAGTTCTTCAACATTGAATTTTATGTTTGAACTTCAATAAGCTTCACATGAAGTTCAGATGTTGGTGACAACTCAGAAGATAACGTTGGAGTATCTTTTGACTTTTGCGAAACTTCTATCTGATCTTTTAGTCTATCTATCTCAATATCTTTCAATTGAATAATATGATATTTTTCAACAATAGTCTCTTTGAGGCCATCAATTGTTGACAAAAACCCTTTGATGTTAATATCATTCGATTGCATAATATGGTCCTTATCAGACAAAGTCTCTTTGAGGCCATCAACTGTAAAGAGAATCTCATTCATTTCAGACTTCAACTTATTTATTTCATTTTCTCTATCTTTCCTAACATTGCTTTCAATTGTCTCTATACCATCAGAAACCTACAAAAAATCATGAAACAAAAAACTTTCAATCAATATATCCAATTTATGTTGCCAACCCTAGGAATCATCAAAATTGTTTAAGCTATTATTATGACTATCTGTAGACACCCCAATTTTGTACCCCTGGTATGTAACATAACATAAAATATCAAGACCTGCTAAAAACCTAGCAAATGTCAAGTTACAAGGTTTAAATTGCAAAAAAAACAAATGAAATGATGCATGAACAGTGAATTGTAGGGGGCCAAAGTGCCAAAAAAAGAAGAAAAAAGGCAGCTGGCGCCGCCCATACTACTCCCTGGCGCCGCCTATAGCCCCTTTGGGAGCCGCCCCCATTTCCATTGTGGGTGGTGCCCAATAGTGCCTCCTGCACTGTAGCTTTTTGTCTTCGATACAATTTTCTTAGCGTGTGGTACAAGCCGATGAAACTCAGTGAATGAAACTTAACAACGAAGGAAATCAGGATTCTCGCCTATAAATAAAGGCATCCGGCACTCAAAATTCACATACTTTTACCGCGCAGTGAGTGATCGCTCTCCTGAGAGAACGCCGAGAGAGTTATTCCTCTAGCTCTGAAGCTCTGCCAAATCTCCCCCAAAACACAAAAACCAACCGGCCAAAGTGAAGCTTAGTTACCCTGCTAGGATTCCGCCCTATTCCACCGATTCCAAAATCCCAAAAAGAGCAGTTGCCCTGCCCGAATCCAGACGCCAAATCAGCAAAAAAGCAAGCGGTTGATTTTATTTGTCGACAAGCAAACAACATCAAAAAGCAAGCGGTTGCTGCGCCGGATCCGAGGCCGAAAAGCAACTTTCGGGCGGTTACTACGCCCAAATCCCATCAAAGCAACAAAAAAGACTCCTCTCAGGAAGGACAAAGCGAACGCACCCTACAATCTACTAGAAGCTAGTTGGTACGGGATAAAACCCTCACGCTTCAATAGGTAGGCTATTTAAAGTTTAATTTATTTAAAAGTGCTATTTAGATCGACTAGATGTAATAAAAATAAGCAGTTATGCTGCCCAAATTTCTATAGGAAATAACACTAAAAAGAGTCATTATTATGGCCAAAATTTTATAAATGTATTTGTAACTCCAGGAAGGAGGCTGTTGCAAGTTTGTAATAATATAGATACAAATATGTATATTTAAATGATTTATTTCATCTGTTAAATAAATGTAAAAAAACATATTTTAGCCAAAAATCTATTTTGAGACCGAAAGGATGAGTTAGATGCCTAACCCCTTCCCACCTCGTAACTTAGCTTCCGAACCCTTTTTCAAATCTGGTTACATTTGGTTTTTCTTTGTTTTTCCTTAAAATAAAAATAATGAGTCTGTTGATCACATTCTGAGTCCACAATTAAGGCCGGGCGTATTCTACGCGCCTTAAAGGTTTTGAAACCACCCACTTCTCGGTAGCGGGGGAAAGGTCAAAAAACGGGGCACTCACACTATCCCTAAAAGGCAAGGCATCAGAAAATTCTATAAATATATACACAATTTTTTCAAATCAAAAAACCCCTATCCAGTCTGTGCTGCCAATGCTAGACATCAAGACTGTTTTCATAGTTTTTCAAGCCCAAAAAACCCATCCAGTTTCTGTTGCCAAGGCCAGTCATCAGAACTGTTAACAAAGGTTTTTCAAGCCAACCCCCCCCCCCATCCAGTTTCTGCTGCCAAGGATTGGCATCAGGACTGTTAACAAAAAAATTTCAAACCTCAACAATTTATGATGACAGAAAAAAAGACACTAAAACAAACATGGAATAAACATAAACATTTAATTATCATCATTTCAAACAAATATATACAAATCCTGATGCTTGGGGTTGGCAGTATTTAAAACGATAGGGGTGACTAACTTGTAATGAATATCTGCAAAATATTATTCTTCTATTGGAAAATCAAGCATTGAAATTGTAAAATCATTATCATCTGGATAGTGTTGTTCTTCTTCACTACAAAACTCTTCATTAGCTTCGTTATGATCTAGCTGCATATATAAAACAAAAAATATTTAGACAAGATAGGTTCCATGGCTGAAGCAAAATTTAAGTTCATTATAATAATATAAACTTACAATATTGGTCATCGCTGAAGCAAACTTTTTAGAACATAGAGAAGATATGTTCCATTTAAGGAACTATGGTGTAGCATCATTGTTTGCTAGGATACAAATGTTGGTTTTCTTACATAAAGCATACCGTAATTTGGAATTCAAACAAGATATCAGTAATAAATATATAAAAAATTAAGTTAAAACTATTTTATGATAAAGTTAACATAACTTACTGGTATCAAAGGCGCACAATTCTCCACATCCATATTTGTCCTCTTCTCCAATCCATTTATCAAACTATTTACTATGTGTTTTGACCAGTTATATTCACATATCTCATCAATATTCGATACTAGATGTACATAGGACCATGGTATATATGAGCTGTTCTTTGAAAGAAGAAGAAAAAAATCGCTAACACCAATAAAGTTATTAAACATGCAACATCCTTCAAATCATCTTCTTCTCCACTACCAATTATTCTACTAATACTACTTTCAATCACATATGGCATTAACCTTTCATTAAAAAATTTGTTCCAAACTTGTGTGGAAAATGTTTTAAAAGAAACTGAGTTCGATTAATCTTGTAATGGGAAACGTCAATTTCCTTCACCCCATTATTTATACCAAAAACATCCCTTACATGTTCCTCTTCAATTGTAATTTTACTTTTCCCAACAGAAAAATACTTCTTCCCTCCTTTAGTCCTTTTACAAAACAGTTAACCATTAATAACAATAAGTTCTTATTAATGTTGCAGTATTCATCAACATTCTCACTTTGAAGTAGAGCTTCAACCAAAATTGCAAAGGGCGTCTTCTTCAACATAAGAATATGCTCGTCACGGATGTTTATTTTCTTCAAATGTTGTTTTAATATAAGCACATTTGATCTTACTCTTCCAGAACCAGTATTGGATTTCTTTGATGTTTTGGCTTTCTTTGAAACTGTATTAGACAATAAAATTTATTCATGTTAATAACTTAAACAATCAAGCATCAGAAAATATCAAATATCAAAAAAAAAAAAATCATAACAAACTTCAAACACTATAACTTCTTTATTTAAACCCTAAGAAACTTTGAAAAAAACAATGAATTTCGAACAACCTATTTATAAACTTGAATGAATATCATTATTATCAATCACTCTCTATAAAATTCAAAAAATCAAACAGCCTATATATAAAATGTACATAACAAAATAATACTCACATGTTGCATTCGCGGCCACTCTCTCTGGTTGCTGTGAAGATGAAACAGGTAAAATTTGAGTTTTCATTTCAAAATATCGTTAATTTTAGGGCTCTTTTTTGACGAATTTCGTAGTAAGGGTATTCTGATTTTGAATAATTAATTTTTAAAATTTGGTAGTGAATGTATTTTTACTGTATTTGGGGGTTCATTAAATATATATATTCGTATATATAGGAATACAAAAAAAAAAAGCGGGGAAATATACAGAATTTTGTTGATGCCATACCATGGCATCAGGATTTTGGCTCTATGAAAATTTAATGAACCAAATTTTGCTGTTACCAAATTTTCTGATGCCAAGGCCAGGCATCAGAAAATATTAATGGTTAAATGGATTAACGTTTACCGATGTGAAACACAGGCATCAGGAAAAAAAAAACTTAAATTGAGTTAACGTTTTCGGATGCCAAGGACTGGTATTAGGATTTGAAAAAAAAACATTACTTAATACGACATGCACATTTTCACTACAAAACCCTAAAATTTTCGAAAAGATCAGTCTTTCTTCTTCACTCAACATTACCTAAATTATGGCTACAAGAAAGAGTTCACGAATCAATCAACATGCTAAAGGCAATCGAACAAAAAACAATGTTCAAGATCCTGGAGGTAGTATAAAACAGAAAAACACAGTTGAAGATGCTACATGTATCCTAATACCTAAAAATTTATTAACATTTTTATGATTGTTTTATATTACTATTGTTTTATATTATAATTGTTTTTATGATTGTTTTATCAACTTCCTTATAAATTGTTTTATATTATGATTGTTTTTATGTCTCATATAGGAAGTAATAAGTTTCAATTTTAAAATGTAAGAAGAAAGTTGAAAATAACATTTATTTATTTAATTATTTTATGTGCGGATACAACAAAAAAAGTCTGTAAATATAGATGTAGTATTCAACTGCTAAAAAAGCAACTGAAAACAATTGTCTTTACAAAGAAACAGTTAACTACATTACAACAAACGTTATTCTGGTATATAATTGAGGAGATGAGAAATGACAATGTTGAAGTCAACAAATATAAGAAAGACGATGAAGCGATCAACCAAATTATAAAATGCTTTTTGAAAGGAAAGAAAGTTTTCAAATTTGGAAAGAATATAGTTCAGTTAAAACCAATTGACGCAAAGTTGATTTTTGAAATAAAGGATGGTGATAAAGAAATCAATATTGGTAACCCTTAATTCCAACGAATGATTTTATAAAGACGTGTTTCCCAGATAGAATCTCAATTTTTGCTGCAAATATACGATTGTTTGCTGCAAATATACGATTGAGTCCAACGTTGATATTTATTAAGCTGCAGACAATGGTAAAAAAACAACAACAACAAGAAAAAAAATTGAAATGTGTTCTGTGCTTGACAACTCTACTTGTTCTTACAATATTATTGGTACCAACAACTTTCTCTTATATATTATGGAAATATGCTAGTATAGTTTCTGATGGAAATATGTTAACATATAACTGGTCAAAACACATAGTAGATGTTTTGTTGGACAACTTGGAGAACCTAAAAGAAGGCTATCCTGATAAATGTGTTCTTCTACTAGCAGTAATTTTTAAACTTTCTAAATATGTTTATAGATGTGTAATTGTTAATTGTAATTTATTAATACAAATTTTTTTTTTGCAGTATCTGCTATGTGAAAAATGTAACATTATGAAAGTTTTTGGAGAAAAAAGCTTCCCAAGATTTGAAAAATGAGACTTATCAAAATTGTATCACATAGTCAAGGATATATATTTTTTAACCAGTTTGAAAAAAAAGGTAAGTTGTTACAATTTGAAAACCTATTACATAACAAAATAATACATCCTTACATTACTCAATATTTTTTGGCAGAAATTTTATCAGGACCTACATCCCACAAATTTTGAAACAAAAAAACTTTGGAATGTTGAAGAAGAGGAACAAGATAAAGAAGAGGAAGATGAAAAAGAACACATTGAAGAACACTCTGAAGAAGGAGGAAATCCAGAACAAAAAGAAGAAGGGCCGGAAGAGAAAACACAGGGGGGCTGCCTTTAATACTTGCAGCAATGAAAAATTTTAACAAACCTAAAGGAACAGAAGAGAAAAAAAGAAACAAAAGAAACAAAATGAGAGCAAAAAAATGAGGCTCAGAAAGAAGGAACCTCAAAAAAAAAAAAAAAAAGGAACCAAATGAAGAAAATAATGAGGCTCAGAAAGAAGGAACCTCCAAAAGGAAGATCAAAACAGATCAAAGTGAAGAAATGAAGGGTAAGAAGAAACAAAAGATTCAAAAAGAGATTCAAAAATGTACAAGAAGGTCTGTAAGGATTATGGCAGTTTCATATAAACAAAAATATAAGAAAAATGATGAAGTGCTTATTGAGATAGACTGATGGAGTCAATATTGACACGACTGGTTAAAAAAAGTTGTAATTTGGCAATTGGGAAAAATGTTTGTGATGTAAACATTATGATGGTTTATTGGTTACTTTTGACATTATCCTACTCATTTGTCCTTGGAAATTTAAAACAGTTTGTAATATAAAACACAGTTTGATGGTCTTTTGTAAAAACAGATTGATGGTCTTGTGTAATTTGTTACGTTATACCAATATTATTAGTTGTTCCTATCATTACTGTTGAAATTTGACATTTCTGGGTTACTTTATGCCAATAAAAAATTTGACATAAAAAATGCTCAAAGTTTTATGGCATCAGAAAGTGTTTTCAAGCAAAAAACCCTTCACGGATTCTAATGCCAAGACCAGACATTGTTTGCACAATTTTTCCAAGCCAATAAACCACGTCAAGTTTATGCTGCCAAAGCCAGACATCAGAACTGTTTTGACAGTTTATTCAGGACCAAAAAAATTCAAAAAATACTGATGTCAAGCCTTGGCATTAGGACTGTTTTGACAGTTTATTTCAGGACCAAAAAAAAATTCAAAAAATACTAATGTCAAGCCTTGGCATCAGGACTGTTTTGACAATTTATTTCAGGACCAAATTTTTTTTCGAAAAATACTGATGTCAAATCTTAGCATCAGGACTGTTTTGACAGTTTATTCATGACAAAAAAAATAAAAAAATGCTGATGCCAACATGACTGTTTTAACAGTTTATTCAGGACCCAAAAAAATTCAAAAAAAGCTGACAGTTTTTCCAGGGCCAAAAAAAATTCAAAAAATGTTGATGCCAAGCCTGGCATCACGAAGCTTTATTCAAGACAAAAAAAATCAAAAAAGCGATACCAAAGATTCAATTTTTTTCAACATCCAAAAAGTTTACCAAAGATTCACAGTTTTTTCAGGACCACAAAACAACATCCAGCAAGTTTCTGCTACCAAAGATTCACAGTTTTTTCAAGGTAAAAAATAAACTCAATATAACCAAAAGTCAAAATAAGCATCAATTCCAATAATCACCCTCATCAATTCTTCAGTTCATCAACTAAAATATGATCAACATTACATTGAATCTCTACATGTCCTAGAGTTGTGATTACAATATTTATTACATCTACTACATTTATGTTTCTTTGTACTACTCTGAATTTCACCCTTGGACGCAATTCGCTTCTTCTTAGGCCGTCCAGGCAATTTCTTCATTACTGGGGGTAAGATTATTGAACCTTCTGATGATTTTTGAATCTCATACTTATAAGTTGTTGGAACTGACATCAGGCTTCCCTCGTAGCACTTGATATAATAACTATTTAAAAAGTAATTATCAATTATGTCTTCAACTAATCTCTGTGCTCTGACAATAACAACAACAACATGACAGCATGGGAAGCCTTGAATCTACCATTGATAGCAAGAACATGTTCGACAATCCAAATCAACTCGCACAGTAGGACTTGATACAACCTCGTAAATAGAGTTAGTAGCTTTCATAACATGCCATGACATACCAACTTTCAAATTCTCTATCCACTTTTTATCCATCTTAGCACAAAGAAACTTATTCCATTTCAAACCATTATTCAGCCTTTCGACAAACCATACCATAAGCTTTTTTCTTATGCAGTCCACCATATAAGTGATAGGAAGTCGACAAGTAAGTGCAGCTTAGTGGTAAGACGCTTCACCCATACCTAATAGGTCGTGGGTTCGAGTCACCCAGGGGGTAAGTGGAGAACCACTAATGATCCTCTTTAAAAGAAGAAGAAAAAAGTGATAGGAAGTCCTCGAGTATCAAGAATCCAATTGTTGAATGACTATGCAGCATTTGATGTAAGTACAATATAACGTTTATCAAAAGAATGTGCAATGGCCTAATTCTGAAAAAGAAGGTCAAACAAAAAATCTAAGGCAAGCTGTCCACTATCTCCTTTAAATACCTCAAACTTCTTCTCAAACAATTCAATTGTAGGCGCATAAGCACATTCTTTAAATTTTAAACAAATATTCTTGCGAAAACCAGAACGTTTGCCAGCACACATATCTTTCAAATTACGACAAAGATGAACCAAACAAAAAAAATGCTTTGAACTACCAAAAACATCTGAAATTGCTTACATCAACCCAACATTCCGATCTGATACAATAAGCACATCACGACCATTAACTGCTTCTTTTACTTTTGAAAGAAACCAATGCCAATTATCATAATTTTCAGAATTTACAACAGCAAAGGCAAATGGAAATAATCCTATATAAAAACAAAAATAAAATATTTCAATTAGTAAAACAACTACTTTGACGTCAAAACACATAGAAAACACAAACCAATATAAGTGTCATGTACAACTTACCTTGACTACCATCCTTCGCCGTGGCGGATAAGAGAGTCGACTTACATCGAGATTTCATAAATGTCCCGTCTACAAACAATATAGGTCGACAATAATTAAAACCATCCAAGCATGCACAAAAACATATGAATAAACGGGTGAAACATTTTGAAATGGAATCTGATTCAATAAACGCTAAACTGCCCGGATTACTCTTCTCCAAAGCTTCAACATACCACTGCAACTCATCAAACGATTCATCATAACTACCAAATACCTTATTATGAGCAACCTCAACACTTCTCCATGCCGTCATATATGATATTTCAACCCCATAATGGATCCTAATATACTCAATTACATCCTTCGCAGAATAATTTGGCTGACTCTGAACATTATTACAAATAAAATCTCCAATTACATTATACCACATCCTTTTCGATTTCTTAACTCCATCAATAAAAGAAACTTTGCAACTGTGTGTAAGGATGCACTTCTTTATAATTATAGAATAATCAACACTAGAAACAACACACTTGATGAACCAATCACAGTTATCACTTAATTTATTACCATAAACAACAGTAGCCCTAATGCCCTATTACTCTCATTCCTAGCAAAAAGATATTCAAATCCAAGTTTCATAGAATATTTCATAAGCTTAGTACGAAACTCTCTCATGCCACCTTTAAATATTTGTCCAGATCCAGTAATAATCTCTTCCCAACCAACTAATAACAAATTATTGCAAGATGGAACAAGAAAAAATCATAAGCATGATAGCTTTCATTATCAATTTCAGCACAACCAACATCAACAGATTTAGTATTATGAGAAGAAGAAGCATCCAAACTACTCCTAGATAATCCAAAATCACCATTTGACCCCAAATCATCCTTTACACCATCAACAGTTGCACCCAAAATATCAATAATATCTACTGAAATAACATAAATGCTTAGAATTTTACCCAACACCAACATATTCAAGAAATCTTCATCATTTGATAAAATACAATTCAAATAAGGTCCAACATAATATCTCAATTTCAAAATTTCAAAATTAACATAATATTTACTTGTAATTGATAACAGTAAATCAGAAAACTCAAAACCATCTGAAACTCTTTTCACAATTGTCTCTCCCCTAAATTTTAGCAAAATCATAACACTGGACTCCACAAACTAAAATTTTGAACACAGATACCTGTAAAGAACAATTTAGCTACACAGAAACGATAATTGGGCAGGGGCAAGAAGAGAGAGGACGACGTTGATGCGGAATCGATAATTGGTTTGAGGAGTGTGACAATCAACAGAAGAAGATGTTCCCTTGCTGTGGTGGATTACACAAAGATGGTTGTGGGAGTGGTGGGGTTGGTGGTGGTGGGAGTGGCGGTGGAGATGGAAGTTCCTGCCTCTAAACTAGAACTTAATATCCACCTCCCACTTATCAAATACGACATAAAAGGGCAAACACCTATTTTCGTCCCAAAATTGTAATTAAAAGATATGTACAAAAAATAGATTGATTGTTGAATAATTATCCAATCAATTGAAGCCCTTGTGAGTTGTGATCTTCTCCTCAGTCAAGAATTTGCCCTATATGGAAATGTTCCAATTTTTAATTACAAACCAACAGTATGTGGATATCCCAAAAGTGCTTATCCTCTCCTCCACTTTACCCGTCTCTCTCTCTCTCTCTCTCTCTCTCTCTCTCTCTCCTTCTCCCTCCCTCCCTCTTTCTTTTTGTACACTAACGTATATAACGCCAATTTGAAAATTGTGGATAAAATTTACACACTGTCATAAAAGTGGGTGAGTGAGAGAGTGAGAGGGGGAGGCCATGGAGGGGTTGAAGCTTCCATGCTCACTCTACAGCAACAATGGCGGCCGGAGACCTCTCGACCCATTTCATATTTCTACTTCAGTTTCAAGATTTCGCCCGAAGTCCCACCTCCCCTTTCCCACCGGTAAACGCTTTTCTTTTTCTTGAAAGTCAAATTGAGTTTTTTTTTTAAGTTAGTTATTTAGTTGTTTTTTTTCTTCTCTTTCTCTGATTCTGATGCCATGAAAAGTTTGGAGTGATGCTTTTTTGATTTGGGATTTTGTGATGCTATAGTCTATTGTATATTCCTTGTTCTTGATAGTCAAATTGATTACGAAATGAGCTATGACGGGGTTAGAGGGCCTAAATTACAGTTAATTGGTGCATCACCAATTGTGATATACGTAATATAGATCTCAATTATAAGCTTAAATTTTTGTTTGGTGTTTTCAGAGCTATTTTTCTTTTCGTTTTAGAATTTCTCAGTTTATGGCTATTTAAAATGTTAGCCAATCTTTTTAGTGACACATTCGAACCAATTTGCAGGTTACAAGACTTATAGAGGCCTTCTAATACAAACTCTATCCCTAATATATCCAAGTAGCTTCCCCTCAAGACATTCCACTATGAAGAGTGAACAAGAAGAATGCTTCAGCAGAAGTGCATCAGGTTTCTTGGCTAACTGTGTATATTGCTGTTTTGCGAGGTTATGAGTTTACCACTTTCCCTCTTCGAAAGAGCTATTAAGACTACTATATTCATTTCAGCATCAATACAGCCTCTTACCGAGGAACTTATGGAGGAAAAGTCAAACAATCTTCCCAAGAGTGGGAGTTCAATACGCCAGAGATTTCTTGAATTTTATGCTCTTCGGGGTCACAAGATTCTTCCAAGTGCTTCTCTTGTGCCAGATGATCCAACGGTGATGCTGACGATTGCAGGAATGCTTCAATTTAAGCCTATATTCCTCGGAAAGGTATTTATCTGCAGTTAAACAAAACAACCATTCTAAGCCAACTTGAAATTTATTGTTGAATAATTATCCACTAAAATTTGCCTAGAAATGGGTATAAATTATCATCAGGTGCCCAGGCAAGTGCCTTGTGCTACAACTTCACAAAGGTGCATTCGCACAAATGATATCGAGAATGTTGGGCGGACATCTCGACATCATACATTCTTTGAAATGCTGGGAAATTTTAGTTTCGGAGATTACTTCAAGAAGGAAGCAATAAAGTGGGCCTGGGAGCTTTCGACCGTGGAGTAAGCTTGAACTTATTAATTTCATTAGAGACTGGAGACTGATAAATTGTTCTATTTGATCAACGCATGACCATAATATCTTCACCAAATTTTTTGTGCAATTTTGCATTGAGCTTAATTTTTTCTTGTCAATGGAAGTGTATCTTATGAGATATCAGTCAAATCTTATTCTTCCCGTGCTTCTTAGATGCATGTATTCAATTAGTTCTTGATTTGGATAAAATCAACTCCTTGTCACTACATGTCCTGTTTTTCAGTTTTCAAACTTCATCTTCAAAATTGATGTTGGTTTAACTTTTAACTCCCTTGCCTATTGTTACTATTTTCTTGTCAAAAAGCAAAACAATCTGTCTTTCAGTTCTCTAGATTGTCGAACCTCAATCTCGGTGTCGATGTGTTGTATTGAAGTTTGTCATCTTTTCGTTGTATGGGATTCTTTAACGATTTTAATCAAATCATAAATGCTAGTATTGCACCTAGAAATTCCACCAGGAGCAGTTTTCTGAGATATTTTCTGAAGTTTGAAGTTTGATCTTTGGTTCACCTCTTCTATGATCAAGTGTCTTACAATATACTTGTGTATGTTTTTCTGCATGTTCTGAAGTTAGATGGTGTCAATCGAGCATCAGAAGGGAATTTTTTTAAATGGCAAAATCCCATTTGTTGAATGTTAAAATAGACATTCGTAACAAACTGCTGATTTTGATTACTTGCTTTTCGTAATAACAAATATATGGTTTTTGCTTGCTTTCAGATTTGGATTGCCATCTGAAAGATTATGGATTAGTGTTTATGATGATGACGATGAAGCATTTGCAATATGGCATGATGAGGTGAGCCATATAAATTATTGAAAGATGCTCTTGTTATTCTTAATAAAACAGCCGATGGTGACCCATTCAGTAAATGAATTATGAACTAATTATTCTACTGATATGATTCATTGTTCAAAGTAACAAAGAACTCCCGAGTTCAAGTGAAAATGTTCTCGAATCATCAACTGTGGTATGTAAGATCTTTAGAACTTCTGTATTTCAAACCTCTGATGGTTATGGCATTCAATCTGCACATCCAAAAAATTGCAAATCTTAGTTCTCCTGTGTAGTTATGTTTCTTGTGTTTGAACCAGTGACCACTTGTGCTAGTATCCCGACATGTATAGCCATAATGATATTGTGGTATGGGGTATGACAAGCCAACACGTCATCACCCATGTGTATGACCGACAGTCAGATACTACCCATCAAGGGGAGTCAACTCACAAGCCACATACCAAAGGCTGATATGAATTATGAAACCATTGCAATACAGTCTATGAAGACCTGCAGAGGGTTCTCCCGAGCTTCTCATTAGGGGCTTCCCTTTATACATTTCACCTAATCACCTCAAGGGTGACCCAACTATGAGTTTTGGAGTTATAATGCTTCCTGCAACCCAGCTCTCACCTCACATGTATTCTCGGTTGGGTAGTGTTGTTGATTGAGGATAGGTGAGACATCATGTATGGTTTCTTCGGGGGATGAATTTCTAATAATTCACCTATCCCACTAACAAAAAAAAAATAGAAAATGATTGAAGCTAACCCTGAGCGTTTCAATTCTCTGATTGAGCCTTTTATGCATTTCAAATTTGATATTTTTGGGAAAAAGCATAATTTGATGGATCCTTCAAGATCCAAATGCCTGTTGTTTGCTGTCAAGTTATATATAAACAGTTGGACTAGTGGAAGTTATTATTTTGAGTTTATCGAGACCATGATCCGGTCATTTGACAGCTTTAGCACTGTGTGTGTGAGAGAGAGAGAGATGTAGTGCGTCCCTACAAAAGGTTCATTATTTGATTTAAGATAAATTTATAGATTTTGATGTAATATGCAGATTTTTTGTTGTTATATTGATGATGGATGGATCAACTAAGATCTGGTTTGCTTTTACAGTTTTACGCTCTAATACCATTTGTAATGTCCCAAGCGCGAAAGCCCTGCTACGGCCCACTAAGCACCTGGGTCAACTAGGCGCACCATAGCCTAGTGGTGGCCACTTATAAGGAAAATAATACCCCCCACTGCCAAAGAATTGGCACCTACGGCCATGAGTTCAATACATTTCCGGCCAGGAGCCGCTCTGATACGATTCATAAACGTCTCGATTCCAAAAGTCCGGTCCACTACGCATGACCCACGCAATGCCCCACTAAGCACCTGGGTCAACTAGGATCACCACATGGCCACCCAAAAGTCTATGGATGTTGGTGTCTAGTTGTAGTAGGTGACCACTCAGTTTTCCGTATCTATCCCATGTTGGATGGGGTATTACACATTAGTTTTCCCATATTAGACTATCAGATAGCAGTCCACAAGGTTTGGGAAGATCTATAAGGACTCCTTTCCTTCATGACATTGCTGATAGAAGGTTTGTCATGAGCTGTTAGAAGCCAAATCGGCCCCTCAGACTCTCAGAGAGACCCCTCATAACTCACTATAAATAGAGATATTCACTTCAGCCATAATGACAGGTAACTTGCTTGTGAGAGATCACTATTCATCTCACTTGATTGAGTGCTTACGAACATTTTGCATGTTGCATCATTGGACCTCCATTCTAATCGTTTATTTCTTTGCTCTTACTTTAGATCGGAGTTCCTGTGGAGCGCATAAAGAGGATGGGTGCAGAAGACAACTTTTGGACAAGTGGAGCGACTGGTCCTTGTGGTCCATGCTCTGAGATTTATTATGATTTCGTTCCTGAGAGAGGATACTCAGATACTGTAAGCATATAAAATATTAGCAGGCTTCGTGCGTGTGTGTGTGTGTGTCTATGAGGGTTTTGGGGGAGGAGGGGGGGTTGAAGGGGAAGTGGGTGTTCATGGATAGGGATGTGGGGTTTTTCCTTTTTGTTTTGACTAATGTTGGATGAGTTTCATATGCAGGATCTGGGAGATGATACTAGGTTTATAGAGTTCTACAATCTTGTTTTTATGCAATACAATAAAAAAGATGATGGCTCACTTGAACCCCTCAAACAGAAGAATATAGACACTGGACTGGGCTTAGAGCGCATGGCTCGTATCTTACAAAAGGTGTTAAAAATGGATTGTATTTATTTATTATTATTTCTTTCGATTCTGATAATCATATGTTGACTCAACTGATATATCTTAATCTTTCCTGCAGGTTCCAAACAATTACGAAACTGACTTAATTTTCCCCATTATAGAGAAGATCTCAGAATTGGCCAAAGTCTCATATATTCATGCAGATGACCCTTCAAAAACAAAACTGAAAGTATGCAATTAGTGTTTAACTTCAAAGTTTTCATCCAAAACTGATCAAAACTTTTTTTTTTAAATTGTGTTGATTCAATAAACTGTGGTGATTTTCAGATTATTGGCGATCACATGCGTGCTATTGTTTATCTTATATCAGATGGGGTTTTCCCATCTAATATCGGTAGAGGCTACGTGGTTCGGCGGCTCATCAGGAGGACTGTCCGGACAGGCAGGTTACTTGGTATAAAAGGGGACGGGAGGGGAAACTTGGAAGGGGCATTTTTGCCTATACTTGCTGAAACAGTAATTGATTTAAGTAGTTGCATAGATTCAGATGTAATTACAAGAGCGCCCCGCATTTATGAGGAGTTGAAGAGGGAAGAATTGCGATTCGTACTTACACTCGAAAGAGGAGAAAAGCTTCTTGAAGAAATGTTAGCAGATGCATTAGTAAGTGCTCAGGCAAACCAGACTTCACCGTGTTTGTCAGGCAAGGATGCTTTCCTTTTATACGATACCTTCGGGTTTCCAGTGGAGATAACTACAGAAGTGGCTGATGAACGTGGGGTCAGTATAGATATGAATGGTTTTGATGTGGAAATGGAGAACCAAAGGCGCCAATCACAGGCAGCACATAGTACTGTTAAACTTACTGTCGAAAATGGTTCAGAGCTAACAAAAAATATTCCTGACACGGAGTTTCTTGGTTACGACACCCTTTTTGCTAAGGCAGTGGTTGAGGGTCTTTTAGTGAAGGGCAACCCTGTAGTACAGGTTTCTGAAGGGAGTGAAGTCGAAGTTTTGCTGAACAGGACACCATTTTATGCTGAATCAGGCGGTCAGATAGGAGATCAAGGGTACTTATACATTAATGAAGGTGGGATCCCAAAGAGTGCTGTTATAGAGATAAAAGATGTCCAAAAGTCTTTAGGCAACATATTTGTTCACAAGGGTACTATCAGGGAAGGAAGTATAGAGGTCGGCGGAGAAGTAGAAGCTGAAGTTGATGCAAAACTGAGGCAGAGGGCAAAGGTACATCATACAGCTACTCATTTGCTGCAAGCAGCACTTAAGAAAGTAATAGGTCAGGAGACGTCACAGGCTGGTTCACTCGTGGCATTTGAGCGACTTAGATTTGATTTCAACTTCCATCGAGCACTTCTCAAGAATGAGCTAACAGAGATTGAAGGGCTGATCAATAGCTGGATTGGGGATGCTACACTTTTGCAAACTAAAGTGATGCCACTGGCTGATGCAAAAAGTGCAGGGGCTATCGCCATGTTTGGAGAAAAATATGGGGAACAGGTTCGATTCTCAATTTTTATTCTTACATATATCTAGGGATGATTATTGAACAATTAACTTCAATTATGGTTACCGTACAATTTTTGGCATGATCTAGGAGATTCTTTTCATGATATTTTGTTTCTTCATGCTTTTAGGTACGTGTTGTCGAGGTTCCTGGTGTATCCATGGAATTATGTGGTGGGACCCATGTCAGCAATACTTGTGAAATACGTGGTTTCAGAATAATCTCAGAACAGGGGATTGCATCTGGAGTAAGGCGCATTGAAGCAGTTGCTGGTGATGCTTTTATAGAATACATAATTCCTAGAGATTACTGTATGACGCAGCTTTGCTCCACTCTTAAGGTAAGTTTTCTTCAAGGCTTCTTATTTTGAGTCTTATTGACTATAAAAAGCTGGAAATTATGTTGATGTCATGTTCTTGTTTATGAATTTATAGTGGCTTAAGGCATAACACAAACTGTGTGCAGGTTAAAGCTGAAGAAATTCCAGCCAGAGTAGAAGGCCTTTTAGAAGAAAAACGGAAGGCAGAAAAACAAGTTTCAGATGCGCGTGAAGAAGCAGCAAAACTCAAAGCATCAGTCATTTCAAGCAATGCGTTCACAGTAGGAACTTCTAAAGAGATAAGGTAAATTGCTGCTTTCTATCTCTGCATGCAGAATCTGATACCCTACTAGGGGTTCTTACATCCTTTTCGAAAATTAGATGTCAATCATCTTTTAGTATTATTATTATTATTAATTATACAGCCGTAATTAGTTGCTAAGAATGTTTTTTTTTTAAACTTGTTTAGGGTTCTAGTCGAGTGCATGGATGGCATTGATGGTGCTTCACTCAAGAAAGCAGCTGAATCTCTTATGGAAACTTTACAAGATCCAGCAGCTGTGATTTTGGGCTCGTGTCTTGGAAAAGATAAGGTAAGCTTAGTGGCTGCATTCAGTCCAGGGGTTGTTAGTATGGGCTTACAAGCAGGCAAGTTTATTGGTCCAATAGCTAAGTTATGTGGTGGAGGAGGTGGTGGCAAGCCCAACTTTGCTCAGGCAGGAGGAACGAAACCAGAGAATTTGCCAAGCACCCTTGAAATGGCACGAGAACAGCTCGTTTCCATTCTATCTGAAAAGGCAAGCTGAGACATCAATTCTCCTGCAGTTGAGTTTGTAAGAAAGTTGACTCCGCCGTAAGTTTCAATAGTACATTGCATGTAAATATTACACCTCAGTATAGAACATTCTTTTTCATCGTGATAGCAAAAAGAAGTTGGTGGCTGAGTAGCACAACTCATACAACATTGTCAAAACTTATAAGCCCTTAGCTTGAGGCGTTTCTGTGATAACAATTTTACACGCGAATATTGTTGAATCCAGTAAATTACGCTGTTCGAATTTTTCCATACATATGATAATGTTTTGGTTAAAATAAAAATAGTAGGTCTCCTCTGATTTCGTAAAACGGAGTCTCATTCTCTCACAGCTCAGCCCATCAACACATGGTGGGTCGGGTGGGATGGATCGGTCCTACAGAAAAAACCCATCGGACGGATTTTCCTAGTTGATGACCAGTTAACCATCCTTGCCTTTTACATCATCCTCTAATTGTGCCTGTGCAGCAAATGGGGTAGACCATTACAGAACATCACTCCATGAACCCCAGGGACATGGTTTTAAATTTTAATTCAATCCTCACATGTCCATGCAATTTCTTTTTTTAGACTTCATTGAAATGTTGACTTTGATTAACAAAGTAATGTGGGTTGGAAATTGGAATGATTAGTATCTTTAATTTCACTGACCAGATTTTGAGATCTGATTTCATACAATCTTGAATGGTTCTTTATTAAATTCAGGGGGATCAAACGATTATCAGAACTGATTAAACTTTAATGACCTTGTTTTAAGGGAAACCAATAATTAAGATTGGTGTGCCCTTATTAAATTTGTTTATTCTTTGGTTTCACTATTCCAAACGTGCCTTTATTTTATGGTTACTTGAAGTGGTTGTATACACAAAAACAAGTGAATGCTTGTTTTTGATTGAGGAAAGTGGTCTGAAAGCAAGCTAAATCATTTGACATCTATAGAAAGGGAACCACCAAGTGCGTACATCAGTTTATACCATATATCTCGAATTTTAATTATGAGAATGCAACTGCGTTAAAAGCTGGTAGGGAGTGTTTTAATCGCTCTTATGGTCCTACCTGACTCAAGATTAGTCTTAGACCTTCTGATCTTGACCTTGAGATGACCTTGACCTTGAGATAAGTTGGGAAATAAAAAATATTATAGAATGGGAATTCAAAGGTTAAACATCCCAAAACAATGGTTGTAGTTCCATCTTGCAATGTCTTATGCACCTATACAAGATGTTTTTGCAGCCAGAAAAAAGAAAAAAGTCATTTTGTAGGAGGGGGGGGGGGAGAAAAGGTAAAGGCTTTGTTTGCTATTAGACATCTCTAACAAGATGTCTTCATAAATTCATTGAAGTGAAATAATTATGACTATACTCTACGGTTTAGGTTCTTTAGATATTCACTAATTTTACTTATGATCAAATTTGTTTTAGATATTAAATGATCTTACATATGAACAATCAATAAACACAAAATTGTCATTAAAAAAAAGAAAGCAATTTTAAGATCAAGTGTCGTTTCATAAAAACCACATAGATCAATCTCATACGAAGTATAAATTCACGAAAGACGGCTAATAAACTAATATAACATCAATTTCATAATACTATTAATTTGAGTTTCATTTTGAATTAACGAAACCCCAATAAGACTTGAAGGCATAACGAAGTTTCTTGGTTTGCTCATACTTCTTCATACTCAAATGCAACTGCCAGATTCTTTGTTTTTGTTTTGCATGTTAGCCCTGTCCCCAATTTTCTAGCAAATAAAATATGTTCCATGTGCAACAACCATTCAAACCTCTTTTTCTATTATTTCTTGGGGAAAAGCTCAACTCTACTTTAAGCTTCATAAGAAAAAAAAAATATTTAGTGGTTTTCATGCTATATACAGGGTCGTTCCTGACATTTCAAAGGCCCGGGGCAAAATAACGAATAATGGCCCCAAGCTCGATTGCTTGCTGGAATGCTGCACCAACATATTAGAAATAATTTGTAAATTTCTAATTTATTATCTACTTAAACAATTTTTAGACTATGTGATTTTGAAAAGAAATTGTGGATCAACAAAAAAAATTAATTTACGAGCCAAAAAAACCTTAAACCAAACGAAATATGGGTTTGAGCCTTTAAGGGTTTATGGTCTGAATGTCTGATTCGTCTGAAGCAGAGAAGGGCCTGAAGAAGGGAAAAAAATTGAAAATTGAAATTGAAATTAGGAAAATTGGACGAGTACATGCATCATCAGTCATTCACCGGCGTCTTCGAGTTCATGGATGAGAAACGGAAGAGTGACTAAGTGAGTGAGACTGTGAGAGTTTTTCTTGCTTTGAGCCTTTCAAATCGAACTAAAGCAGAGCCTGAAGGTGGAGTGGAAATTAATCCGGCGGCCATAGATGTATAGGGAAGACTGAAGAGTGAATCTTGAGGTTGAGGGCCGTCGTTGATCGTTCCATCTACTTGATCCTTCTGTTCGACTATCCCACCATCCGCCCTTCCATCTAATCAACTGTTCGTCTGCCGGCATCAGCGCATCAAGCTTTTGCTTCCGTTTCTTGTTTCCAGACAATTTTACATATTCCCTATTTATATTTATTAATATTATATTTATATATTATATATATACTATACATATAAATAAATTTTGGGCCCCTAATTTTTTTGGGCCCTAGGCGGTCGCCCCTTTGGCCTATGCACAGGAACGACCCTGGCTATATATAAATATTTCTGTAAGGGCAAAATAGGCATGACCTATTTTGGTCTTGTTTCACATTTCTTGGTCAAAATATGATTTTTGATAAGTTTGTGTTAATTTAGGACTTAGTATATTTTATTAGATTTAGTTTAGTTATTTTTGGTAGCATAATCTTTTTGTAGATTTCAAGTGCACATATTTGGTAACAAAATCTTAGCATAAATCCTAGTCTAACCATGATTCTTGATCACTTTCATATTTGGTAATTAAATCCCATCCTAGTCTAACCATGATTCTTGACCACTTTCATATTTGGTAACAAAATATCATTAGTTTGGTAAGTTGTTGATTTTTTTCCTTAAGTTCTAATCATTTTCCTTGTAGTAGACGGACTGTTTTTGGGTGTGTGTAGGAGACGCATAACTATATATTTAGGAGCAAGGATTCGTGCTTCTTGTAGAGCTCCAGGAAGAGAATAAAAACCATAGAAGTTGTGAGCAGATTCGAGTTCTGGCTCCCGAAGTGCGATCGCAAGATGTTCCTATCAATGCAGCAACATTGGCAGTCACATTGAAAATTCTGAAACTGTTTTGTGCTTCCTGTTTTGTTTAAAGGAAGCTGATTTTGTTTCTTCTCACGTTTTGTTTAACTTGTTTATGTGGGGTTTTTGTTCTTCAAGATTCATTATCTTGTGAGAATATTTTTTGTGTGATTTCACATAGTTTTTGTAAAACAATTCATCGTTTTTAGTGAAATCTTTTTGGCCATGAGGCTAGATCTACAAGTATAGACTTGTAGATTGTTTGGTAAACTTTTGTGATTAATTTTGTGCTTTTGTATTAAGTCTTCCGCTGTTTTTGTTATTTTTCTGTCTATTGTGACTTCTATTGTAGCTGTTTCACAAGCTACATTGGAAACTGCATTAGGCAGTTTGGAGAATCCTAGCCACTTTTGTTCTTTCAATTGGTATCAGAGCCTTCTCTTGACATCACTAAGAGTTGATTCTGGTTGTAGCCGTGATGGATTCTCAGTATGAGAATGTCGTTCGTCCTCCTATTTTGACTAGTGCAAATTATTCTATTTGGAAAGTCAAGATGCGTATCTTCATCAAATCAATTGATGAGATAGCGTGGCTTGCTGTTATAAATGGTTGGACCCCTCCCAAAACTACTGATGATGATGGTGATGTAAAGATCACCAAAGAAGCAGATTGGTCTAATAATGATAGAAACATTGCCTCTTTTAATTCTAAAGCCTTGTCTGCCATATACAAAGCTCTTGATGCTAACACCTTTAGGGTTATAGCCAACTATGAGTCTGCTAAAGATGTTTGGGAGGCCCTTCAAACCTTGTGTGAAGGACCTTCTAGTGTTCGTGTTTCTAAATTAAGATTGCTTACCACTCAATTTGAAAACACAAGGATGAATGAAGATGAAGATATTATGTCTTACTATGCTAGATTACTTGATATATCTAACTCTGCTCTTGCTTTAGGTGATCATATCACCAATGATCGACTTGTTAGCAAGATGATGTGAACCTTGCCTGAAAGGTTTAATGTGAAAATTTGTGCTATTGAGGAAGCTCATGACATTGACAAAATTAGTTTTGAAAGACTAGCTGGTATTCTTCAAAATTTTGAGTTAAACCTCAATGAGCAAATTAAGAACAAAGGCAAAGGTGCATCATCTTCTACTCCTTCTGATGATAGTATTGTTTTTCCTTCTGTTGTTGACATCTCTTCTGAATTTCTTGAATTGCATAAGGAGATTGAGGAATCTGATTTTGGTGAAGAGTCAATGGATTTTTTAACAAAAAAATTTAAAAATATTTTGAAAGCAAAGGGGCAAAACAGATCTCCATCTTCTATCACCAAAACAGTTTTCAAAACTGAGCCTAGCAAATTTCCTCCCAAAGAAAGTTCTTTTCAAACTCCTAAAAAATCTTTTACCAATCCTTTTGCTAAGCAGCCTACATCTAGAAGTAAAAATATTGATTCTATTCAATGTAGAGCTTGTCAAGGGTTTGGACATTATGCTAATCAATGTGCTAATACTTTGAGAAAGAAGGGTTTGAATTTTTCTGCGACTTTGAGTGATAGTGATGATGAAGATCCAGGTGATCTCATCACTCTCACTGCTGTACACAACTCTCCATCCGATTTTGCAGATTTTGGCCAATGTGACTCCCAATGTAGCTACATCTAAGTCACATCGAAGAAGCAATGGACTTGATGATGATCATTGTCGCTTTTAACTCCTCTGTCATAGAAGACGATGGAGAACCTGAATCAGACCTACTAGAAGGTTACAAAGAGCTGTACAAAGATTGGGAAAAGAGAGCTCATCAAGTTATAGTGCTTGGAAAGGCAAACAAACTGCTGAAAAAGGCTAATGAAGAACAAAATGAGTGTCTTATAAGGTTGGAGAGTCTGTTGAGTAAGAAAGATGTGGAGATTGAAGATCTGAAAGAAAAGCTCATCCTAGCCAATGAAACCATGGCTAAATGGAACTCAAGCCAACAAAAAATGGATGAGATGTTGAGTTCAGATAATTCTGGTAAGTCTGGTATTGGATTCAGGCCCAAGACGTTTGTGAAAGAAGGTGAAGGTATGTCTACTGAACCAAAACATCCCACACAAAATTTTCAAAATCTAAACTTCTTTGAAAAACCGAGAATAAGTAAGAAAAATTTTGTTTGTCACTTCTTCCATAAGCCTGGTCACATACAACCCTTTTGTTTTCTGAAAAAGGCTATGTATAAGGATGAAATAAGACATGCCTTCTTGGGAAAATCTCAGATGCAGAATCGTATAATCGCGATACCAATGCAAAGAACATTGGCAAATACATTGGAAGTCTCATCAGAAAAAAAAAATCAAAACCACCAACCCAAAATTTTTAAACAAATGTGGGTTCCTAAGGGTAGTAATGACAAAGGCAAGTCCAAATACTGTGAACCCTTTGATATATGTCCTGGTGCTAAGCGGTTCTATGAAACCATTGATGAATACCATGATGAATCTCCTCCAAAATCTTCGTAACCAAAGATCGAAACCAAGAATCAGCACATGATCGATTTAACCTCGCATATTCTGAAAGTTCAGCCAATGTGATTCACAATGTGTCACCCAATGTGTCACCCAATATAGCTACATCGGCAGACACATTGGACAGAAACTTGGCAGATTTAGAAACATGTCCTGAACTTTCAAAAACAGGTCCTAAACATTCAGAAATTCAGTCCAATTTGAATGATTGTAGCCATGACATTCCCAGCCGCATTCATAAAAACCATCCAATCTCTCAAGTGATAGGTAATATTCATGATGGCATATACACAAGGAGAAGAGGTAAGGTTGATTCTCAAAAATTTGCATGCTTATCAAAATATTTTTGAGAGAAGCCTTAAATCTTTTATGGATGCTCCAAATGATCAAAGGTTATGGACTTCACATTGATGTGTTAACCTTGTTTTTTGATAACACCTATGCATTTTTCTTAGCACAAAAATCCAGTTCATCATTCTCGAACAAAACACATTAATTTAAGACACCACTTTATTAGAGACTTGATTAAATATGGAAATTGTTTGCATTGTACATGTTGGGATTGAAAATCATCTTGCTGATATATTTGCCAAGTGTCTTGTTTTTGAGAGATTTTTCAATCTTTGGAAATCTCTTGTGTTTTTGTGTGTCATATGATTTTACACTTAGTTAATTATAAAAAAAATCAAAATTAGGCATGATTGCATTTTGTCTTTAGAGGGCACTCTAGATCAATTGACTCACATGTATGTGCCTCTTGTGGTTGCTTGGGAATTTCATTCAAAATTTGTTGTGATTTCATTGTTATGATTCTCTCTCTCTCTCCCGCCTTGAGTATGTTTAAAGTCCACAAAGGAAAGAGCTACCTTTTGAAATTTTTGGGATGCTGCAATTTATCAAAGTACTATGGAACTTAGGTTCTCATGGGTTGATCTTGAGAAAATTGACTCCCTTGAATTGAAAAAGTGTGAAAGCTACCTAACGGAAAAGAGCTACCTATGAACAAGGTTGTGGCACCTTTCTTTTGGGACTATGAATCCTTGGATTTCATGGGTTGATCAATAAGTAAAGTAGCTACCCTTGGTAAATAGTGTGAAAGGTTCCTAGTGGCATGTGTTGAATATGCTTGAAATAAAGTAAAGCTATATTCCTAGGGAAATAAAGTACCTATGGATGTTTGTTATGAAAAATTTTCGATCTTGGGAGAGAAATCTGGTTGAGAAAACAAAAAAAATGCAATATTGATCATAAAATCACAATTTTGGCGAATGCATCTCCCAATGCAGTTACATTAGGAACTACATCCTTTGATCTGGTCTTTATCACTTGTGTGTGATTGCATTTTTTATTCTTTTGCCTAGCTTTTAGTCATCATGTTTTTAGGCATAAAATTTTAGGACATGCATTGTTGGCAATGATATTAGCTTGGTGAAATTTTGTCCTAATATAAACTGTGCAAATCAATTTCCAAAAAATCTCCATGTTGAAAAATATGTAGTGGTTGTCTAATTTTTGTGTGGAACTAAGAGGTTTTGAATTTGGATATGAGGTGCTCAGTTGTTGCTAGGGGTGTGATCAAATCTTGGTGAACACTTCATTGTGTTTTTCAAAATCTTGGATTTTTTAGAGTTTCAAAAGATTGTTTATCCCTCTTCCTTTTCAGGTCAAATAGGGGGAGAGAGATCAAGTGTTTATGGTGATTGTGATGAATCCTATGATTTCTGACTTTATACCTTGTACAAATTCAGGGGGAGATGAGATTTTCTAACCAATGTAGGTTAGATGGTTTGATTGGTGTTGAATAAACACTTGTCTTTTGATTTGACCAGAAAGGTTCAACAAAGGGGGAGATTGTAAGGGCAAAATAGGCATGACCTATTTTGGTCTTGTTTCACCTTTCTTGGTCAAAATAGGATTTTTGATAAGTTTGTGTTAATTTAGGACTTAGTATATTTTATTAGATTTAGTTTAGTTATTTTTGGTAGCATAATCTTTTTATAGATTTCAAGTGCACATATTTGGTAACAAAATCTTAGCATAAATCCTAGTCTAACCATGATTCTTGACCACTTTCATATTTGGTAATTAAATCTCATCCTAGTCTAACCATGATTCTTGACCACTTTCATATTTGGTAACAAAATCTCATTAGTTTGGTAAGTTGTTGATTTTTTCCTTAAGTTCTAATCCTTTTCCTTGTAGTAGACGGACTGTTTTTGGGTGTGTGTAGGAGACGCATAACTATATATTTAGGAGCAAGGATTCGTGCTTCTTGTAGAGCTCCAGGAAGAGAATAAAAACCATAGAAGCTGTGAGCAGATTCGAGCAGTTCTCGGCGCTGCACTGGCCCGAAGATGTTCTGTCAATGCGGCAACATTGGCGATACATTGAAAATTTCAAATTTTGTGTTTCCTGTTTTGTTTAAAGGAAGCCGATTTTGTTTCTTCCCATGTTTTGTTTAACTTGTTTATGTGGGGTTTTTGTTCTTCAAGATTCATTATCTTGTGAGAATATTTTTTGTGTGATTTCACATAGTTTTTGTAAAACAATTCATCGTTTTTAGTGAAATCTTTTTGGCCATGAGGCTAGATCTACAAGTAAAGACTTGTAGATTGTTTGGTAAACTTTTGTGATTAATTTTGTGCTTTTGTATTAAGTCTTCCGCTGTTTTTGTTATTTTTCTGTCTATTGTGACTTCCATTGTAGCTGTTTCACAAGCTACATTTGAAACTACATTAGGCAGTTTGGAGAATCCTAGCTACTTGCGTTCTTTCAATTTCATCTCTCTCCTCACAAATTGCACATCTCTCTCTCTCTCTCTCTCTCTCTCTCTCTCTCTCTCTCAGAAATGGATTTGTTTCTCTGTTTTTTCTTCTTGCTCATCTCATACACAAATGCTTGTTGTGTGTATGAAAGTAAGGTTGCTTATTCCTCCAACTCCACTGCAATCTCAGGTAAGAATCAACTATATATTTCTTTATATTTCTTGAAAAATATGAATAGTTTGGTGATCGTGACCCATAAGCTTGTTCATTACTGAAAACCAAAATCAAGATTGACCCAGATGATATTTCTTGAAACAATGTACTGGGTATATATTCTTTAATTGTTTTTGTAACAATGTTGCAGGTGGAGCTTGTGGGTACGGCTCCTCGGTTACAAGCTACTATGGTGCACACCTTGCTGCTTCTATTCCAAGCCTTTACAAAGATGGGGCTGGATGTGGTGCTTGTTTTCAGGTTTGTAAATATGAGCTACATTTTCACTACACCATTAATTGTCATCCATCTGATCGGTGAAGTCAATATGTCCTCGAGTTTTTATATCTGATCTGGGAGAATTTTTTTTGCCTTATGTAGATAAGGTGCAAGGACAAGAAGGTTTGTACTAAACAAGGTACTAGAGTGATAATAACTGATGTGAATCACGATAACAAGGCAGATTTTGTGCTGAGCAACAGAGCTTTCAGGTCTATGGCTAACAAGGGTATGGACAAAGCAATTTTGAAACTTGGTGTTGTTGATGTGGAGTACAAGAGGTGATTTCATGGTTTCATGCATTATTTAATATTGAGTTTGTCTTTCAATAAATAGGGTAGGTCTCATGTAAGATCGTCTTACGGATCTCATGTAAGATCGTCTTACGGATCTTAATTGGTAAGACGAAGCCTCACTCTCTCATTATAGCTCAACCCATCAACACATGGTGGGTCGAGTAAGGAGGATACGTCTTAAGAAAATATCCGTAAAACCTTCTTACCCAAGTTTTTGCACAATACTACTACCCCTGACAAGTAAAATAATAGAAAGTACGACAATTTGCACTTTTAGGGAAAATTATTCAACTAACCATTATACTATTCGTAGGTAACCAATTTGACCAACCACATTAATTATAATATCTCAAATGTGACCAATGTACTCGGTAATTGACTAATTGGGTGCAATGTGGTCATTGTCGTCAACGCCCCATCCAATTTTGTAACGAACCTATTAACATAGATTAACGAAGGAACTATATGAAGGGTATTTATGTCCATCTCTATTAAGAAAGAAATGTGGCGGATAGATCGCAGAACATAGGGTATATTGGAAGTGTTGATTCTTATGTTAAATTTATATCTGATCAGTACATTACATTAGTTTTATACTTCGCTGGCTAATCGGGTGTCGACGATTAGTGTGGCAACTGTATAGAACTTTGCCTTGTATAGTTCTTGTAGGACTTTTTCAGAACATCGACGACCACTCTCTCTGCCTTCACCAGGAAGACACTTCAAGCTCAAGATCGGTGGTGAGACCTCGTGGTTCATGTCTGATCCGCTTCTACGTGTCCTCTCCAAATCAAAGTTAGTCGGATTAATTCAAACTTATTCCCATATATTATTTGAATTAATCCAAGTCTTTTCCTGACATGTCAAGCCCCCGAAAGCAACTTTCCGAAAAGCGAGTGAATATTTTTCGCCCCGAATGCAAAAAGCGCATCGCCCCCTACTTTCGCTTCATCTCGATCGACACCAAATCGCCCACCTTTTTGAAGATCTCGAAATGATTATCCGCTTCTAGTTATACGTGAAGACGAAATTCCTTGATCGACCCCCATGCATTTAATGCATTTATGAAAAGAGAGCCGTTGAAGTCTTCGCCTTCTCCAACGGATCTTTTTTGCATCTCGCTTTAAATAAACGCTTATCAAGATCGGAACATGTGTCGACGACAACCGCATGTAATCAATCGAACACTTAAAGAATTGCTCTCAATCTACACAACTCCAAGTCTTTCACCAAGCATTCAATAGATCCTCAACAGATCTAGAAGTCCTCGCCAACAACAAGAAGCTACTCTTCAACAATTATTGTTTTATTCTTCTTGTTGTTTACTTCCATTAACTATATTGCATCTAATTAAATATCTTGTATTTACGATATTTAATTCCTAGACCCAAACACAAGTCAATATTTTGTACACGATCCATTAGGGATATTCTTTGTAATTGATCTAAGTGGAAAACATAGTGCACAATTTAAATCCAAGGTTATCGCCTTGGTGGTGGACGTAGCACTCATTATAGTGTGAACCATCCCAAAATACTTGTGTTATTTCCTTCAATCGTCTGCCTATTTATTGAACTGCTTAGTTTCACTGCTATCATCCATTTCAAAGTAACTTAAGTAATTCGTGAAAAGGTCTACCTAGTCCTTATCTGGCACTGAACAATCTTCAAGGTCTTCCGCTACTTGATTCTTTTCATAGATTGCAAGTAACTTTCAAGGAACTTACTTTAAAAGTTTTAAAGTGTTAATAAGCTATTCAACCCCCCTTCTAGCTTATTATTGTGCTCATTGGGACCCACAGAAGGACAAAATTACCCCCATTAAGTATCTTCGTTAGTTCACATCAATAGCTCGTTACAAAGTTGGATGAAATGTTGATGACAAGGACCATATCGCACTCAAATCATGAATACGTTGGTCACATTTTGGATATTGTAATGTGATTGGCCAAATTGGCTACCCCCAATTTGTACGATGATCATTTGGATAATTTTCCCGCACTTATATTAGGTTACTTTCTTGTATGATAATTATTTTTGTTACATGGATCAGGGTATCGTGTCAGTTCAAAAGCCATAATTTCTCAATCAGGGTGGAAGAATCAAGTAAAAAGCCAAATCATCTAACAGTTAAGTTTCTTTACCAAGGTGGCAAAACGTCTATTATGGTTGCATCTGTAGCCCGGGTAAATTCTTTGATATTTAATTTTAACCTTTTTTATTAGCTTTTATTAAAAGTCTTTTCTTGAAATAACACACCTTAATTGTTCTTGAGTTTTTGATAGGTTGGTTCATCAAATTGGGCTTATATGAGCAGAAACCATGGAGCTGTGTGGAACACTAGTAATGCTCCCACCGAACCATTGACGTTTCAGTTAGCTGTAGTTGGCGGATTCGATGCAAAGTGGTATTATCCGCAAATACCTGCAGACTGGAAGGTTGGGGTGATCTATGAAACAGAAGTTCATATCAATGACATTTCATTAATGGATGGTTGTGCTCCCTCATGTGATGATGGAGACTGGAAATGAGATTTCGATCGATTTTCTTTCTTAAAGTTTTTTGATTGATTATAATACACATGTAGTTCCCGAAAATAGTTGAATAATGAGATTGAGGAGGGTTGATACAAGTCTGAAATAGAAATATGGTGTGTTAGAACTGGAAAGTTTGTTCCATGAACTTCAAGTACTTGTAACACAATATTTGATTCGTGTAGTTTGAGAATGAAACGAAAGTAGAACGAAAATTTTATAGGGCTAACAGCTAAATTGTGCGGTGAGGTGGTGGCGGCAAGCCGGAGCAAAGAAGTCAGATAATTTGTCTATCTCCCATGGAAAAAGCACAACTAGATTGATCTTGTACCCAGTCTATCAGGAGCAACATCATCTTTCCTGATCACTTTGGTGTGCAGTGAGTTTGCAAGAAGTTCACCCTCCCATTACTGTCTGGCTTATTTCATATTTCCATTTAATGTCCATTATTACATTAGAATTTAATTCCGGGATCGTAAAAGATTGGCCAAAATATGATTAGCACCCCAAAGTATCCACCCAATCTCATAATGTCCCCCGATGTTAAAATTTTCCCAACTTCATACCCGTTGTTTCCAGTCGTCCCAGTTAGCACCCTCCCGTCACCTATCGTTTACAAAGGGCCGTTAAGATGCACGTGGTCATACACATGTTGGGAAATTTCGTCTTTTCCAACGATAAATTTTGAGCATCTTCCACAAATCATCAAAAAATCCCTAACGATCGGTCTCCATAAAT
>CM028383.1:53832459-53943349 GCA_013146195.2 Codonopsis lanceolata
AAGGTGGTTTTGGCTAAAGTATGCTTTTTTGTTATATTTATCTAGCAAATAAATAAAGTATTTAAAGATGGGAAAATAAAAGCAAATACATCCGTGGCTACATTATTTACGGACTTGCAGCCATTTCCTTACAATAATTATAAATATATTTAAAAATATTTGGCAATTATAACGACTCTTTACATAATATTTCCTAACTAAATGCAGGCGACGATGACTTATATTAAGCTACATTGGGCGGATTTAAAGAAAAACTTTATAAAAAATAACGCCATTAAAGACTATTACCTTTTTAGGATGTGCTACCGGCTACGTCGTCTTCGAGGAGGAGTCTTTTTTTGTTGTTGTTGTGTTGTTTGTTGTTGTGATTTGGGCGAGTATTTGCTTGTTTACGGCCAGTTTTGGCTCGTTCACTCGAGGCGAGAATGACGGCTTATTTGTGGTTGTTTTGGCCTTTTGGTTGGTGAATAACGGCTTATTTTGGGTGTTTTCGACTCTATTACTCGAGGCGGAAATGTGAACACTTTATGGATTTTGGAGGGAAATGAGGTGGATATCTAACTAAAAGGCTAGGGATCACTTTTAGCGGTGGGTTTGTTTTGGCGGAGTTTGGGCGGGGTTTGAAGCTTTTATGGGCTAAACACTCACATCTCACTTCTCCATGCTTCATGGTTGGGGCGGACACGAAGATTTTTCTTCAGCGTTTCTTTGCGATGATTTCTCGTGTCTCAAAGGGGAGCCCAGCACTCCTATTTATAGGCTAGAGGAAGGATGCATCGGGGATTAAAAAATCCTTCAATGCGTTAACATTTCTTGTACACCAGCCTTCGATCATTGTACAATGCGTTAACGGAGAGTGCTCTTGTATAGCAACAGAAGATAGTTGGCCAGAATACACCCACTCACTTGGCGCGCGCCGATGTCCCTTAAGGCGTGCAAGTGACTATTCAAGTTCCATTTTGTCACTTTTACCCCTCGCACTTTCTTGTTTCTACAAGCGCATCCCGCTGCTTTGCCTTTCGCATTTTTGACTCCTGTAACTTGACATTTGTTAATTTTGAACAGTTCTTAATATCATATGTCAGAGTCACATATCAGGGGTACGAAATTGGGGTGTCTACACCATGTCTCCTCGGCTTTTCAATTGGCCGATGCCTTAACTAAGCCTCTTGCTCACCATCGGTTTCATCAATTATTCCACAAGATTAGTCTCTCTTCTCGGACGTCCATATTGCGGGGGCATATTAGAGAATAATATCTTTTTATTATTCTTGTTTATTTGTAATTAATAATTAGTGGTACTTTCCTTGTAGAGTTCTTTCCTCATTATGTTACCTTCCTTGTATAGGTTTCTTGTACCCTACTCCAAGTATAACCCTAATTGTAACTCTCCCTATAAATATGTGATTCAATCAATGGAAAGGCTATGCCGTTATTCCTATACTTTATTACTTTCTACAGATACGTCTTACGAAAATATCCGTAAGACCTTCTTACCCAAGTTTTTGCACAATATTACCACCCCTGACAAGTAAACTAAGAGAAAGTACGACAATTTGCACTTTTAGGGAAAATTATCCAACTAACCATCGTACTATTCGTAGGTAACCGATTTGACCAACCACATTAATTACAATATCTCAAATGTGACCAATGAACTCAGTAATTGACTAATTGGGTGCAATGTGGTCATTGCCGTCAATGCCCCATCCAATTTTGTAACAAACCTGTTGACGTAGATTAACGGAGGAACTGCATGAAGGGTATTTATGTCCATCTTTATTAAGAAAGAAATGTGGCGGATAGATCGCAGAACATAAGGTTTATTGGAAGGACAAAATTACCCCTCATTAAGTACCTTCGTTAGTTCACATCAATAGCTCTGTTACAAAGTTAGATGAAATGTTAATGACAAGGACCATATCACACTCAAATCATGAAAACGTTGGTCATATTTTGGATATTGTAATGTGATTGGTCAAATTGGCTACCCCCAATTTGTACGATGGTCATTTGGATAATTTTCCCGCACTTTTATTAGGTAACTTTCTTGTATAATAATTATTTTTATTACATGGATCAGGGTATCTTGTCGGTTCAAAAGCCATAATTTCTCAATCAGGGTGGAAGAATCAAGTAAAAAGCCAAATCATCTGACAGTTAAGTTTCTTTACCAAGGTGGCAAAACGTCTATTATGGTCGCATCTGTAGCCCAGGTAAATTCTTTGATGTTTAATTTTAACCTTTTTTTATTAGCTTTTATTAAAAGTCTTTTCTTGAAATAACACACCTTAATTGTTCTTGAGTTTTTGATAGGTTGGTTCATCAAATTGGGCTTATATGAGCAAAAACCATGGAGCTGTGTGGAACACTAGTAATGCTCCCACCGGACCATTGACATTTCAGTTAGCTGTGGTTGGCGGATTCGATGCAAAGTGGTATTATCCTCAAATACCTGCAGACTGGAAGGTTGGGGTGATCTATGAAACAGAAGTTCAGATCAATGACATTTCATTAATGGATGGTTGTGTTCCCTCATGTGATGATGGAGACTGGAAATGAGATTTCGATCGATTTTCTTTCTTAAAGTTTTTTGATTGATTATAATACACATGTAGTTCCCGAAAATAGTTGAATAATGAGATTGAGGAGGGTTGATACAAGTCTAAAATAGAAATATGGTGTGTTAGAACTGGAAAGTTTGTTCCATGAACTTCAAGTACTTGTAACACAGTATTTGATTCGTGTAGTTTGAGAATGAAACGAAAATAGAACGAAAATTTTATAGGGCTAACAGCTAAATTGTGCGGTGAGGTGGTGGAGGCAAGCCGGAGCAAAGAAGTTAGATAATTTGTCTATCTCCCATGGAAAAAGCACAACTAGATTGATCTTGTACCCAATCTATCAAGAGCAACATCATCTTTCCTGATCACTTTGGTGTGCAGTGAGTTTGCAAGAAGTTCACCCTCCCATTACTGTCTTACTTATTTCATATTTCCATTTAATGTCCATTATTACATTAGAATTTAATTCTGGGATCATAAAAGATTGGCCAAAATTTGATTAGCACCCCAAAGTATCCACCCAATTTCATAATGTCCCCCGACGTTAAAATTTTCCCAACTGCATACCCGTTGTTGGCAAAGGTCTCTAGCGACAGTAATATCAACTACATTTTCCATTGGACTTTAAAAACCAAACATATTTTTGGACCGATTTGTCTTGACAAAGCAACAGTGGCACTGCATCTGTTTCATGTTTCATGTTTCATGTTTCATGTTTCATGTTTCATGTTGGGGATTGAACCGGGCCCTTATGGTGGTGGCCCTATAGGACTGAATATTTTGCCCCTCTTCACTGGTTACCTGGAACTATGGCCTAACTGGCCTTCCAATCTCCAATGGTGGCTAGTTCTTCTGTTTATTTACACAAACATCGAGTTTATGATGTTGTTGTATTCGTGTTGTCAAACAACAACAGATGAAGAATGCATATATTGCAATATTTATCCGACTAACATGGGCTTGCTTTCGATTGCACATAGTCTTTTCTTCAGTTATATACATCATGAGTTCAAAAGACAAAGGCTCCTTCACGTGTGCAATCAACCGAATAAATTGTTCCATCAGATTTTAGGGGTTGGAAAAGACAAAATTGCCCATCACGTGTGTGACCACGTGCATCTTAATGGGACTTTGTGAACGACAAGTGGCGGGAGGGTGGTAACTTAAGGTTGAGTATGAAGTTGGAAAAATTTTAACATTGGGGGGTATTATAGGATTAGGTGGATACTTTGGGGGGCTAATCGTATTTTGGCCTAAAAGATTTATGAAATTAGTAAGCTTATACAAAAATATGGATACTCGTGGAAGGCGAAGAAATTTTTAAAGTAACACTTATTTAGAAACGGATCGAGTAAAACTTGTGATTCGACGTATCCATAAATAATAAATCACCCCCACCTCTCTCTAAGTACCTCTTTTTATCATGTGGTATATATCAAGTATGAATTTTTGACTCGTTTATTTATCGTATTTGGCCATTGATCAACTTATTAATATAAACTTTTTGAAATACAAGAGTTTATAACGTGGAGCCTTACTATCCCAATGTTCACCCATTTCAAATACTAGGGCATGAGTCTTCTCAGGCGATATGGTGTATTAAAAGAAGACGACAACTAAAGCTGTTGTTGTTTGGAAATGGAATAAAGGTAAGTTTCTATTCCTTCGTTTCCTCATCTACTGTGTATTCATTCTTCATTCTTTTCTACATATTCTTCTGACCAAAATACAATTAGCCCCCCAAAGTATCCACCTAATTCCATAATGCCCCCCAATGTTAAAATTGTCCCAACTTCATACCTAATCTTTCCAATCGTCCCAATTACCACCCTCTTGTCACCTGCCGTTCACAAAGTCCTGTTAAGATGCACGTGGTCACACACGTGATGGGCAATTTCGTCTTTTCCAACCCCTAAAATTCGATGGAGCAATTTATTTGGTTGATTGCGCACGTAAAGGAGCCTTTGTCTTTTGAACTCATGTTGCATATAACTGAAGAAAAAACTATGTCCAATAAAAAGCAAGCCCATATTAGTCGAATAAATATTGCAATATATGCACCCTTTGTTTGCTGCTATTTGACAACACGAATACAACAACATCATAAACTCGATGTTTATGCAAATAAACAGGAGAACTAGCCACCATTGGAGATTGGAAGGCCAGTTAGGCCTTAGTGTCAGGTAACTAGTGAAGAGGGGCAAAACATTTAGTCCTAGGGCCACCACCATAAGGGCCCGGTTCAATCCTCAACATGAAACAGGAAACTAATGTAGTGCCACTGCTGCTTTGTCAAGACAAATCGTTCGAAAATATGTTTGGTTTTTAAAATGCGATGGAAAATGGTAGTTGATATTGCTGTCGCTAGAGACATTTGCCATGGTTGAGTAAGGATTGCAGTGTGTACAAAACCCAAATCTATAAATTTCCCTCATCGTTGTTGTCGGAGAAGAAGTCGAATTAACAAACTCTTAACCCAGATCAAGAAATCGTCGGGGAAGACACCAAACCCAGATCTTGGGAAATCAAAACGCAAAATCAAAGGATCACACGAAACCCAGATCTTGGGAAATCAAAACGCAAAATCAAAATATCACACCCTCTGCCTGTTTTGTACTAAGGCTCATCGACTTCAAACTGAGTGGGAAGAGAGAGTTGGGGAGGAGGGAGCCCGGAGCAAAAGAATTATGGCTACCATAGCGAATCTGGAGTGGTGCGGTTGCCATGGTGGATCTGGAGTGGGATGGTGAGACAGGGTTACTGCTTTAGGGCTCGGAGGTGGAGGTTGCCTTAGTGGTTGCCCATGCGGGTTCGAGAAGACATGGTGAGGGTCGATTATGGAGACGACGGACTGTCGAGTTGGAGAAGACGAGGGTCGGCTATGGAGACGGCAGATCGATGAAGGGCTTAGGGATTTTTTGATGATTTGTGGAAGACGCTCAAATTTTATCGCTGGAAAAGATGAAATTGCCCGGCACGTGTATGACCACATGCATCTTAACGGCCTTTTGTAAATGGCAGGTGACGAGAGGGTGCTAATTGGGACGATTAGAAACAATGGATATGAAGTTGAGAAAATTTTAACATTGTGGGAAATTATGAGATTGAGTGGATATTTTGGGATATTAATCATATTTTGGTCTATTCTTCTGATAAGGTTATAAGTATAGCCCTTTTTACAAGGCTTTAAAAAGACAATCTTATAAATTTTAATTCGTAAAACAAAGTTTCATTTTTTTACAATTTAACCTATCAGCACACGATGAGAAACTTACTTTTACCACCGAAAAATCATACATGTGGGAAAGTGAAAGTGGGTAGAGGCAATCCTTTTCAATGTTAGCCCTGTCCCACACTTGCCAAAAATAAAGTAGTGTACCTCGAATGAACCACGGGCATAAACGATTTCAAAATTTTCAAATTATTCTGTGTGAAACTACAACACTGTACTCCACACTCATCTTGATAATATAAATATTCCCATCACTCTCTCCTTGCAAATTGCCTCTCTTCAGCACAAATGGCTTTGTTTTTCTGTTTTCTCTTCTTCCTCATCTCATCCACAAATGCTTGTTGTGTCTATCAAACTAAGGTCAAGTACTTCTCCAGGGCCTCTGGACTCTCAGGTACGATTCAAATGTTAATTTCTTCTTTTAAATTTTCTTGAAATTAGTGATTAACACCCAAATGATTTTTTATTTACGAAACCCTAAATCAATATCCACCCAGATGATATTTCTTGGATTAATTTAGTGGGTATTCATTGTTTTTTGAAAATAATTAATGCAGCTGGAGCTTGTGGATATGGTTCCTCAGTTATAAGCTACTATGGTACCCATCTTGCTGCTGCTACTCCAAGCATTTACAAAAATGGTTCTGGCTGTGGTGCTTGCTTTCAGGTTTATTTGATCAGCTACATTAATTTTACCCTATATTTTTTATTAATTGATTAGAACATTCGAGACATCATGTACAAGTAGAACAAAACATTGATTGAATTGTTTTTGATATTTTGGAATGGCAAAAACTTAAGTAAGACTGTCGGCTATAATATGTAAGACGGATCTCATTGATTCAACTCACCTTGTGTTGATGAATTGAGTTGTGAGAGAATGCAGATCCGTCTTACAAATTAACATCAGTAAGACGGTCTTGCAAAAAACTTACTCTTACGAGAATATGGATGTCATTTACAGATAAGATGTAAGGATAAGAAGCTTTGCACCAAACAAGGGGCTAAAGTGATTGTAACTGATATCAATCGAGACAACACAACAGATTTTGTACTTAGCAGTCTAGCTTTCAGGTCTATGGCTAACAAGGGTATGGACCAAGCAATATTGAATCTTGGTATTGCTGACGTTGAATATAAGAGGTATAACTGTTTTAATTCTTGCATTATTTAATACTATTTATTCTTCGTCATTGATCACGAGAGCTAGTTCAATCAATCACGTATTAGTTTTGTAGATTACTAGAAAGTAAGCTTCAAATCATATATCTCACCCTCTGTCATATTTCTTGTCTCATTGAATCTCAGTCATACATTTCTTCTTCTAAAAAGTTGGCGGACTAATAAAAAGGAGATGTACGCCTGAAATTCAATGGAACAGAGGTTGGGATAGACTATTTGGGAGCCCATAGAGTATAGAAAATTTGCACTTGATTTAACTCATTTGGACCTTCAGAGGCAAACTTTGAAATGAACTAATCAACAGGTCATTAATAAACCATAAGATTGAACTGATTATCTTTGTTGCAATATGAATCAGGGTACATTGTGATTTCAAAAGCAAGAATTTCTCAATCAGGGTGGAAGAATCAAGCAAAAAGAATTATTTAGCCATTAAGTTCTTGTACCAAGGTGGCAAAACAGAAATCCTAGTCGTGGAAGTAGCAAAGGTAAATCAGAATAATATTCAAATATTTTGATAATCATCACATGATACTTGATGTTGTTCAGCTTGTTGCTCTTTTTGTGTAGGTTGGGTCACCAAATTGGACATACATGAGCAAAAACTATGGAGCTGTTTGGGACACTAGTAACGCCCCAGCCGGACCATTGCAATTCCGGGTTGCTGTACAGGGTGGATACGATGCAAAGTGGGTTTACACTAAAACTGCAATACCTGCAGAGTGGAAGACTGGGGTGATATATGATACCGGAGTGCAGATCGATGACAGTGCAATGGATGGTTGCTCACCATGTGATGATGGTACCTGGAACAAGTGAGGCTACACAGCGTGCTCGTGCTCATGATCAGTAGTAGAATTGACGCAGTTACGGAAAGATCATGCAAATCGCTACTGGCATTGTCAAAAATCTTTGATTTCTATAGTGATCTGCAACTTTTCTTTTGTTCTATTATTGTAGATTCATGAAGCTTATTAAGTTATAACTTTAAAGACTTTATGTAGTCAATGAACACGATGCCTACCTAAATTTTGTGGAAGTCTTCAGTAATATGGTTTTACGGATCTTAATTCGTAGGATGGAATCTCAATCTGTCACAACTCATCAGCAATACCTAATGAGTCGAATTACGAGTATCCGTCTTACAAAAATTATTCATAAGATCGTCCTACTTAAATTTTTATCGATTCGCGCCTAATCCATTGAAGAGTTTCTCTCTCCATTGTCTGTCTTTATATGCATTGATTGGTTGCTGTACACCTGTTTTTCTGTTTGTCTTCATTTTAATATTAAAATTGAACCCATCCGGAAAACATGACTCCCCCCACACATTCAATACACCTGACATAGCTATCTACTTATCAGTTATCCCATTTTCACCAGCTGAATTAACCTACTATTTATAGTAGCCATCTTCTATGAACAATTTTTTAAAAAAATCTTCATTTTATTTGAACACCTTACCCTTTACCAAACCATCACTTTCACTCATCATTGTACCTCCAAAAGGTCCCCTCATGTTTGTTTTCCAAAAAATGTTCAATAATATTTGTACATTTTAATGTTAAAAAGTGATGTCCACTTCGTTACTACAGCATGCCAGCTGGGCATATTTTCTTTAACGGATCCTATGCTCAGAGTAGGGTTGAGTTTGTTTTGGTTCGATCTAGTTTTTTGCTAAAAATGAGAAAATCGAAATCATATAAATAGTCTTATTTTTAAAAAATTGGAAAAAATTAGGGCCGATTTATTTTTAAGTTTTTAATCGCTAAAGTATATCATTTTTTAAAACAATCGAAAAAAAGTTACTTTTGGTTGCGAAAAGACTGCAATACCTTTAATGGACAAGAGGCGTGCTACGTCGAGTTTATTTATCACAGTGCAAAAACAGTTCCTTCATTAATTAAGCCCACATAATTTTGCACCGCGATTTCCTTTTTTGTATATATCGCGGTGCAAAAAAAGTTCTTTCATCAATTAAGCCTACACAATTTTAAACCGCAATTCCCTTTTTGATATATCGCGTTGAACATATTTCAATACCGCAGTGCATATGTTTTTTTTAAATTAGAATATCAAGAGACAACATTTATACTATTAAACCGCGGTGCAAAAATTAATGCACTAAAATTAATGAATTTCGGTTCAAAAATAGATTAGCAATTACACTATTGAACCGCGGTGCAAAAATTAATGTACTAAAATTGATGAATCGCGGTATAAAAAATAGACTAGCAGTTACACTATTGAACCGCGGTGCAAAATTAATTCAATAAAAATTGATGAATTACGGTTCAAAAATAGACTAGCGGTTACACTATTGAACCGCAGTGCAAAAAATAATGCGACAAAATTGATGAATCGCGGTGCAAAAATAATTACCTCCGTAGCGCCTATGGTTCATTAAGAATATCGTAGTCATTTTGTCATCAAAAGTGACTTTTCCTGTTGAAAATAAAAAATGTGTACTTTAGCGATTAAAAGTTTCAAAAAGTGGACCAGCCCACAATTTTTTCTAAAAAATTTAGAAACAGAATCAACTCAATATGTATGAGAACCAATACTTTGGTTTGGTCAAGAACCAACCCAAGACGTACGAAAACCAGGATCGGACCAATACCACGGTTTTTATTTTTTAACTATTGAATACAACTAATAAAATCTTAAGCTTCATAAAAATATTAAAAACATTTAATAATAGTACATTCAACAATTAAAAATGACGAAGTTATAGATTTATAACAAAACAATCCAGTGGAAATAAAATTACAAAAGTAAGTACAAACTAAAACTCTTTCTTTTCTACGACAAAATAGAAAATAACGTTTTATACTTGGGGAGTTTGGATTAGGGTTATAATTAATATATAATTATATAAGTATATATAATAATTAATTTATTAGGGTTGGTTCGGTCCGGTTCTATATTTTTTGGTTTGAAAACCAAGTTCTATAAAATTTCAGATCTAGGACCAAACCAAAGTATTGGTTCGATCCAATTTTTATTGGTTTGGTCCGATTCCATTGGTCTGGTTCGATTGTGAAAAACTTCTGCACGCCCCTAATTCACAACATCTCTAAACCAAGTGTTTGAGTCTATATATGGTGATCTGGGTGAATTTTGGAATGATTTTATTTTATTTATACTTCGTTATTTTCATAAAATTTAATCAATTTAGTAAATCTATTTGTAAACTAACTTGATTAATCACTCCACAACTATAAGAAAGCTAACTAATTTTGCCAATACTCGTAATGATGTGCTAAATTAATTAAATCATTACAAAAATATATAAATCATGATCATTCCAAATTCACATAGCGATGCATAGCAAATCTAAATCAATACATCACAATTCATAAATAATACATCGTGATTCAAAATTGATACATCGCGATTCAAAAATGGTGTTCAACAATTAACAGATTTGTTTTTCAAATTTCAGACTTAGAATCTATGTTTCTTCCTTTTAATTCTGCTACCTCCCTCGCCATCTTGGCTTTCCTCCCATTCACAATCGTTTAATAGCTTATTTTATTTCATACTACCCTAGTTCACATGTCTGAACATCGGTTGTCCAACTTCCCCCACTTTCTCTTTTTTGCAACCTCAATTATGAGTTATATTTAAATTGCACATCTATAATTACATATAAAACCTTCGGTATTTGAATTACTCCGTCAGTTATGAGTTTTGTTTATCCCGACTATTCATTGAACTAATCGCATACTGATATCGTGCATATGACACGGGCATATATACTAGTCTTATTTAAAACAATATACAAATTGTAAAAAGTTAAATTACAAGTAACACCCCTAAACTATGGGCCAAGCTTGAATTGTCTCACTTAACTATCAAATGAAAGAATGTAGCCCCTCAACTATAACATTTTCTTCAATTACACCTTTTGTTTAGGCATTGTCATTGGAATTGACAGAATTTTTCCACCTAAAACTCATATGACCATGTTAACATATGATTTTTACCATAATATTCAAAATAAATATAAGCAATTAGTTATATTGACCATCTTTAGGTATAAATAAGATTATAGTTCAACAAGGGTAAAATAGTCATTATCTTTGTAAATAAAAGCAATCATTTATTTAAGAACAGAAAGACATGATAAGGTTAGAAGATCAGGACATGTTCAAAAGAGCTAACCCTAGTAGTCAACAACGTCTCCAATAAAATTGTTGAATTTGGAGGGGACTTGATTTCATAAAAGGATCCATCTTTGCTTCAACCCCAAAGGTTTTTTTCCTAGCACTTGAAATAACCAATCTTCAGTACTCCCTCCATCCCAAAAAACACAGTCCCAATTAGCCTTCAAAGTCAACTTTAACTTCTTCTTTTTTTTATTATTTCTTTTCAAAAATTATGAAACATGTCATCCAAAAGTACTCTTAGTGTAGATTACGAAAGTTAAAAAGTATGATTCTCTACAATTAAATAAAAATATACTCTCTTTGGGTAAAAAATTCTCAAATTTTTTTAACAAAATAACACTTTTAGTAGTTTATTAGTAATAAAATGACATGTTTATACATTAATAGTTTTTTTAGGGTAAAAACTTGTCTTACGGATCTTAATCCGTAAGACGAAGCCTCAAAAATGATAAAAAGAAGGCTAATGAAGTGAGTAACCCATCAACAAAGATCACGGGTTACCCAGTAAAAAAACGAATCAAAATGTGAGAAAAAGTGAGTTAAAAATCGAACAAATGTGGTTGAAACTCATGGGTTGACCTGGATCCGCAAACAAAGCGCACGAGTTGCACAAGGAAGGTGGGTCACGTATCAGCTAGCTAAGACTGACAGCACATTAATGAGATCTTTCTCATTTTGATCGGGTGCTCCTGCATTTTTAATATTTGCTGCCAAATTCTTCTTCTCAAGTCTTGCAATTTCATCATCTGTTAGCTCCGTTAGCCTTATTTGCCTTGAGATACTTGACGGACTCTAAATGACTTTGATGAAATGCTAAGTGGGTCATTATAAAGGCAAAAGTGATATTTTAAGGTGAAAAGTGACTATTTTTATGTGAAATAAGAATAAGAAAATTTTCATTAAAATAGAAAGTAACACTTTTAGGAGCAAAAGTGACACTCTTAATGCTAAAAACAGATACATTAAAATTAACAGTGACGATTTTCATTTATAAGGTCAAGTGACACTTTCAGGACCAAAAGTGAATACTAAAACGTGATACTTTCAATGTTATAAAATGACACTTTCACCGTTTCACGCTAAAAATGACGATTTTAATTTATAATGTAAAAAAATACTTTTCAAAACAAAAGTGATACATTTAAGGCCAAAAAGTAACATTTTTAAAGGAAAAAAATTGATAATTTTCATTAAAAACGCAAAGTAACACTTTAGGGCTAAATGTGAAACATTTTATGTTAAAAAGTGATACTTTAAATACTATAAAAAGTGACACTCTTCATTTATACATATGAGGGATAATACGTAATTTTTAAAAATTGAGGGATTACACTAAGAGTTTTGAATCTTAGCTCATTTGATATGGATGAACTGTTTTACAGGAGACCAACTATTTTTTCGGTTATTTTTTTGTTTGTCTAAAAATTCAAATACATTGGGATTCGGCAGATGCTTATTTTACAGAGGAAGGGGACGGGTTACCTAACCATTAGTGTACTCCAGTCTCCAGTAATGTTTAAAGTTTAATGACCTTGCTTTAACTTTTTGAGGTGAGCAGCAGGCGGCCCTGAGTTTCGAGAAGCTCATGGCAAAAAAAAAAGGAGGGTCCTTTATAAAAATGAAATTATTTAAAGTATTGAAAAAAAAAAGTAAAAAGTTTATAGCATGAATTGAACCCAAAATCTCTCATAATCTACCAAGTATGTTAACCATTGGATCATCTATTCTAAACTAAATTAACGAGTCATCTAACCTAGGAGGGTTAAAGTTTAAAGTTTAATGACCTTGCTTTAACTTTTAACTAATGAGGTGAGCAGCAGGCCGGCCCTGAGTTTCGAGAAGCTCATGGCAAAAAAAAAAAGGAGGGTCCTTTATAAAAATGAAATCATTTAAAGTATTGAAAAAAAAAAAAAAGTAAAAAGTTTATAGTATGAATTGAACCCAAAATCTTTCATAATCTACCAAGTATGTTAACCATTGGATCATCTATTCTAGACTAAATTAATGGGTCATCTAACCTAGGAGGGTTAAAGTTTAAAGTTTAATGACCTTGCTTTAACTTTTAACTAATGAGGTGAGCAGCAGGCCGGCTTGAGTTTCGAGAAGCTCATGGCAAAAAAAAAAAGGAGGCCCTTTATAAAAATGAAATCATTTAAAGATTGAAAAAAAAAAAAGTTTATAAAGCATTTAATTGAACCAAAAATCTCTCATAATCTACCAAGTATGTTAAGCATTGGATCATCTATTCTAGACTAAATTAATGAGTCATCTAACTTAGGATTTGATCTTGTGATCTCTTCCTTAAATCATGTGCATCATAACCAATGGGTGAAACAAATTATTTGTAAATCTTTTTTACACTATAATATATATACTAAATATAAGATAATACTCAAACATTTGAAGCCCTAAAAATTAGGAGCCCATGACGGTAGCCTCTCTTACCACTCCCAGGGCCGATCCTGGTGAGCAGTTATGCTAAAAATAATTGTTGTCAGAAATATGTCAACTACAACCAACCAGTGTGTAATTGTGTATTCATCATCTGACAATTCCAAACACATCCTTATCTCATGTTGACTTACTGGAGTGTATCCATGAATCATGGTTTTACCATTCCAAACATCCCCTAATCTCATATTCATCAGTGGTCGTAGGCTCAAAAATATGATCCAAGAGCTCTTATTTTTGAGACGGGGCTCTGAAAGCTAGCTAAGCCCCCGTTTGGCAACGTACAACTATTCATGAATATGGTACAAGGATCTTGATGCAGTACTTACTAGTGGTCCAAGGAAAAATAAAAAGGTTTGTTGGAGCCCAGCCCACAACAGCTGTTATATTTTGGAATTATGCTTTGAGCTCTTGGTAGACTTTGCTTCTATCTCTTTCCTCTTCCAATCAATCATCATCTTCACCAAACTTACACTTTAAATGATTTCTTGCTTTTGTTCGTAGCTTCTTGTTAGGGAGGATAAGCTAAGTTCTGAATAAAGCATACAACTAAGGATAAACCTAAGTTCTAAATAAAGTCATCCGTACTATTATTCTCCTTTCGTTTCATACAAGAAATCTATTATACTATTTTAAAATGTTTTTTTTTAAAAGTCAACTTTCAAAAATTATATTTATAATTTTTATAACATTTTATTTTTATCTTCCACTTATGTTGTAACCACATTATGACTAACTTTAATGATATTAATATATTCACTTAATAATTAAGTTTTTCAAATTATGACTCGTTGGGTGGAACAGATGGAGTAATAACTCACACTTTACTTGGTCGTATCGTAGTTTGGTCGTATCAGTAAATTCATGTAATCTAGTCTTTTAACTTTCTTAAATATACGAGACCAACTGACGTATCCCAACAGTGTTATCAAACTGCTGCCCAAAGTCCATAATCGAAGTCTCCACTCCGACAACCCTCTTGTCCAACTCGATGGAGTCTCTGGATCGGCTTTGCTCGCCCTCGTGTTGGGCATTCACATGCCCACTTGCTTCCTCTCGAACGACACCCGAGGTGGTGATGTTCTTGTCGCTGGTCTTTACCATTGCCACTTAACCTTTGCTCGATACTCAACCGTCACTGACTTGAATTCTTCAACCTTCCGCGGATTTGCCACAATCCCGCTGGTCTTGCTCTAAGTAAGCCCGAAAATCTCAAATGGACTAGACAATGAAAGAGAGCTTTGAGAAAGGGAACTTGTATTGCTTTATGAGAACTTTTACAAGAGTTACTTTTTTTTTGGCCAAACGAGGCCTCCCCTTTATATAAAGCATCCTCCTACTCAATGGATGGCCAGGATTTAGTTACATCAATTCATGATTTAGATCGTAATCATCCTAAGATATCTAGATATATTTACAAGATACTTCTCCATGCTTCTGGTTCTAGAAGTAGAGAAACTTCTAGAATTACCTAGCATTCCCTTTAATCACTTGAAGGTTCTAGAACTTCTAGACTTTCTAGTGTTCCCTCAAGGATCATGAAGGCTCGAACTTTCTAGAATTGTCTAGCCCTCTTGATATTTCTTGAGGTCTCTAGAACATTCTAGATTCTTCTAGTGTCATTTGACACATCTTGAAGCTTCCGGGATATACTAGAGAGAGATTTAAACACTTGGTTGGCGGGACGTGACAATAAGCTAAGTTCTGAATAAGGCATACAACTAAGGATAAACCTAAGTTCTAAATAAAGTCATCCGTACTATTATTCTCTTTTCGTTTCATACAAGAAGTCTACTTATACTATTTTGAAATATTTCTTTTTAAAAGTCAATTTTCAAAAATCATGTTTATAATTTTTATAACTATTTATTTTTATTTTCCACTTATGTTGTAACCACATTATGACTAACTTTAATGATATTAATATATCATCTTAATAATTAAATTTTTCAAATTATGACTCGTTGGATGGAACAAATGGAAGAATAACTCACACTTTACTTGGTCGTAGTTTGGTGTTGTTCAAAAGATTGCTGAAAAATACAATGAGTTTTGCTCCTGAAAGTTTTAAAAATAAGCTAATCTAATTGTTGCTAGATTCAAGTATGATCCAAATTTCTTTCAGTAAATTCATGTAATCTAGTCTTTTAACTTTTTTAAATATACAAGATCAACTGACGTATCCCAACAGTGTTGTTCATGGGTCTAATATGACTTTTTTGTGTATAAGTGGTATGCTTTGCGGATAGAGAATTGCATTGAGTGAGTGCACCAACTTTGACAAATATACCCTTGGTTTTTTCTTTTTAAGAGAATTTGCAAATCAAGAAAGACCATCCAAATATGGGTCATTACTTCAATTGACTTAAGAAATTCTAAGTGGAAAACACTTGGGCATACCACAAGAAAAGAAGGTATTGTACCAAAAAGGGCTTGCCCTTTCTCACAGACAAATCCATACAAAGAAACGAAGCAAAAACCGCGTTTGAGAGATCCATTTGCTTTTGGTAAAGAAACTCAAAACAACAGATTTTCCAACCAAATGAAAAATTCACCTTTTCATCTCTCCCAAACAAATCCTAAGCAAGTCTCTTACCAATTGTTCATACACAGCTGTGAGTGGATAGACAAATGAAGTCGGTGAGGGCACCCAGTCCCACCATAGATTTCCTTGTCCCCGCCGCGTTGCCCCAAGTGCCCGTCTCTTTCCCTTTTCCACCCATGCTATCCCCAACCCCCTGCCCCCAACACACTCACACACACAGTACACACACTTGCCAAATTAAAATATGCACTTCAATGCATCATCATGTGGAAAAACCATTCACTCTATTTTTGTGTTATTGGAAATTGCTAACCTGTCCTCCACCCCTCACCCCCACATCCCACATATAAATAAGGTATCACTTCTTTTCCTTAAACTTGTAACTCCCTCCCTTCCTCTCTCTCTCTCTCTCTCTCTCTCTCTCTCTCTCTCAAACAAACACGCACAAATGGCTTTGTTTCTCTGTTTTCTCTTTTTGTTCATATCATCAGCAACTGCATGTGATAGATGTGTGCATCAAGCTAAGCTTGCATACTTCTCCAAGGCCTCTGTACTCTCGTGTAAGAATCAAAATTTCTTGAAATTATGTATAATTAGATGATTTCTACCCATGTGACTATTTGTTAATAAAAATCGAAATTGGGATCGACCCAGATGATATGTCTTGAAATAATTTAGTGGGTATTCATTATATTGTGAAAATAATGCAGCTGGCGCTTGCGGGTATGGTTCCTTGGCTACAACCTTCAATGGTGGCAACCTTGCTGCTGCTATTCCTAGCATTTACAAAGACGGGGCTGGTTGCGGTGCTTGTTTTCAGGTTAATTTGGATTGGCATAACTCTAATTAATCTAGACTTTTTGATAATTTTATTTGTTGTGAATTATAATTTTGATTGGAGGGGTTATGGATGCCATTTGCAGATTAGATGCAAGGACACAAAGCTTTGTAGCAAATCAGGGACTAAAGTGATAGTAACTGATATCAATAAAGACAATAATACAGATTTTGTGATCAGCAGTAGAGCTTTCATGTCCATGGCCAATAAGGGCATGGGTCAAGACGTTTTGAAACTTGGTGTTGCTGACGTGGAATATAAGAGGTGAGAGTACAATTCATGCTTATTGTATCAGTCACAAGTAAACCCAATTATTGATCAAATTTCTTTGTTACATGGAGCAGGATTCCTTGTGATTACAAAAACAAGAATTTGGCATTGAGGGTTGAAGAATCAAGCAATAATCCAGATTATCTGGCAGTTAAGTTCTTGTACCAAGGTGGCCAAACCGAGATCGTATCCGTGGATGTAGCTAAGGTAGACTACCATTAGTTGATAATTAACAAAAACTTAGGTAAGATGGCCTTACGGATATTTTTTTGTAAGACATATCCTCCTTATCCGACTCACCTGATATTGGTGGGTTGAGCTCTGTCTTACGGACTGTCTTACAAGAGGTACTCTTGATAATTTCACTTGTTTTAACATTAATTAATTGTTTTGCATCAAAAAATGTTCTTTTGTAGGTTGGTCCAGCAAATTGGTGGTTTATGAGCAGAAATTATGGAGCAGTTTGGGACACAAGTAGAGTTCCAAAGGGGGCATTGCAATTCCGGTTTGGGGTAACGGCAGGATACGATGGGAAGTGGTATTGGGGAAAAAGTGTGCTACCTGCGGACTGGAAGGTTGGGGAGATGTATGACACTGGGGTTCAAATTACAGACATTGCACAGGAGGGTTGTTTTCACTGTGATGATGGAACCTGGAAATAATATCAGGTTGTTCATATTTAAGCTACCAAAATAGATTAATTACGATATAGGGGAGGGTTGGTTAATGAAAAATGTAATGCAAGCTTAGAACATGAGAGTTTGTTCCTTGGACATAAGTTCGTATGTAACACGATATTGTGATGACTTATAAGTTATAACACTCTTATTCTCTCTATCTTTATCTCGAACTCAAACCTCTTACGAACTTGAATTAACTCAATTTGAACGTTAAATGCACTAAAACTTTGCTTCATCTTTACTAATAAAATACCTGATCAATGTATTTTATTCAAAAATCTCTTCAAATAGCCCACGATCAAGCAATTTCGGTGGACTTGTAAAGAAAGATAAGATCAAGGCTAAAACCTTTCATGCAGGCAATAAGAGACTAATGAGGACTTAAAGCCCAACAGTTGTATGAGTAGTGGTCGATGTCTCACACTCTATAGCAAATACATTTGAGCTTTTATATAGGGTATTTATGATTTTATGATTTTGTTAGATGTAAGGCTTCTTGGTCATTATTTGGACTAATGGTTGTACCCCTCTTTTTTTTATTTTTCTTCATTTATTTTTTAAAAAGTTCAAAATAATAATGATGCACAAGCAAAACGTGTGCCATAGTTACCACCTGAATTAGGATTGGATAAACCTTTTAGGATAATTAAGTATTATTTTATTAGATTATGATTGGAATTCATTGTTGTAAATAGATTAGGCTATGTTATGAAACAATAATTGCGGACAAACCACTGCCACACCACTGCTACACCTAGTACCCTAATGTCAAAACCTATGCTTGCACAGTAATATCAATAATTGTATCACTTCTTCAGCTCGGTTATAAATATCGAGCTTTGTAAAATGTTTCGACAGACGAATCCTACTCTGAATAAAATCTCTCTCTTTTTTTTTCTCTCATACACTCTTTGTTCTAATTTGTGGCTACTTTATAACAAGATATTCTTTTTACTTAAATTGGGTGCTCTTAGAGCAACTCCAATGTTTTCTTTCCAAAGGTTTATAAGTTATAACCTTTATAAATCGATTGAAAGAATTTCTACCCCATAGTGGAACAGTGATGAGAGTGACGGGGCATCAACTGGTTGTAATTCTCCAACCGATTGATGTCGGCTGATGTGATAATTTTTTGTCATTTTCTCTTTTTTAAAACTAAGCATGAATATTTCGGAAACAATAACGATGAAAATTAAGTTGTATCAATTTAGTACATCTTTTTATTAGTATTTTATTACTTTGTATTTGACTTAGTTATGCAATTTTGAATTATGTTTATCATGATTTTGTATTTTTTTTTTCCAATAACGGTTATTATTATTTATTATAATTATAAAATATTTAATTTTGAAAATTAATATTACTTTAATATGTAAATTGTTAAAGAAAAAAAATTAATAGTGAGTTCATGCTATAAAACTTTTATAAGTTTATCTATAGTGAAAAATATATTTATATTTATAGATAAAAAGTTTATAAGCTGATGTGACAGAGTGAATAAACCTTTAAATGGAGATGCTCTTTTAATTTCAACACTAGTATCTCACCCGTGCGATGCACGGATTTTATAAAAAAATAAAAAATAAAAAAAATTAGTGACTACAATATATGAAAACTCAAACAAATAATTAAAACGCTTTTAAAAAAGTGAATTTCATTATAGAGTATTAAATTAATAAAAAAAATATTGTTATACATCTTAAAATACTTCTTTATATACACATTGGTATTGGTCTTTTAATATGTGCAATTAATATCACTATTCATATCACATACTAAAATTTGAAGGCCTTTAAAATTGGTAACTCAACAAAACAACATACAAATGATCGACCAAAAACATGATTTTTAGAGAGAGGCCTATTAAAAGTCAATAAAAAAATCTCGAAGCTACCAATTTGATATCCAAACCGGAAAACTTTTCCAAAGGAAGCTACTCACTTTATGATTTTAATTCATTAGTTCAATCACTTCATTTTTATTTTGGTCATGACTTGATCGTTACAAAATTTTTAATACATCCTCCTTGTAATAAGCAATTACATAAATGTAAGATTGTGGACGGCACATAAAAACATGCTACAACTGGGGGGAAATCTCAAGCCACCCAACAATAGTTGATTCATTTACATCTGATGAATATAGTGTTTCCTATATCAAGCAATTAAAGCATGAATAAATAACCAAATCTAGATCACCGAGAAACAAAAGATGATCAAAATTGAAGTTTTTAACACTTCACTATTGTTGATGTTTTACATGAACTCAAATCAGTTAGCTTTTATCTACACAAGTTCTTGCATTCTATCTAGCTCTGTCCAGTCCTTGTTATACATAAGGAAAAAAATGAAAAGAAACAAACCGGAAAGTGCTCGAAGCAATGAGTAAGAATCTACTATATTCTAATATGTACACAAAAGAAATATTGTCAGAATTGCTTAAATAATTCGATCCACTCAATAAAATATCTTTATCTAAAAGGCTTAAATAATTCATCATATGATTTATAGGATTTGTACTTGGAAAAAGAGTGGTCTAGTTGACCCACAAACAAACTATAATTTGCACTCAGTATAATTATGCACTTGAAACAACAACTTCATTCACATTCTCTTTTGGAGTAGCAAGGGAGTTTCTAATAGTGCTAAATAGTTTGCTAATGATTTTCTTTGCGCTTGTACCTATTTTCCATGAAAAATTTAGGCCCTTCTCTTCAATCTGATTATCGGACTTGGGCATCGTCTTCCCTGTTTTGCTCGCCAATGGAGGCTTTGAGTGTGTTAACCCCGGATCTGTAAATTTCCCTATCAAAGTATTAGTATTAAATCTAATGAGCTTTATATTCCTAACATATCAATAACGTTTAAATTTGATGTAATTGGAGTCTTTTTGGTGACAATAACCTGATTCAGTTTAAAATTCAGGTTACAAATTTGAGAATAATAGAAACCATGGGTGACAACCCCATGATTTGAATTATATTTACTCTGTAATATAGAAAAACCACCATTATCAAGCAACAATTTTTTGAATGTGCTTCATATCATAATAGATAGCAGATGATATGAATGACTTTTTTTTAATGATATTAAGGACTTACCCCACATCTAGTATCAATTGCACTACAGATAGTGCCATCTTTCATTCCTAGGATTAGATCTTGCATTAAATCAACGTAGGCGCTTACACCATTGGGGAACATAGTACCCCCCCACCAGGTAAATAAAATTTCTTCCCTTCTTTCCTCAGCCAATGCTGATTTGACTTCTCCTTGTTGATTCAGTCATATGGAACATTCCTGAACCCAAATCGAAATGGTAAGTAAACCTCATGATGTCTTTCAAGTGAGATAAATTTCATTTATGAGCTAATAAGAACTCAAAAAGAATTTAGTAGTCAGAAACATGTAATATTACATGTACCAACATTCATTCTTGCTCTTGGGCCATCTGATCGGTTGTTTATAACCATCTCGGGGGGAGGGGGGACCAAACATTCCTTCCTCTCGAAAATGGGGGGAAGGGGGCGCTCCATGAAAGTAAGCAGGTGACGACCATACTTCATCCTTTTCTCAGAACAAAAGATTCAGAATGAAAACCCGCATAACACAACAAAATGATAGTCATGGGACTATCCCGAACTTTATCGTAGTGACTTTGATTTCTCATCTTTTTGCTTCATGGTACCAAAATATAACCCTGAACATGTGCAAAGAAAAGTTGTAAGGTATGTTGCATATCATACACAGAAAAAAAAAAGACTAAATTTGCAGTAAGAATTATTCAAGGACTGACACAAGTTATAAATGATATTTGTTCTGAAATTAGGTCAGATCCATTGATTAATTTACTTGCACATGAAAACCAAATGCATAAAAGGAACCATTAATCTTATGTGTGCATTTATGCAACAATTTCCATATATATATGAATAAACACGTACAACACTATTAGTAACTTTATTAAACAAAGCCCATTAACTCAGAACTAAGAAATTAAATAACAAAGATAAATTCAATAGCAGAAAATAAAGTGCACCAACACTTCACCAAGGAAGGATGCAATGTTTACTTCAATTTCTAGGATAGATTCATTTCATGGCTACAAACAAAAACTCACGGGGATTTTATGGAGAAAATGAAAGGTAATTTAACATATTTAGGCTAGAAGCACCACGACATGGACTCAGACAAAGTAGAGGAAGAGATTAGTTCAAATCTGATGATAAACACGACACCATTAAAATAACTTGAAACCTATGAAAACTATGAGATCTGATGGCAACTACCTACATGTTTAGACTTTCCATGTCAGATTGACTTTTGACAATTTCACATGATACTGAGCCCAAGCCTAAAGAAATTAAATCCCCTCTAATGAGAACATTTTTTCTCACTAAAGTCATAAATAGATTAACGAAAATCAAACCAATCAACTCCCACCTAACCATAAAAAAGGCAAAGGCACAAGATAGAGAAAGCATATCATTAGATTTAGTGTACATACATTAATTCTGTGTGGGGTGTGTTAATTAATTATTCTTCTAAGTTTGATTATCACTTAAACCCAAAGAAAAGTTGTAATGATACATAGATCACTGTGTATGTACATGCCAGTAAGTTTTTTTTGTTATGGTCAATTGCAAAATGAGCCCACAATGGCAATCCCCGTCAAGAAAATAGGGGGAAAGCATGTAATCCAAACAAACTCAGAAGCAAAATGCAGTAAGTACAAAAATTTTGCTGAGAATATATGAAATAATATAATTCATAGAAGACCCATTTGTTGATTAACAATTCTGGTGCTGTGAAACAACACAATTTGACCAAATTAGAGGAGAAAAAGAAGAAACCAATGTTGTCAATCAGATCTAATGTACAAAACAACAGAAAACTCAAATAGGTAGTAAAGAAATGCAGTAAAATTTATCAAAAACCACCCAAGAAAACAGAATCTGGCAATAATGCAAGGATCCAAAGAACTCGAAAGAGCAAGGGGAAGTACCAAAGAGAGAGAGAAGCAGTATAGAACACACGCGTCGATCGGTCAAGTACCTGTGCATGAACACAAAACTTTGAATTCCTAAAAAGAAAAAACTCAAAATGCCCACTACCAAACAGACTAAAAAGGTGGGTACTATGATGGTAGGTTGGTGAAATTAAGGCAGATCTCCACACCAGTAACTCAGTGAAGGAGATTGGATGAAAGAGAAAATGGGGATAATATGAGAGGGAGAGAAAGAGGAGAGGCAAAGATAGAGATATCTCGGCCTCAAATACGCATATTCACAAACACTCAACATTTTCCAGTGGATGATAACACTAATGAACATATTGACAATTATGTTTTGTCTTGAGAAGCCTGGCTTGGTCTTGTTGATCAATCAGACCACAAGAATGAGTGGTCTATGGAAGCTTTTTATTTTCTCTTCAATTGAAATTCTAATCAACTCCCAACTTCAAGTACCAATGACTATTAACTGAAAATCACAAAACCTCCTGGACATTGTCAAACCCTCATTGAGCAACCACTCAAATTCTAGTCGATCACACCAAATTACTCAAACTTATCGTTTATTGTAACCATCATCAATCCAAACCATGCAAAAGCATGAAAAACGTAACAAAATTCAGCAGCAGAATTAATTTCCCACTTGGAATCATCACATTGGTTCATATGCCCATCACTGAACCCACATTATGCAATCCATCAAATTCTAGCCCATCAAACACCTAAACTTTAAGAAACATGCAAAACCAATGTCCACGCTACAAATAAGGACACAATCAAATGAAACACGTGATCAATACAACAATGTCAAGAAAATTAACCCAAACAAAAAAAATAATATGATTATCATACCCAGAACTAATCATGAGAAACCCATAAAATTGAAGCTACACCTATGTCAATAAAATCAACAAAAATTCTATACTTTAACAAAAGTAAATAAAGTGCCTCAAATGAGCTTCATAACAGAAATTGTACCTTGTCTTCATTTCTGATTTTGTGATTCATTATAGCAGTTCTTATCCCACAAATGAGCTTCACAACGACCCATCCATCTATGCATGAAAGTGATCATCATAAACATCTAAGTAAGAATAAATTGTTTAAAATCTCCAAAAAGGACATTTAATAGAGCAAAGGATGTGTACGACAAAGAAATTGTACCTTGTCTTCCTATCTTGTTATGTGATTCAACTGGGTTAAGAATGGGTCATCCAATAGGTTTGTGAGAATTAGAGAGAGAACGGTTGTAGCAGGAGTAAATGTCATCGTACTTCTCGGAGTATGGATTTGACCAATCTTCCTCAATCCTTGGTTTCAAATCCTCGGTTCCGGAGGGATTCTAGAAAGGGAGGAATCGATTTCTCTGATAGACCTGTAGAATTAAAAGAAATTAAAAACAATAATAGGAGAATCAAGAAATTAAGAACAACAATAGATCTATGATACCTCTCCAATAATGGGTTTTTAAGAAGTGAGAGAGAGAGAGCGGAGAGGTAACGTATTTTAGCAACTAATAGCACAACCTTTTGCACGTCTTCTTGATATTTCTCCAACATATTTACTGCCATAGCAAGAATGGCATCTAACAGGTCAGCTTATCAATGTACCATTCAAGGAAAAAATTATCATAAGCTGATATATTATGAGATTAACCATAACTCACATTCATCAAATAATATAAGCAAAACAACAGGGATATTTTAGATTGAATATTGATTTAGGAAGCAAAACCATAACATACATGAATCAATTATGAAAAACATGAAAAAAAAAATAGAAAATTAACTCCTTGAAACATGAAAAAAAAACCCCTTAAAATTATAATTCCCTAGTTAATCATTCTCCATTTAAAATTTGATTTCTTAATCGATACTTCTGTAATTAAAATTCCCTTAAACTGACACCCAATACTCACTGTTGAGAGATTGATCCTTTACGTTTCACCCACCTAATCATTCTGCAGTTAAAATTGATAACCAGAGAAGAGAGAGATTAAGAGAGAAAAATATTACAAATACTCAATAAGACTGAGAGCTTAATTGAGATTATACACATTCCCTAATGAGAGAGATAAACATGTCGGTATGTATATAAGAGAAAAATAATGCAAAATTAGTGAAAATGCACTATAATGTCAATAATCTAAAATTAGTTTATGCATGTATCCAAACCACACAAAAAACACAATAAATCTCAAAAAATCAAAACTTTAAATATTAAGATGAAAATGAGTTCAACAACGAAGACAAAAAGATATAGGTGAAATCGAATAAAGATAATTAGCAAACTTACCGAGGGAGTGTATTGAAAAGTTATTGAAAATTAGGGAGAAATATATAAACAGAAAATCTTATATGTTTTTTTTTTTACAGAGATGGAGGTGTAGACATAAATATATAATATCTTAGAATAATATTATCATATCACAATTTTTTTTACAGAGATGGAGATGTAGATATAAATATATAAACAGAAAATCTTATATGTCACATTTTGCACCAAAACATAGGGTCAGAAACAAATAAAAATTTGTAGAAAATTTTAAAAACTACGGTATATTGAAATGGTTAAATTGTAAAGTCATACAACAGAAGAATCGTAGTGTAATGGAACAACAATAAGAAATAAAGGGAAAATTAAAAAAATAGGGATGATCGGATTATGAAGATTTTTGCTAATCAAAGCATTACCAAAAGCCAGAAGGATTCGATGAATTGGAGATGGAACCATCTGGCATGATATCCGATGCAACTTTACAAATCAATTCACCCTTTGTTGTGGGCTGTATGCGTGACTGTGTGAGAGATAAAGAAGGAATAAAGCCCTAACTTGGAATCGAAAGAGAGAAAAGGGAAGAGCTGACCTTCGGGAGTATGGTCAGCCACTACCGCCAATGTTGTTGGGGATGATGATATCGCTAAGATAGAGAATTGTAGAGAGAGATAGGGTCGTTAATGTTAGATTATCTTAAGTTCAACAAATAAATTCATGAGAAAAGGGGAAAAAAGAGTTAGGATTACCTTACTTAGTTCGATTTGAGAGTGAGAAGGAGAGTATGAAGAGCTCACCTTCGGGTAAATGGTCAGCCATTTTCATCGATGTTGACGCCTTGGAGGGGATGGTGGTGTTGCTAGAGGGAATTGTAGAGAGATGACCGATTTTGGGAGATGATGCAGCGATAGCTGGCTGTAGAGGAGTGGAGTTGGAGTTTGAGTGGGGGTGGGTGGAAACTGAAAAGTTTACTTTTTAGAAACTATGGGTTGGCATCGATTTTGTTAACTTTGTCCAGGTCTTCACAAAATACAGTGTACTGAGTTTTTTTCCTGTGGATTAGACTACTCGTTTGACTTATATAGCTTTTAAATTTTCATGACATAATTGTCGGGTAATGTATACCTTTCAACCACCTTCAAAACAGTGGGTAACACAATGTTTTATTTTAAAAATGTGTACTAATGCAAAGATATTACAAATATACCCCTACAAACTATGAATAATTACATTCTATTTTTGGACATGAGTTTTTGGCAAAAACTTTCCTAAAAAGGAATACTTTTTCCTTTTAGTAGATATATAGATGTTCATATAGGGGTACATCAGTACATGTGTCTTTCAAGTAAATGAGGGCTTTTTAGTCATTATAAATATCAAATATGTCAAACTACGTTAAATGTAACAAAATTTAACAAAAGGGGTGGGCAGCGGAAAACCTATTTAGGGGGCGTTGGGTTGGAATATGACCGAACCATAGGGGGCTTGTACTGCATTTTTACCCAATCATAATTTACAAATGATTTTGGTCAAAAGCGCGTTTGTAAACAAGTCATACAGTATTTTGGTTGAGGGGCAAAGGGTTGGAAGGCTAGGGTTTACGAGTACGATTTGCCGTGGGTGAATTTGCTTAAGAGAGAGAAGATGATCGAGGTGGTGTTGAACGATCGTTTGGGGAAGAAGGTAAGAGTCAAGTGCAACGAAGATGACACCATCGGCGACCTGAAGAAGCTCGTCGCTGCTCAAACCGGAACTCGCGCCGACAAAATTCGCATCCAGAAGTGGTACAACATCTATAAGGATCATATCACCCTCAAGGATTACGAAATTCACGATGGCATGGGCCTCGAACTCTACTACAATTAGGTATTTATCTCTCTACAAGTTTTTCTTCGTTTAGGCCTTTATTTTGTGAATTAGTTTTTTAATTGTTGTACTTTTTGATCTTCTGTGTTGATTGATGAAATTTAGATGTTGTTAGTGGTGAATTGGCCGATTTCTCCTGCTTGTTTTTAGGATTTCCATATGTTTTTCGAGTTGATTAATGGTAGCAATAGTTTTCCGTTTTCTAGAATATTTATCATTGTGTTTGAATTTCCCCTTTTCTTTCCTCTTTAGATTCATGTGCTGTGAGAGTTAAAAAAAAATGATTTCGGCTGTCATTGTGGGTAAAATAGAGGCTCTTCCGCGCAGATGATGATATATGTAGAACTGTTGCAGACTTTCAGGTTCATAAAGGGTGGAAGACTTGCTCTGATTAACAGCACCCTCTCTAATCTTCCTCCTTATTTCCTTTCCTTGTCGTAGCCCCTGCCTCGGTTTTAAAGAGAATTGAGAAGCTGGAAAGGGATTTTCTTTGGGGAGGGGATAAAGAGAAGGGAAATTATCACTTAGTCAGGTGGGATTCAGTTTGCTCTCATAGTTGCTTTGTTGGGAAAGTGGTTATGGAAGTTGATAAAGAGTCGTTGTGGAGGAGGTTAGTGTGAGCAAATATGGAGTGGGGGATCATCTTTGGTTCCCCAAGGAAGTTTTGTTCTCCCATGGTTCTTGCGTCTGGAAAGGTATTATTGGAATTTGGACTGCTGCCTTCAACAAATCCATTAAGTTCGAAATAGGCCTAGGAAATCAAGTTCGAAATAGGCCTTCAACAAATCCATTAAGTTCGAAATAGGCCTGAGAAATTATCACTTAGTCAGGTGGGATTCAGTTTGCTCTCATATTTGCTTTGTTGGGAAAGTGGTTATGGAAGTATCTAGTTGATAAAGAGTCGTTGTGGAGGAGGTTAGTGGTGAGCAAACATGGAGTGGGGGATCATCTTTGGTTCCTCAAGGAAGTTCTGTTCTCCCATGGTTCTTGCGTTTGGAAAGGTATTATGGGAATTTGGACTGCCTTCAACAAATCCATCAAGTTCGAAATAGGCCTGGGAAATCAAGTCAGGTTTTGGAAGGATCTTTGGTGTGGGGTTAACACGATGCAAAATTTATCTCCTAGGTTATACAATATTACGGTTAATAAGAAGGAGCTGGAGTGTTCGTTGGTAGTTAAACAAGGGGGAACTGATTTATGGAGCCCTGTATTTTGCAGAAATCTGCATGTGAGAGATCGAGGAGGCAGTGCAGTTCATGGAGTTTCTTCATGGATGTAGAGACAAGACTCGAGTGAAGATAAAGTCATTTGGGAGGGTTCTAAAAATAGGATGTTTTCTGTTAAATCTTTCTACTCAAAGATTATTGAGAGGGGTAGAGTCTCGTTCCCATGGAAGGAAATATGGAAATTTAAATTCCCAGTACGGTGTGGCTTTTTTTGTTTGGGAGGCAAATAGGGGTGCCATTTTGACGGGGGAGAATTTGAAATGTCGTGGCATGATTTATGTTAATCGTTGCTACATGTGCAAGAATGAGGAGGATGTGAACCATCTGCTGTTGCATTGCTATATTGTTAGGGAGATCTGGAATTTTATTTTCCTCTCCGCGGCGGTTTCTTGGGCTATGCCCAGGACGGTTATGGATGCGCTTCGAGGATGGTCATCTTTTAACAGGAATAGGAGGAATGTCTTTCGGAAGCACACCCCTACAGCAGTTTGGTGGACCATCTGGAAAGAGAGGAACATAAGAGCATTTGAGAACATCGAATCTGATATTGAAGGAATTAAAAAGAATTTTTTATTCCATTTGTGTTTATGGTGCTTAACAGCTTATCCTACTTCAGAGGATCCTTTTTGTAATTAGCCTTTGGGTTAACCTTTTGTTCGGCATAGTTTAGGTCCGGTATACTCCCTCTGTACAAGGATGCATCACCTCATTTGACGCTTGTTAATATTGCTCATACCTTATTAAAAAAAAATCATATAGTTGTCTCTTCAAGTATGAAAGAATTTAAGTAGGAAAGTTTCTTCCCATGACCGATCCTAAAACACATACTCAAATGGATAAAGTCTAGAAGATCTCTACCAGAACAAGAATTACACAGCATAAAAGGGTTGGCCTTCAGATTTCTTTCCTAGTTGATGACTTACCATTTTAAAACCTCGCACTTACTGGCTTGCTAAACGCAACACCACTAGTTTACATCAATAAAGATGTGGTCTTCTTTCTGGTTCTACCAATAACATGGTATTGGGCTACTAGCAGCGAAACACGCCTTGAAGCGGATTGCAGTCCTTTTAAGTCAACAATCTCTGGCCAATGTTTATGTTTCACAGTTGCCTCTTTTGAAGCTTTTCAGTGTGCCTCCAGAGATTGATCATGATAATTCTGAAGTAATTTTTTATCTGTTTGACTGACTCGTTTGACAAATGATATTCCACAACAAATAGATCATAAGTAGAGAAGCTTGGAGTTCCTTCCGTAGATGATCTCTCTCAACACGAGGGGATATGATATGACAGTGCTGTTGCTATGTAGGGTTCTGTTCATTTTGCATTATTATTATTATTTTCTTGGATTTAGTTGAGATCTCCTTGTGTCTCGTGATTATAGCCGAGGCAAGTAAGTGAGGATTGAGGAAATCTTTTTTATCCTCTTCTTGTCACATTAGTGATTTACTTTACTTTTCTCAGTGTAGTTCAGCATATTCTAACTTCGTTCCCATACTTGGAAATGATGAACAACTACCTATTATAGCGAGGCACGTCACATTCTTTACTTTTCTCAGTGTAGTTCACTAACTTCCGGCTACAATGATGTAGTTGGACTGGCTTCTGATTAGCGTGGTACTTCCACGAAAGGAGCTACTATACTTAAACAGGTGGATGGAATTCCAAGGGAGACATGTTATAGTTAGTTTAAAGCTGTATTGCCCTAGGAAAATGCAGATTATAGTAATACCGCATGATAGCAGTAGATATTAAGCTGGACATTGGACTTCTCACCTCCCTAGATGCATGTCAAACACTATTATGATATTAATTAGTCCATTTATATGTGTCAATGCTTCTTAATGTTTAAGATGATTTCTGTCAGTTTCATGTTTTGCTAATTGCTGTAGTTAGAAAGAATGGAGTGGGAGTTTTACTTCAAAATTCAAACTTTTGTTTCTTTTACTGTGTTTGGTCCCTTTTTTTCTTTTTTGTAGTATAAATGTTACTACTTGAGGATTTGTTTTCACAATAAGAAACGCTATATATATATATATATATATTCAATCTTTTATTTCTCAGACTGTTCTATCAAATTTTACGTATCTCCAATTTTGTGAATAGAAGGTGAGGGAACCCTTGATTTATGCCTATTCCTCATATTCTTTTTACTCATTTACTTCTAGAGTGTGTCTCAAAGTACAGTTTCTGCTAGTAAATTCACTGGTTGGTTCCAATACATCCCAATATCCCATATTATCTGAGCTGGTGTTTAGGAATGGTTTTTAAAAAAAAAAATTGTGTAGGTAGTGTTTTTCATTTAGAAGGTTTTCAGTATTACATTTATTTTTCCCCTCCGCCATAATTAACGGCAGTGATTCTTACAGCATGGATTGCTTCCTGACCTAGCTCTGTCTAAATAAGTCTAATGATTAAAGGATATATTAGTAGTATTAAACTTGGTCATAATTAGAATAATGTTTAAGCATAGCCAAGATGGTAGCATATGTGGAGGGTGAAATGAAACATTATGGAGATTGTAGGCCTAATTTTTAAAAGTACTCTTAAAATGGAACATCCAAAAATAGAATAGTGGAACGGAGGGAGTAATTACTATTCTGGCATCCATATTAATCAGAAGTAAAATGAACATTGTCTCTCTATCTTACTTCTATACTTAACTCAATATTTTTGATGAAACTCATTGCATGAGTCACAATCTTACATAATCCAGATGTGTATCTCAGCATGCGCGTGTAATGAATCAGTTGAATAGTTGCATGTTTGAATTTTAGCCAAATCAAAATATTATGAGAAATAACATCATTCAGTTCAGCCATTTTTTAGTGTTGGAATATTTGAGTTAGGAGCTAACCGAAATTGTTGTATTTCAGGTATTTCTATATCTGGTGCATGTTGGATGCTGGAGGAAGTCATGGAGATGAGTAGCAGGACCTCTGTAGTAATGCTTTTCACTCCATGACCTATGTAAAGAAAAACCTTTTGTCCTTGCTATCATACTATAATGCAAGATGCTACTGGCTACTTAATCTGTATGTTTGTGCAATTTTACTCGTGTGGCAACCTAGGATGCACATTATTAATATGAACTTGTATTTTCCTGACAATTTATTTTCATGAAGTGTTTGCACGACTACCCCGAATAGATGGGAGTTCTTGTTTGTCATTGTGTATGACTCGAGCCTGATGTAGTGAGTGAACCACGAAAGAGTGGTTTCGTGGGTTTATGTTGGGGTTGATCTTATTGAATTATTACCCTATTGAAATGGGGCAAAAGCTTAGGTAAGACCATAAGGGTAACACAGTCTTACGTATAGTTTTTATAAGAATGATTCGTTTTACTTGACCTGTTGTGTGTTGGTGGGTTAAAACGTTGAAGAGTGAGGTTTCGTCTAACAAATTAAAATAAGATAGTTTTACAAAATACTAACTCTTGTAATGGCAGGATGCAACTGAAATGACAGCTCAGTTTTGTTTGATGTACTCTAGTAACCCTGAGCAAATTTGATTAAAATAAAGGCAAACTTGTGATATGATTGCCTGTGAATCTTCTTATAGATAGGGATGGTAAAAATTTATCCAACTCATTGGGTTATTTATTATATTCATTATAAAAGACTTATTAGGTATTATTCATTAACACCTAATTAAGTTAATAGATGTTAATGGATAATATTCATTAACATTCTATTAACAAAATGGATAATTTATGGATATTAACCGATTATCCATTGGGTTTATCAATTAATGTCACCACAATCATGTGATTTATCAATTAATGCCACAAGCACCACCCGCCTCCTCCCACCACTGCCACCTTCCAACTCCGACAACCGCCACCAATCACCACCACCTACTGCCCACCGCCACCACCACCACCACCACCATCTGCCGTCCATCGCCACCAATCTCCGACCACCACCTGCCAACACCGCCGCCAACCTCAGCCTCCGATCTCCACATTCCGCCACCTTCGCCCACCACCACCACCATCTGCCACCCAACCACCACCACCACCTGCCAACACCGCCCACCACCACCGCCAACCTCAGCCTCCTTTCACCACCTTCGCCCACCTCCACCATCGCTTGCTGCCCAAGTGCTCATCACCGTCACCACCACTACTATATGTTCTTTACTTAAAAATTATAATAAATAGAAATGCAACTTGTTATTAACAAGATTCAAACTTTGATCAAGTTACTTTATACCAAAGCTTGTTACCACTAGGCTAGACCCCTTTTTGAAATTTATTTAAAAGTTTAATATAAATATAAACAAGTAATCATTAAAGTTGTTGATTATTATGAACTTATTTATTATTTTGTTTTGGATTATTTATAATTATAATGAATATAAGTATTTAAATTTATTTTCTTTTTTTGTATTTTGTAAAAATTGCACCTAAATTGCATCAACTTATTGTACCTCACACTCTTCATTTACTTGTCAATTTCATTTTGTTAAATTAATAGTTGGCTCCATTTTATTTATTTAGTTTAACATTTGTTGCTCCATTTCATTTGGTTTGAAAAATATTTAGCTAGAAATTAAAAGTTGGCAAGACAAAAAAGAAAACAAAGTCTACACAAGTTTAATATGCATTTAAAAAAAAATTCATGACCACAAATTATAACATTTTTTAACAAAAAAATATGCATTTTTTTAATATTTGATGATCCATTTCAATAACTTTTAGTAGCCCATTAGTAATAAAATGATATTTTTATGCCTCAATTTTTGAAAGTTGACTGTTTAAGTGAAATATCTCGAAATGAAATACTCCTCAGTAAATTATTGTCTTTTTCTTGATTATTTATATTGATTTAATGTATAGTTTCCTTTAAAGCCCATGTGTATGTGGCTCAGTATATTAAGGTCTAATAAGTTTCAAAGTGGATAATTATTTTGTGTTTGTTAGTATACTCGGAATGATTAGCTATTCACTGTTTGTTGTCTTTTTTAATCTTTGCATATGTTACTTTTTTTATTCTACTATAATTTCTCTAATTTATTTGGAAGAACAAAAATATTTTATAGTCATCGTGTGCCGAGACAACTAAAGCATTTTGTGATATAGAGTTTCCTAGAAAGGTCCCCAAGCTATGGTTGTTTTGCTTGCCAATTGCAATTAGCACAAATTATGGTTGTGTTATTCTTTGAGCAAGTGTTGTGTGAGTGCTCGCATATATAAATGTGTGTGTGTGTGTGTGGTTCTGTGCTTTTTTTTATGTGTTGTAATTAGTGAATAATAATAATATATCTAGGAAAGTAATACTCAAAAATAAATTAAAATATAATGTTACTTATTGGATATTATCCAGATAATATCCATTTATTAATGGATAGAATTGGATATTATCTAATAACACCCATTAACTATATTGGGTAGATAATGATTTTATCCAAATTATCCGGTAACACTCAATTGACACCCCCTACTTATAGATAAGCGGCATAATATCATGTTCAATTTGACATCAGACATTAGAAAACAACAATCTTATCTTACACATTTAAAAAGAAATTTTGACTTGATGGTTTAATTATATTTCAAACTATTTGATTAACCGATGATCAAAGTAGATAAAAGAACAGTACAATCCAGAAAATACAAAACATGTGTATAGTTGAGTCTTCAAATCGAATGATGTATTTGACTCATAATTTTTATTATTGAAGAAAAAGTAATAATGGATTCCAAATATTTATGTTAAGTTCATTTACAGGGGAATACATACATATGTTACAGCTCAACTACTCTTCAGCCTCAAAATTTGAACTAAAAGAATAAACTTATAACCCCCACAAATCATTCAAGACTCGAGAAGACTCCTTTCCCATTCAAATGCTCGTACCACATCTTCATATGAAACAGAATGTGAATTTAACGATTTTTTGCTGAGTATTTTTGAAATCACAAGCAAAAGGCTTTGGCAAGCATGGAATTCATCCATCTTTTCTGCAACACTATATTCAAAGGAATCATCCTTCCATGGATGGTCAAAGGACCTGCACATTTGCATGCAAAAGCAGTTTCAGCACATGATTGGTTAAAAGCCATACAAGTATATTTATAATTGAGAGAGAAAGAGTCACCATCTCCAAGTAGGAATAGTTTCAGAAGGGCAACGTATCCTAGAACATACTGAAGCTAAAGTTTCTTGACCATGCCAGATTTCCGATCCTGAACCAACAAGAAGATAATAACAAAGTTTAGAAGATGTCTATGGCCTTCCAAGGATTGCAAGAAGTTGGATCTTAAGTATATCAATATATAGAAGATCATAGAAGATATTCATGAGTTGCCCTCACAAACCCAACCTTCCACACACACCCCCCCCCCCCCCCGCCAACCCACACACAACCAAAAATAATAATAATAATCACCGAGGATTGCTGATAAAGGCACCCCTACACCACCCCAGCATCGCCTCAAATCATTTCAAGGATGTATTAAAGTTGGTGCAGGGAAGAGAAAACCTTAAGGATGTATTAGCATCACCTTCTAATGATGGCTTGTGTGGAAAAATTGCTGATGATGAATCTATGTTGGTATTATTTGGACGGAGAGAATGATACTAGAACATGAGAATAAGAGATATGTTTAAGAAAGGAAAGATAACATCATTCACTCAAAACCATTATCAGGAATGCAACTAGAGTTCACCTACGACCACAAATGGGTAATGCAGATACAGAAAATACTAACAAATTGGACAGGGTTGCTTATTATGAAGAAAATTATGCCCGATGATTGAAAGTGTGGCTCTTTATTTTGGAATTTGTTTAAATACCCACTTTGTTTGAATAATTTCTTGTGACAAAATCTGATTCTTTCGGGTCTTTATTCCTTACAAGCCTTACTTCATGCATGCAAGCGCCTGCCTTGCACATAGGCCCGGGAAAACCCTTTTGTGCCTTGATATTCCTTATGTCTTCAATAACTATGTTATAGAACCCAAGGGGTGGGAGAGATGGCAAGGGCACTCAGGCGAAGACCTTAAGGTCTCCTTGGTTCCAATCCTCATACCAACAAGAGGTCACACTTACCTATAAAAAAAAACTATGTTACAAAGTGAAAATCACGAAAGTTCTATACATTAGATTTTATAGGATTATAAACTCCAGGATTTTTCTTATTTTCTCATAAATATTCAGACTGATTTTCGCTTAATGAGAACTGAACATTATACTATGTGTACCTTAAGCTATTATTTTTGCAAGGGAAAAATGAAACGGCCTTGCTTGAATTTTAGTCTGCTCTCTTAGCCTACGATTTCAACCCTCCTGCAAGCCAGGACCAACTCCAAATTCACAACATAGGAGGTGTAGGTTGTCAACCACTTCTCCCCCCCCCCAAAAAAAAAAACAAAGAAGGCTAATAATATTTTTATTGAACCAAATAAAGATATTTTTGTGAGACGAAGTTAATATGACTATCATAATCTTCCCACCCTTCAGCTATAAGCTTCCATAAAGTAATACCATGCGTAAACTAAATCTCCTTGCCAACTTTCAGATTCTACCCATTTTCATCTAGGATACTGTCAAAAGTCCTTTGCCTAACATTGCTTAATTAAACATCCAAAAACCCTCACTCCCGAACCCGCTATTACCAGAAGATCGTCCTGTGTACACTAGCGATATACCACAAAAGTAAGCTAGACTATAATAAGACTATCCAAAAACTCTACAAAAGAATTGACCGACGGAACAGAAGCCACCCTCCGAAAGACGGGAATATTAGTAGTTGACTAGCAAGGCATTCGGAACAAGGTTCGCTCCGCGCAGTTGGATCAATAACAAAAGAATTGACCGTTGGAACAGAAGCCACCCTCTGAAAGACGGGAATATTAGTAGTTGACTAGCAAGGCATTCGGCACTCAATCCGCGCAGTTGGATCAATAACAGACTCTAGAAGATGAAGTTGCCCCTTGACTACCATCCAAAATTCTATCATCCAACCTCACTGACTAGAAATCTCACATCTCAAATTCCTTTAAAGCTGGAACCGCACAACTCAAATATCAAGGCTACTCATCCACCGCAAACAAAAATAATATTTTCCGTAGCAAAGCACAAAGAAAAGATGGAATCCTAACAGTATTAGTTGAAATCTCAGCAAGACCAATATTCGCATCCTCCTCAATTGATCTTCAAACTTTATAATCAACACAACTAAATTTATAAAGGAAAAAGAAAAACAACATGCCCCTAATATGGTGTGGTGGCTTTCAAATATGTGGATGAACTCTGGAAATTTGGACTGCACCAGCATGGTCCTCTGGCTGGTAGATGCCCAAATGGTTACACTTGGACAAATACATGTCAAAAAGAGTAACATCAAAAAGAGTAACAAATCACATGTCAAATACATGTCAAAAAGACTAACAAATCACATGTCAAAAAGAGTAGGTACAACATCAAGAGCTAGCTTTGGAAGCGCTTCGGAGACATGCAGTCAAATCACAGTTTGACCTTATTCAGGGTTAATGAAAGATAAGAATTAAGACAATCAGTATAAGACAGAGTTACCTGCAAGGGAGGGGTCAGAAAAAAGTAACAGACAAAGTGCAGTAACAACAGATGGAAGCACGCTGCATTTTGGTCCAAGAAGCTGTTGCAGGTAAAAGATTGTAGCAGCTAATAATTCTTCAGAGTAATAACCAGCCTGAGTTCTTGGGGGTAATCCCTCGGTCTCCTCCAATAAAGCTTGCAGCGTCTTAGGGCTCGATCTTGGTAAATAAATATTAGATTCCAAAAAGCTAGATTTCCTTGACAGCCGTCCAAGAATTACTGAAGCAGTCAACCAGCATAAAAGCTTCGATACAAAAGAGTCTTCAGATCGCTTTTTCTCAAAGAACATCTCAAAATTGTAATTATATTCTTTTATTTCAAGAGCCTCCATTGATAAAGAATGTATAGCCGTTGAGACTGCCCAAACAATGAACTTATGAAGCCTTTCCTGGTCCTATGAAACATAAAAACCATAGCTTGGTCATAAATCAAATGTAATAAAGCCAAAGCATATAGAAAAGTGACTACTTCTTCCCCAAAAAAGCTGACTGTCATTCACCCAGCAAGACTGCTATTACAAGATGCTAACCATCTGATAACTTAGTTTTAATGAAGTTACATTTGAAAACATCAGAATTTGAATATCATGTATTTCGAAAGTTATTTCTCTTCCTAATTTTTTTTTATCTGGGTGAAGTTTAATATTCTATACACTTTGATTTACTATCATTCTGTTGACGGTCAATTATCATACCAAGTAAGGTGGACTAAGATTTAGTACCAGTCTCTTTCTTTTTTTGTAAGTATAATATCATAGAAGCTTCAAAAAAGGTGATGTGTCCTTTGTACACTAGGAGTATAAACAGTAAACTAATCTAAGGATAGACTATTAACAAAATCTACAAAGGAATAAGGGTGAGGAATAGATGTATTAGCATCTACTGAACACCAAGACACCAAGACTGGAGAGTTCGCAGCACCATGTCCTTCAACTGCGACAGGGGCCTTTCCTTGTTATCAAACACCCTACTATTCCTTTCAAGCCAAATGGTCCAGCACACACACAAAAGAGCAGTTTGCCAAATGGTATCAGTCTCTCATGCTTTATGTCTTCGTATCTCTTATTAAAGTTATTATTTCTGTATTTCACCTTTGTTCCTGCAACAATCTCTTAAATAATGTTCCTTTGCATGTACAATCTGACATGGTAAGCAATATTTTTGACCCATCATTTATCTGCACAAACACGGGTGCTTCAACGTTCACGTCTGTGCAAGTGTATTTGTTGAATTATTATTATTATTATTATTATTATTATTATTATTATTATTATTAGATAGAGAGAGAGAGAGAGAGATGGGGAAGGTTTCAACTATTGTTTTCTCTAACTAATCATTGCTGGTTACTATTATATCATCCATTGGATCAAAAGTAAAATGTTGAGATTTATTGATTTGGATAATGCAATTAATTCACCTCAAAAGAATACAAACTATTATTTGCATTATCCAATTAAACAATAAATCTCACCCTTTATTTTTGATCCAATGGATAATATAAATAGTAACCATTAACGATTAGTGAAAGAAAGTAACCATTGAACCCCCACACACACACACACAGAGAGTGAAAGAGTACCATGCTGAAAATATCTGCTGGAGGAGTGCTCATTAGTACAAGTTTGAGTCCAAGCTCTGGATTAGGACTATAATCTCCATTTTGAAATACATCAATGACTTGGTATAACTGAAACAAGACTTCCACGGGCAGAGTAAGTTGTGGTTGAAATACATCCCTCTTTTGTGATATCTTCAAGGTTAAAGTCAGAATCTCTAAAATTGAATTAACCAAATGATCTTTTCCTTTTATCGCCATAAAGCTACCACTACCAGCCAAGAGTCTATACAAATGAGATGAAAGCTCAGTCAGCTGCCCAAGGGCATTATTTTGCAACCACTCAATAATGTGCCCGGATGAGATAACGCCATTGGTTACCTAGAACAAACCACACATAGAAGTTAGGAGTAGTCGAAAGTTGACTCTTCAGAAATGTCATATGCTTGAGAGAAAGGAAACAAAAGAGAAGCTACAACACCTAGATAACATAAAAAAATTCATTCGGAGGTTGTCCAAGTATGTAGAATGACCACTGTCATGTGCCAATTATTTTGATTGAAAACAAGAGCCTCCCACTACCATAAAATGAATGCTCATAACTATGAAGAGAGGGAGTGAGATGATAAGAGATGATCTTCTTCCCACCTCAAAGGTGGCAACAGTAATGATGACAAAGAAAAGATTCAGGGAAGAAGAGCTCAATATGGTAAGCACACACTCAAATATTGCGCAATTTAAAGACAGATATCTCATGGAGAATAAGAATGGGATTTGTATTAGACCTCTATGATCTTCTTCCTACCTCAAAAGTGGCAACAGCAAAGTCGGCAAAGAAAATAAATAGGGAAAAAGAGCTTAATATGTAAGCGAACACAAGAATATTGCTAATTTTAGACAGAGGACACATGGAGAATAAGAATGCAATTTGTGTTGACTTCTAGTATACACTCAACATTAATGCACAAAACCAAATAGAATCATAGAACATAAGCAGTCCTGAAAACTTGATCGAGGGAGGTCATTTCATAAACGGGCTTCTAACCAGTATGTACCCTTCACCAGCCAACATACGAAAACGAAGTAATTCAACCATCCCCAAACAAAAAGGGGAAGAAACTGCTTTAACATTTTGATATTCAAACAACTCTAGGGTTGATTTATCAAGTTAATCGCATTCTGCATGCTTGTTAAGAGTAAAACCGAACTAGTTTCCTTCAAAACAATCTTCCATTCTTCTCCTTCTGTTCCATTTCTTTCTCCTAACTTTCTCCTAAACTAGTCTCCCTGTTCCGTACGGTGAAATTTTATTTACAAGCTATTCAGTAATAATAAGCCCATGCTTAGAAGATGCTACATCATTCAAATATTCAAGCATAAAGATTACTTTAATATGAAAGGTCTATTCTCCAACCACAAAAATAAGTATGGAGCAAGATGGAAAAGAAGTCGAGCACAAAGAAGCACCACAACGAATTTTACAATCAAATGAATGACAAGAAGAAGAAGAAAGAAAGAAAAAGAGGATCATAAAGGAAGGTATTACCTCCAGTATATTGGCTAAATGGGTTGATGAAACACTTCTTTGGTCTTGGCAACTCCCTCCACAGAAATTCGAAATAGTAGATGACAACCATGAAACGACACTGCAGTCTATAACAAGATAGCGAGACGTCTCATACAGTTTAACGGACTTCATCAAAATCTGCAGTAGAACCAATAATCCGTTTCAAGTAATTACTATTACAGGAACAGTAAGCATCACTGCTATAAAAAGTAAGAGGGATATGCTTCACCCTTCATGAACGATCAACAGAGAAAAATTAATGCAATTCTTGTATAAAATACACAACTACACCAAAACAGTCTTAAGGTTATTCATAGTATCATTATAGTAATGCTTGTACTCCATATTAATTTAGAGCCAAATTGCATGCATATGAAAGCTAAGAACTTTTATACAAACTTCTGAACCATGGTCACAAACAATGCCAACAACACCATCGTGGATAAAGATTCTAGACACATTAGATACAGTACTTGTTCCAGTTTCAAGGGATATGCAAAGCTACAGCGATACAGGGTTCAAAAAAGGTCTAAAAGTTCATGAAGTTCAATAGCTTGAGACATATAATTGTAAGTCAGATAGCATAATTCCAATAAGGATCAGACTACTCCATTGCAGCTGTTATCATCTCACAATTATCAAAATGCAATCCAAATAAATAGCAGGTTTCAATTCAATCACATAAGAGTATGATGTAATTAAAAAATGATTACACTGTTACGCACTCCTGAGAGTTTTAAGCTAAGAATTTTAACACGGTATCAGAACTCTAGTTTCACAAGTTTTCAGATTCAAATGTTACCACTTGCATACAGCCCTATTTAAAATTGAAGTCCGGCATTTGGTTATAATCTAAACTCTCTTAAATTTATATGTCTACATACTCTAGATCATCTTAATTCTAAAGTGTCTCCACTTCCCTTATTTGGCCTTAACCACTGGTTTTGCAACATCGATAACAAAAAATGTCATCAGCAAGTAATATGCACCAGTATACCATCATGTATGTGTTTGGTCAATCATCCATATAAAGCAAAAAGATACGAACTAAAACCCGATCCTTAATATAGTCCTACCATAATTTTTTTTAATAGGTAAGTGTGACCCTTGTTGGTATGGGGATTGGAACCAAGGACCTCAAGGTCTTTTACCTGAGTGCCCTTGCCATCTCTCCCACCCCTTGGGTTCTAGTCCTGCCATAATTTGGAACTGACAAGTTGCTTGTGCCCTAGTTCTAACCATCGTCATAACTCCATAACCCATGTCCTAGATCACTTAAATTGCCTTCTACTCTATCACGGCCATATCATTCTTTAGGACCATGTACAGTTGCTCATATGCCATCTCAAACTCAAAAACCATAGACAGATCTTTTTTTTACTCTTGATATCTTTCCATTAACCTTCTTAAGAAGTAGCATACTTGACCTCCCAGGCATAAACCCAAAGTGAGTCTCAGCTACCAGTTTTTCATACTTACGTGATTCTCAATGATTCTTTTGCCAAGTTTCATCTACAACTCATAAATGTTTTTCATTTTTGTCCTTTATGAATCCTAAGCAACCACTTCTACTTATACTGCCCAACAAAACAGAGCAGGCTAGCTACATGAATTCTTTCTTCAAACTCCAATCAATCATATAACAACCCTAAGAGAAATATAATGAAAAAAGTTGCTTTTCTCACGATCTGAAAAATGATTATACAAACTGCTTGGAAGGATTTCAAGAAACATGGTGACTATCTTGACCATCCAGGTCCAGGTGTGTCACTAGTTGGGGAGAATGCACAGCCAATGCCACGCCATTTTTCTTCTTAAATTTTGTTTTGGTACAGAAATGAACTGTGATCCATTTGCCGGAGTTGAGAATGAAATTGAACATGGATGGAGTCGGTTTCCAAATATGAGAATGTAGGAGAAAAACTCTAACAGACCCTTCCCTCCATGGTGAAACCCCACACCTTCCACTTTACCAAAAGCAGGAGACATATATCTCATTTAGCAATAATCTCACCAGAACAAGCATTAAACTAAAGCTTAAATTACCTGAAGGATCAGTTCCCTTGACTCATAGTCACAAAGAGGAGAAGCGTAGAAACTCAGAAGAATCTCAAGAATCGAATTGTTTTTATAAATCTTAGCATCATCTTCCAAATTCAGCCCAGCACATAAGAGGCGAAGCATCCATAATCTCTCTGATTTGTAATTATAAGAAGTACTCCAGAAAAAATGGTGGAACAATGGTATAGACTGCAAGATAATTCAAGGAAACAAAATAAGAACAGCATTAATTCTCAGACAAGTAGCAATAAAGCAAGAACACTGAACTAATTACATATATATTGTGGCTCAATTAGACAATACTGTACATCCACATCATAATCCATATAATGCCACATAAACATAGCGGAATTTGGTATGTACCTCCATATTCATTGGCTTGCCCTTTAGAACTCCAATGATCATTAAGTAATGAGGATGTAACCGATCCAATAATAGGAAAGAAGCCTCTGCGACAAATACAGCAGATACGGAAGGGATTCTTTGCCAAGGCTCGTTTATACCATTTTGTAAGTACTCTAACAAAAGTCGAAGTTGTTTAACATCCTTCCTCTTCTGACTAATCTGCAACAAATATGTATCATTATGAAATAGATGAGATATTAGTATACTACCCAATATTTATAACAAAAAAAGAGGTAAAGAGAAACTCAGTTAACCACAGTTACACACAAGCTTAGCAGAAATCAAGACCTTCTCTTATGGCTTAAAAATAAGCTGAACCACACCAAGTGTACCACAAATTGTGAGAGGAAGATTTTAAGTGGACAACCAAGTATGTGATCTTCTAACTGTTATGATATGTCATTAAGTCCTAAATGCTTTCTACACAAGGAAAGTTTCCATGTAAGTGGTGATGGCTTCTATTACTAGACTGTTAAGGAATTATTTGAAAAGAATTATAGAAAATGAAGAATATACTACTATGGAAGAAAGATTACAAACAAGATGGATGATAAATCCATCAAAGAAAAGCAAAAAACGAAGGCCAACTCAAACAGGAGAATTCTCCAATCCCGTTGACTAACGAAAATGGCCACCCCACAAAAGGCATCCCTAGCACTCGCCAAAAGCGAAGCAAGAAGACTAGCCTGTCCCATAAGAGAGCTTTGGATTAAGTAATGGGCATAGATAATACTAGCAGGATTAGTTGACTAATCCTATTGAAGCCATGAGTTTTAGCCTAGATAAAAGCTACTGGCGCGAGCCGCCACCGACATCCCAAGATGATAAAGATGTTTAGTTCAGAGTCATGAGTGATTTTCGTGGAGTTCTAATTGTGAGACATTTATAGAGTGCTAGCTTGTTGTATTCTTGAGTGTGCATGCTGAAATCATCATGCCGACTTTAGAAGGAAAATTAAGCGACTCTACATTGCTTGTGATCTCTACATTACTGAAAAACAGATTTCTCGCTTCCCTAGGACTGGGCACAGTCTAAGATTTCTAATGTGGTTCCCAAACACCTTAAGCTCCGTGCTGGTTGAGGTTGTGTTTGCAATAAATTTATTTATGTCACATCTATTGTTGTCTTTCTTGTAATTATATCTCTAATCTTTGGAAGTGTAAATTTTTCGACATTCCATATACACCCGGAAGATTGGAACTAGGTTTTCTTGAACAAGGAATATCATTGAGTGTACAACAGCACCATATCCACATCATGCCAACAAACAACCATTACAAAATAGATTATTGTTTACCTCTAATGCACTCTTGAATCTTCCAAGAGTCTCGTATCCCAGTTTCCTCATTTCAGCATCAAGTGAAGATATGCTAACAACAGTAACTGCAAGCAGGCCTAAACTTGCAAATTCCAAGGGTTCAATATAACCCATTGACAGACTGTGAATAGAGAAGCGCAAGATGAAAAAAGGATCATAAACTCGTAGCTCCTCCGCAGTTGCATCACGAGCCTGGACATAATTTCATCAATAAATTAATGAAGAATCATGGAAGGATCATCATAATTGTAGAAAAAAGAATATACTAACGAGGCATGCACAGCTCAGCTGGTAGTTGAAGTATTACATAGTGGGGTAGTTAGACAATACCTCAGGCATATCTAGAGCATTATTCCGTTGAAGCTTGTTCAAGAATAAAGCTCCTGGACTAAGGACTCTGTCATAAGGAAAATAAAGTACCGTAGATACACAAATTTTTGGGTCGATAGAAAGGTTTTCTCTGAATCGAGTTCTTCTTCGTTCTTTTCCTGCTTCAGCATCATCTTTGTCATCAGAAGAGAGACCCTTCTCTATTTCCCTTTCTTTTCTAACTCTTTTAGCAGCAGTTCCCCATAGGTAATCCATTTCTTTAATAATTGCATGGTTTGATTTAACAGTACACTCAATTTCATGCATGAGATTGTATATCTCCAAGTCAATTTTACTGACACTAGCACCATAGGAAGACAGAAGCAAGAACAACAATTCTTCAAAATTTATTCCAATATCTTTTCCGGAATCAATACTAAGCAGATGACCTCCACCGTGAAATAGTATTCGAAGCAACTTAACAATTTCCAACAACTTGAGCTGCGAAGAACTATGGTGCCTGTTTATTTTAACTAGAGTATTCTTATCTGCACTAGAAAAAACAAGCGATCTCAGGATACTGGGCATAGGCCTAAAAATCATGCCAAACTGTAAACATGTAGATGGTTCGGAGGCAGATTGAATGACAGGTGCAAACTGAGAGTGCGATAGCAACCGCTGAAGAACTAATATGTGGAAAGAAGTCCCTTCAGGTACAAATGTAAGCACACTTCGAAGCATACAGAGCGTTGTCGGGTCCTCAAACCTATGAAGAAGACATGATCTCGCAAGTTCTTCCATACAGGGAAAAGAGCTTGAATCTGTAGTAGTATCAATATGCCTCTCCCTTATTAATTCCACAATGTTTCTCAAAATGAAAATTTCCAAAAGTCTGAACAAGGAACAGTTTGTGGCTTCTACTTGGAGACAGTCATCAGAGATTGAAGGAAATTTCTTAACAATCAACTGCCAAGTATGAACCAATGTGCTCACAAACTTTGTTCTTGCAAAGTTTTCCTTTTTAGATTTTGAAGGAATATCCTTCGGGTCTTTATCTCCATTCTCTCCTTCCTTGGGTAGAACCAAAATGTGATTATTCTCGGAAAATAACATCATCTTACAAAGATACATCTTTGTGACAGCAAGAGTAGCAAGATTTAAAGCATGATCAAGCGAATATGCATCGATTTCACCAATACCACAATCAAGAAGATCACCGGTACCAGATGGACAAACTTGTTTAAACAGCTTCAACCGCTCATTCATTTTCACAGAAGCCCCACTAAATGCAAGATAACACCGCATCATAAAATTGCCTTTCCAAGTACACTGTTATGAACGACATTGAGAAGTTTCTCTACAGAAGAAGGAAAATTTTCACCAAGCTCCACTTGAAATATGTCCCTAGAGACATAGCTCTTCCAGTCAGAGAAACCACCCAAGAGGATGCTCCAATACAAAGAGGGTATATATCTAAGATGCTCGTAAAACTGCTTCCCGTATTTCATGAGAGAAGAACTTACATATGAAAACGTCGTTGGCAGAAGCATCATTAAGTCATCGTCTGAAAGACCATGGTTAAGACCTTCCATCATATTACCCTTCAGAAGCAAAGATTGATTAACCACATCTGTGAATAAGTGCCCAAAGACAGATAGATGCAGGGGGCTCACTTCAGTAACATGAAACAGTAGCTTGGCCTTGGTCATAGTCACCATATGCATACAATGTGAGAGAATTTTCATAGGAGTATTTGATACTAGCTTCGACATAACCGAACACAGTGGAAGACAGTGGTGTTGTAGGACTTTATGAGCATTGGCCAGCTTAATTGCCTTCAGCAAGCAATGATCAGCAATGGGCAGTTCAAAATCTGAGGCAATATCAACTACATGAAAATAAACTCTTTCAAGTAGGGTGACACTTGAATTTATCCCTTCTGAAAAGTTAAAATCAAATGACAATTTCTTTGAATGGCATGACAGCAAGTCAAAAGCATGGCCAGCAATGCTCAGTCCAACAGAGAGAGAGGATATTTTAGAAGATACTGGAAAGGTAGGATCATTGAGGGAACCTCTAGAGAACATCCAGTAAACTAATTCAAGAAGCTCAAAGGGGCATATGAATCGAATCAAAGTGTGTACTGCGTACAATGATGGGATCAGTGGAACAAAGTTTCTGGTGCTTATGCACTCATCAAACCTCTCTCGCACAATCAGTAAAAGCTTCTGTGCAAGGGATTTCAAAGGCTTTCGAATCCTATCATTTACTGAGTCTACTTCATATCGGGATTTATTATCATCGCAAAAAGGAAACAAGTGGTTCAAATATGTTGTTAAAATATTCAAGACATGATAGTCCATCTTGTGAACTCCCTCTCTAGCTAATTCAAGAAATTCTTCGGAAGTCTTCCCAAAAAGGTCATCAGTGAATTCCTTACTACCACACAAAGGGAATTCCAAAGAGGCTGTAACTGCAGGATGACAGAAAATAATTTCAGCCATTTCTTGAGCATGCTGAGTGGAAGTAGGGGTGGAGAATACTGATGAACAATCAGTGTTCGTTTTCCCTGCTGATAGTTGTGCAAACATGCCATCTATGAGGTTAAAGCAAATTTCAGACAGTTGTTCCAGCTCATATACTGGTTTAGTTCTATACGATAATTGTATGTGACGAAACCAAAAAAGCACGAGCTGCAGAGAAGATATGAAGTGATCAGCTATCCCTTCAGAGAGTTTAAACAAAAGCAAGGCCTGCAGTTTGGAAGAGTACAGCGAATTCCAACCAATGCTGATGAAGGCTGGAAATAACACATAAAATGGTGCTTGCATCAGAAAGGCATAGAAGGCAACAGAAGCAGGCCCTGTTAGATCCGCATCTAAGTCAACAACTAATTCTTCATTAATTTCTTCATTGTGGATTACAGCTATAACCTTATCCAAAGCAGAAAAGGAAATTTGAGGCCATAACTTTAAAACACAATTAAGAAGACTTTTTTCAAGAAAAAATATAGGCGATAAGATGGAGACAGGAGCACCGGGCAGCTGCTGCAAAATCGATATAACTGATGGGAAATGCTGCAATATTGAAGCAGGATTTGTACACAGTACAGAAAATGAAAATGCTGCAGTTACTCCAGCTAATTCGCAATCTTTCCTGGCCTGCAACACTTTCTTGACTTCATCAAGAGTATCAAGAAAGGAACTATCAGCATGCACCACTGTTTTATCAATTGAAACAATGTCACAGATTTGTTGATCTGTAATGCTCTTCAAGAAGCAAAATGAACTTTTCAATGGCCTCCACTCACAGAAATCCTCCAAAACATCAACTACTGATAAATGATCTTTAAGTTTATCATGTAATAATACATTTATCAGGGAGGCAAGCAACCCCGCATCAACCTGCAAAATGTGAGTTCATTTATTAGGTCGATGAAAGGCATAAAATCTTCCACACACGCACGCAAGCACACACATGCATATAATTATAAAAAAAACTTGCATGTAAGTCCCTCAACTCTTTGAACATTCTGAATTCCTTTCTCAGTTCGTTTTTGTTCCAGTCATATCCTTCAACCTAGTTATTCGTCTTAATTAAGTCACTCTCTGGATTTCCTTGAATAGATTAACTATTTATGTATTTTGGTAAGTAAAGATTAATATAAAATGTGTCAAATCAGGTGGCGCGTCCTTGGTACACAAGGAGTAAACATAACCCAAAAGAATATTTAGTCAAAAGAAATATTATTTACAACGTCTACAAAAGAAGATGAGGGGCTGGATGGGAAAAACGCTGCCTCATTACACCAAGAATATAGAGTACGAAGCAGAGAATTCTTCAATTCCAGAATCGACTTTTCCCCATTATCAAAAACCCTATGATTTCTCTCCCTCCAAAGTCTCCAACACACGCCCAACGGGGCTGCCTCCCAAAGGCGATTACTCTTGTTTCTGCAAGCAACAGACCAGCACCTATTAAGCTCAGAAACAGAGCTCGGCATTACCCAAGAAACCTTGAACATGCACAACAACATATTCCACAATTCTGAAGCTTCTTGGCAGAGGAGGAGATGATTCACACTCTCCTCGCTTGCCTTACACAGAAAACACCTGTTAACAACAATTATATTTTGCTACCACAAACTATCTCTTTTGGGAATAGCTACATGAGACGCTTCCCACACAACGAAGGCACTCTCTTGGGTGCTAGAGATTTCCACACTGCTTTCCAAGGATAGAGGGTCCTCTCACTATAAGTAGCATGAAGTAGAACAATTTAACCGAAAAAAACATGACCCTTCGCGTTCTTCCAAATCACCGTCTTCTTGACTGTTAATATTCTGCACCTGAAGCATTTCTAAAAACTGCATCACCGAATCAACCTCCAGTCGTGGAAGTTCCTTCTAAAAATAGGGCTCCACGATGGTCTACCATCCTCCAAAGACAGCACCGAACTAACCGTGCAGTCCTTGGTCATATCGGTCGATCCGACGATTCCCGTTGGACCCTGATACCATCCGCCTCTTGACCCGACTCAGTAGATCAACTATTAAGCAGTAACCTTTTTGGCTATATGTTGGATGAGCTTTTTTTGGGTAAAATAGGACAGTGACATGGCACAAATTTGGCAGATTTTCCTAAAATTGATGAAGAAAACAAAGGTTATGCATGTTGTCTGTGACTCTGTGGAGGCAACGACAGTGCCTACCTCACCAGAACCACATTGCCACCACTTCCAAATGACATTGTCAAGGGATCAAGATTAAACTGAACAAAAGCAGTGTTCTTCACATTGGACCGATAACTTGAACTGACATTTAGAGAGAGATGGATGGTATTGGAAAGAAATAAAAAGTTGGCTGTTAAGGTCGGAGATTAATCCAAGCGAGACTGAAAATCAATGTACTTGTTGCACGGATGGATTCAAGCTACACAAATGCATAAGGATTTCTATTACTCCTCGCTTCCTGAGATTTATCATTAACATCCTGATTAAAAAAGAAAAAGAAATGAGTTTTATTTAATGCGCTGGATCTTTCCTTCAGCTGTGCATAAATTGGCATTTTCAAGCTCTTAGCTGGGTTTGAGGTTGTGGATGTGCTGCTGACTAAAAGAGTGACCAGCACACATGTTGTGGCTGCTAAGGTGATTTATGTAGGTAACCTATGTTAATGATGGAGATACAGTAATAGATTAAAGAAGAGAGGAGAGGACCGTTGCAATAAGAAGAAACAGGAACTTTGGTGTCATGTGACCTGAAGAAACAGGAACTTTCGAGAGAGAGCAACATTGTGCCTGGAAAAACCAACAAGGGAATTTGGATTGTTTTGCTCCATGGCATTCAATATGGCATCGAAGAGTTTAATTGTATTCTAACCATGAAGTGACAATAATGAAAGTATGTACTTGGAAACACCTACTTGTTCCGTAACAGGGGAATTGGTTGTGTGGTTGCAAGCATATGGCAAAATTTATTTGGTACCATAACCATAAAGTAACAACAAGGACTAAAAAAATCACATGTTCTGAGCACGACCAATGAACAGCTGATCTGGAAGTAAATATATACAGAGGTACACAGCCGAGACCCAAAACTGAATTTAGAGACACACTTGTAACAAAAACAACATGCAGAAAATGGAAAGATTTGAGGAAATCTTTAGAAGTTTTCCTTGTATCTGCATAAGCACACACGTATTGGCAGGATACAATCAAGAATAGAGCACAATACTCTTTTTTAATAAGTAAAAAAATATATATAATAAAACGTCAAATTAGGAGGCTTGTCCTCCTACACAGGGAGTATAAAAAACAAAAGAAATATCAAACTGAAAAACTATCCATAATATCAGCAAAAGAATCCCCTATACTCAAGACCCTCTCCGAACACCACAAGCCAAGGAGCACAATACTTCACCTGAGTTTGCAAGTGGTACATTAACGTGTTGCTTACGTACAAGGATACAATTGATTTTTCAGCTCCACTGAAGTTTCCAGACTCAGAACCAAGCAACCTTGCACACTTTTCCAGAACACAAATGAAGAGAGGGCTGAAATCGGGAGAAACATCTGAGAAAACATGTATCACCATAAGTAGAAAACCATGTTATATAGTTCCCAAATCAGAAAAATAAAAAGAGAATAAGAACCAAGACATTTTGTATTTTGTTCTCAAACGTTCTAAAGAAACAGGCTTCCTTTTGGATGGCTAAACTGATCTTAGTTTCAGAAACTATCATGCCAAGGGCCGTTAAAGCCTGGAGTTAGTTAAGGCATTGGTATGTGCAGGCAGAAAAAGGAAAAACAAGAATCTGGTTAGAGCAAAAAGATGGAAGTAAATGACAAAATATTGTACCTAAATTAACACAAAAAAAAATCTTAATAATGGATCTTGTTCAGGCCACTACACTCAATACAGTCGACATATGAGGGTAAGATTTTCATTCATTCTTCTAAAAGATTCAATCAATTTGGATTTTCATCACGCACCGTCCAAATTCCAGGCAATAATTTGAGTTACGTGGATCAGGTAGATTTGAAATAAATCCCAAATGAAACCACGGCTTTAAGTAGAAATCATACCATTAACGCCTTCCGAAAAAGACTTTAATAATGGATCATGTTCAGAACACTACATTCGATACTGTCGACAAATGAGGGCATGATTTCCATTCATCCTCTAAAGTTTATATACCTTAATAATAGATCTTGTTCAGGCCACTATACTCATACTGTTGACTTATAAGGGCATGATTTCCATTGATCCTAAATAAACACGAAGAAAGACCTTAAAGGATCTTGTTCAGGCCACTACACCACATATTGTCGACTTATGAGAGCATGATTTCCATTCATCCTATAAAAGTTTAAATCAATTTGGATTTTCATCATGCACGTCCAAATCCCAGGCAGTAATTTGAGTTACTAGGATCAAATAGATTTGAAATAGGATGATGCCCACACAGCTGAGAAACCCAGATATTAACCAATCCATTACACCCAGAAAAAAACCCCACTTCAGAAACAGCAATTTAGTTAGAGAAATGAAATTGCAAATGAAACCACACCAACTACTAGAAATCGTACCTTTAACACCTTTCAAATCATAGATTTGACACCTTAAGAGATCCCAGTACTTGAACAAGTTATTTCCTAACGTAGAAACAGCATCACATAAGAAAGAAACAACTACAGAAAACTGGTTCCTGATAACATCAACCCCTTTTCTTCCATACTGAAATTCTCCCTGTCATATCCAGGAAGAAATAAGAACCAGGCATCGATTTCCCTTAGATTACTGCCAAATGCACCAGTACTTAACATGGCTGCCTGTGCCAGCACATATGCTTGATCTTTTATGTCTTTGTTTGGTGAATACATAAGCAAATTAATGAATGAATTCAGATTTTTGTAGATTTGTGGCAGGATTCTGATGGGATCCACCCGATTTGAAGAGTAACCAATCTGCTCAATCAATAGAGACAGCAAAGATTGCTGCAAAATAGTTGGTAATGCTAAAGCATTGCTTGGGAGGAGTTTAAAGAAATCAAATGATCCCTGTACTACAGAAGGCATAGCACGCTGCAAGAAAATATAAACACCATGAGTAGTCAATATAGGAGACTCTTTTTGGCAGGAAATCAACTTATGCACCAGGCTTTAGGAAAACTAACCAGCACAACACCCCACTCCAACCACCAAGATGATGTTCGGAAAACCAATCCCACTTTCCCAACATATAAAAATGAACACACACACACACAGCAATGAGGAAAAAAAAATCTTGGGTATCAGGTGTGTAACATAAGTAGAGAAAAAAAAACATAAGTATAGAATCATCAAGCTTGTAATTAGGTGCAACGAGTATAGCATGTCACATTGACATGAAATGAGAAGCGTTCACCGACATCAACAGAAGTTTAAAGCCACAACCAATGCCCAATTAAACCACATGTTCACGCCCGCATTGGTGAGTTATTTCATTGACAAGCACATTAAAACATTTTGAAGCTGATGTATTACTTCTAAGTTCATCAAATTCTATGCCGAATTAAACTTTCTTTTCACGGTTAAGTTATAAAGTAGGAACAGAGATTAATATAACAGCCATGTCTGATATCATTGGTGAACCACAAGGAGGATGTCTAAGCATTTGCTCGATTGTGTGAAAATTCGGATTATAGAGGAATGTTGTAATGGCTGCGAGCCTGTGGCCCTAAACTAAACATATAGAGATGGATGGCCTGAATAGTGACATCGACAGGAAAAAACTGTGGAGGAAGAAGCATGAGAAGAACAGTTTCTTATTGGGTCCTGAAATACTGAGCCATGCTAGTTGTAGTTTGGATAGTGGTCACACTAATTATATGACTAAGTCATTAACAAGAATTTTATGAAAATGTACACCAATGAACTTATAAATCTCGTTTTTTTCTAAAGATATTTTAAGTTCATTGGTGTACATACTAATGTTTCTTCAGCAATATCAGTGGCACAAGGTTAACAGCAAGCAACTCCCACAATTTGTCAAATTTGATACCTTTTTAATGGTGCTAAACATGTACGTAGAGATTTTGATTACTTGGATAACCTATTGTCATACTGTCAAATGTTAAATGAAATACCCCCCAAAATTATCAATCCCTACAAGGATTTCTGGATTTAAGGTTCTATTTAGTTTCCATGGATGGGACGACACACCCAACACCCTCCTGTTACCACTTACCAAACAAACAAAAACCCTACAGCTATTTAAGAACCAACACGTAAAAGATCATCAAAAGGGAAACAACACAACTACACAAAGAGTACACAGTATCAAGCATGAGTATAATCACAGCTATTCCCATTCCATTGTGGTCCTTGTGACGCAGGAAAGATGGGGTCAACCCAATCCAATCTGCAAAGAACAGGATAAACCCTAGGTTCCTTCCCGATGCCTGCGTTTGGGGCCTATTTTTGCAAAACAAGGAGCTTAGATTGATAAAAGAGAATATATTCACTCGTCCAAGCCACTACTTTTTTCATTGTTTTGCTAGCTATGTATACCATTACAAGAAGATTTTAGAAGCTTATTTCCCAAGAAAAGGTTCTACTGAATAATAAACCTATTAGAAACGAAACAATCTAAAAACCTAATAACTTTGTCACCAAATATAATCCCCAATTACTAACTATCCTAATTTTTTTTTGATAAGTAACTATCCTAATTGAACATGTACCTACAACATTTGCTCAGTGAATCCAAATTATTTGTGGCATATTATTTGGGCTAGGCTTGGAATTGCCCCAGCATTCTTCTCCTCGGCTTCGGAAAAAATTCATGCTCAAATTTAAGGCAGTAAGAGCATCTTCAAACCTTGTCCTTTCAGTATACTTCAATGATAGAATTGGAAGACCCCATTGCCTCGACCAAGTTTAACCTTTCCAACTTTAGTAAGAATGTCCATCTAGTCCAATGGATCATAAGGAACTCATTGATTAACAACCTCTAGATGAAGCTTGAAGATGATGACTCTTTATGGGGAAGGTGAAAAGGGTCTTTCTATTCATGCATAACCTAGACCTGGAAGGCTTGAACAACAAATTCAGAAACATTTCCACATCATGCTGTTTTCCAAAGTCCAGCAAACAAATTCTTGGGGGTACTCCAATATGCTGGCTGTTTGCAACATTAAATTCTTCTTGCTTAAGTTTTGTTATTTGAAACATCTTGTGATGTGCCTATGTAGGCTGTAGCCTCAACAACTCTAAGTAACACATCAGACCAATTGAAGAAAACAAACTCACATGACTCAAAAAATTCTGTTTCTTCATCTACAGTTTGGGTTCTTCGTCGATGGTGGTTGGCTCCAATCTGTAATCAATGTTCATCGTAGATTGGTGTTTACTCCAACCAACAAAGGGTTGCCAATATCAAGCATTGTGACTGATGATTTTTCTATATTTTCTGTAACTCTGTAACTGGAGGCAGCTGGTTGTACTTTCTGGAACTTAGAGGAGGCTGGTTGCACTTACTGGAAAGCTGGAGGGGCTGGTTGAAATTTCTAAATCACAGAGATATGGATCTCGGATATGGTCGTCCATAGAACAACAGTTATGGAAGATGATGATGAACTGCTGCTTGTAGAATGAGCTGAATAGTGACAGCAAAATAATAGGATCAGCTTGCTTTGATAGCAAAACTGATGCAGGAAAGATAGGGGGAATTCAATCCAATGTGCAAAGCTCAGAATACACCCTAAGTTCCATTTGGATGCCTTCAAATGGAATCAATTTTCAATTAACAAGGAGTGTGGATTGATAAACGAGAACTAATTCACTTATCCACATCACAATGTTTGATTTTCTAGGGAATCATTCACCCAACAAAGAACCCACAAGTGTTGTAAGAAAATATCGGGGTAAGACATTTCAGCCCCAATAAACTTCCCCAAAATCCCTAGGAGGCCCTAAATCTACCTAGACTCTCAACCTGGCCCTAATAACTTTCTTTTGGTTTTATTTATCAAAATATAATAATAATAACTTTCTTACGGTTTTAATGGGCCCTTCCGTCTATTCTAGATATTTTTCCATCCAATTTTCATCATGTTGATTGCCATTTTTTGGATGGGACTCGTTATCCAATTGGACATAAGGACCCCTTAAAAACGGAATGAAAGGTACTAGGACTCATTCAACAATTTAGAAATATTTAGGGCTTCTTACAGATTTGGAGAAACTTATTAGGGAAAAAATGAATTTACCTCGAAAATATCAATAATCCAGGACTCTTTTATTCATTGATTTGTAAACTATTTATTACAAAAAGACTCTAGAAATTTATTCTCCCAAAGAATGATTTACCTAAGTACTAAAACAATTACAAAACGTTATAAAAATACTACCTAATAGTTACTTACTAAAGATCCTAATTCAACTGGCAATTATATTGTCTACTTGGGCATCTAAATTATCTTTGGCATAATATTCAAGCTACTCTTGGAATTTCCCCTGCATCCTCATTCCATACTCCACCATGTACACATCAACCACCCCCCCCCCTAAAAAACCCAAACAGAGTGCAAGAGTAATACTGAATGAGACATGTTACAGAACACCCAAATCCGGAGGTCAACCAAATGGCAAAAACAGAAAAACTGCACAAAAAGACGGCAAAATCATGGAAATATTGCATTGGCATAAAATAAGAAGTTTGAAACTTACATGGTAAATACAGAGAGTGTCAAGCAATTTGGAGGAGAAGTGTGTTTCTTCATCCTCTGGAATGATAGTGGAGTTGGTGCATTGGCCCAGTCCCCAAAGTTCAGCGTTATCCTTTGCATGACTATTTGAATGGTCCAATTCATCGAACTTATCCTCTTTCAGAACTCTCCCACTGTTGTCAGGTAATGCAACATCTGTCGAAGCATTAATTCCACCAATAAGAATGTCCAATTCTTCATTTGGACTATGATTCCTCAACTTCTTAACACCATCCTTCTTGTGTTTAAGCACAACATCTGTACCTGTTGCTCTCTTCAAACACGGATCTACACGCACTTGCAGAATGCTATCACTGTTCCCAGGTAGAGCAGCATCAGGGGAAGGAATAATCCCACTAACAAGCATATCTATTTCTTCATTCAAACTACCAACCTTCAACTTTTTAATTCTGTTGCGTTCAACCACAACTTCTATATCTGCTGCTCTCTTCAGACATGGCTCCCCATATTTATTCAAAGAAGATAGTAATTTCACTAGAACTTGGGGATCAGGTAGCAATATTCGGACTTCATTTTCAATTTCAGGCTGGAGAGATGCCCACTTATGCATAGTTGGACTGCTGAGATCAGAACTACTGTTTATTGCACAAAAGAAAGAATCCAACAACTTCAATGCCTCCAAAACAAGCCGTAATGTTCCGTGTTTCACAAGAGACTCAGAGTGAAGTAAGCCTTTATTCATTACTGCCCGAGTAAATGGACGAGGACTTATACATTTTAGTAGACTTCGCAATTCTGGACTGTCAATGGACGGCGAATCGGTGAAACGAAATGGAGAGCCTGCAGCCACTGAAGAAATCAGGTTTGCAGCCAGAGAGATGGCAGCAAACCTGCTAGTGTTTCAGCATAGCCATGAAACCTATATATATATATATATGTGTGTGTGTGTGTGCAACAGTGTAAATGTATGCATGTGTGTATACAGGGGTCTAAATCGGAACCACGGAACCAAACCAAACTAGTCGGTTTGGTTTTGGTCGAAGACGGTTCGGTTTCGGTTTCAAAAATTGGAAAAGTGTTCGGTTCGGTTCACGGAACCAACCTATATATTTTTATTTATTTATTATATAATATATATTATATTACATTTGTTAACTATTTTGAACCTTTGAATCGTGTATGGATAATCTAGGCCTTTGATTTAGTCATATAATATATATATATATATAAACACATAATAAACCAAACAAAATCTTGATTGTTGGAGAACTATTATTTCTTCCATTGTTTGTGTTTATTTTGGAATGTGTATTGTTTTCTTTATAATAATTTGTTGTTAGTAGGTTATTTCTTAATTTTGATGTTAATTCCAAATTAAAATCTTATTTTTATTGTTATTTTTAATGTTAGTTAATTTGATTAAAAATAATTCATATAAATCACAAAACCAAACCAAACCGAGTGGTTCGGTTCGGTTTGAGATTTTTGAAACCAATGGGGGGGTGTTCGGTTTGGTTTTGGCCCAAACCGAACCACTTACACCCCAGTGTATATATACCGGGGGAGGGGGGGAAGAGAGAAATGCTGAATGGTGCAAAGAAATAATATTAACCAGTTGGTTGATGCATGATCTTCAAGGTTGTAAGGAAACTCGTCCAGGTATGCTGCAGCAAATTGTGGCCTTCCATGAACAATGGCCAAAAGCAGGTCTCTATGACACTCAGACTCTATTGCTTTTAACTTCTTCATAACACCCAAGAGCCGTGTTAAATTTCCCTTCAGAGGATTAGGTTGTCGATTCACATCCGGCATCAACCCATTAGATGGGTCAGTGCAAACCATATATAGTACCTCTCCCGCTATCTCTGCAGCAACCCCGCCATCCTCCCTTCCAGAAATTTGAATTAACTGATCCAGAGTAACACTCCCAAATAAAACACTACGAAGCCCTGGTGGAACCAATGACTCTGGGGTAAGAATCTTATCCCGCAACACTGACAGCACCAAAACAACAGTCTCGTTGTCATCACTCCCAAGCCCACGAAGAACACCTGAAAACATCTCCTTTTGCTGTAACACCCACCTCAACAACCCTGGCTTCCCCACTTCCAAAAATGACATAGCAAACTCAACAAACGACCTCCTCGTGGAGTGCTTCCTTTTCATCTCAAACTTCCTCTTTTTATACTCCGAGAGCTTAGAAAACCCAGGAAGCTTAAAATCAAAACTCTTACCAACATCAGAAGCCAACCCAGAACCACGCCTAACAATAGAAGCTAATAACAAGAGGGAAGCATTTTGGCATTTCACTTCTTTACTATTCAATTCCTTGCAAACTTCATTCAGCCTTTCTTCAATAATAAGTTTAGCAAACTTATCCAAAGCCCTACTAATACCGACCGCACCCATATCATTTGGTTTATACATTCCATCGGGATGACTAAATATAGCAGAAATTAACGACAATATATAAGACAATCCATGTTTCCCCAGTCGATGATTCCAGGCTTGCACAAGCTCAGTACACAAAGGCGAAGTCTTTATATATTCTCGGAGCAAATTACCCCCTTCATCACCCTTAAGTAACCTGGTAAACTCTCTTGATGAATCAATACATAATTTGAGTTCCGCAGAAGTAATATTACGTAGCAATTCTCTCAATTTAGCTTCGTAAGACACTACTACAAACTTGGGGATTTGTTTTCCCTCACATTCACTGTCTTTGTTGTTTTCCATGCCTGCAATCCAACAAAATGGGAAAATTATAGAAGCAGCTCAGTAAGCGGTAACAGAATAGAGGGCGATTACCAGTTTGAAAGGGGCGGCGAACTCACTGCCACTGCCCACTCGACGTCTGGTCGAGGACGAGGACGACGGAGAAGGCGATGACGAAGGGGACAGGCGGCGGCTGGCGCTGGCCGACTGCCGATCGACAACGGACCGGCTTAGTTTTGGTTTGGCGGCCGTTTGCCCGTTTGGCGTCTCAAAATCTCTCTCTGAGTATGTGACGGTGTGAGCGGCGATTTATATTACCAAAACATTAAATACCTACCAATTAATCCTTTTTATGACGGTGTGAGCGGCGATTTTTAGGGTTAATATCATTTTTGATACCTCAACTTTACTCATTTTTCAGTTTTCATACCCACTGTTTTTAGATAATTAAAGTTAAGTCAAATCTTTCCAAAATCCATCACTTTTAAGCCCAATCGTTAAATGGCCGTGAATTACTAACGACTGACCTGTTTCTCCAGGTTGTTTTCTTCCCCAATTACTCCTTATTCTTCTTCCCCCCCCCAACCCCTCAAACGCCTTAATTGGAATTTGGAGGAGATCATATGGGTAGTGGTGGAAAGATGAGCCAACAAAGATGGAAGATTTCTTGTAAGACCCTGAACCTTCGTGTATTTGACTTTCTCGTGTTGCATGCTTTGTTGTTAATGTGTTGAGTGTTCGTCTTAGCATGTTAGCATTTAATTGGGTCTCATTGGAGTCTTAGTACCTTGCATATATGACTTATAATGTTCATCTTAATCATAGTATGTTTGGTTGAAAGTTTAGAAGCTTTATTGTTTCGTTTGAGTCTTAGGGTTTCTCGTGTTTGCCTTCGTTGCTTGTATTGTTTGTGCTTTCAACTTGCGAGAAGTTCATTTAAGTTCTAGACCAAGTGTACTAGTATTTCTCATGCTTGCACAATCAATGTTCATAGATTTGTTGCATTTGGAAATAAGATGACCAACATATCACTTCACAGATTCAGTCCTGTTTTTTGGCAAACTTCAGGAAAATTATGGTACCAATTTACTAAAGAGAATTTTCTAAAAAATTAGTATGTTTTACCTACATATGTTAGGATACTCCCTGTAAAATATGGTTTTTTTCCAAAGCGTATAAGTACCTCATTTAGGTCTTGACTTACGGCTGTGCCAGAATTCTGTTTTCAGGAAATCAGCTTCTGTACTTGAACTTATAGTAGTCATATTTTGATGAATATAAGTCCAAATTGAGTAATTTAAAAGGCTAAACTATAGTTTAAAGAGTCTAGTTTCATAAAAATCAATAATCACCTCATTTGGAGGTGTGAGCTATTTATGGTCGATTTTACAAGATTGACTATCTGTTTTCCAGATTTTTGACTTGTTCGGTTGAAGACCCCTTGCCCTGCCCCTTGTCCAAAGTCCGACCATTTCATCCTAGAACACCATTTTTGACTTTAGTCAAACCCTTCTAAGCCCTTGGATCAACCCTTATCAAAGGTCATCCTCCCTTAGCCAATAGAAAGGCTTATAACCTCCTTCACTTGGATTAGGGTCTAAATGGTAAGCATATAAACCATTTTCAGTCAAATTCAGCCATTGTTGATCAACAATAACTAGAGAATCAGAGCTTCATCCACCATTTTCGTCCATGGAGGTCACCCTAACTTGAAGGACCATTTCCCGGAGTTTCGGTGGTCCGATCGGCGATCCGAGACCGCCAAATCGAAGCCCTTGATCTCCTCTACAACAATCCTTGCTTTGATCATCCATTCATCCATTAATCTTAGGCTTAAGGTACGTTGACAAATCCATGAGATTTTCATGTTCAATAAAATAACATGACCCCTTCATTATAGTTGTTCTGTTAATGATTGTGAACACTTTTTGTGAAGAGAAATCCTCCAATTCAACCTTTGATATATGTGTAGGATTTTATGAATTCTTATTGAAGTTGTGATTTTGACTTTATGCAAAGCATGAATGTTGTTTATAATGAGCTTAGGAACAACTCTTGTGAAAGATTATGTTTCAATTTAAGGTTTAACAAAATCTCTGATTCTAGGGTTTGAAACTCGGGATTGTGTTTAAGGCTAGTTTAAGATCATGAACGGCCTAGTTATCGAGTTCTAAATGAAAGGAGAACTTAGGAAAGGACAATGTGATGCATATAGTATCAATGCTCTACTTGGTTAAATTTTAGTAAAACTCACCGGAGTTGAGATTAGGGAGTTATTGAACAATACCGACTCCACGTTCAATCCCTACGACGTTTGTAATTCGTTAGACTAATATATTAGCTTACGTGACTTTGGGATGGATTGAAGGGCATGTTTGATATGAGTGATTATAAGACTCAATCGAGTTCTTATGTGGTTTATGTGATTGTGTGAAGCAAATGCACAATTGAGAGCATGTTGTAGAATGATGTATCTTCTTGACAGGTTGAATTCGCTATTGTCGAATTCCTACTTGATTCTTTAATGAGAAAAAACACATACTTGTTGAATAATGAATTTGAGGACTATTCTTTGAGAAGATTTGGATTGGGGCTTCCTTAGTACTCTATACATGAAGTCTACTTGTATAAGTTGCTAGGATGACCATGTTGTTATCTAAGACTCACTGGTATGGTTTGACCTTACGGGTTATTACCGCTCTAGTGTTGCTTAAGTCTTTGACTACCATCAACTTTTGTGTTATCGAATGAGTTACTACTCTAGGAAGAGTTTAGTAAATGGTTTCATGATCCGAGACTAACGGAGTAATCTTGGATAGTACTTGATGGACTGATGGTTAACTTGTGACTCTGTTGAATTTCATAGGTGAATGTGGAATATTGTGTATATTTTATATTATGACTAAATGCATGATTTCCTACCTTGTCAAGAATTGATTCTTCTATGTGTTTCTATGATATGACTTATGAGCATATTGAATGTATTTGTCTTCGTGTCGATCGTTTCTACGCTTAATGAATTGTGGTGAACTTGGATTCTACTATTAAGTGGAATTATGAATCAAAATTGAACTAAGCTTGATTTCACAATAATCAACTTGGGCTTCCCTTATATAATTGACTTGGGACTTGAACTAAGATTCCTAAATGGAATGAGAACCTTGCTATGCCTCAAACGAGAACATAGAAAAGAGTCTTGGGACACATATAGTGTTCAAACTCTATTTGTGGTTGGAATTGTAGTAAAGACTCAATGGAGTCGAGTTAAGGAACAATTGAACCTTACGAGGATCGTGGTGAGATCCTATGACAATTATATTCCAGTTGACTAGATTACTAGCTTTTGGGACTTGAATTGAATAGAGTGAACAAACTTGGCACTTATGATTTAGAGACTCAAATGAGTTCTTATTGTGGTTTTTTATGTTACAATGTGCATAATCGTATGAGTTTAGTAGGTCATTATATATACTTGAAAATTAGCAAGTAAACATCTACTTGTGCATTGCATATAAGTCCAGCTGGCATTACTTGAGTTTTCATGATGGTGGTGGGACGATGCATTGTCTTCACGAATTATGGGATTCGTGATTGTAATGTATCGCCGTACCGGATTCGGGTTTCACACACACCTCCACTGCTAGCTACAGTGGGGAAGTAGTCCCCTTTGTCGTAACCAATTGAGCACATTAGCTAGTGCTATTTTCCTGAGTAGAGAACTCAGACCCAAGAAGAGAGCTCGATACTTTGATATCTGAACACGGGTATCACTGGCACGATATGATTAACAGTTGTGATTGCAGGAGCAATACGACGAAAGTGATTTGGTATCTTCTTTATCCTTTATGTGGCTTACTATGGGCACTTATGTGATAACAAAGTGTTAGTTGAACATGAGATCTTATTGACCATGTTTGTATTGGCTGATGATAAATGAGAGATTTGATATGTATATATAGATATATGCATCCTTGTATATGAGATATATATGAAAGACTTGATGTGTATATATATAGATATGCACACTTATGCATGATGATTTTATGGGAGATTTGACATGTATATTTAGAGATATACATACTGATATAGGTGTATATATATAAACATGCACCCTTACACGTGGTAACAGTGTGAATAGTTTGATTCATATATATAATGATATGTATACTTACATATGATGTTTTGTGGGAACTACCTTCTAATTCATTTGATTTGTGTGTGAACAGGGAATTACACCCTGGTTCATTTGGACGGTTTAGTAAGTAAGAAGGAGTGAATATCTTGTGGAGTATCGAAACGATACGACGCATCTTCACGGGTTTTTATGTCATTTATAAATGACACCATGGTTATGTTTATGTTACATAATTATATGTTGCATATATATTGTGGTAGCGTACTGGGTCATTATGACTCATCATGTACTTGTTTTTAGTTGCAGTAACTGATCGCTGCACTGAGGTCGAATAGATCGTGACTGTAGCATGGTGCAGCTGGTCGATAGACCGAGGTTAGATCGTGTGGTTCATGGTTGTAGCAGCTGACTTTTCCGAGTAGCAGCTTGTGGAGTCTTGTTCCTTTTTAGCATTGTCATTGATTTAATGTACTTTGTTATTCTTGTGAGATCGACATTTTGTAAAGTTATTTAGACTTTACAGTTGGGTAGAATACTTGGGTATTTGTATTGGTTTTTCTTGGGCCGACGTGTTGTGTCGTGCCTTGTTTGCGGTTTTAGTATTTATTTCAGTTGTCTCCCGGCACGCAGTAGCTTTGGGGAATTTCCTTATTCTAGTTTTTATAGTTGTTGGTTGACCCCGGTATGCTTTAGCCATTGGGTAATTGTTATATCAGGTTGGTTCTTTGTTGAAACGCCGGCTTGGAGTGCCGATGGTTTAATTAGCGTCTGCAATGTTGCGGCACGCGAGTTTTGTTTTTCCTCCTTTGAGATATAATGTCTCTCTTGGTTTCATTGTCGTTGGTTTCGAGCTTCATAGCTTGGGACTTCTTTCTTATATTGCTTCCGCTGATTCGATTTTTGAAATACCGTATTTTAGTGAGGCGTTATGTTCATGTTTGGAGCGAGTTTGCTCGACTATTTGACTAGCATTACTGTTTATCAAGTGCTTGTCCTCTTATTAATTTAGTTCCAGCGGCACGACCTTGGGATTTCGTGTTGGAATTCGGGTCGGGTCGTTACATTTCTTTGCACTGGTCACCATGTAACCTCAAAAAACTACCACCTCCTCATCCTCATGAATTCATGTGTCCCATATCCGGCTCTTTCATGGCTGACCCTATCATTGTCTCCTCCGCCCATACCTTCGAGCGTAATTGTATTCGGGCTTGCTTGTCACTCCATTTCAAGCCCCTCCTTCCCGATGGCTCTACTCCCGATTTCTCCACCATCATTCCCAACCTCGCCCTTAAATCCACTATCCTTAATTGGTGCCGCTCTTCCCTCCTCCCCCTTCCCATTCCCCTAGATTTCCCCTCCACTTTGAAACTCGTCTAGGCATCATTCAACCCATCCATATCCCCAGTTGCTTCCGTCTATTCCGAGTTGGCTCGTAATCTGTCGTCCTCTTTTGACGAGTCTGTGGCTGCCGCGACTGACACGTCTTCCACCACTCCTCGATCTTTAACCACTCGGCATGACTCGACTCTTGCTCTGTATCATCTGTCGCTGGTTCAAAGCAACAAGGCTAAGCTAGTGAAACTGGGGTCGGTGCAAATGTTGTTGGGCATGGTGAAGTCAGGTCACTTGACAGGTCGGATCATGTTGGTTCTCTGCAATTTGGCTGAGAGCGTGGAAGGACGTACGACAATGCTGGATGCTGGTGCGGTGGAGTGTTTTATTGGGATGTTGAGCCGTTTGTGGGGCGAAATCTGAAACCCAAAGGCAGAGGCTCCATCGCTAACACTCGCATAACTAACTTAATGCGCAGGAAATTGTGGTGGAGGAGAGAAGAGACTGAGAGGAGAGAATAAAATGGGTGCACGGAAGGAGGAAACGACGACGTTGATGGGATACTGCTACTATGTATTGCTACTGGTGTGGTGTGGTTGCTTTCCACTGTTGCCAAGCATGTTACCGGTTTCCAACCTAGGATAGCAGGTGAGTCGTTAGTAATTCACGGTCATTTAACGATTGAGCTTAAAAGTGGTGGATTTTGGAAATGTTTGGCTTAACTTTGATTGCCTAGAAACAGTGGGTATGAAAACTAAAAAATGAGTAAAGTTTGGGTATCAAAAATGATATTAACCCCGATTTTTACCAAAAAATTAAATACATACTAATTAATCATTAATCATAAACTCTAATTATTAATTAATCTTTATTCTTTAATTAATAATAATTATCCTCCTATATATATATTTCAAATCCTCCTTTACAATTAATTTATTCATTTCCAACAATTTATTTAATGAATTCTGATCCGAATAACAACTTTCATGATGATTTTTCGAAGGGTAATGCTAGGGCCACTCTAACAACACTTAATTTTGGGTACCAAATGATGTGGCATCTTATGTATCATATTGTTAACATAACTTTTTAACTTATAGTGGAGCTCATAAAATGCCAAATAATATGACACATTGGAAACCACATCATTTGGTACACAAATTTGAGTGCTCATTGAGTGGCTCTAGCATTACTCTTTTTCGAATTCTTCTTTTACGGTAAGTTGTTACCTACATTATACTCAATATATGAGTGGCTATTTTTTTTTTCGATATTTAAAACCATGTTTAAAGAAGAAGGAAAAAACCTGAAGAAGAAATCGTTCAAGGTACGCCGAACATGGCGATTTTTTTTTAACCTGACGATTTTTTTTCACTTTTTTTTTAAACAACATGGTGTTTTTTCAAAAAAAAATTCAAAACCTGGCGACTTTTTTCAATTTTTTTAAACAACCTAGCGACTTTTTTCCAAATTTTTTTTAAAAAAACTAGCGATTTTTTTCAAAATTTTTTTTAAAAGGTGGCGATTTTTGTTCAATTCTTTAAAAAATCTGGCGATTTTTTTTTAATTTTTTTTAAAGTGGCGATTTTTTTGAATTTTAAAAAAAATCCTGGTAATTTTTAAAATTTTTTTTAAAAAGTGGCGATTTTTTTCACTTTTTTTTTTTTATAAAAGTGGCAATTTGTTTCATTTTTTTAAATGGCGATTATTTTTCACATTCCAGGCGATTTTTTAATTATTTTTTTACTTTTGTGTTCGGTGTTTCTTTTTCACAAATTGTGATTTGTTTAGCGATTTTTTTTAAAAAAAATTGGGATTTGTTTAGTGATTATTTTTCAAATATTTTTATATTTTTTCGCGATTCTTTAAAAAAAAGTGATATGTTTAGGCGACTTTTTTTTTTTTCAAAACTAATATTTTTATTACATTGAAAAGATATGTAAAAATAAAAAAATAGATAGTAGGATGTATAACAGCACAAAACAAATGTTTTTGTTAAATATAAAATTTTTATTAATAATTCGTATTTGTTTTTAGGATCATCAATTTGAAAAGGAGCAACACATATTTCCGCACGTCTCTTATTTTTTCATAACTAACAAAATTTTTCCTAATCGAGTGGAGGCAGAAGCTTGGGTTAGAGCTATCAGACGAGGTGAGAATATGTTTTTTTTTGTTAAAATAATTAATATTTTCAAGAATGGATCGCGTAAAGTGTGGCTTGGTTGTGAGCATGGCGGGAAGTGTAGGTTCGGTGATAAAAAGGATGTGGCAAATATAAAGAAAAAAAGTTCGAAAAAACTTAATTGTAAGTTTGAAGTGTACTTAGTGCAACAAATAGATATTGGGTGGAGAGTCAATGTTAGTGAGTCGGACAATAAACACAACTATCCAATTGCAAAAGAAACGAAGTGGCATACTTCAGCGGCCAAGTTGTCTATAAAGGAGATTGAAAGGGTTAATCAACTATACAGTGCTAACATCAAGCCGAAACACATATTGAATGAATTGAAAAAGGAAGATCATAGAAACAAAAGCACGCTAACACACGTGGAGAATGCCCTAATAAAGATAAGAAAGGTAAAAATGAGATCATAAACAAAAATGCAGTATTTTTTCAATCAGATGAGGCAACGTGGATATATTTCATGCTACAGTTGTGAGGAAAATACAAAAATGATGACAGACGTTATGTTTGCTCATCCAAAGTCCCTGAATTTGGTGGTGTTATTTCCGTATGTTCTTCTTATGGATACAACCTATAAGACCAATAAGTATGAGATGCCTTTATTGGAGATTATTGGAGTTACATCAACTGGAAAAAAATATCATGTTGCATTCGCGTTCTTGAAGAATGAGAGAACTGATACCTTCAGATGGGCATTACGGGGGTTGAGGGATTCTTTGTTCTTACATGCTGCAGCTCCGGATGTAATTGTCACAAATAGGGAGTTGGCTCTAATGACTGCTATTCATGAGTACTTTCCAAAGTCTCACCATATGTTGTGTAAGAGACACGTAGCAAAAGATGTCGAGAAGTATATGGTGAACTTGATGAGCGAAACTAAAAAAAAAATTGCGGCGGTATTTATGGCGAGGTGGACAAAATTAGTGGAGTCCAAAACAGAGGCTGAATACATTGCTAATATTGCAGAGATGAAAGATAAGTGGAAGAACGTCCCAGCAATTCTTAACTATGTTACATCTCAGTGGTTGGAGCCGTACCATGATAAATTTGTTTTTGCTTGGACCAAACAATATATGCATTTCGATCAACGAACGACCAACAGGTAAAACTTATACATTTTACAAATTACAATATTTTGGAAAGATGACGATGTTATTAATATGTATATTCACATTTTTTTTCAATGCGTTACAGAGTTGAGAGTGCACATTCTCAGTTGAAGAGATGGTTAGGCACGTCATATGGGGCTTTTGATCTCATATTCGCCTGAATCCATGATGTGATGGAGCTTCAATTCAATGAGATAAAGACTGAATTTGAAAGGTCTTTTAACACAGAACATCCTAAGACAGAATCAATGATTATTTTTCGTCGATTGAGATTTAAAGTATCCCACTATGCCATTAACTTACTAGTTAATGAATGAGCTCTAAAACAGTCGGAAATGTCTAAATTATCAATAATATTATGTGTAAATTACCTCATCGTGCCATATTGCGGCTGCAACATGGCCGAGAAATCCTGTAAGTATCTCCGGGTTAATAGGCCCTCCTAGATGTGAATCCATCAACCTCCAAATATCATCACCATCACCATCACCATCACCATCACCACCACCACCATCACCATCACCACCACCACCACCATCACCACCATCCTCTCGTCCTCTACAACGAGTCATTATAGTGCTCGAACTCGAACCAACCATCATAGTGCTCGAACCAGCAAAATGAAATAACAACTGACCCATCCTACCCACTTTGACCTCAACCTCCACAATCATCTCTCTCGATATTGGTGAAGGACTCATCTGGATAGGTGGAGTGCGAATTATGGGTGCCAATGGAGTCTCCACATGATCATTGGCGGCAACGGGAGAGTGTGGAGGGGTAAGATTATTCCTTCGGTTTGATGATGTCACACGTCTGCCATATACTCTACTAATACGAGGTCGTGCAACCTCGGTCTGATTAGGGACATGTATATCCACAGCCCGACGTTTTGCTTCGCGTGTGCGTGCCATCTTATTTCAAATAAAAAGAAAGTAAAGTTAGGTAACAATTCATAAAATATACATACAAACCCCTTCTGTTTTATTTAAAACAAATAGAAAAATTGTACTTATATACACACTCATAAATGTCACAGCATATTCTCATTTACAGTTAACATCACCAAGAAGTACTTATAAATATGCAAAATATTCTTTTATCCAAAAAAGAAAAAAAATTAAAAAAAAGAGTGTCTTAAGCCTCTCCATGGTGCTATTTTGCTGTTTAAATCCTAAGCAGCTGGAACTTCTTGGGAGAAAGGCACTCAATTCGATGGAATAGACGCAACAATCTATCTTCATAGGGGACTTATTGGGTTGGGGTGCCAAAGAGGTTTTAATTTAAAAAGACCTATTTATTACAAGAAGCGGACTTTCAGATGAGGGTCCAGAGTAGAGGTTCTACTCAGAATATATCTATCAAGGTATTGGCGAGAAGGGTGTACGTAGTCTTCCTAGCTGGGATCGTCCTCTCAGACTGAAAAGTGAATGGAGTTGCAGGTTTGCCATTTACAGCCTCTTCTACTTTCAGTTTAGCTAATCTATCTATTTATTTACTTTCTCAAGAGGGCTTCATCATACTAACCTTCATACTGATCCTTTACTGCTCCCAGGTATTTGCCCAACTTTGCTCCTTTTTATTCTGCTTTCATTATCCAAATGGATCAACGGATAAAAAAAGGTTGATGATTTAGGTGGAAAACAAAGTAATAACTATGAATTGCTGAACCAAAAAATCTTGACCTTATTGTGTTTGGGAGTAAATTTTTGAAAGATTGGACTTCAATTTGCAGTTCACTAACTACCATGGAAATAGGAGATAGAGACGAGAAGAGAAGGGAAATGGGAGATGGAGGCGAAGAAAACAGTGAAAAGTGCATGGGCCAAATGTTGAAGTTCATGCTTCAAAAACCAACACTTGACTTTCTTCAATTAAATATGGTGACACTTCCAACTCTCCCATGAGTGTTCTTAGAGCAACAACTAACATGATCCCAAAACTACAGTTTCATCTCCTGCCAACTAGGCATTGCATGCATACATGTTCCCGTGCGTAAAAAGAACACATTGAATGGTACTTTCTTCATACGATTCCTTTAGTGTATGACTCGTACTGAGTTCCATCAGCCTATGAACCACTATTGACCTAACACATGCAGATGCATGTATTTTCACAAAAAAAAAAAAAAAGGTATATAAGAGTGAATTTATGTAAATTTTGGTGTCCTATCGAAGTAATAAATCAATAAAAAACTAAAAACTGTACCAATGGAGACCAATACAAAAGGTTCAGGGTAATTAGAGCAAGGCACTTGGTAAATGGTGGTCGAAGATGGTAAGTCATGTGGCTGAATTAGAGACTTCACTTGAATGAGTTCTACCTCTGGCTCAGCAGAAACTTGCATACAAAATGAACAAAGCAATGCCCCTCACAATACCTAAGGGCTCTTATTCCCCAATCACAAGGCAACAATACTCTGTTTTCAGCCATATAAAAGGTAACTTCAGTATGCTGTTAGTCACCAGGGGCTCTTATTCCCCAATCCTGATTGTGGAGATGTTTTCCTTAAATCATGTAATTTCATGTGACCTTCAAAGTTCGTGATTGCAAACTTATCTCGACTTACAAGTCACTATGCTGTTAGTCCCAAACGATTTTGCCTAAGATCTAGCAGAATGGCACAATCAGGTTTGGTGTGCAATGAAAATGACTCCATGACAAGGTCGATGGCATTGCCTAATTAATTCACTTGCAAGTCACTATGCTGTTACCATTTACGTTCCTCTCTAAGCATTTCATCAAATCTCTGTATGTAGCCATCCATACAAATTATTCGTTAGTCAAATAAATAAGCATATTAGTATCAATAGTATTTACTATTTGTAAGAAATATACACTGACATACATTGATTTTGTCCTTGGATATAGGAAATTAGAGAACATTAATATATCTGTTAATCTTATGGCGTAGTTAACACAAGTTGCATTTTTTTTAAAACATTGTTCAACCTTTAACAGACGAACAAAATAACTATATAATACATCAGATTATGCAAACATATGTAGTTTTCTTGTTGCTGGAATGAATATCCAAAATTAAAGTATGGTCTGATTAATAGCTCCATTATATACAGATGTTCACCAAATGGAGATGGTAAATTATGGAAAAACAACATTTGGGGTAGATTTAATATTGAAGTGGCCACAGTTCTTTCTCTCTAGTAAATAATTGATTCACCAAATGGAGACGGTAAATTATGGAAAAACAGCATCTGGGGTAGATTTAATATTGAAGTGGCCACAGTTATTTCTCTCTAGTAAATAATTGCCTCAACACGGTAACTCTGTTACGTGTTTCTCACCAGCATCATGGTATCATACAACATCAAACAACAAAATTGTTCACAGTAACCTACTATTGATCACACAACTGATCAAACTATCACTAAAGATTCAAATATATAGTAGATATATCAACTGAATCATATGTAGATGAGATATATCAACTGAATCATATGTAGATGGAGATGAGATACTGGAAAAGTAATTGACTGACAATACATGATCGAGAGGTTTCTTCCTCTTTTTCGGCCTCCCTGTTCATGCAGTTAAAACAGTCGCCAAATTTTAAACAAATTTGTCTTAAAGAATTGCCAATTTTCAAAGTTATTTTAAATGGAAAGAGGGAAATTTGGTAAACAAAGTTATTTTTAAGTTTAGTGTTTTTTCTTTTAAAATAGGAGGATATTTTGGTAATTTAACATGCTAAATGATGTTGTATTTGGGGTTTTTCGGTGTAACATTTAGGGGTTCTGTTTTTTTTTCCTTAAAATAATAGCTCAAACCTAGCCGTCCAAACCGGAAACCGTTCGCAAAAAACCCACGAAATATATCTGGTCCGTTTAGCCCGTATACTAAATGTTAGAAAACTAGTGTTTTAAGTGAAGTAAATTGAGGCTTTGAGGCACGAATTTATTTGTGAGTCATTTATGTAATAACTATGGTAATTGTGGAATTATGTTATTCTCCGTGAGTACATAAGAATACTATATTTATTTGTCAAATTCGGATATCAGATGAATAAGTTATAGATGTTTAAAGTAGGACATTATAAGTGTTGGAAGTGGGTTATCCCACACTGGAAAAATATGAAAGGCTTGAAGGGTTTATATACAAAGGCTCCCTTGTGTTTGGTAGGCTTGTATAGAAAGAACTATCCTTCCCGCGCCCGCGGGGGGTGCAAATCAAGGTCCAATTTGGCTTGGACCGACGTACTCGTGTGCCCACACATGCGAACACGAATGTACATTGTGCTACCTAGACAAATCCACCTTTTGCTTAATTAATTAATAATTAATTCTGTCTTAATGTCTGCTTTAATTGAGTGGTTAATGGGCATAATCAAAACTGTTTTAGTAATTAAAATGTGTTGAGCTTATATAATAGAACCATTCTCCACAACAGAGGACACACTTACTGAGAACACGAAATTCCTCTTCCTCTTATACACTTGCATTTGCATTGCATATTGACCATCTTCTTTTTGGCCTCCTATTTGGTGATAGATTTCTGACACTAGTTCAGTTCGCCGGACCTTTAGTGCATAGTCATCCAGTACCACCGTTGTATCCTAGGAGACGATCGTCCGTGTAAGAACTCCACGCACTTACAGAGAGTGGGAGGAATAACGTTTTCAAGGAAACTGTGTGATACAGAGGCCTCGGTCATAGTTTTCTTCACCAGCAGACTTGGAACAAAGCCACCAGCAGACTTCGTATCAAGTCACCAGCAAACTTCGTTTCAAGTCACCAACAGACTACACAAGTCTTCTACAACCAGCAGCCCTAACGGTTTTGTTTTTTTATATTTTATTTTCTGTAAGATTGTAATAGGGATTTACCCAACACTAAACGACTTGCGCTTTTCCAAACCTAACTCTGAAAAACCGTTGTGGCCCTATTAAAGCATATACACCATGAAAATCGATCAACCCCAATCCCCTCTCTTACGCACACAATGCCCACCCAGCAAAAAAAAAAAAAAAAAAAAAAAAACTCAAGATTTAAGAAAGATTGTATGTACATTTTCTTTGATTTTTAACTTGCGTTTTGTTGATTGAGAGTAGTTTTAGGGCAAAAGTTTTGAAAAAAAAATGATGTGATTTTTATCAATTTTGAAAGAAAAAAAAAACAGACATGAAACATGAAATTGGAGCACATTGTTTAACCCTTGTCTGCCAAAAACAATGAGACTGTTCAAACTCACTCATCCAAACATTTATAAGATGTTCGGATTGGGGGAGGTTGAACAGTCTTATTGTTTTCGACTGATCATGGGCAAACAATGTGAAATTGTTTGATAAATGATCGGCTGGATGCAACCGAACAGTGGAGAAATGTTCGGTTGGAGCCAATCGAACATTTGCTATTTGTTCAGTCTTTTGGGTCCGAACATTTCACAACGAGGACCTTTTTTTTCAAGAAAAAACTATGATTTTTAGATTTTAAGCAAAAAAAAAAAGGGTTTTAAATGCTTACCACTTGAGTCACATTGACATTTTTTAGCTCCATGATTGATTTCTTCACACTCAATGTTGAATCCTTAAATTTTTTTTTTTTTTGGGTTGAAGGTTTTTGGAAAGGGAATAAGGTTTTAAGAACAAAAGAAGGGGAAGATGATGAAGAAGAAAAAGATAAGTTGAGAATAAGGAGGGATATTTGTTGAGGGGAAGAAGAAAGACAGAAGAAAAATGAGTTGGGAAGAAGATATATATTTTGTTGGGGAAGAAGAAACATGATGAAGAATGAGGGTGAGATTTAGTTAGAGGTTTTTAGTTTTAGGAAAAAAGATGTGGGTCTACTTATCAACTGTAAGGGTATAATTGTCTTTACAATTAATATATTTTTGTCATTAAGAAAAAATAGAAAATGAGGGGTCAACTCAGAGAAAGAGGGGTCTATTAGAGATGCTAACCAGTCTAGCCCTGTTAGCTTTAAACGGTCCGCTAACATTGCAAACCTAGACTTACCCCTCTAGGTTTCGATTTTAAATGAGTCACTAACGGGTTACACCTAGGGGTGTAAATCAGAACCACCGAACCACGAAACCAAACCAAACCAAACCAGTCGGTTCTGTTTGGTTTTTGTCGAAAACGGTTTGGTTTCGGTTTTAAAAATTGGAAAACCGTCCGGTTTGATTCGGTTCACGGTTTTTGATATCGAACTAAACCAAACCGAACCGAACTGAACCAACTTATATATTATTTATTTATTTATTTAATAATATATATTATATTACATTTGTTAACTATTTTGAACCTTTGGATCATCTTATATGCATAATCTAGGCCTTTGATTTAGTCATAATATATATATATATATATAAACATACTAAACCAAACAAAATCTTGATTGTTGGAGAACTATTATCTGTTCTATTGTTTGTGTTTATTTTAGAATTTGTATTGTTTTTGTTACGATAATTTGTTGTTAATAGGTTATTTCCTAATTTTGATGTTAATTCCAAATTAAAATATTGTTTTTATTGTTGGTTAATTTGATTAAAAATAATTTATATAACCCACAAAACCGAACCGAACCAAATCGAGTTGTTCGGTTCGGTTTGAGATTCTTGGAAGTTAGGTTACGAGTTACAGTTATAGATAGCTTACTACCGCTTACACTTAGGGGCTTACGCTTGTCAATGGTCATTGGCCAACGTTCCATTTTTTTTCTTAAAATAATAGCTCAAACTTGGTGGTCCAAACTGGAAACCGTTCGCAAAAAACCCACGAAATATATTTTGTCCGTTTAGCCTGGATACTAAACGACTTGCGCTTTTCCAAACCTAACTCTGAAAAACCGTTGTGGCACTATTAAAGCATATACACCAAATCTTCTCCTCTAGCGGGGAATTTAAAAAAATCATCCCATGTACCCCAAAATCCTCAAATCTTAGGTCCTCTATCCAATTGTCATCAATTGAGTGAAAAACGTTTTATTTTTCTCCGATTACCTTTCTTGACCAATTTTTAGCCAAAAAAATATATTATTTTTTTAATTTTTTCTTTCCTGAATTAAAGTACATATTTCTACTTATAAATAGAGATTTGATTTGTTTCATTTGGATATCAGAAAAAAAAATATATGATTTTTTCAAGTTTCTAGTCATTATTAATGGAGATAAAGATGGTGAGTTATACAAATGTGTAAGATTTTATACCATCACTAGTATTCTTGTCCGTGCCGATGGTACGGCGCCAGTTTGAAAATTTATCAATAAATAAAGCAGATAATCTGGAAATAAATTAATATTTACTTATAATTTGTCTAAGTTAATTATGATAACAATTAAAAAGAAAAAAAACAAATATTTTAAATTACAAAACTTATGATTTTTTAAAAAAATTATTTGTATACGAAATTGCGGGTCAGAAAAAAATTAAATGATTATGTTAATTATAATAACAATTAAAAAGAAAAAAATAAAAATAAAAATATATTTACTTATAATTTGTCTATGTTAATTATGATAACAGTTAAAGAGAAAAAAAAAATATTTCAAATTATAAAACTTACGGTTTTTTTAAAATTTATTTGTATACGAAATTGCGGGCTGAAAAAAAATTAAATTGATTAAGTTAATTACAATAACAATTAAAAAGAAAAAAAATTAAAATATAAATATATTTACTTATAATTTGTCTAAGTTATTTATGATAACAGTTAAAAAGAAAAAAACAAATATTTCAAATTACAAAACTTACGATTTTTTAAAAATTATTTGTATACAAAATTGAGGGCCGAAAAAAAATTAAATTGATTGAGTTAATTACGATAACAATTAAAAAGAAAAAAAATTAAAATATAAATATTTAAAACTTAGACATAAATTAAATTTGTATTCAGTTTCAAAAAATAAATTGATTAAGTTAATTACGATAACAGTTAAAAAGTAAAAAGACAAATATTTCAAATTACAAAATTTACGATTTTTAAATTATTTTTATGCTAAATTGAGGGTCGAAAACAAATTAGATTGAATAACTTAATTATGATAACAATTAAAAATTAAAAAAAAAATTCAAAACTTACTAATGTATTAAAATTAAATTGATTCAGTTATGCACGTTAACAGAGAAGAAACTGGATAAATGAAGCGTATAATGTGGAAATGAATTAACTGAAAAACAATAACGGTAAAACTGTAAAACAATAATAGTAAAATGAATTATCACTTATGACTGTCTTTTTTTCTCTCTGGCCCCACAAAATAAGCCTTTACAGTTACAATACAATTTGAATTAAACTTACAATTACAATTGGATTAACGTGAATAGGAATAAGTTTAGATAAAATTGGATTAACGTGAATATGAATATGTTTAGATACAATTTGGATTACAATTATAATTATAAAACGTGAATATGAATAGGTTTACAATTGGATTAACGTGAATATGAATATGTTTGCAATCTATATTATAAAACAACTAGATAATTGACTAGGGCTATTCAGAGGTTGAAATTAAATTATTTTTAAAAATTTAACGGTTGAGATTCACCATAACATTCACATATGTGAGTAGTTATCAAATTTTAAACTCTTATAATTAATATTATTAGAGTCATCATTTTTTCTTCTCATTATATTTTATCTTCATATTATAAAGTCATACCCTCAGATTAATCTTCTGAACAGTCATCTCTTATAAAACATTAATCTCTCAACTATCACTTGAAGCAATGTATCCCCCAATTGTAACATTTTTTTAAATCACACTTTATTTTCAAGCATTGTAATTTCAATTGACGAAATCCGATTTATCGATACCGTGCCATGTGCACGAGCATGAAGATCTAGTTGGATTACAGTTACAATTACAATTGGATTAACGTGAATAAGAATATGTTTACAATTTGATTAACGTGAATAGGAATAGGTTTAGATATAATTTGGATTATAGTTACAATTATAAAACGTGAATAGGAATATATTTAGATAAAAACAGTTAAGATTAGATTAAATCATGGCCAGTGATTATCGCGAACTGCCGTTCACACATGCGACATGAAGGAATAAATTACGGCCGTAAGATTAAAGTAAAACAATAAATCTTAACCGTTACTTATCCCAAATCAATTATACATGTATAAACTGACCTATTTTAAAAATTATTTGTATATAAAATTATGGGCCGAAAAAAAATTAAATTGATTAAGTTAATTACAATAACAATTACAAAGAAAAAAAATTAAAATATAAATATATTTACTTATAATTTTTATAAGTTAATTATAATAACAGTTAAAAAGAAAAAAATTCAAATTACAAAACTTACGATTTTTTTTAAAAATATTTGTATATGAAATTCTGGGCTAAAAAAAAATTAAATTGATTAAGTTAATTACAATAACAATTAAAAAGAAAAAAAAATTAAAATATAAATATAGTTACTTATAATTTGTCTAATTATGATAACAGTTAAAATATGAATATTTAAAACTTAGACATAAATTAAGTTAATTACAATAACAATTAAAAAGAAAAAAATTAAAATATAAATATATTTACTTATAATTTGTCTAAATTAATTATGATAACAGTTAAAATATAAATATTTAAAACTTAGACATAAATTAAATTGTGATTCAGTTTCAAAAAATAAAAGTTAATTACGATAATAGTTAAAAAGAAAAAAACAAATATTTCAAATTACAAAAATTACGAATTTTTTTAAAACATTATTTTTATGCTAAATTATGGGTCGAAAAAAATTAAATTGATTAAGTTAATTACGATAACAATTAAAAATTTAAAAAAAATCAAAACTTACTAGTGAACTAAAATTAAATTGATTCAGTTATGCTCGTTAACTGTAAAACAATAACGGTAAAACAGTAAAACAATAACGGTAAAATTGTAAAACAATAACAGTAAAATGAATTATCACTTATGACTGCCTTTTTTTTTTCTCTTCACACATGCCACACGAGGAAGAAATTACGGCCGTAAGATTAAAGTAAAACAATAAATCCTTATTGTATTATAGACTAGATTTTCGTGCCCGTGCCTATGTCATGGTGCTAATATATATGATTTCGTCAATTGAAACGACAATATCTAAATAGAAAGTATAATTTTAAACTCGACCCATAGTTGAGTTATATGTAACTGACCCATAACCACTCATAATATTAATTGTAAGGGTGGCTTTGTAAAAACTAAAAGATGATTAATCATAATATTAATTATAAGGGGTGACTTTGTAATTGAGAGTGAAAAGTAGATAATTACTCACACATATGTGAATGTGAAGGTGAATCACAACCATTAAATTTTTTAAGATAATTTAATCTGAACCTCTAAATAGCTTTAGTCAATTGCACATGTGTGAATATGAGTATTGTATTATAGATGTTTTTTAATTTTAAATCAAATAGATATCTAATAGATTATTTTATTAATTTTTAACTGATTACATTTGATTTTTGGTTTGATTCGGAAAAACCGTTGTTCTGCTGTTAACATGTACAGCGCGACTCGTTTACAGGCTTAAGGCCTAAGAGGGGGAATTTGAGAAACTGTAGTTACCGAACTCTTCTTCATCAATGGCGGCTCGGCAGGTGCAGAAGCGACTTCTCTCTCTCTTCGCCACCAGACAACCTCTCCCCACCTTCCGTAACGGTACTCTCTCTCTCTAGTTTAGATCAATCTATAAATTGATTGGAATTCTAGGTTACGATATTTTCGTATCTGATTTGTCTGATGAATTATAACTATTATTATTGTTTTTGTTTTGAAATTGATTTGGTTGCTATTAAGTTGGTTTTATGTTGCTAAATGCCAAGCTCCTATGCAAATTAGTGAAAGCACAGCAGTGTGAAAGCACTTATTGGAATTGAACCGAAAAAGTAAAAAGAAAAAACTTGTCAAATGGATTTTAAACTAGGGAGGTACAGGTAACAAATTGGAGAGGACTCGGTAGATTACTAATTCAGTGCAGTTAAAAGTAATTTTTGGTGTATCTCTTGAAAGAACGAGAAGACTTGTACCGTTGAGCGCATATATATATATATATATATATATATAGAGAGAGAGAGAGAGAGAGAGCATGAGGCTAATTCCTAAAAGATGCGATCAGTCTCACAATGAAGTGGTGTGGCATGCAGGATCTCTATGGTTGTTTGTACGTTGTAGGGCTGGCGAATGGGCGGGTATGGACGTCCACATATGGGCAGCGGGCTCAAATGGGTGGGCGAATAAGTGTCTATTTAATTACATGAGCATGTATGGGCAGACACTAAATGGGCATGAGTGCCCATTTACTCATTAACATGCAATTATCAAATAACTATAAAAATGACAAAAAAAATCATTTCCTTCTACAAAAAATTACTCGAAAATTACAACTAACTATACATATATCTCCGATTTTAGAGACTAGAATACACTAGCCAATTACAACCACAATTCAAAATTACAAACACGAATGTACATTAAAAACTGAGAAGAAGATAACTAATGATATGACTACTTAAGGGCCAAAAATCACAACCTTCCTAAAAAATCACAGTGTACCACCAGCACCTATGCATCTCAAACTTCCACCTGATATCCTGCATCTCAAAAATACCTATTCTTGTTTAACCCTACAAACGGAGGGACACGCTGCTTCCTTTCCTTGGTGATACTATTTCCTGATCAAATTCCTCAAGCTAGACAGAGATTGGTCCTCGAGTGCAAAGGCAGAAGGGAGCTTGACTGCAAGACTCACCCGTCGAGCAGGGACGAAAGTCGGCATTAGTGATCTGACTGTGCCGAGTGGAAGGGCCGTCGCTCAACAGATAAAAGTTACTCTAGGGATAACAAGCTGATCTTCCCCAAGAGATCACATCGATGGGAAGGCTTGGCACCTCGATGTCGGCTCTTCGCCACCTGGGGCTGTAGGTGGTTCCAAGGGTGATCAAATGAATCTGTATTTTAGGTTGCAGGAGCCTCATAAAATGAGGAAAATGACGTAAATAATGACAATGAAAAAGTAGCATTCATTACTTGAGGTTTGAATTGTTAAATCAAGATCTTACTGAGCAAGTGAGCTACATAAATTCATATAGAGAAAATGTGGAATCAACTTTTGCAGATTTTCAAAACAAAAGTCTTACTGTTTCACATTCTCTATCCTTCAATTTCTCACACATTTTTTTCTACATTATCCCTTTCATCTACCCATCTTCTTTTGCTAATGGTTCCATCTCTTGTCTTTCTTCAAATTTTTATAGATGCCAAGATATTCCAGACAAATAAAATACAAAAATTAGAACCATAATCCGAAAGCAAAATCAGAGTGCCTTGGCTATGAAATATATTTTTAAACCATTGTAATTTCTTCAACATTGTAAGCAAACCATCTTTCATGAAAAGTATAAGATCTCCATTGCAATTATGAACACATTACAGTAAGGAGTACACTTGCAATTGTAGTCTTTAGTACTACGTGGTATTTTAAATACGAAGTCTACACGGACCTTGAAGCACGATAATTTACTGGAGTAGCTTCTCAGTTTCCAGAATTTCCCAGTAACACTAACCTTAACCTGGAAACAATAGAAAACTGTCAGCTAAACCTGTGCTAAAAGAACCGTTTTGAAAAACTGAGAAGAAGATAACTAATGAGAATAGATAACCAAATTAACAGTACCCAATCATCACCAATAGTCAAAGAATCAATATGATCAATTATAGGTGCAAAATCTACACACATTTCTTCCTCTACATCATCTGAGTCTACAATATCCACATTTAGCGATCATTTAAAAACACTGATTTTCCTCTTCATCATCTGAGTCTACAATTCCCGGGCTAAGATCTTTAGAATGAAGCTGAGACTTGATATTGGAGATGGTTGTTTAACAAGAGCCACTGATTACATATATCAATACAAAAATGCTAGAACATCCAAGTTTTGTTTCTCTCTAATGCTTCAAGTACTGAAGCCATAGCCTCACACCAATGTGAATTCATATTCAACTGTTTGATTATAGGTGGCACTTGGCAGTGGCATCAATCAATGTTTGTTTGATAAGCAGAAGAAAAATTAACTGGAATAAGACAAAATCCTGGGAGTTGAAAAGCCAATATTAGTATAGTCTTCAACTTAGAAGGTAACAAACTCTTTGTACAAGGAGAATTGGGGAATGATTACATTTGAAGAAGAACAAATAGGAAGGACGGGAGAATACCCAGTTGGATTTTTTAATTTGGTATCCCTGCAACCATAACTTGAGGATAGCTTCCACAATTTTCCTGCCCATTTAATTTAATTGAGTAATTTACTTTTGTATCAGTGGGTGTAAGAAGGAGAAATTGAAATTGGTCTTGGTAAATCTGACAACTTGCATTTCATCACAATTAGCCTAAGAAAAAAAACCCTTTTAAATAACTTAAAGAGAAGCCAAACTATCAAAAAAGAAGGGAAGAGCTTGCTGATATTCTGACAATGTAATCCTAAAAACACTCCATTACCACATTTCCCACATGGCCATATATATGGAGTGGTAAGGCAAAACGTAAAGAAAGATGAGAGAGAGAGAGAGAGAGAGAGAGAGTTTGACCTTTGTAGATGGGAAAATGAAAATTTGACCTTTGATGGAAGCTTCTCCCCTTGCTCCCAATTCAAATACCCTAGTTCTATGCCAATCTCCCATCTCCATCTTAATCTCCCAATCGCTGATTTCCGATCTTCTTCAAGCCCAGCAAATCTTCGTCAAAACCCTAACTTACTAGACTATTACCCTCGATGTAGAGAGCTCTGACACGATCGACAACGTCAAGCCCTAACTGCGATGATTTGGGATATTGAAGGATCGAAAGAAGGATATTGTTGTGTTGAGGGAGGAACTCATTGAAGATGAACCGGAGGAAGAGCCGGCAGCTCGGCGTGCGTTTCTTTTAGCGTTAGCCCATTATAATTTATGGCCTCAAATGGGCATGTCCATTTGTGCTCATTTTAAGTGTGTCCATACCTATATTTTAGTGGGCGGGGCGGGAAAATGGGCATGTGCAGAAATTGCCGGCTCTAATATGTAGTCAAATTAAATACAATTCAATAAATTGAAAATTTGGGGTTAATGTATACATTTATATGAACTTTATATACTAGTAGTTGAAAACTACTTTTCTATCCTATTATTTGGATTTTATATAGATGTGTACGTATTTTGAAAAGTTATTTTCTATTATTAGATGATGGTTGTTGTTTTTTCCCCCCAACATAGGGTCAACTCCCTAACTTATCAGTAACTCAGTGTTGATTTTCCTATGATTTATAGTAGCTAAAATCTTACTACTCAAAGGAAAAAAATAAAGAAAAGAACAATCTCATGTCCTTCACCTTCATTCTGAAGTACATAACATAGCTCAAACAAACACGTCAAAATATTTAAGATTCCCACCGCTTTCATGGAGGTTATAGAACATACCCCAGCTTTTGGCCAGTCTCACTTCCTTCCCACGCGAACTTCTACCTAACCTTATGAAGTTCATGAGAAAACCCAAATTTCCTTTGTTAAATTAATAGTTTACCTTATGTATTTCAAGGGATTTAATATGGAGATTGTCTGTATGCTAATGTGATTGCATATATACATATAAATTGGCACAGGGGTAGAGGACTCTCTCTCACCATACATCATACAAGAACTCCACCTAACAACTCTGTAAGCCAATAATCTTGACCTATATCTATCGTAGAATCACCACTAACTGGGTTAATCACCAATCATGAACAAACCCTCACCAAATGTCAAGAGAGGTGGATGATAATTTTCTTAATTATTAGGGCTAAATGCATCGTTGGTCCTTGAACTTTGGCCCTTCATACTGCAGGTCCGTAATCTTCATAGTGTATCAACTCAATTTTCGTCCACCGGTGGTCCCTAGCCCTAACTCCGTTAATAAATTACCGTTATGTGATCATGTGCTACCTATAGGGGTGACAAAATTTTATCCAACCCATTGGGTTATCTATTATATCAATTATAAAAGACTTATCGGGTGGTATCCATTAACACCCAATTAAATTAATGGGTGTTAATGGATAATACCCATTAGAGACTAATAACAAAATGGATATTAATCGGTTATCCATTGAGTTTATTCACTAATGTCACCACCACCATTGAGTTTATCAACTAATGTCACCACCATCAACCGCCACCACTTCCCACCTCCCACCGGCCACTACCTCCTACCGCCGCCACATCCCACCTTCGGCAACCACCACCCGCCACCAACAACCTTCGTCGGCAATCACCACCAACCTCCGAAAACCTCCGCCATCAGCATCTGCCGCCCATCACCACCAACCTCCGGCCACTGCCACCGCCCATCACTGCCACCATCACGACTGTATGCTTTTTACTTAAAAATAATAATAAATGGATACATAACTTGTTAGCAAGATTCGAACTTTGATCAAATTGCTTTATACCAAAGCTTGTTACCACTTTTTGATATTTATTTGAAAGTTAATATAAATATAAACAAGTAATCATAAAAATTGTTGATTATTATGAACATATTTATTATTTTGTTTTGGATTAAGAATATTTGTTTGTTATTTATAATTATAATGAATATAAGTATTTAATTTTTTAATAAGGTATTTGACTTTTTTATTTTTTATTACTTTTACATAATCATTTATTAGTGTCAAATCAATAAGCACATATATTTTCTATCTCACAACTATTAATGCTATTATAGAATTTTGATAACTATATATATATATATATATATAAACTAATTATAGGCTGAAATAGTTGAAAAAGGCGTGCGCTTCTTGCGCCTGAGGCGCAAAGCGCAAGGAGTCGAGGTTTGATCGATTCCAGGCGGTGAGCGATTTTCAGCGACTTTTGCGCCTTTTTCGAAGTCAAAAGTCGACCAAAAAGCGACGGAGGTGCTAGGCGAACAATTTAGACTAGGGTTTGGTTTTTTTTTTTTACAAAACGACACAGTAGCATACGAGCTATAAAAGACCTCTAACCTGACTTAAGACGAAGACACGATTTCATCGCGTACTGCTATTCGATTTTGACGAAGACGCGAAGACGAAGTCCGACCTGATCACCTGACGAAGACGACGACTTTCTTCCAGATTTCTTCATCTTCGGTTCCAGATTTCTCATTTCTTCCAGGTTTCATTCAACTTTCTACTTTTTCTGTTCTTCTTCTTCTGTTCTTCTCTCTTCTTCCGGTCTTATTTTTTGTTTGTTTGGGTATTGTGATGTTACTGTTTAACAATTTAACTATTTGTTTTGATTTTTTTCACTTTCATACTTTCTTTTCTTTAAAAAAATATTATCTTCCAGTTTTTTTTTTGGGCAGATAGCCTGATACCGACTGCTAATTTTTTTTTGGGCTGATACTATTTCTTAAAAAAATTATTATCTTTCAGTTTTTTCACTTTCACACTTTATGTTTCTTAAAAAAATTGTTATCTTTCGGTAGGCTCTGTAGTGTAGTAAAAAAATATTATTTTTAGCTTCTTGTTGTTGTTAGTTGTTAATTATTACATTTCATGACTTTTTTTTCTTTTGCATGTCTTTATTTTCATTTGCTTTAATGACTATTTATTTTCTTGTTTGAAATTTAAGTTAAGTTCATTGAATGCTTTGGAATTTCAACTATGGATGATGATATTTGTGTTATTAATATTATATTATTACGTTGTTAACTTAGTTTCATCACTCATGACATGTTTTATTGAGATTTGTTAAGTTATATATATATATATGTATATATATATATATATATTAATTTTTCCGTAATATTTGTTCCGTGAGCGCCTTTTTGCGCCTCGCTTCTTGCCTCAAATTTTGACCTCTCGCCCTTCGCATTTTTCAACTATGGAAAAAATAAAAGTCAAAATTAGAAGAATATCTCGGTCGTTGTTGAAAGTGGGACCCAATTTTTTTTATTAAATGTGAAAAGTTGGTGAAAATATTATGATTTATGAACATTAAGTTATTAACTTATTGTTGTGTGTGGGTGTGTTTTTGCCGTGTGTGTTTTTTTTTTGGCGTGTGTTTGGATGAGTTTGTTTGTGTATGTTATGCTTAGTGAATCATAATATAAGTAGGTGAGTAATACTTAAAACAATAAATGATGTTCCTTATTGGGTATTATCCGGATAATACCCATTTATTAATGGATAGAATTGTAATGGGTGTTATTGGATAATATCCAAAACTACCCATTAACTATATTAGGTAGATAATGGTTTTATCCAAATTAACCGGTAACACCCAATTGTCACCCTTAGCTACCCACATGCACCAAAAAGAATGTAATTTGATAACTTATAAACTTGAAGGACGATCTTGAAAGTTTGAAAAATATAAGGGCTCATGTTGAAATTTTACTCTTCTTCTTCCCCAACCCAAGCTCTCCACCATTTCTCCCATCTGGTGGCCAAGTGCTGAGCCATTGGCAAATTGTTTCACCTCACCCCTCAAACACACTCACAGACACACTCACCGAAGTTACTCTTTTTTCTCTCTAAAATTGAAGTTGTTCATTCTCTCTCTAAAAATGGCAACGACAACAGCGTCATTTTCCCTTAAGAGGCTGATGTCGACCCCCAAATCCCTCTTTATCTCCATCACCACTGCCGCCCTCCTCCCATCTCTGCTGCACCACCACCACATCCTTCGCTTTCTCTCTCCACCACGCCTCCAGCCTCACCACCTAACCCCGCCACCCACAAAATATCCGCCACCCTCTCAGTTGGCGACAAGCTTCCCAAATCCACATTCTCCAACTTCGACTCCGACTCCGATGGGGAGCTCCAAACCACCACCGTGTCTGACCTCACCAAATCCAAGAAAGCCATCCTATTCGCCTTCGGTGGAGGAGATTTGGGCTCAAGGGAGTTTCCTGAGTCCTTCAAAGTCTGACTTGACGGAAAGAAGAGCTCTTCGATTTTTATTTACAGAGCCACCACCCTACAACCCCCAACCTCAAACCTCCATAGACACCACTGACACTGTGTGAGAGTGATTTATATATCTCTGGAGAGAGAGAGATCTATTGTTGGAGAGAAAGAGGAGAGACAGAATGGGTAGCAGGGGCGGCGGCGGAGTAGGGGTACAATCAATCCCGACGGTGTCAAGAAAGATGGTACAGAGCTTGAAGGAGATTGTTAATTGTTCCGAACCCGAAATCTAGTCCGTTCTCAAAGATTGTAATATGGACCCTAACGAAGCTGTCAATCGCCTTCTCTCACTAGGTTTAGAAATTTTTAAAATTTTGTATCTATTATTTTGAACATATTTATGTTTGTATCTACTTTGTAATTTTTTTTGCTGTAATTGTGAACCGATGCTTTGTTTATTTACTTGCTGGGGTTTGATTACTGGGAAAACCTAAAAACTTATTTTGTGGGTTTATTATTTTTGATTCTGGAAACTGAAAATATTTTATTTGTTGGATCATGGAACATAACTAGATTTGAGTTACCTGGGTTGGGGAAGAAAGGGAAGGAGCAAAGCAGGAGAAAAAACAGGGGAGTAGAGAGAGACGTTAGGGCTAGGGACTAGCGGTGAACAAAAAGGGCGATCTTGGGTCAATGGTAATCACTTTTGAAGTTGGGGGACCGATGATGCGTTTGGCCAAAGTTCAGGGACTAATGATGCATTTAGCCCTAATTATTACCATAACAAGAATTTCTATCACACAATGGCATTCTTTTCTTCCCCTCTCTCTCACACACACACACACACACATGCACACTCATGCACACTCATACGGACATTGTACATACTTCGTTTTATCTATATCCTCTTTGGCATGGTAATTTTTGAAGAGCAATTACGTTTGCTCTGAAATCCTGTAAAGATTTTTTTTTTAATGTTTGTGGCATCTCTATTATATGTGTTGTTCCACGACGCAGTAAAGCAAATTTCAACCTTTCCATATTTGCCGGATGAGTTAAACACAGGCTACGAAGATGATTTGAAATATTTATAGGGCCTTATTCGTTAAGCTTGACTTGAGGCTTGTAGCTTACCATACTATCCATAAAATAAGCACTCCAAGTTAAGGATTTCATTAAGCTTGAGGCTTGTAGCTTACCATACTATCCATAAAACAAGCACTCCAAGTTGAGATGGCTGCAAACCATTTGCTTAGGAGTGAAGACAAGTTGTTGGACCAGTTGAATGTAAAGTGCAAATAAATACTTGCATATTTCAAACTAAGATCATGTATGTGTGTAATCTTATTTTTCAAAAAAAAAAAAAAAAAGAAAGAAATAAAGAAAGAAAAAAGTGGGTGGAAAATATGAATTTGGTCCAAATATCCACTCAACCATGGGATCTCTTTCATTCATGAGGTGTCATCCATTAGTTGAATAACTTGTTGATAAAATGGTTGGAAGAAATTGTAAGGTTCCAAACCCATCCAAGTTGGTCTCCCATTTGGGCTAGATAAATTCCCAGAACTGCAGTATGTTCCTGAATATAATATCAAACTGTTTAGTAGTTTCCCAGTGAATTGATAACTTAGAAAGGGTGCCCATGGTGCAGACACTTTGTGTTTGTGCTGGTTGCCAGTAATATTCTGGATTTGCACTAGCATATGCTTGTGCTTATGTATGTTTGTAATTCCTTGGGACTTATATACTTGTATTTTTTGCGTCCCCACCTTATATATGCCTTGTACTGTAGAAAATGGGTGTGATGTTCGTTAATTTTTATGAACTATGCAAGTGTTTGCTTGTGTTTTATGGTCAAATAATGATTGGAAACAAAAGCAACGACTGCTCTGCGTGGCAGGCCAGTCTAGTTGTTCATTGAAATTTCTGATCATATTCAATTGGGCGTCTTCCTTCGGTCCTGCAGTTTCCATTTCATGAATAACTCAAAATAATGTCTCATAATGATTTTATGATACTGCTACAGAAACCTCATCGCATCTTCTCCCTTCTGCAACTTCACTCTTTCGGGCCAAAGAATCTTATGCAAGAGGCATTCAAATACTTGTGGAACCTACCAAACAGGGTGTTGGAAATGTGGAAAAGCAAGAAGCTTGCAGTTTAAAGGCAAGTTCAAACAGTGGTGATGTTGTCTCCAGTACAATCAGAGACAATAGCAGTGGTGTCACGTTCAATGCTAAATCCAGCTTAAAAGTATCCCCGCGACATGACACTTGCATGATATTTACGTGTAAGGTCTGCGATACCAGATCCGTTAAGACAGTCTCTCGGGAATCATATGAAAAAGGTGTGGTGGTGGCTCGATGCGGAGGATGTAATAATTTGCACCTAATTGCTGATCACCTGGGGATGTTTGGAGAGCCAGGGAGCATCGAGGAGATACTGGCTGCTCGTGGCGAGGAAGTGAGAAAAGGTACCATGGACACTTTGAATCTAACACTAGAAGATCTGGCTGGCACGAAAGCGTAAATTTAGAGGGGTTATATAGTAGTGATATATAGCAATCAGCGTTGGCATATTCCAAATATCAATTGACTGAATGTTCTGGTAGCGTGGACGAAGCAGAGTAAGAGGTAATGAGAATGAGAGAGCTCGTATTCTCTTCATTTACTTGATTTTTGAATGTATATCTAATTATCTATTTGGCAGAAATCTCCATCTTTTATAAACTAAATTTCTGATTCAATAACTTGTATCCGTGATCATTATAGAATACGTTAAAGGGCAGAAATTGGTAATTTGTCCTGAAGAATAAGTCACCTCAATTTGCCAATGATAAAATCAAGATTCAAGAGTATTTGTGTCTTCTGTTGTAGGCTGGTAGCAGTTCTGGAACGACAATACTTAATACATCACATGCATTTTGCTTAATACAACACACTTGAAGATGAAAGTTGCAATTTTGCCCCTGCTTTATTCCCAAAAAATGTGGCTAACAAATAAAATGTTTAACAAAACACATTCAAATTCATCCAAGAAAGGTGGAATACAACAAATTCATCTAAAAAAAGTATGTTTTCTACTCCAATATTATGTTTGATCTGTTCAACAAATTCATATTTTGGCCTAGAAATTCATGAACATTCAATTTTTTTTTAAAAAAGGAGATTACCGGGCCGGTCCTATAACATTAAATTAATAACCGGAAAAGTCCTTCATATTTGTTTACAACCATTAAAGTACACTCTTGAGGGTAAAATGATAAAGATGTCATTAACGAATAAAAGACACGCATAATTTCCGCTCAAAATTAGGTATCACAATGAAAAATCTGGATTTGAGAGTAAATATTATGCTTTGTCAGACATTGGGAATGAAAAAAAATTTTTTTTCCAGACTTTTTCTTTATCTCTCACACTCACATCATTAATGAATGAAAAAAAAAATTATGACTTTCTCTCTCTCTCACACATTCTATCATCAATAATGTGCTAAATTATTATTATTTATTTGGACATCGCAATACAAATATTAGGCATCGCAATACAAAAATCATTGCCTAAATTTGAGCATCGCAATACAAAAGCAGCATCGGTAATAAATTTGGGCATTAGTATTTTACAAACTTGATTAAATATTATATGGGTTAGTGTATGTGAGCTAAGATCGAGATGTTGGGATGAGCAGATGGATCGTGGCATTCATTTTTTGACCATACCAACATCACATCATTACCAGAAATCTAGTAGATGAGCCCAAAAAGAAAGTAGTAGAGGGTAGCCATTTCTCTCAAGTCTGAATGCCAATCCAGCGAGTGAACCGAATCGGAACCACCTCCACCTACAATCCAAGATCAATCGACTTATAAATTCACCATTTCCATAGTTAATTCTACCAACCTTGAGGGATCCATACATATTACATAGTGATAGTATTATTAATTCTCTCTCTTAAAAATATACACACGTCAGCGAGATATTGAGAGAGAGAAAGAGAGAGAGTGGGAAATTCTTATCATGGAAGCTCTCGTCCATGTTCGTACCAATGAAGAAAAGCAACAAACATTTCTAATCAGCCTTAAAAATAACTCTCCTTCAGACTGCAAGACATGCGTCTTCTCCCCAAGCTCATGATTCCTCTTCTGTAAAATGAATTACTAAATACTAGTTTTGACAATTAGACGTTCACATCGGAGTCTTCGACGCCTATAATTTAGGCATCGTTAGTTCCGACGCCTCGCAATTTAGGCATCGTAAGTTCTAACACCCAACAATTTAGGCATAGCACCATCGTTCGACTTAGGCATCTTTAAATCTTCGTCATCTTCTTTTTCTTCGTCATCATCGGACCAATCAATCTCAGAATCATCACTACTATTGTCATCGTTATCTTCATGTGCGGACACAGTTTCTCATTACTTCATCGATCAAGCACCAAAAGAATGACGGAAAGCGACGGTGCTCCGTGGTCGACATTGGCGTTCAGGCCTAGGTACGACATTTAGGCTTGAAACGGGGAGATTCGCTGGATCCAACTCTATTCGAGGCAATCGAAGACTTTACGGCTTCAATAACGATGAGGAGAGATTCAAAAGGAGCAAGAGAATAGAAGTAACTAAAATCAGAACAAGGAGGAGAATTGTGTATAGCCAGATAGCTTTCATGTTGACCGCAGATCAAGTGAGCAAAAGAATTGTGTATATCGAAACAAAGATATCTTTCTAAATGTTCGACTACAAATAGTGGAATTTTGGAGAAGGAAGTACAATGGGAGAAGGGGCATTTAAGGAAGAATATTATGAAAATAGACTTATGCGGTTGAAAAAAAAGAGAGGTAGCAGAGCGGTTGAATATCTTGAAAAGTGTACTGGCCTGCAATTATTTCTTAAAAAAATATAGAGCTGACCCAGAAAGATGATGATTATCTTAAAATGACTATTCGGAAAGATGACTCTCATTCTTCCATAATCATCCCAGAAAATCGACTTCAACCTTTTTTTTTTTTTTTAAAAAAATATAAAGCCGGCCCAAAAAGATGATGATTTTCTTAAAAAGCCTACCCAGAAAGATGGCTCTCTCTCTTTCATAATCATCACAGAAAACTGGCTTCAATTATTTTTATTATTTATTTATTTATTTTTTTTATGAAAAGTATAGAGCCGACCAAGAAAGATGATGATCATCTTAAAAAGCCTACCCAAAAAGATTGCTCCCTATAAACTCCCCGAGCCCAAAAACCCACCACTACGAACAACTTATTGTAACATCTGGTCATCGACTTTAAAAGTTCATAGATAATATTAACATTCACCTTGTAAATCACACATAATTCTCACACCTACCAGATATAGGATGAAGTATTACACTCTCCCTCTTCCATAATCATCATAGAAAACTGGCTTCAACCTTTTTTTTAATAGATTCTTAGCATTGTTCTTCTCAACAATCTGAATTTTCTACAAAGGTACTTATAAAAAAATAAAAAATTCTACAAAGGTGATGCATTAGAAAATTTTGTGGGCAAGAATTTGTACTTCTTGAACAAGAAAGTCATGAACACTATTCATAATTTTTTTTAATGATAAAGATTATGAATAAGGAAAAAATTGTAACTTTGCAAGACCAATCCTAGAATCCTCAATCCTTCCCAACGTTTTTGCAAGACCACCTTCGCCTTCCCAACGTTTAAAAACTCGTTCTTCTCTTTCCGTACAAAATAATTCTGTTAAATTTTTTGCAGCCAAATATTTCAAAAAATGAGGGTATGGCAATGGCACTCTCAAAGATCAATGTCATCTCTTTCGGCTACCACATTCAAGTCCCTTTTCTCCCCATCCGAACTCAACCATTTGCTTCAAGTATGCAGCAACTCAAAGAACCTAGGCCAGGGAAAACAAACACACCAACAAATCATCGCACATGGCCTAACCCACGACCCTTTCATGACCACCAAATTAGTTCAAGCGTATTCTGATTGCGACGACATTGCCTCAGCGCACCATCTGTTCGACACATTGTCTCAACCAAACGTGTTTGCATGGACCGCTGTCCTAGGTTTCTATTCGCGCCATGGGATGTTGAGAGAGTGTATAACAAATTACAGTAAAATGAAAAGGAACGGTGTTTTACCTGACGGGTATGTTTTTCCAAAGGTCATTCGGGCTTGCGCTTTGGCGTTTAGCTTGGAAGCTGGGATTCAAATTCACAAGGAGGTGATTGTCTCTGGTGTTGAAGTGAATGTAGTGATTTGTAATTCTTTGATTGATATGTACGCAAAATGTGGGGATGTTAGGAGTGGTAAGAGGGTTTTTTATTTAATGGCAGAGAGAGATTTGTTGTCATTTAATTTGATGATTTCGGGGTATGTGTATAACGGGTTTCTTTCTTCGGCTGTGGATTTATTGAGGTTTATGAGATGGGAAGGTTTGAGCCTGATGTTGTCACTTGGAATACTATAATGGATGCTTATTGCCGTATGAAACAGTGTGATGAGGCATGGAAAATATTTGGTCTCATTAAGGAGCCCAATGTAATTTCATGGACCACTTTGATATCGGGTTATTCAAGGATTGGAGATCATGAAGTAACATTGGGGATTTTCAGGGATATGATGTACAGTGGAAGAGTTTTTGCCGATGTGGATTGTCTTTCCATCGTGCTTGTGTCCTGCCGACATGTGACGGAATTACGTTCAGGTCAAGAAATTCATGCTTATGGAGTAAAAACTGTTATAGGATACGATTTCTACGAGTCAGCTGGACCGGCCTTGTTGACCATGTATGCAAGGTGTAGGAGAAGAGAAGATGCCATAAATGTATTTAGGTTTATGGATAAATTTGATATTGTGACTTGGAATGCGATGATTCTTGGTTTTGCTGATTTAGGAATGCGGCATTCAGCTCTTGAGTGTTTTAGAAAGATGCAACTTCTTGTTGGTCAGCATGATCAAACCACAATGACCACTCTTCTGCCAGTTTGTGATCTGAAATCTGGGAAACAAATTCATGCATACATCAGAAAAGGTAGCTTCAATTCGGTTGTTTCAGTGTGGAACTCATTGATCCACATGTACGCTAAATGTGGATGCATCAGAACTGCATATGCTGTGTTTGTTAATATGGAAAATAAAGATATTGTAACATGGAATGTAATGATTGGAGGGTTTGGAATGCATGGGTTTGGAGAATCGGCTCTTCAACTTCTGCAGGACATGAATCATTCAGGCCTTTGCCCCAATTTGTTAACATTTACATCTGTGCTATCAGCATGTAGTCACTCAGGTCTTATAGATGAGGGGGTTGCGCTTTTCCACAGAATGACTACAGACTTTGGCTTCAACCCTGCAATGGAACACTTTGCTTGTGTTGTTGATTTACTTGCACGTGCTGGTAGGCTGGAGGATGCTGTTCGCTTTATTAGGACAATGCCTATGGAGCCTGATAAGCGTATTTGGGGTGCTCTACTTGCTGCCTCTCGAACTATGCAAAATATCAGCATAGGGATGCTGGCATCAGAAAGTTTGGTCCACTTGGAACCTAAAAATGCTGGACATTATGTAACCTTATCGAATATGTATGCTAAAGCTGGGAGATGGGATGATGCTGTGAGAGTGAGGGAGGAAATGGAATGCAGAAGATTGGTTAAGCCATCAGGATATAGCTGGATTAGAAGTGTAAACTGATCAAAGTTTATATCAGTTTTGTGAAGGAGAAGAAGTAACTATTTTAATACCAAAATATTTAAAGCAGTTTCTTTCCCTTTTTTGGGGATGTTGAAATACTTTGATTTTGGTGATGAGTGCATACTCGTTAGAAGCCCATTTATGAAATGACCTCCTTCGATCAAGTTTTCAGGACTCCTTATGTTCTATCTGGATACACAAGATATGTGCAGTATGACCAAGGCCTTTCATATTTCTGAAGTGACCTTTCATGTTTCTGAAGTGAGCCCGCTGCATCTATCTGTCTTTGGACACTTATTCACAGATATGGTTAATCAATCTTTGATTCCAAAGGGTAATATGATGGAAGGTCTAACCATGGTCTTTCAGATGATGACTTTATGATGCTTCTGCCAACTATGTTTTCATATGTAAGGTCCACTCTCATGAAATACGGGAAGCAGTTTTACCAGCATCTTAGATATATATCCTCTTTGTATTGGCGCATCCTCTTGGGTGGTGTCTCTAACTGGAAGACTATGCCACTAGGGACATATTTCAATCGAGGTTGGTGAAAACTTTCCCTCACCTGTGGAGAAACTTCTCAATGTTGTCCATAACAGTGTTCTTGGAAAGACAATGTTTATGATGCAGTGTTATCTTGCATTTGGCAGGGCTTCTGTGAAAATGAACAAGCGGTTGAAGCTATTTAAAGTTTGTGAACACATTGTTTCATACTTGGCAGTTGATTGCTAAGAAATTTCCTTCAATCTCTGATAACTGTCTCCAGAGAAGCCACAAACTGTTCCTTGTTCAGACTTTTGGAAATCTTCATTTTGAGAAACATTGTGGAATTAAAAAGGTAGAGGCATATTGATACTACTACAGATTCATGCTCTTTTCCCTGTATAAAAGAACTCGCGAGATCATGTCTTCTTCATAGGTTTGAGGACCCGACAACGCTCTGCATGCTTCGAAGTGTGCTTACATTTGTACCTGAAGGGACTTCTTTCCACCTATTAGTTCTTCAGCGGTTGCTTTCACACTCTCAGTTTGTACCTGTCATTCAATCTGCCTCCGAATACTATTTCAGTTTGGCATGAAATTTAGGCCTATGTCCAGTATTCTGAGATCGCTTCTTATTTCGAGTGCAGATCAGAATACTTTAGTTAAAATAAACAGCCACCAAAGTTCTGCACAGCTCAAGCTGTTGGAAATTGTTAAGTTGCTTGAAATACTATTTCACGGTGGAGGTCATCTGTTTAGTATTGATTCCGGAAAATATATTGGAATAAATTTCGAAGAATTGCTGTTCTTGCTTCTGTCTTCCTATGGTGCTAGTGTCAGTAAAATTGACTTGGAGATTCACAATCTCATGCATGAAATTGAGTGTACTGTTAAATCAAACCATGCGATTATTAAAGAAATTGATACCTATGGGGAACTGCTGCCAAAAGGAGTAGAAAAGAAAGGGAAATAGAGAAGCTCTCTTCTGATGACAAGGATGATGCTGAAGCAGGCAAAGAATGTTGAAGAACTCGATTCAGAGAAAACCTTCCAATCGACACATAAATTTGTGTATCTACAGTACTCTATTTTCCTTATGACAGAGTCCTTAGTCCAGGAGCTTTATTGTTGAACAAGCTTCAAAGGAATAATGCTATAGGTATACCTGAGGTATTGGCTAACTACCTAATACGTTATACTTTAACTACCACTCTCGACTGATCTATGCATCCCTCGTTAGTATTTTTTTTTCTACACTTATGATGACCCTTCCATGATTCTTCATTAATTTATTGATGAAATTATGTCCAGGCTCGTGTGCAACTGCGGAGGAGCTACGAGTTTATAATCCTTTTTTCATCTTGCGCTTCTCTATTCACAGTCTGTCAATGGGAATTTGCGAGTTTAGGCCTGCTTGCAGTTGCTGTTGTAAGAATATCTTCACTTGATGCTGAAATGAGGAAACTGGGATACGAGACTCTTGGAAGATTCAAGAGAGCATTAGAGGTACACAATAATCTATTATGTCATGGTTGTTTGTTGGTATGATGTTGATATGGTGCTCTTGTACACTCAAGGATATTTCTTGTTCAAGAAAACCTAGTTCCAATCTTCCGGGTGTATATGGAATGCCGAAAGATTTACACTTCCAAAGATTAGAGATATAATTACAAGAAAGACAACAATAGATGTGACATAAATAAATTTACCACAACCATAACACAACCACAACCAGCAAGGAGCCCAAGGTTTATGGGAACCACATAAGAAATCCTAGACTATGCCCAGTCCTAGGGAAATGAGAAATCTGCTTTTCAATGAGTTCACAAGCAATGTAGAGTCTCTTAATTTTCCTTCTAAAGTTTGCATGAGGATTTCAGCATGCACACTCAAGAATGCAACAAGCACTCTATAAATGTCTCACAATTAGAACTCTACAAAAATCACTCATGACTCTGAACTGAACATCTTTACCATCTTGGGACGTCGGTGGAGGCTCGCGCCAGTAGCTTTTATCTAGGCTAAAGCTCATGGCTTCAATAGGATTAATCAACTATTCCTGCTAGTATTATCTTATATCCATTACTTAATCCAAAGCTCTCTTATGGGACAGGCTGGTCTTCTTGCTTCGCTTTTGGTGAGTGTAGGGATGCCTTTTGTGGGGTGCCCATTTTTTTTAGTCAACGGGGTTGGAGAACTCTCATGTTTGAGTTGCCCTTCGTTTTTCGCTTTTCTTAGATGGATTTCTCATCCATCTTGTTTGTAATCTTTCTTCCATAGTAGTATATTCTTTATTTTCTATAATTCTTCTCAAAGAATTCCTTAACAGTCTAGTAATAGAAGCCATCACCACTTACATGAAACTTTCCTTGTGCAGAAAGCAATTAGGACTTCATGACATATCACAACAGTTAGAAGATCACATACTTGGTTGTCCCCTTAAAATCTTCCTCTCACAATTTGTGGTACACTCAGTGTGGTTCAACTTATTTTTAAGCCATAAGAGAAGGTCTTGATTTCTGCCAAGTTTGTGTGGTTAACTGAGTTTCTCTTTACCTCTTTTTTTATTATAAATATTGGGTAGTAGCTTATCTCTTTCATAATGATACATATTTGTTGCAGATTAGTCAGAAGAGGAAGGATGTTAAACAACTTCGACTTTTGTTAGAGTACTTTCAAAATGGTATAAACGAGCCTTGGCAAAAGAATCCCTTCCATATCTGCTGTATTTGTCGCAGAGGCTTCTTTCCTATTATTGGATAGATCACATCCTCATTACTTTACGATCATTGGAGTTCTAAAGGGCAAGCCAATGAATATGGAGGTACATGCCAAATTCCGCTATGTTCATGTGGCATTATATGGATTGTGATGTTCGTTATGTGTCATAGATGTACAGTATTGTCTAATTGAGCTACAATATATATGTAATTAGTTCAGTGTTCTTTCTGTAAGTGTTGGCTTGGCCCAAATGGGCAACCCACTTAGGAAGCAAACAACCCAGCAACCCAAGGCCCAAACCCTCTTACCCCTTCTCCTTTGCGTTGCCGGCTGTTTGCGTTTAGGCGTCTCCCTCTTTGTGCGCCCTAATTCGTTTCCCCCTTTTCTTCCCTGATTAGGGATGTCTTCTCCTGGAATTTTGGCGGCAGCGGTGGGGAATCAGTGATAACGAGTCAATCCCGCTATTTGTTGGTGCTATATATACTCCCTCTTCAAATGTACAACCATTAATCGAGCTATCTCTCTCTGTGACTTCTCTCTTCTTCACCTCTGCATTTGTTGGCTGTGAGTCGTGTTTTGTGAAAGGAATTACTGTGAGAGTAAGTATTTAGTGAAAGGGTGTTTTGTGAAGGGAAATACTGTGAGAGTGAGTATTTAGTGAAAGGGTGTTTCGGGTTTTGGGGTTTCTTGTTGGAAGGCTAGGTTGTCTTCACTGAGTTGGACTAGTTTGCTATACTATGTATATAAGTATTGTTGGTGGGGATCTGAGCCTAAGCATTATAAGTCCTAGATAGATTCGAGTTAGACTCCGTTGAGCCGAGGATACTCCGTTTAGTGGGGATCTGAGCCTAGGCATTATATGTTTATTACTAATCCTTATGTTGCAGATTATACCTTTCCATATAGGATTGTTTAATTGATATTGAACTGTTGGAAGAACTTTGGTACATTGTAAGTGTAACTCTCCGAACCTGAAAGCCCGATCCGCTACGTGTAGCCCACACACTGGTCCATTGAACACACAACACCTTGGGTCAGGCCCACCACAAGTCGACTCAAAAGTCCATGGATGATGTTGGTGCCCACAGGTAGTGTGTGACAACCTTATAAACCACACACTTTGGTTTCACCATGGAGGGAAGGGTTTGTTAGTGTAACGCCCATAGCCCGAGAGCCTGATTCGCTACGTGTAACCGACACCAATGACCCACTGAGCAGGAGCCCGATCCGTTACGTGTAGCCCACACATTGACCCACCGAACACGCAATACCTTGGGTCATCCGACCCACCACAAGCTGACCAAAAAGTCCATGAATGATGTTAGTACACATTAGTAAAGTGTGACTATCTTATAAATTACATATAATTCTCACACCTACCCGATATGAGATGAGTTATTATGGTAGAGTTTTAACCTACATTCTCATATTTGGAAACCAACTCCATCCCTTTTCATTTCTTAACCAAAAACAAAGCTTTTGGAAAAGGAAGGGAAACTATCGTGGTAATTGGTAAACATTCATTCCCCGATGACAAGTTGAAATCTCAAAATTAAAAAAAGGGAAAAACTCTCACTGCTATTTAAAGTCAGTCCCCCTCCGTCTTTAAAATAGAGTCGACTTGCTTATTTAGTTTAGTGGAGTGTTTTGACCAAAACATTGACAAAAAAATATAACGTTTTCTCTTTAAAAGTATTTCAATGCAACGTTTTAAAAATATACAGCGTTTCAAAATGCTCAAATTTGGAGCGTTTTAAAATATGTTGCGTTTACAATTACTCAATTTATGAAAATAACATTTTGAATTCGTTTCTCAAACATGTTCACACAAAAAAAACTGTATTTTGAAAATAATGCGTTTTAAAAAAGATTCATTTTCAAAATGCTGCATCAAATGAGGCCTACCTTTCCTTTTAGATTTTTTAAAAAATTATCTATTACTCCTTTAGTTTCAAAATTATTGTTTTTTTTACCTGACATATCGTATAAGAAAAATATTTGACTGTATTATAAATATTGGTGTAATGTGTAGTTTCTTTTAATACTATTGTGTATGTGTATATAATTAAAGTAGGTAAAAAAGTAAGGAATAAAGTTGTTATTGATATTTTTTTTTAAATGAAAATTTTGAAGAAAATAATTATTTTAAGACGAATAAAAAAAAATTATATATTTGAAAACGGAGTGAGTATGATACTCTCTCTGTTCTGGCTTCCGGGCAAATAGTAGTTATTTGAAGGTCAAATTTTTTAATTAAATTATATTCCAAAACTACCCATTACAAATTAAATTATGACTCCATTTCGAACGATTTTTCCAAGTATGGCATTTACCGCACTGGAGCCTCGGAGTTGGGAATCACCTTTTCTTCCTTCACCAGATTAATTAATCGGGCCGGAAAAGAGATAAGTTTGTCAATTTAAAGTAAATAAAATTGGTTGATTTACGAGATGTATTCCGTTTATTTGCTTAAATTTTCACTTGGATTAAACAAATTGAGCTAGACTTTGAAGGATGGTTAATTTTTAAATAACCACATAGTATGTTTTATAGAAAAAGATTTACATTATTACAAATAATGATGTGATTAAACGTTGTCAAAACATTAAAATACTTAAAAAACAATTATAATTTCCAAGTTTTAAATTGTAATAAAATATTGTTAAATTTATGTTTCCATCGGTATTTATTATAGCCAAAAAGTGATGGTTGCAATCTTGCAAGTTGCAACACTTGTAATCGATTGTGACGTAGCTAAATTCCTGGATTCACCATTGGGTTTTCTCCTAAAATGTATCCTAAATATTTAAAATAAAGTCAATTAACTTTTTTTAATATGTATAGACCAAACATAATACGCCATACATTTTAACACCAAGAAAATATAATGTTTCGCCAATTCTTAAATAATCATCTAGTTTGATTTGAGTCACAGATTAAGAAAAGCTAAGTGGTTCGATTAAGTATGATGTAGTTTATCTTTAAAGTATGTAGAAAAAATAAGGATACAATAGTAAAAAAAATTAAATAAAGAAAATTTGAAAATAAAATATTCTTTTCATTTTCAAATAATGGTTTTTTTTTTGACTAAGCATATCATTTAAGAAAAAATAATCGATTCTACTATAAATATTTTTGTAATTTGTAATTTTTAAAAATACATTTGTATATGTAGTTATAATTAAAATAAATTAAAAAAGGAGGATAAACTGATAAAATTACTTTTCTAAAAATAACAATTTTGAAAAAAATAATACGGAGTAATTATTATTTAAGAACAATGGACTAAGTTTTGTGGGAAGGGTAAAAAGGAAAAGTGTGATAGTAGTGTAGTATAACTACTCCAATAGTGTGAATTGTCGTTTGTAGCATTAACTGTGAAAGACATGCTATGAAAATGATACTCCCCGGTCCCTGCTATTCTATCCTACTACCAATGACAAGAAGGGTTTTTTTTTTTGAAGCAACCAATGACAGGAAAGATAATCATATCATATCACATTCGTAGCCTCGTAGGACCTCCTACCCCAAATTTGTGCTTAAGCATCTTCGTTGTATAAATTTTTCTTTTCTTAACTTGGTCGAATACACACGATGGCAACACACTTTTTAGAGAATCCATGTAAGTGAGAGAGTCACTAAACTTCTTAAATACTCCTCCGACCATAATTTATTGTCTTGGTTGATCTAGCGCATCGTTTAAAAAATATATATTTGATTGAATTATTAATATTGGTTTAATGTGTAGTTTTTTTTAAAACCCATGTGTATGTGGCCCATAATTAAAATAAGGTGAAAAAGTAAGGATAAAGTGGTAAAAGTGATGTTCTAAAAAGATAAGTTTCAAAGTGGACAATTATTTTGGGACGGACGAAAAAGGAAAGGAGGACGATAATTTAGGAACGAATAGAGTAGAAAGAAAAAAAAGAGGGAGAAGAAGAGAGGGACGGTGTGGTTCACCGCTTGTCCAAAGTGAATGCATGCACCGCATGTGCTAGGGAGGGATGTGGGAAGGGCTGTTTGTGGGATCCCCGTTTGATTTTTTTAGTTTTAAACAAAATTTTTAAGTTTTAAATCGAATTTTTTAAAAAATAATGCATTTGTGGACTGATTTTTTTTTATACGTTTCAGTTTTAACTCAATTTTTTTTGTTAAATAATGCATCAGTGTATCTATTTTTTAATACTTTTTAGTTTTTTAATATATTTTTCAGTTTTTTAATACTTTTTCGATTTTAAAACAATTTTTTTGTTAATTTTTTTATTTATAAATTTATTTATTATTATATGAAATATATTAAATAACGTTATATAAATTTATTTATAGAGAAGTATAAAAATAAGATTAAAGTATAAAATTAATGAGGTGGCAATGGGACGCAACTAAGAAGATGTTAAAATATTATACAATGAGAAGATATAATTCTTAAGTAGGTAAGAAGAGAAAAATATATAGATGACATTGAGATCCAGCTAAGAAGATGAGTAAGAAGAAGTAACAATATGGATGCTCTTACCCCGCATAAAAATTCATACGCAACATTTTTTTTTATTCGCGCTATTCAGATCCCGTTTCTTATATGTTACCCCCACAACCACAACTTCTTAATTTACTCATCTTCATCCAAACTCACCTTCCCTCTTATCGCTTCCTCCCTCCCCCCTCCATTGCGTCCTCCCTCCCCTACTACATATCCTTTAAATTACCCTCTCCCATCCATTCCCGCTCAGCCAAAGAAGATCCGTCTTACAAAAAATATCCGTAAGACTGTTTTACAGAAGTTTTTGCTTTGGTTCTTGGTTTATGTATTTGTAATATTTTATTATGAAGTTATTTAGTTTTTGGTAGGTCTCCTGTAAAATCGTCTTATGGATCTTAATTCGTAAGACGGAGCTCCATTCTCTCGCAACTCAACCTACCACACACGATGAGTCGGGTAATTAGAATCCGTCTTACAAAAAATACCTATAAGACCATCTTACACAAATTTTTACATTTAGTTTCACAGAGTATCATCTCAATAATTCTTAACCTTGTTTTGTTATTTGAGATGGTTGCATTTGACTTTCAACTAAGGTTGGATGGAAGGACGGTGAGGGTGAAGAACACAGAGGTTACAGGAGGAAGAAGTTGACTATTGACATTTTTGGACAAATTTACTTATATTATAAAACAGTTAGGTTTGTAATTGATTAGTGTTATTCAAAAGTCAAGATTTAATTTTTTACTAACATCTTACGACTGTCATAAATGTGAACCACTAAGTGTACGAATATCAGTTATTCATCTCCTATATTACGATTTTATAGTTATTGTTTTACGTTTTTACAATTATTGTTTTATTAAGATACTAGGTTATCACCCGTGCGATGCACGGTTGATTTAGTATTGTTTCTGAAACTTATTTTTGTAGATATAATCTGCAAGCTATTTGATCATGTGAATGAGCAAACAACAACAAGATATCCTCATAATTAATAAATAAATAAATAAATAAGCGTGAGATCACACCAAATCATCAAACCGAAAATTCATGCGAATTATAAAATCGAACAATTATTTTTAGTGTGATTGTGAGACTGAGGGAGGGGAGGGGAACTACCACAAAGACAGACTCGTCAATGAGGTGTTTGATGGAGGGGAAGTATTTCGTAGTGGTTGTTTGTAGTGTTGGTGAAACACGTTTAATTAAATTGGATAACATCTATTTTAAATTGACCGAGTTTGGTAAAATAATAAAACTTAAAAACTTTTACCATGGGAATTGATGAGTCCTAATCAAATGAAACTAATCTAAATCAACTGTAATAAAATCTACCCTGTACAAATCGAATTGGCAGAAAAAAAAGGTTAAAAAAAACTTTTACCATGAAAATTAAAGAGTTTTAATCAATTGAAACACGTCTAAATCAAATATGATAAAATTCATCCGTAAAAAAAAAACTTTTACTATGAAAATTTGGAGTCTTAATAAAGTGAAACACGTCTAAATCAAATGTGATAAAAATCTATCTCGTACTAACCGATTTTAGCAAAAAATAATAATAATAATTTTTTTTATCATTTATAAAGGAGGCACCAGTTTTAAAATCTATCTGGTTTTAATTTTTGGCAGCAAAGAAAAAGAAAAAAATTCACAACTTCACAAGAAGTTGACACGTCGAAGCACATAATTCATTTAAAACTTTATGCATTCAACACAAAGTCGTCATGTGGCATCAACGACTTCTATTTAAATAATAGTTAATAGATAATTAATAGATTAGTAATTAATAAGTAATATATATATATATATATATATATATATATATATATATATATATATATATATATATATATATATATATATATATATATATATATATTAGTAGAGGAACAAATAACATAAAATTATCTTGTGAATAATTTGTATTAATTAAATAGTATGAAAATGAAAAGAGATGAAAATTGAAGAGTTTCGGTCAAATTAAACTTGTATAAATTAAACAGGATAAAATCAAATTAGTTTTAAGATTTTTATCTTATCTAATTAGATTTAAGATTTTTATCTTTAATTAATCAATTTTGAAAAAAAATAAAAAACATTTACTATTTTAATGGTGAGACGTGGCATCACAAAATCCCTTTTAAAAATTTAGTTTTCCACAGAAAGCCGCCACGTGGCAGCAGCGGCTTCTGTTTTAGTAATAGTTATAGATTAGCTTTATTGTTTATCTTTACGATTTTACAGTTATTGTTTTACTAAGATATTATATATATTGTTTATCTTTACGGTTTTATAGTTATTGTTTTTCAGAGATATTTGATTTATTGTTTATCCCGTTTCTTCTCTACTAGATTTATAGTTTTATAGTTATTGTTTTACTGAGATATTATGATCATAATTAACCGGTTTCTTCTCCGCGAACTTGCGGTTATATGTAACGGGACACTATTTTTTTATGTCCGACCTAGATTTTTTTTAAAGAATCAATTTAATTTTTTTTCAGTCTGGTTTTTTTGTCCGGCCTAGATTTATTGTTTACAAATATTTAGTTTATAATTTCTTAATTGATTGTTATCGTAATCAACTGAATCTCAATTTAATTTTTATCCAATTTATATTTAATTTTTTAAAAAAAGTTTGCTCGTAAGTTTTGTAATTTTAAGTATTTGTATTTTAATTTCTTTATTTTGTTTATTTTTTTTGTTAAGTTTCCTTTATTGGTCTGAAATTTTTGTGATTTCGGTTTCAAAATAGTATTTTATTAGTTCACTCTGTCTCATTCAATTTATTTTATGGTTTTTGTTTGATGAGATTTTCATATTTGACTTTATTTTAATTAACATGTATAAGGTTGATGTGTGTGTGTGTGTGTGAGAGAGAGAGAGAGAGAGAGAGCTTTTGGATACTTAATTAGTACTTGTTTGATGGAGCGCTTTGACCAAAATGCTGATAAAAGATACAGTTTTTTTCTCTTTAAAAGTTTTTAAATACAGTGTTTTAAAACGCAACATGTTTAAAAATGTGCAGCGTTTTAATATGTTCCAATTTGGAGTTTTTTCAAAATATGTTGTGTTTACTCTGTTTATGAAAATAACGTTTTGAAATAGTTTTCCAAACGTGTTTACAAGTAAAAAACTGTGCTTTGAAAATATTGTGTTTTAAAAAATATGTGTTTTCAAAACGCTACACCAAATGAGGTCTTCTACTCTTTTTAGATGAGTTATACAATTTTTTTAAATTTTTTTTGGATATTGTCATTTATTTGTATAGTGTATATCAATCAAACCCCTACAAAATCTAAAGCATGTATTAATATCTTCGAATCATGCTCGCTTTATAAATTGATCACGTCTATACTGATACCGTGCCATAGACACGGATACGAAATCTAGTATATATATAATAACATATGCACATAACACTTCTAATTAAAGCAGTTTCCTGCCTTAAAGCTATTAACAAGTTTCAATTTGTCAAATTTTTATTCTACACATTTAATATACTCCTCCGTCCCTAAATTATCATCATCTTTTTCTTTTTCGTTCATTCCAAAATAATTGTCCACTTTGAAACTTACCTTTTTAGAACATCACTTTTACTACTTTACCCTTGTTTTTTCACTCTACTTTAATTATGGACCACATACACATGTGCTTTAAAGAAAACTACACATTAAACCAATATAAATAATCAAATCAATTGTTTTTTCTTAAATTGTGCGTCGGGTCAACTAGGACGATTATTCAGGGACGGAGGGAGTATTAGATTAAAAATATTTTTTATTAACGTTACACCCTATTATTAAGTGCACTATTTTTTTCTATCCTTGCATTTTGATTATTTTCAAATTTCATACATTGATACCACTTTCTTTTCTTTTGTATAGATCATCTGCATTGTATGTAGTGGTTGATTAGTCATATGATTAAAATAAGTCCTTTTGCAATATTATAATTTCCAATTCAACTCTTTAAATACAATTGACTTTCATGTTGATTTTTTGCTCTTTATGATAGGAGTATTACTTTTATTTATAAAATAAAATAAAATCAAATGTTAATGTTGTAGAGTGTATTACAGAATTTCAAAATCAAACAAATCTATCTTTTATCTATAATAGAAAAATGTTAAATGCCACTAAGTGCCTAATGCATTTAGCCATTTTGAAGTTAGATTGAACATGAAAATTAATGTAATATCATAATAGACAACCAATTTGAACAACTCTTACATTTCAAATTTCGAACTAACTAATTGAAGACCAACCTACATGGGAATTGGATTTTGCTGGAAAAAACGAATTCTCTGGTTTTTTTTTTTTTACCTCAGTTTATCTGTGACCAAGTCAATTTTTTTTCTTAATATTGTGAAATGAGTTTAAGATTATTTAAATTTTATGAATCTTGAAGAAAGAAATACGGATTTGTTAATGTTTTGTATTAGGAAAATTTTCAAAATTTAGAATATTGCCAATACAATGATGAATTTATATTTAAGTAGTTTCCTCATACATCATTATTTCTCTATTCGTTTAAATTTAATTTTTGTTTTCATTTTATTGAGTATAATTTAATTAAAAAATTGATATATGTCCATGCATTCAACGCACGGATATACAACTAGTTAGTCTTTAAGACGACTCTTTATTGGCAAGTGCAGTACACATGTTATTTTCTACTCCCTCCGTTCCTAATTTATTGTCCTGGTTGACCCGGCGCACCGTTTAAGAAAACCTATTTGACTGGATTATTAATATTGGTTTAATGTGTAGTTTCCTTTAAAGCCCATGTGTATGTGGCCCATAATTAAAGTAGGGTGAAAAAGTAAGGGTAAAGTGGTAAAAATGATGTTCTAAAAAGGTAAGTTTCAAAGTGGACAATTATTTTGGGACGGACGAAAAAGGAAAGGAGGACGATAATTTAGGGACGGAGGGAGTATAATTTTAAGTAACATTGCTCTAACGTTTGTATTGATTTATCCCAATTTACGAAAAACATATTACTCTATCTCTCTCTCTACAGTTGTCACATTTCTGATCACGCCACAAAGATGGGGTGACTGAGCTGGAAATCCACGTAATGGACTGGAGTTGACGTGTCGATGATTGTTGTCCACGTAATGAATTGAGATACTTGGTGTATGAAAGAGATTAAGATATCTGGGTTTTGTTCTCTATTAACTTCGTGATTTATGCGTCTGGCTATCACCTGAAATGAAACTACCGTTAGGGTGTCGGGTGTCAGGGGTTGTCCCAGCTAAAGCCCTCCGGTATAAGAATCAGTAATCAGTGAGTATATGTGTGTTGGAGTTAGGTATCTTCTTAAGCTTTTGGTGATTGTGCGTAATATCTCTTGTGTATGAATGCTTCTTCTTGAACATGAATATTTTAAATAAAACTTACATTTTTTGAAGGGAAAGACTTCTTTTTATAGTAGTTGTCATTTGGAGATCATGAGTAGAATATTGGTCCCAGGTCATAGGGACCTATTGCTGGTCGGGTTGCTGGCAGCTTCTTAATGGTTGATAGATAGCGTGTGATTTAACCACAATAGGTGGTTGATTAGTCACTAAGATACATCTGTTTGCATGGCTTGCCCGAGTCTTGTAAAGGTGACTCCTGGCCGCTATGTACAGTCTACATGTCAGGTCTGGCAACATCAGGGAAGGTTCTGTTTGACGAGCATGGTTGTTCTTCGTCAAGGTGGTTGACTGTTTGATCTTGGGGTGATCCTCGGCCTACCGAGGACCATTGATCGGCTTCTCCCTGATCGTCCATTATGGTTGGTCTTCTTCGAGTATCTAGATGAGTTGTTGGGTGGTGGTCGGTTCCTCGAACTTTGCTGGAGGCCACGTGTATCTCGACGTAGAAGGATCCTGGTCGGGTCCCTTCACTTTCCATCTTTTCTCCCCGACAACTTTATATCTTTTATCTCGTTATCGTTGTCAAACTTTTTTAAGAAAATAATATTTTTAATAATTTATTAGTAATAAAATGTTATTTTTATGTCTTTATTTTTTAAAATGAATTTTTTAAATGAAATATCTGTAAATAAAATAATAAATTTTTTATCCCAATCGGAAGATATATATACCAAGCATTATCACTTGAGCTCTTTTAAGCTGGAGTTTGAGATTGACTAATTGACCGTGGTTCGGAAATGAGAAATGAGAGAAGTAAGAGCATCCACAACAACAACTCCCAATATTACTCTCTAAACTCCTCGTTTTTTGTTCCAGTTACACTTTTTCAACTCTCTATAAAAAAATTCACTCCAATAAGTACTCTCCATATAATTCTCCAAAAACCTAAAATCTCTCAAATCTTAACTAACAAATCTAACTATCAATATATTTTCTATCTTTTTTATTTCGATTTTCCTACCACAGTTTGAATAAAATATTTTAAAATTTAAAATTTAAAATTATGTTCTATGAAAAAAATGTTGTGTAGTTTAATAATTTCAATAAAATAGTTATCTTTTTATGTGATTGATAAATAAAATTGTATAAAGAGTATTTAAAATCTGAATGAAATATTCATATTTATTTTAAATTTCCATCTGGTTCTCAAATTTACTTTATCCCTTTGAAATTAAAGCTCCTTCTTAAAAAAAAATATTTCTTAATACAAGGAAAAATACACCATGAAGACCCATAGCATTTCCCAACCAAACTTTTTCTTCAATTTCATCAAAATTTCTGAAAAACCCATCTGATCAACCCAAGTATTCTAGCCTCAAATGATTCTGTATGAGATCCAAAAGTGATGAGCTTAGCTCCATGTCAAGCTTCAACTATGGCAGCAAGAAGAACGAAGAGCAGAGGAGTGCTTCGGAGGCGCCGATGACGAAGAATCCGCCGCCGGCCAAGGTGTAAGTGAAGAGTCTCATTGTTGATTTTTGGAGTTATCACCTTTTTCACTACTTTTCTTTCTCTCTAGATTTTGTTCTTTTAAATGGGTTTATGGATTTGGGTTTTGTATTCTCAGAAAAGGATAAAGATTCAAGATTTGTTCAAATCATCCCTGGGCTGCAAAGGTTGGAGTAGGAGAAATCAGATGGAGCCAATTCCAAAGAGCAAGAAATCAGCTTTGACCAAAAATTTGTATCATGTGTTTACTGTTCAAGGTAAATCACTCTTGAAATTAGAAGAGTGATTTACCTGGTTTTGGAGATTGAGGGCTTGTTTGGCTGCTCATTGTGGGGATAGCTGGAGCTAAAAATCTCCAAAAGTCATTTTGGTGAGTTGATAACTCTTTCCACTGTGGTTGGTTGCTCTAATGAGCGGCTGCTACTGCTAGTAGGTTGGCTACTACTACTTACTAGTACTAGCTAGTAGCTAGGGTTTTCCATATGGAGTATATGGTATTGGAGTTACTAAAACTGGTAATGATTGATATGAACTGTATTAAGTTTAGACTTTTGAGCTCCCACCGGTCTCTACTCTCCATTACTCCCTCCGCCTCCCTTCCAATTTTAAAGTTACACACTTTCTTTTAGTTTCTACTTATTGAAAAAATATACTATTTCCTCCGTTGAGATAAAAAGTTAATTATTTTATTTCAAATGTTTCACTAATAGTAAATTATTTTATTTTAAAATATTTTTATTTAAAAGTCAATTTTCAAATATTAAGGTGTAAAAATATAATTATACTCCCTCCGTCCTTTAATGATCGTCCTGGTTGACCCGATGCACAGTTTAAGAAAAAACAATTGACTTGATTATTTATATTGGTTTAATATGTAGTTTCCTTTAAAGCCCATGTATATGTGGCTCATGATTAAAATAAGGTGAAAAAGTAAAGGTAAAGTGGTAAAAGTGATGTTCTAAAAAGGTAAGTTTCAAACTGGATAATTATTTTGGGACGGACGAAAAAGGAAAGGAGGACGATAATTTATGGACGGAGGGAGTATTTCTAATGAATTACTATACGTGTCATTTTCTTTAAAAAATTTAACTTTCAAACGGAAACTATTTACTCCAAGGTAAAAAACTTAGGTAAAACAGTCTTACAAATATTTTTTGTAAAACAAATTCTCTTTAACCGATCTGTCGTGTGGTAATACGTTGAGTTGTGAAAGAATGGAGCTCCGTCTTAAGGCAAGTCCAATGGTGGTACTTACCTATAGGTATCAAAATTAAAATTTGATACCTATTGATTATTATTCATATGTATCAAATGATCATCTTTAACCATATGTATCAAAATGAAGGGTATTAAAATTAGGTGAGGTACTAAGGGAGGTATCAAATTTCGTACCTTCCCTAGTACCACACCTAATTTTGATACATTTTACTTTAATCATTGTAAAAACTAATACTTTTACATAAGTATCAAAATTTGATTTTGACACCTACCATTGGACTTGCCCTTACCATCTAAGATCTATAAAACCATTTGAAGGATTCTTACTCCTGAAATAAAGTGTAATTTTTTTTATAAAACTTTAGAAAGCCACTTCTCAACCTAATCTTCTTAAATATAATTTCTACCCATTTTTTTCTTTTTAAAAATAGCATCAATCTGCAAACCGAAATCTATGTTTGAATTAAAACAACATCATACCAACTGAGTTATGCACTCGACAACTAATCAACTTATTTTACTTACAAGTAGGGGTGGTAAAATGAGTATTATGGATAAATGGAAAATATGTTATTATCCATGGTTATCCATGTATAATAGCTTATTATCCATTTATCCATAACACTCATTTTGTCATCCCTATTTGCAAGTATCGCTAACATCATTCAACATCCTTCCCTTCTACTGGCAAATAAATAGTTCACTTATTTTATTTTTGGATATTTTTTATAAATTAAAACATAAAAATATTATTTTATTGCTAATGAACATTTAAAGTATCATTTTTAATAAAATGTTTTTTTACCCAAAAAAAGAGTGAGTTTGTACCGAATAAAAATTCTTGGAAAATGGGATTTGGGGTTAACTTGTGTAAGATGATTTGCTTTTGAGTGTGAAGTGAATAATTGAAAAACTTGTAAACAAAGAAGGATCTTTCCATTGGCGAAAAGGTCTCACGAGGTACCTAACCCGAGGTATAAGAAAGAAAAGAAAGAGAAAATCTCAAGGTTTAATCACAATCATGACTACTGACAACGGAATTAAAACCCTACGCGCCTTCCCCGTATAATCCGTATTTATGGGGTTATTTAATTTGATTTGAGTTAAAGACGCCGTCTGCAGTATGCACGTGTCCGCCCAACCCCAGCCATGATTGCTTTCCTTTTGCATTTAATTCTGAGGCTTAAAAATACGGCACTACTCTCAGCTATTGCCTTGCCGCCATTGACATTTGACAACCCCCAATGCAAGCCCACGTTAAACAAATTTCTTCTTTAGAGCATCGATAATTCTTCCACTGTTTTGCCAGATGCTTCTTAAATCTGCGTTTTTTTAAAGAATTCATCTTTCTATTGTATCACAGATTCTTAACATATTAACTTATCTTAAGTCATGTGGCATAAATTAACTTTACATTTCATTCTTATTTTATACTTCTAACAAATAAATTTATTTCATGTTATTTTATATATTTCATATTTAAATATTTCATATAAATAATTAATTTATAAATTAAGACAAAAATTAATTTAAAAATAATAAATTACATTATTATTTTAAATTTTATAATTATAATTTATTTAATAAATTATTTATAAAACACATATTATACATAACTTCGTACAATAACATAAATAGAAAATTACATAAAATGTTAAATACATAAAATGATAAAATTACATAAAACATAGTACACTTAAAATTACGTCAAAACAATTCAATAATTAAAAGTACATGAAAACATCAATAATTAAACTCTATCACTGGTTGTCACATAACTTGACGCCATATATGCTCAACCAAATTTCGAAGAGCATGATGGGTGCTTCATCACGTCGCCGAATTTAAGCTGCATATATTGAAATGCATGGAGTTGACCCATGGTTCACTTGTGGAGAGTCATAAACATTGACATCATCGGCGGTTAAATAGCGTGATCGCCTCGGCCTCCACTGATCATGTTGTGTAGAATAATGCATGTGAGCATTATTTCTTTCAAGTTATCTATACCAAAACACGCTAGGACCTTTGATAATTGCCCATCTTGATTGGAGCACTCAAATGCTCGTTCGACATCTTTTCTTGCGAGCCTCTTGCATCTCTTTGAATTTCTTTAAACAGCATCCGACGGACATGAAAAACTTTTTATAAAAGTAGCCCAATCTGGATAAATTCCATCATTGGGTAGTATCCTTTTGTATCTTGTGTGCCATTCACTTGAAATTGCGGCGGTGCATTTCCTTGATGCGTTATTGAGCAAGGTGATATTCATATAACATATTAAGATCATTCACGAGACCGCGACCCCAAATGCGTGCCATATCCGCATCTGCGGGGGCAAATAACTTCGAGCACAATTGTTGGTTTCAGCTGACCTGTATATTGATGACATTGCCAAGCGGCGGACAATTTTTTCATTCTCGGTCAAGCTAATCAAGACTTCTAACATACCTGGAAATACGTGTCTTTGCTTTCGTGCATTTGAAGCTGACGTTGTGTATCATTAGCATTTGACATTCCAGTATTGACCTCGAAACAACTTCGATAATACATCGGCAGAAGTTAAACTTATGCGATCGATAGCGGTTGTTTCTCTTAATCGGATGTACTTGTCGAGATGATCGTCGGGGGCTCCATAAGCCAATTGACGGATAGGCTGGCTGCGTGCATTTTGAAGTGGTGATAGACCTACTTTTTTATGCATCGAGGCCTTTGTTGAAAATAATTTGAATGATTCTCCAATGCATTAACTATCT
>CM028383.1:53943449-54028714 GCA_013146195.2 Codonopsis lanceolata
AGATCCCAATGTGGGAATTCTTCTCACAAATTTTTAACTGGGTCTTACTGTCATCTACACATTTTTTTTTCTATTTAAGAATTCATCTTTCTATTGTATACGATTCTTAACATATTCTTATCTTAACTAGGTCCCACTGACACCTCATTAACTTTACATTTCATTCTTATTTTTATACTTCTCAACAAATAAATTTATTTCATGTTATTTTATATATTTCATATTTAAATATTTCATATAAATAATTAATTTATAAATTAAGACAAAAATTAATTTAAAAATAATAAATTACATTATTATTTTTAAATTTTATAATTTATAATTTATTTAATAAATTATTTATAAAACACATATTATACATAACTCGTACAATAACATAAATAGAAAATTACATAAAAATGTTAAATACATAAAATGATAAAATTACATAAAACATAGTACACTTAAAAATTACGTCAAAACAATTCAATAATTAAAAGTACATGAAAACATCAATAATTAAACTCTATCACTAGTTGTCACCGTAACGACGCCATATATGCTCAACCAAATTCGATCGAAGAGCATGATGGGTGCTTCTATCACGTACCTCTGAATTTCGCTGCATATATTCTTGAAATGCATGAGTTGACCCATGGTTCACTTGTGGAGAGTCATAAACGACATCATCAGCCCAGTTCGTAACGTGATCACCCTCGGCCTCCACAATCATGTTGTGTAGAATAATGCATGTGAGCATTATTTCTTTCAAGTTATCTCTATACCAAAACCTGCTAGGACCTTTGATAATTGCCCATCTTGATTGGAGCACTCCAAATGCTCGTTCGACATCTTTTCTTGCAGCCTCTTGCATCTCTTTGAATTTCTTTCGCTTAGCATCCGACGGACATGAAAAACTTTTTATAAAAGTAGCCCAATCTGGATAAATTCCATCTGTTAGGTAGTATCCTTTTGTATACTGTGTGCCATTCACTTCGAAATTGCACGGCGGTGCATTTCCTTCGAGTACGTTATTGAACAAAGGTGATATTCATATAACATATTAAGATCATTACGAGACCCCGCGACCCCAAAAAATGCGTGCCATATCCATAAATCTGCAGACGCAACTGCTTCGAGCACAATTGTTGGTTTCCCATGACCTCTTGCATATTGACATTGCCAAGCGACTGGACAATTTTTTCATTCTCAGTGCATACAATCAAGACTTCCTAACATACCTGGAAATCTGTGTCTTTGCTCGTGCATTTGAAGCAGACGTTGTGTATCATTAGCATTTGACATTCTCAAGTATTGACCTCCAAACAACTCGATAATACATCGACAGAAGTTAAACATGCAGTCGATAGCAGTTGTTTCTCTTAATCGGATGTACTTGTCGAGATGATCGTCAGGAACTCCATAAGCCAATTGACGGATAGCTGCTGTGCATTTTTGAAGTGGTGATAGACCTACTTTTTCGTATGCATCAGGCCTTTGTTGAAAATAATTTGAATGATTCTCCAATGCATTAACTATCTAAATGAATACATTTATATGCATTCGGAAGCGTCGCCGAAATATATGATCAGGATACAATAGCTGAGAGGAGAAGTAGTCATTAACAAGTTGAGTATTTCCTGCTACACGATTTCGCTTTATGTAGCTCCTCTTTTTCCTTTGGCGACGCCTCTTGATGTTGGCTCTCTCCATTTCAATCATCTGTTGTTGTAATTCAATCATTTGCAAAACAATTTTTTCACCTTTAGACATGTTGGATTTCGTTGGATTCAGACTTGTAGGATTCTGGGGTATGACTGTCTGTATTAGAGCTATTGGTAGAAGAAGAAGAAGTAAAAGACATCTTTAGTGGCAAAATGTAGGATAATGACAATGGTTTATATGCTGAACGTTTGTAGCTATTGGTAGAAGAATAGAAGTATATAGAGAAAGTGATTTTAAAGAAGAGAATATGGAAAAATAAAAGAGGGAATGCAGAAGGTTTGGAGAAAATGAAGAAAGTTGAGGTAATGTATTTATAGGGAAGAAAAAAGATAATTAAAATTTAAAAAAAAACATTTTTTTAAAATATTTCCGTTGCAGCCGGACCCCCCAACAACGGTTACAATTTGAATTAAAAAAAATTGAATTTTTTTTAAAGAAAAATCGGTTATAATCTTGGTTTTTAAAAAAAATTTAAAAAATCGTTTTTTTAATTGAGTGGAGCAGTCGCGGGACCCACCGTCTTGCAGCCTTGATGCGCCTGTTGAGCGTGTGTTCTGCACGTGCCTCTTTTGAAGAGAAGGTGCACTGCACTCTCCTCTCTGCGGCTGTGATTCTTCAACTGAAAAAAAATTCTTACCAAAGAAACGTTTTTTTTCTCTCTTCCGGGGAATTGGCCAAGAATTGTACAATGAGAACAATTAATGGATTCTTAATGGAAGAATCCATTAAGAATCCCACATTAGTGGTGATCTAAATAACATCGTATTTTGATAAAGGTTCTAAAAATCGTTAGGTGGCTACTAGGCGGCACGCTAACGTCTAGTACTTAGGGGATTCGTTGGGGAGTAATCGGGACTTAAGCGGGGCCTAAAATTAAGGCATAATTACCATTGTTTGATAATTTACATCAAAGATCAAACACATTGATTACAAATTTAATTTTTTTTTTATATTTGTCATTTTATCAAACACTTGTCTATATTTGTAAAATGAACAAAAATATACAAACCTACTCTTAATCCCAATTCTCAACAACCCCAAAGCAATAAATCAGTCAAGTTTAGAACTAATTAAAAACAAAAAAGATATCACTCAAGTTCGCCCCCCATTACCTCCCTCTCTCCCTCACCATTACCACTTCCCCTTCCTTCTCCAGTTCGCCTTCCCTTCCTTCTTCGGTCACCTCATGCTACAAAATCAAAGCTACAAAAATAAATTAAGGTCGGCGAGGTTTGGCGTAAACATCGACTTGGTCGATTAGGCGACAACTAAGAAAGTCGCGGCGGTAGAGAAGGGTCTAGCGCCTAGGCGGAGAGTTTTAGAACACTGATTTTGATCCGTTTTTTAAATATGAATTTAGTTTTTCAATTTGATTATTCGTTTGTGATTTGAATCGATTGGTCCGGAAACTTACAAATCAGATTTTGATTAAGTTGTTCCAATTCGTTAACAATTTGATTTGATCTGATATAAAAAAAATACTCCATTTGTTCTTTTTTTTCTGTTCGTTCCAAAATAATTGTCATATTTTTAAAAAGGAATAAGTATACCATTAGTCCCTGAACTTTGGCCGAACCCATCATCAGTCTCTCAACTTCAAAAAGTTTCGCCACTGACCCAAGTAGGTGTAGACACCCCAATTTCGTACCCCTAATATGTGACTCTGACATGTGATATCAAGAACTGTTTTAAAATTAACAAATGTCAAGTTACAGGAGTCAAAAATGCGAAAGGCAAAGCAGGATGCGCAAAACAGTAAAGTGCGAGGGCTGAAAGTGTCAAAATTGAACTTGGAATAGGACCTTGGCGCGGCCAAAAGGTTGGTTTGGCGCCATGCCAAGACATGGTGTAGTCGGCGCCCACTAAGCTACAGTACCTCTGAAACTTAACGCATTGTGTAAGTGACGAAGGCTGGTGTACAACTGATTGATGCTCGCTGAAGGGATTTTTAATCCCCGATGAGTCCCTTCGTCCACCTATAAATAGAGGTGTTGGGTTCGCTTCTGAAGACGGAGAAATCCTCGCAAAGAAAACACTGAACAAAACTCTCTGCGTTCTTATAATGCCGAGTTTAGTGAGAGAAGTGAGATAGGGAGTGCCTAGCCCACAAAGCTTCCAAACCCCGTTCAAACTCTGCCAAAACAAAAATACACCGGTTAAAAGTGATTTCTAGCCTTTTAGTTAGGTATCCACCCTACTTCCCCGGCCCAAAAACTATAAAGTAAGTCGTTACTCTGCTCGAGTAATAGGCTAAAAAACACCCAAAATAAGTCGTTATTCCGCCCAACCAAAAAGGCCAAAACAACCACAAATAAGTCGTCATTCTGCCCGAGTGAACGAGCTAAAAACACCATAAATAAGCAGTCACTCTGCCCAAATCACAACAACAACAACCACAACAACAGAAAATACTCACTCTCCCTAAAGGACAGAGCGAGCACATCCCGCTCTAAAAGGTAATAGCATTTAAGGGCGTTATTTTCTTTTTATAAAGTTGTTCTTTAAATCCGACCCAATGTAGCGAATATAAGCCGTTGTGCTGCCCGAATTTAGTTAGGAAATATTATGTAAAAGAGTCGTTATAATTGCCAAATATTTTTAAATATATTTGTAATTATTGTAAGGAAATGACTGCAAGTCCGTAAATAATGTAGCCACGGATGTATTTGATTTTATTTTCCTGTCTTTAAATGCTTTATTTATTTGCTAGATAAATATAACAAAAAGCATACTTTAGCCAAAAAACCACTTTTGAGACCGAAAAGGCGAGTTGGGTGCCTAGCACCTTCCCAACTCGTAACTTAGCCTCCGAACCCGTTTTCAATCTCTGGTTTTTCTTTTCTTTTTGGTTTTTCTTTATTTTTGCCTTAAAATAATGATGACGACTCTAAAACATTTTGGATCCAATAGGACCTCGCAGCACTCCTTTCTTGCATTTTTCCGTTTTCCCCTAAAAAAGGGAGAATGAGAATGGAAGGGTGATGTATTCCCATATCCTGGTATACCCTATACAAGGGATAACTTGATGCGGGAAACCCAAAGCTCCCATAAAATCTCCCATAGTGACCCGAAATAGGCCATAAGGCTATTTTTATAAAATCCATAGTGTGGGCGTCGCAACATCATTTTTTGCATTTTTCCGTTTTCCCCTAAAAAAAGGAACATGGGAAAGAAAGGGTGATGCATTCCCATATCCTGATATCTCATAAAAAAGGGATAACTTGATGCGGGAAACCCAAAAGTTCCCATATTGGATCAAAAATCCACTAAAGGCAACCGAGGCGCATTCGAACGCGCTGTCTTAGACAACACTCCTCTCGCACTTTTGATTTCGTCTTCCTCTAAAAAAAGGAGGGTGGAACGAGAGCAGTGGTGTCCCGCATCCGCACGTATGCACACCCCTATCTAAAGGCACGGGCGCACGTCCCGGGAACCCACAGCAAGTCTTTTTTGCTCATCGGAGGTCCATAACCCTAACGCAGTTTGTTTATTTTCGTTAAGTGAACATGTGCCACTCACATGCACATAATAAGGGGGTTATGTATAACATCATCAAAATAAGGGAGCAAAGTGAATATAAACCAATCCTCGAACTCCTGCACAAACGTAAGCACCTTCATGAATCTGTTCATTAAATCTCATGACAACCTCGTTGACAATCTTCTGACTAATTCACTGCCTATGAACTCTCGTGGGGCATTGACCACTCCTAACAATTTAGATCTGATGTTCAATCCGATAACAAGAAGGCCAAGCTTTGCCTCATCAGTGGGCGGATCAAATGGAAACTCAGCCCTGGCTGCATTTGGCATTTGGCTCTTGTTACACGTCTCTGACATCAACAATTGCGTTGTTACAGAAATCTGCTAAAATGGGCGCCAAGATTAGCGATTATACCATTGTTCTGATTTTCTTCAGAGGAGTCACAAGCTACTCTACTTCCAGCACCAGTGTTCAGGAGGTTTCCTCGATGGGTGGTTGTAACATGGCGGGCCCTATTACTGCTACTACCGATGGTTTATATGCAGGAATCAATCCAGAAACATTTGACAAGAATGTTAACGCAACTGGAGATGACTGCAGTGGTAATATTCAGAGGATTGGTTTATATGATTTTTCTCTCCCGACTTCCAGCCAAGTATTAAGGCCGCTGCAAGTGCGTGTTGAGACATAGGCAGTTCCAAAATCTAAGACAAGTGCAATTCCAAAATCACACAACTAGTGTTAGCAATCTCCGTTAATGCAATCTCTGAGGAAGAAACAATCCTTTCGAGCAATGTCGTTGCCTTCTCAACCAACTCACAAGATTTTTCCCACCCATCAATTAGTTGGAGCAACGAAAAGATTGTGCCTGACAAAACTATCGATGGAACAATTAGATCGCAAGTTGAGAGATTTTGGAGCGTGATTATGATATCAAGCTTTGCTTGAGTGTTGTCGTTTTCACCTAGAACTTCAATTAGGAGTGGAATAGCCCCAAAAGCTGCGATTGCCAATTTGTTTGCTGCACAAGAAGAAAGGATCAAGAAGGCTGCTATTGCTAGGTCGACCAGCGATTGGATGAGGTTTACTAGCACCGGTATAGCCCCAGATTTTGCAATACAAATCTTGTTTTTGTAGAACAGAACGAAAGTAATTAGTAACATAATTTAAAAAAATCAAATCCTCGTATGAATATGCAAGGGCAAGAACTTCTGCCATATCTGCGAAGAAAGAGAGACCTTTCACTTTGCCCCCTTATTTTGATGATGTTATACATAACCCCCTTATTTTGTGCATGTGAGTGACACATGTTCACTTAACGACGTTAGGGCTAGGGACCTCCGATGAGCAAACAAGACCTACTTGGGCCAGTGGTGAAATTTTTGAAGTTGGGGGGGACTGATGATGAGTTTGGTCAAAGTTCATGGACTAATGGTATACTTAACCCTTTTAAAAACATTGTTACCACTTTACCCTTATTTTTTATAGGGCTAACTTCACCATTAGTCCCTGCACTTTGCAAAAATCCACTAATAGTCCCTATACAAAACAAATGCACGCCACAATCCAAAGTAAGCAAATTTTACACATCGGTAGTCCCTTCGCTAGATGTCGTTAAAGGCTGCTCTGTTAATTGATTATGTGCTCAACACATGATCATTTTTCAAGGGATAACTTGTCTTTTCCACGTTCTCCTTCTTCAGTCTTCTTCAGCGTCACGCCTCCTCCCCCACATATACCCACCATTACATGCTTACAACATTCTCATTTTTGACCTGCCCAAGGTGAAGAGACTAAAAGACGACTTACTCGATATCTTTGATGACTCGGATGTTTGTATGGCTGGTCAAACCTTGACTCGTTTATTAGAAGCTTTGAAGAAGAAATATCAGCTAAATCTTTGCCAATGTTTTCGGTCGTCGATTTGACTTTTGGGTCCGACGACTAGCACTTGGAACTCGGTTACCTTTTTGGAGCCTCTGATGATGAGCTAGGCCTATCGCCATCTGCATTATCTCAAACTCAGTTAGAGAATACCGTTGAATCTGACGTCTTGCGAGTTGTTCCTGAATCTATCGAACTTAGTAATGAGTTTTGGGGATTGGGAGATCGGATCTCTCTCTCGACGTATGACTCTCTTTGAGTTCAGGAATGAGTTTGTAGACGTTAGCAACCAACGCGAGTATGTGGCGTTGGAAGATGGATTGTTTAATTATACAGATCTAGGTTGTAGGTCGACTGATTTTTCATGGATGTCCGAAACTAATGGTAGATATGGATGAGCAGATGGCGGGGATGGAGCATGAGGGAGGTCGCTGGGGGTGAGAGAGCTAGTAGCAGTCCTTGCTCTGATCTACTTTCCTAGATCTGGGTAGAAGCTAGGAGAAAGAGCTCGGCTGGGCTATAGATCTGGGGTGAGGTTGAAGAAGGCTGAAGGAGGAGAAGGTGGAAAAAATATGTTTGTCCTTAAAAAATGATCATGTGCTGAGCACATAATCAATTAACAGAGTAGCCTTTAACGACATCTAACAAAGGAACTACCGATGTGCAAAATCCACCTACTTTGGTTAGTAGTGTGCATTTGCTTTGTACATGGATTGCTAGTGGACTTTTGCAAAGTACATGGACCAATGGTGAAGTTAGCCCCTTTTTTTTTTCTACATGCACAAAGGTATTAAAAAAACACATATTACATCAATAGTTAGTATATTATTATTATTCATATAAAAATTTCTTATTGAGTTTTTAATTATTAATTATTACTATTTCTACTAAATATAAGTTATTCTGGACACGATAATATCTTCCTAATATCGTTATACATGTTTGTGTAAATTGAAAAACCAATTTTTAATGTTTATTCGACCTTTGATTAAGTAAATACTCCTTTTGTCCCGATTAAATATTTATAGTTGACAAAACATAAGAATTAAAAAATACAATTAATGATGCGTTGTAAAATATATTCTGACGATAATACCAATTACACATATTTTTTTTCCATTAATTATGTACCCATTGCATTCATTATGTTTAGGATATAGAATATTTGATACAAAGAGTACTACTATGATTTTTGAACAATTAAATGTATTATTATTATTATTTGAAAGTTTGGAGGGGACATAATACTTATCCCAACCATTATTATTATTGTTATTATTATTGTTATTGTTGTTGTTATTATTATTATTTTAATGATTTGATGTTTGGTCGGGACTAATAACACGAGTTATCCGGATAAAGTCATTATCCCTTCACTATTAATACCAAGGGGGAGGGTGGTATTATTAGCCGTCTCACAAAACAATAAAATTGGGATTAATATTTGTAATATCAAAACTATCCCCGATATACAAGTGAGGATTAATAGCAAGGATACTAATAATACCAAAATTAATAATGCTGCTTATCTTTATCCAAGTACCAAATAAGACCACAATCTCTTGATTTGGAGTAGTAAATTATTAAAATATAATCGGTAGAACTTGAGCTCTAGATATCTTTATTTGAAATATTAAACCTCCAATCTTTCCGTTGAGAAAAAAAGGTATCACTATCACTCTATCAGTAACAAAATCGGTTGAGATATAGGCATATAGCTTGTTATTAAACTCTTAGATTTGGCTATAGGGTTGGCACCTTTTTACACCTTTTGATGGATCCAATAGAGAGGATACCAATCAAGCGATTATGGATCCTTTGGATGGACCCAGTTAGGAGTACATGTATATATATAAATATTGATACAATGCGTATTTTTTAAACAATAATGATAGAGTTATCATCAGTGTTATCACTTAGTGATAACTTTATCTTGAAGACAAAGTGTATGCGAGATGTATGTGCCACTTCAAAACATAGTTGTCATCATAGTTGTAACTCTGGTGGTAATCCTAGCAATGTTGTTTTTTAAATATTCTTGTGTATGTCGTCATAAAAATAGGAAATAAAAATAAAAATAAAGTAATAAAAATAATTTTGAAAATATAAAATTTTAGAATCATGACAATTATTTAGCAACATGAGTAGTTTCTTATAAATCTCATATGTACGTTATTCATATTTATAATTAGAAAAAAAAGGATAAATGTTAAAACAAATTCTTTAAAAGACCTTTTTTGAAACGAATTAAAAAAGAAAAAAAGTAGCTACAGAGGAGTAATAATAATCTCTTATCCTTCGCCCCCTCCACAGAAAGACACGTGGAACGATAGGGTTTAAAGCTCGACCTGTGGGACGATAGGGTTTATAGCAGGACCTCTCCTTTTCGGGTGAGGGGACTACGAGATTCCTATGCCCCCAACCCAAAGGGAAAGAGGAAAATGTAAGAAAAGCTTCCTCCCTTGGTTTTAAAATAAAGAAAGCAAAAATTTGGATAAACTGTTTTATGAATATTTTTTATAAAATAATTTTTTTATCTAAATCATTGTGTATTTGTAAGTTGACTTTTAAATTATGGAGTTTCATCTTACCAATAAAGATTTGCAAGACGATTTTAAATAAGATTTACCCAATAAAGAAACCATAATTCTATTTTTGCTTATCTTAAAAATTTAGTTATTATTATTTTTTAAATTTATATTTTAATCTTTAATAATAATTATTTATTAATGTATTAAAAAAATACATTAAAGTTGTACACACAAATATAAGTATCAAATACTCCATCTGTTCCTAAATTATCGTCCTCCTTTTCTTTTTTGTCCGTTCCAAAATAATTGTTCAGTTTGTAACTTACCTTTTTAAAACATCACTTTTACCACTTTACCCTTATTTTTTCATCATACTTTAATTATGAGTTACATACACATGAGTTTTAAATGAAACTACATATTAAACCAATATAAAGAATCAAGTCAATTATTTTTTCTTAATCCATGCACTGGGTTAACTAGGACGATAATTTAGGGACGGAGGGAGTATGTAATATTAGAGAATGATATCACATGTTAAATTACCTATCAACATTCATTAAAAAATCTATATTATAATTAAGCTTAATCTTTCTAAAAATTAACTACTGATCATGATTCATTTTTACAAAACATAACTACTAGTCAGGATTAAGTGTTTTCAAAAAGTTAACTATTGGCAAAGATATTGATAAATTTATGTTGAAGATGTTTTGTTGGGTACTTTTGTGTTCTATTGCTGGGTTTTGCCCATAACGTTGAAAATAGTAAAACCAATGTGTATGATTAAAGACAACTGAAAGAAAAGATTAAAACTCTTGACCAATGTTTAAGATTGTATAAATGAATATGAGTCTTTCAGTGAATTATGATTAAAGACAATAGAAAAAAAAGATTTTTATAATTCACTGAAAGAAAATATTTTATAATCCATTGAAAGAAAATATTTTTTTGAATATCTTTCTTATTTGGGGACGTTTCTGATTTCTCAATAGCAGACAATATTTTCATAGCACTCCAATATCTAACCATGTCATCCTTTACTGAAAACAATTAAATTTCGGTACAATAATCATATCACAGTAGACAAATAAACAATTCATATGTTGATTGGTGGTATTATACAATGACCATCACCATGAATATGAATAATGCTCGGTCTTTCTGAAAAGTTAATTACTGATCAGGATTTAATTTTATAAAACATAACTACTGATCATAATTAAATCTTTCTAAATGTTAACTATTGATAAAGATATTGCTATATTTCATGAATCTCGATAATAATATAAGATATATCTAAGTTAATTATTATTTTTAATTATGTATCATTTTTCTTCTTTGTATCATTTTCCTTATATTCTTTGCATTCTTTTTCTCTTCATTATATAACGTTTCTCCTTTTCATCTCTCCGAACACGAGCCTCCCTCAGTACACACGAGCCACCCTCAGTACGCCGGAAAAGAATAACGTTTCGCGACCCTTTTTGTAATATGTGAGTTTCTCTCTTCGCATCCTTTGATTTAATGTGTGTGTCCGAGGTTGTGTGTTTGTCGATTTGTTTATATTATAAAGAAATACTCTGGATAAATAGGTTTATTGCGATTTTATGAAGGGGTTGGAATTTTCTTGAAACAATGAGTTGGGTTTTGATGTTTGAGCGAGAAAGATATGGGTTTGAGTGTACGCAGATGATCTATTCAATGTTTGGTCTTAAAAAGGATCAATTGTAAGATTTTTATATAAAGATGTTTTGCTGGATACTTTTGTGTTCTATTGCTGGGTTTTGCCCATGACGTTGAAAATAACAAAACCAATGTGTATGATTAAAGACAACCGAAAAAAAAAATTAAAACTCTTGATCAATGTTTAAGACCATATAAATGAATATGAGTCCATCTGTAAATTATGATTAAAGACTACCAAAAGAAAAGATTTTTATAATCCATTGAAAGAAAAGATTTTTTTTGAATATCTTTCTTATTTGGGGACGTTTCTGATTTCTTAATAGAAAACAATATTTCCATAACACTCCAATATCCAACCCTGTCATCCTTTGCTGAAAACAATTAAATTTCGGTACAATAATCATATAACAGTAGAGAAATAAACAATTCATATGTTGATTGGTAGTATTATACCATGACCATGACCATCACCATGAATATGAATATGATTATTCCGGGGAAATAGGAGAAGCTAGATGGGCCTTTCCTTCCAAAGAGCCACATTTTGATTCTGAATTCTGAATTTTGAATTATGATGATGTGATCGGTTGAGAAGCATAGTGGAGTTTACGTTGCTAGCAAAAATCGTTACCCCCAAGCCACTTAATTTTGTAGTCAATTATAGACTATTTATCATTTTCTCAAACTTTATTGCAATATTACATTTTTTAAAAAAATCCAACAAGCTATTTCCAAATATGAGGATTTGAATTGATTAAACCTATTGTTATTATATTCCATGTTTCATATTGGTTTTTGATATACTGTCCAATTGCAATGCTACATTTTTAAAAAATTCAATTAACTTGCTTTAAAGAATTGGAAAATGATGATTATGTAGTATTCCTTCGTCCTTAAATAATCGTCCTGATTGATCCGGCGCACAGTTTAAGAAAAAACAATTGACTTGATTATTTATATTTGTTTAATGTGTAGTTTCCTTTTAAGTCCGTGTGTATGTGGTCCATAATTAAAGTAGGGTGAAAAAGTATGGATAAAGTGGTAAAAGTGACCTTCTAAAAAGGTAAGTTTCAAACTGGACAATTATTTTGGGACGGACGAAAAAAGAAAGAAAGACGATAATTTAGGGACGGAGGGAGTAATATTTTTTTGAATCAGCTTGTTTTAGATGAATTTTTCTTTTTCCTTCTCGAGCCCACGGTCCGGACCACCCATATTCAAATATGCTTGGTGACATACAAAAGGATATATGAAAATACTTAACACTATGTGGTACATGAGATTTCAACCATTGGGAACACACAATAATTAATGCATTTGTTGATGGATTTTGTAACTAGTCTTAAATATTTGAGTAATGCTAGAGCTACTTAATGACTCAAATTTAATGATTCCAATGTCATCTTATTTTGATTTTAACTATAAGTTAAAAAGTTATGTTAACAATATGATATATAAGATGCCACATCATTTAGTACCCAAAATTAAGTACTATTAGAGTGGCCCTAGCATTACCCTAAATATTTTTACTTGTCGACGATATTTTTTTTGGTACAGTTTGTGGGGTTATATATATATATATATATACAGTGATCTTGTACTTATATGTTTTCGTGAGTGGGTCACGACTCAAAAGAAGACGTAGCTTACTTTGACATGTATAAGAGTAAAGAGTGAAGACTGACGAGTGGATATGATAATGAACTGCAGATTGTAGAAGGTGTTTGTTTTGACATGGAAGAGAAAGTAGTGATGAATTCAAGATTCAAGAGGGTTTGTGTCTTCTGCGGAAGTAGTTCTGGTAAGAGGGACTGTTACAGAGAGGCTGCCATTGAGTTAGGCCATGAACTGGTAATATTCTTTCTCTCTTTCACACACTCTCTCTCTCTCACACACACACACACACTCACTCTAACATTCTCCATCTCTCAAGCACACTCACGTGCTCACAAACACACACTCACTTTTACACTCTCAAACACACACACACACACACACACAAACTCACTCTCACATTCTCAGTCTCTTTATCTCTCAAGCACACTGACGCTCGCGCGTTCGTACACACTGTCTCTCTCAAACGCACAGTCTCACGCACACACACATTCCATGCATACTGTATGTAGAGCAAAGATCATATTTTATTGTTTTGTTTTAGTGTTAAACTGTCTAACTAAGGCATATTCTCACTTGTCGTTTTCTGTAGGTTTCAAAAAGCTTGGATCTTGTTTATGGAGGTGGGAGCATTGGCTTGATGGGCATAGTTTCTCAAGCTGTTCACTGTGGTGGATGTCACGTTTTAGGGTACACACACAATAGAATATTTCAAAGTTATTTGGCTTGTAAATGTAATTTTTGAATCATCATGTTAGCTAAATTTAGAAATTCATTAATTTTTGGGATGCAGGATTATTCCTCGAGCTTTGATGGGGAAAGAGGTGCGATAACTATTATAATTTGAAGCATATTTATTTTGGTAAATAAATGGGCTTTGAAAAACACCATTAATGTATATATATGTGCATGTTTACAGATAATTTCGATCTCTTAACTTAGTATCCATGTCTTCATTTTAAAGATTAAAGAGTGTTTAATTTGTGGGAGGACAGAAAACTGGTGAAACCATAGGGGAAGTAAAGGAAGTTGCAGACATGCACCAAAGGAAAGCTGAAATGGCCCGCCACTCTGATTGTTTCATTGCCTTGCCAGGTCCCTCCACACACTCACACACATACTATTTGTCTTTTCTTTTTATGTTCAAGGGGATTGAAATCTGAATGTTTTAGGTGGCTACGGTACCCTTGAGGAGCTGCTGGAGGTTATTACTTGGGCTCAACTTGGTATCCATGACAAGCCTGTGAGGAAACTCAACTTAGTTCTTGTGTTGTTATAGAAGAACCTAAGCTTAATTTCTGGAAATTAAAGGCAGAGATTAATTTGAAAACTATGCAGGTGGGATTATTGAATGTGGATGGGTATTACAACAACCTCCTAACATTCATTGACAAAGCAGTTGATGATGGATTCATAAAGCCATCTCAGAGACACATCTTTGTCTCCGCACCAAATGCCAAAGAACTTGTAAAGAAACTTGAGGTGATTGAAGATCTTTCCAAATCATGTTCAGCCTTCGGGTTTTTATGTATATTTATTTTCATGACTAAGAATTTATTCATTCATTAAAATAGAAATATGCACTCTGGATTGTATCAAAAGGGTATCTTCACACATAACCATCCTGGTGTTTTTTGATTTTAATGTGAGTTATGTGTGTGTTGATTGATTACACAGGAGTATGTGCCTGTGAAAGATGAAGTGATAGCTAAGCTGAAGTGGGAGGTGGTGGCGCAGCAGCCAGGGCAGGTTCAGGTTGAGGTTGGGTTCAATGCTCTGCAAACTGAAATTGCTTTATGATGAACTGAGCAGACACTCAATAGCTTAATATAGGGAATGAGGTCTGAGAAAAAGGTGTTTTGCTTTGGGGTTGGAGCCTGGAGGCTCTCTCCTTTTTGTTTCCAATTTTAGCAAATTATGTACTATTCCCTCCTAATTAGTTAAGACTCGAAGAGGGTGTTCATATCATAAAGAAAAAGTAAAAAAGTACAAAAGCTAGCTACTCTTAACTCCATTGTTGTAATTTAGCCTTCTTCTTATTAAGTGTTCTTAGTTTGTTACCGTTATTTGGAGTGGTTTTTGGTTTTTGAAAAGTCATGTTTAAAGTGTTTATTTCAGCTTATAAGCCAAAAGCCAATAAGTAAGGTACAACATCATTTATGCATTGAAAAACCAAAAGTCAAAAAGCCAAAATTTTAAGCTTTTTTGGTTTTTTATTAATCATGAAGACAATTATTCATTAATAAATATTTGATTGTTCTCATTTCATCACTTTATGAAATATACATAAAAAATATGAATACTAATTTTCAAGTTTTTTTATTTAACAAATAATTATAACCAATCATAAGTAACTTTTTAACAGTTGTAACAAACAATCTATCATGAAATCAGCCAAAAATCATTCAGCCACTAGCTTAAGCTATCAGCCATAAGTCATAAGTCATCAGCCACAACAAACGAGCCCTAAGAAGAATAAAAATGAACATTGGGAGCACATTTCTCTATATCACAGCTAGGTGAGAAATTTCATTCCTAAATAAGAAGATTTTTGGAGAGAGGGGTGGCGGTAGTTGTCTATTAGGTGAGGGGAAGGGTTTTGTATTTATGTGAGATGATGTTAAATTTAATATTTTTTGTGTAAGTAGATGTATAAGAAGATTATATAATGAGAAAATATATTCTTAAGTGAGTAAGAAGATAAAAATAAATAGTTGACAGTAGGATTCAGCTAAAAAGATGTATAAGAAAATTACACATTAGGGATGCTCTAATGTACATGAGCGCGACTGGTTAGTGCAATCTGTAAGTTTCACATACCACGACAGATGAAATTATAATATTAACTTACTCATTTTCCTGAGATTTTTGTATAACTAGGAAATGTCAAATTAATGTGATTTTTCTAACGGCTGTTGTTAAGGTGAAAAATAGAAAAAAAAAAAAAACGTTAGATATTATTATGGGACACACCTCAGGGTTGGGGTGCATAATGTGTTTGGTAGATACTTTTGAGGGGAATTGTAATTTAACATAATTATAAGGAAAATGCTATACTTACAACTAATTATATTATTTTCGTTACAATTAAGTTTTGAAGAACTGTAAAGTTGTTTTGGACAAAGACATTTTTTGTTATTTTTCAAGGCTTAGTTGTAAGGAAAGTTATAAAATTAGTTGTAAGGCTAGCAACGTTGTTATAATAATTTTTCTAATATTTAAATTAAAAATTAAAAAATTGCATTACTCTGAAAAATGAAATTTAGAATTAATTTAATTTATTTTGTTATCATTAGCTTTCTTTCATCAACCTCATCATTCAAAGACTCACCAGCATTATCACCTCAAATAACACCATTAACCCAAAAATCAAATTTTAGTTTTTTTTGTCTAATTATTTACTCATTTGTTAAAATTAACTTATACGCAAAACTCGTCATTTATAGACCTATCACTACCACAACCTTAAATTTCACTATTTACAAATATCAATTATTTTTTTTGAATTTTCAAATTTGAAGATTGAAACTCAAACTCATATGAAGATTTGAAAAATTGATGATTTGGAAATATAACAATATCATATTTCGCTACGGCGAAGAGATATTGAGTTATCCATTGTTGAGGCCGACAGAGCCTGGGAAGTAATGAGATGACCAAATACTCCAAGGGAACCTCAAGGAAAAATGCTGAGGAACATCTTTCCCTTGGATGTTTACTGTTCCAGTCATCTGCTGGACAAATCTCTATTGTTCGAGAATGGAGCTCACGACAACTTCACGGCTCAACAACTCAATCTTACAAGCGCCGTCTACTTAAAAACTCACCTCAACTATGACTTAATCATATTCAACGAGCTTCGCAACTACGTTGAAAACGTGAAGGAGAGCCCTAAGCGTTAAAAGGCTCTTTGTCCGACTCATCAACACCCTGCTAAGGGATACGCCTGAGTTCAACTCTACCGTTAAAGAGGATGAGTTCATCACAGTGGCCAAAGATAAGCAGATGACGGCTACCTTCTTCAAAAAAATAAACGGACTATGAAAACAAGAGAAGGCAGCAACGGGGGCTACCACATATCTCTATTGAAAAAGTGGCCAAGCCCTCGCCAATGGTTATTACGCGTTTTAACATGGGCGCATATGATGTTGCTAGCAAAGGCTTTCGTTCTGCAGCGACAAAATGGGGGAAAGGAGACCCTACCATTGCTCATGACATTCTACGAGAAGCCAAAGATCTGGCTGCTGAGTCTGAGCGTCTGTTGAGACAGAAGGAAGAGGCTCAAGCAAAGAGGTAAGGCATGAAGAAGATTATAGATATCATCAAAAATCAATCAACGCATAACAAAATTTTCAAGTGTTTGACTATTCGTGACAACAAAATCGTATGCATGAACAATCTAAACCAAATATGTACTAGATCAGTTTACTTAAGATCATTTAAAACTCTTTAACATTTTCAAGAAGAAATGAGGGTGGTTGTTGTTTCTCATTCGTATTTTTGATTTACATCTGTTCATACATTAAATTAGTTTTATACATTAGTGACTAATTGAGCTGCGTATCAATTAGCGTGACAACTGTGTATAGAACTTTACCATAGAATAGTTTCTTATAGGCTTCACAGGTTCAATGGAAGACTTCAGCTATGCTTCACCGGAAGACCTTCAACAGCATCTAGCGGTAGACCTTGTCTGCACGTGTTCAAGCATGACGTACGTGTCCATTCACCAAGTCTTAGTGGATTAATTAAATTCATCCTTTATCAGTTTGAATTTGAATTAAGACATTCCTTGGCTTCACAGACACGCCTGACCAGCTTTCCGAAAAGCGAGGAAGACTTTCGCGTTCTGAACGAGCGATGGCGAAGCGGTGAGCAGATTGTCTCTTCACGATGCGTACCAACTATTACAGACCTGCATCTCTGACTTTCCTACCTGTCAGTTGCTGCAACAACTCTGCACCACTCCCTGCTCAAAATCAGTGAAGACGAAATCCACAAGACTGCTCCATGCATTTAATGCATTCAACCTAATAGAGCTGTTACACTTCGTCTTCTCCAACGGATCTCAAGAATGCTCCATCTATAAATACTGCCATTAAAGACTGAAGATAACGATGCTCTGAAATTCTCCAACAACATAAAGTCTTTATACTCAGTGCATTCAATAGATCATAAAATGGTCAAGAAGTCCTCGACAAACAATCAAGAAGATCTGCATCAACATTTATCTTAAGCTTCTTATTGTTGTTCCCTTTAACTATTCTTCTGTACAATTGAATATCTTGTTTATCCAGATATTCAATTCTCAAACCCCCAAACACAAGTCAAATATTTTGTACACGATCCATTGGATATATTTCCTTGTAATAGAACTAGCGAAAAATATAGTGCACATTTTAAATTCAAGGTTGACTGCCTTGGTGGTGGACGTATCACTCTTTATAGCGTGAATCATCTCAAATATTTGTGTTCTTCCTTTATTGTTGATTACTACTTTGAACTGTTTCTTATTTCCTTTACTTATCTCTTCAACAGTAGACTTGAGTTTTCAGTCAAGTCTACCAGTAGCTAGTCCTTAATCGGCAGACTTGAAATGTCTTCCTTACAAGACTTCCGCTATTTCAATCTCCTTAATAGATTGCAAGTGCTTGTTTTAGGAACTAATACAAAAAAGTTTTAAGTGTTTAATAAGCTATTCAACCCCCCCCTTTTAAGTTATTATTGTGCCATTTGGGACTAACAGTGGTCTACACTCTTAGACTCTAGATAAATAAACAAATAACACACTCATAATATAGATAAAAATGATGGAAGTTCTTATGCTTCAGAAGTCATAACTTAAATGCTACAATGATCCTATCACCAATATCTTGTATATTGGCGGACCCATTTTTTTAATAACACCGACATCACCAGTCACCACCAAAAAAAAAAACACGTTCACCTTGCTTTGCTAAAACGGAAAAATAAAATATATTTAGCTTCCGTTAAGTCACCATTAAAATTGATTACAGTTAAGGATAGTAACGAAATTGCATATATTTTTAAAAGAATAATGATAATTTTGCTTGAAACATAATACAGTGGCAAAATGTAACAATTAATCAAAGTACAGTGGCAAAATTAACAATTTTTCCCTCAAAAAAGTTAAAATTTTTATTTAATTTGATTCCTTTTTTAATTATTTACTCATTCCTTTAAAATAACTAATTTGCAAACCTCATCCTTTATAGATACATCACCACACAACTTTGAATTTCACTTTTTACAAACTCAAACTCAATTTTTTGAATTTTGAAATATTCAAATTGAAACCAAAACCCATGTGGATATTTGAAAATATAATGATTTGTAAATCTTGCAATGTTGTATTTCATCTAAACCACCACTGCCATCCCTACAATATGCCGCCTCCACCGCCCCTAACATCACCATCCCTACAGTCGTCAGTATTACTATCACCACTACCAAGAAATGCATTCACCTCACCTTATTCAAATGGAGACATATAATCTTTTTAGCTTCTGATTAGTTATACTTTTTTCTTAAAACGTCTCACATTTCTTAGTTCCTATCCACTTTCGGTATCAAATTACTAAGCAAGGAGATAATCTAATTAATTTTAGAATATACTACTTGAAAGGATGTTGGTTGGTGGCAGTATCTTCCAATAAAATGAGAGCTACGGTAGAAGAAAAGAAAGTCGATAGCTAAGGGAGGAGAATAGAGAGATTCTTATATGTAACTATATCGGGTCCTATGAAGAGGAGCAAGCAAGTTAAGAGCAAAATATGTTTTAGATTTGGAACGCAGTTATGGAGAGAAGTAAAATATTTGAACCTAGTTATTTGTGATTACTATAGTTGGTTTTGTTTGCAATATCTACAAGTTTGGGAACAATATGATAGTTTTTAAGGCTGCTTGTAGTAGTCTGAAAATGCAAAGAAGTAAACCGTAGATTTTAGTTTTTTTTTCCTCACAAAACGCACAGATTCATCAAATGGTTCTTTTTTTTTTTTCATCTTCTTAACATTATGACACATTTTCTTAACTCATTTAACTTATTTTATTCATGGGTAATAACTAAATATGCTACAAATTTGCTTAATATCTTGATACTCATTAACAATTTTATTATTATAGATACAATTTTTCATATAAATCTAATAATATCTTTCCCGAACATATTTAAGAAAGTAAAACCATATTATTTTTTAGTTTCAAATAATGTTTTAGTGTCTAGATTAAGTAAGAGTATTTTTTTCATTTTAGAAAATATTGGACGACATTTGTAACGATAATGGTAGGCGGTGGAAACTGATAAGAAAATCAAAATACAAGATGAAATGAATATAATTAAAAAATGTAGGACCAAACTTTAAAATAGGTACAAGTTAATGAATCAAATTATTATGTAATTTTTCATGGAATTAATTAACCTATGACAAATTTACTCTTTTGACCTTAATTCATGGCAAGTGATTTATTACATTTATGGTTATTTTTTTCCAATTATTATTGTTTGACATGGTAAATTTATGTATATTGTCCTTAACAAAAGGCACAAATTCATCAAATGATTATTCATTTTTTTTTCATCTTCTTGACATTATGACACATTTTCTTAATTCATTTATCTTATTTTATTCATGGGTAATAACTAAACATGCTACAAATTTACTTACTATCTCGATACTCACCGATAATTTTATTATTATAGATACAATTTTTCATATAAATCTAATAATGTTTTTCCGAACATACTTAAGAAAGTAAAATCATATTATTTTTTAGTTTCAAATAAAGTTTTAAGCGTCTCAACTGAGTAAGAGTATTTTTGTCATTTCAGAAAATATTAGGTGACATTTGTAATGATCATGGTAGTGGGGGAAACTGATAAGAAAATCAAAATATAAGACGAAATTAATAGAATTACAAAATGTAGGACCTAACTTTAAATTAAGGTACAAGTCAAGGGATCAAACTATTATTTAATTATTCATGGAATTAATTAGTCTATGTAAAATTTACTCTTTTAGCCTTAATTAATGGTGAGTGATTTATTAAGTTAAGAGGTAGGTTTGTCCTTACATTAAGTTCTAAGAGACAACATAGACTTTTATATGTAGTTAGATTAGATTAGATTAGATTAGATTAGATGTAAAATATGTAATGGGTTTGTATATTAATTAGTAGTGGAATACATTTCACACTTATTAATAAGTCGTGAAATACATTTCACACTTAAGCCGAATAAGAAAGTTGTATAAAAAAATTGTAGACTTATATATCTATGATAAAAACTTAATTAGCTACGATGATCTTACAATAATTTTTGTTAGACAGATTTTTAATGGATGCACCGTTTGTTGGTGACATGAGTTTTGTGAGATAATGGAGCTCCGTATTACGAATTTACTTCATATCTATTATTTTTTCCTTTGAATATGCATAATCTACAACCTTGCCGAGAACAAAATAAATTCTTCAGATCGGAATGTCCTAGTATTTTTAGAAGGATTTTTTTAAATGAATTGTCTATAATACTCTCGTAATTACATGTGAGATTAAAAACATTGATTCATGGAGTTGACACCAAGAATGGATACTTTAAGTTTAAGGATACATGAAAATAATAATAAAATTATTCGACTAATTAAACATTTTAAAATTATAGTCTGACTTGGTTGTACCTTCACATAATTACATTAAAATTTTACTCCCTTTGTTATGGGTAAAGGGTTTTTGTTTGAAAGTTTAATTTTTTTTTAAAAAGTAATCCATTAGTAAGTAAACTTTTAAGTGAAACACCCAAAAATAGAATAATAAATTCATTGTTTGGAACAAAGGGAGTATCATATTTAAGAAAATTAAACTAGTTTTTTAAACAAATTTAGACCAATAGAGGAACTATTTTCTTGAAATGAATGAATTACTAAAGAAAAAAATTTCATAAAAGATAGAAAAGCAATATTCTTTCTTACTTATCCAAAAAAAAAAGGTCATTTATTTTTTGTCTCTTGCAAAATTGCAAAAAAGGGTTTTGTTTGTATGCAAACAATAATAGTATGCAAATGTTGTTTTTATTTGGTCTGTGCGTTATGTAGAGTGGAACAAAATTAAGGGATGCATGCAGATATGCAGCTTTATTCTGCAGACTCCATGCCACTGGGACTGGGAGCCATGCCTGAGTTAATGGCTGGGAGCCATGTCTGAGTTAATATTACTGCATACCGAGGCTGTTTTCGTGAAACTCTCACCGTTTTGGATAAAGAGTTTATCCTATTATTTTGAGATATTTTATTATCAAAGTATTAAGTATATCATCTCTATAATATTTTGACTTTACTGTCATATATGCAGATACGCTATTAACATATTGTTGCCTAATCTGTTCTAAGCACACAACCGACTCACACTCACTCCTAATGCTTTATTTAAAGAGTCTTACTTTTCAAAATTAAATCATAAAAAAATTATTTTACTACTTATAGGTTACTAAAAGTGTCACTTTGTAAAATAGTTTGACTGTCAAACGAAAACTTTTTGTCGAAACGAAAAGAGAACATGTTTTTGTCCCAAAATTGTTACCTAATCTGTTAAAAGGTAAGATTAGGATGACAGAGAAGCCTGTTAGACAGATATCTTGATCAATAACCAAATAACCTCATTTTAGATCTATAGCAAATGATGACCAAAAGCAACCATTTCATTATTAAAGAAAAATCAAACAAGATGGAATGGGGCTGATAACCTGGTAGGCAAGATATTCTGTTCAGGATCCAAACTTACACTTTTATCTCATGCCACTGATAAAACTGGTAATAAGCATTGAATTTGGGATACAGATTTTAATGGAGAGTTTGGCACCTCAGTCCAAACTGGCAACTTATAGTGACCGTATTCAGAAAAACAGCAAGATTCTAACACAGTAGCCTTAACCATTTTTCTTTCGAAAGAGAAAAAAATGGCTTCCTCTCCTTTAATTATCAGATTGAAAACTGTTGCTTACAAAATTCGCTCCATCAGCTTGCCATCCAGATCTCATCCACTAATTCCCCAATTTAACGACCATTTGTGTAGAGAGAAAATTGGAGAGAGCCTTAATGGTCTTGAAGATTTGTATAATTTTGTCAATGATCATTTCCTTGTGTTGTCGACAACATGCCCACCGGAAATGGGCCGATATGGGGCATTAGACAGCAGTCTAGGGCTTCTAGATGTTTGTGCTACTAACAAGGATGTGTTGTCCCACTCGAGGCAAGATTTGCAACAACTTCTATACATATTGTGTAGACGAAGGGACACAAAAGATTTTGAGGTTTACCAGTCCTATGGAAGTAAGGCGGAGAAGGTAGCCCTTAAGTCCCTAAAGGACTTAAAGCTCATAAAACTGAAAGTCTGAAACAAACCCTCAAAGCCCTTGACTGTGATGAAGAAAATGCGGCCGTTGAAGCACCTTGAATGAGGCTGAAGCAGAAACTCTAGCCGTGTTAGACGCCTTGTTGTCCTACGTTGTAGGGACAACAAGGCCAACAATAAGAAGCTAATGCCTAAGAAAAGAAAAGCTTGCCTAAGTACAAACGAGCTTGAGAAGGTAAAAGGTGAAATGCCCTGATAATGCCACAAAGATAGGGTGACTATGCTGGTGATCCACGTAATGGACCGGAGCTGACGTGTCCTAGGTCAACGTCTACGTCGGTGTAAGTAGGTACATGATGTACCGAAGTTGATAGGATATATGGGCTTTGTGCTTGCTCCTGATCTTTGGTCACCTGAAATAAGACTACCGTTAGGGTACCGAGGGTTTCCCAGCTACAACCCTCAGGTGTGAGAGTCAGTAATCAGGGAGTATAAGTGCCGGAGCTAGGCTTCCCCTTAAACTTCCGGTGATAGTGTATATGGCTTGTTGTTCTTAATGCAATTGTGTATGTTTGATTAAGTGAGCTTACCTTTCTTGTAAGGGAAGGCTTCCTTTTATAGTAGTGACCTTTGGGGGATCATGATTGATGTAGGGCCCTGAGCAGCATGGGACTGTTCTTTGGCCTGGCCGGCTTCCCTTGGTTGATGGGTAACGTGTGATACATTTATTGTGGGCGGTTGATAAGTCGCTATGTTATATCAGCTTGCATGGCTTGCTCGCATCTTGTTAAGAGGACATATGAAGGCTATGTACATGCTATATGTCAGGTCTGTCGCATCAGGGAAGGTTTGTTGGTCGAGCATGATCATTCGTCGTCTAAGTGGTCGGGTCATGCTCGTTTGTTCGAATGATCTTTGGTTTGTCGAGGTTCATGGTCGGATCATCAATGGTCGCTGGATATGGTCGGCTTTCCTCATGTCCGTTGTATGGTGGGCCCTGCCCAGGTCCAGCTGGAATCCACGTGGTCGCTCCACGTAGGAGGACCCAGCGAAGAAAGCTCCTGCCCCCACCACGAGGCCTTTTTCCCTTAAAAGTGTTCCAGCCGCTGCTCTGACTAAAAGGCGGTTGATCGATGATGCACTCGAGGAAGATGAGCGGAGCATTGAGGAAGTATCTGCCCGCGTCCTAGCTGCTAAAAAATTGAAGGGCAAAAGATCTTCTTCGTCCAGCGAGGAGACTGTTCCATGGCACAAGGATGACTTTGTTGTGCCAACCATTCGGACGATGGGGATCAAGATTGCCCAAGATATCGGGGACGTCCCCTTCCTGTAAAATATCGACGTAACCCGTCGGGATGCTTCAACTGCCTTGGCCGGGCAAGGGATAGCTGTCCGGGCTCAGATGACGGACATGGTTGGGATTGCCAACTCTCTGCCAGCCAACGAATCGCTGGGACGAATGGGGCTGTGCGTGAGCAAGGTAAAAAATCTTCCCTTCAGTCTTCCTTTTTTTTTCTTCTTTATTTTGAGTCAATATATTGTGTTCTAACTTTTCCAATTCTTGTTTCCGTGTAGCTGTGCTCCTTCGCAATCTCTCTAAGTGGTCGCTTTGACCGGGCTGAAACTGAAGCGAAAAAACTCAAGGCTCGGGTCCAAGCTGATCAGGACGAGATCAAGATTCTTAAAGCTCGCCTAGCATCCTTGGAGAGTGACCATGCCCAGAAGGCAGCCGAGCTGGCGGAGTCCTCGGCTAAAACAACCGCCCTGGCCAAAGAGAAAGAGCTGGTCGAGGCTCGTGGTTGTAATGATGAGGAGAGGGCCAGCCAAGCCGAGGAGAGGTCTGTTCAGGCCGAGAAAACGAAGGCCTTGGCTGAGAAAGAGGCGAATGAGTCCGTGGCGAGGATTGCCGACCTGGAGAGGTGGGTTGATGAAGTGAGGGCCTCAACCTTTGAACAATACAAAGACTCTGAGGAGTACACTAAGGAGGTCCTCCCTTATTACGAGCGAGGTGTCCGCCATATGCTTCGGGTAGCCACTGCCTCGGGGATGACCCTTGGTACCATTGTTGAATGGGGCAGCGAGCAATTTGCTGGGGAAGCCGCGAGGGAGAGGCATGAGATGATTCCCTTCGATGAAGGCGAGTTGAAAATGATCCATGCAAAGGATGCCAAGCTCAGATTTGAAGAGTGGGTGCCCCCGACTCCTTGGTCTCAAGATACTATCTTTTTGATCGGCGCTGTGGAGCGGGGTAAAGATGTAGAATTTGATACTGAGCTTAAACTGAAACAATTCATGGGCGAGCAATCCAACCGTGATGAGTTTGATAACAAATCAATTGCTACTGAGCAACGAGGTCTACCCTCCCCAGCCTGTGATGCCGAAGTGGTTGATCTCCCCGAATGATAGCTTTAATCCTCGCTGTGCCAAGTTGATTGGGCGTGTGTGCCCGTTACTCCAAACAATTTTTATCAGTTGTAATTTAAACAATTTTTTGTTTTTCTTATATTTGTATCTAAATAATTTTTATTTGTTTTGTTCTTGCTTGTTATTAGTCTTTATTTTAATTTATTTGCAACCTTCCTCGTTTGCCGAGGATATGCTTTTGTCCCACCTCCGTACGAGGATGAGAATGAGCACTCGGCTCATTTCTTTATTTGTAACCTTCCTCACGTGCCGAGGATAGGCCTTTGTCCCACCTTCGTACGAGAATGGGATTGAGCACTTGACTCATTTCTTTATTTGTAACCTTCCTCGCGTACCGAGGATTGGCCTTTGTCCCACCTCCGTACGATCGCATGCCGAGGATAGGCCTTTGTCCCACCTCTGTACTAGAATGAGAATGAGCACTTGGCTCATTTCTTTATTTGTAACCTTCCTCGTGTGCTGAGGATAGGCCTTTGTCTCACCTCCGTACGAGAATGGGAATGAGCACTTGGCTCATTTCTTAATTTGTAACCTTCCTCGCGTGCCGTGGATAGACCTTTGTCTAACCTCCGTACGAGAATGGGAATGAGCTGATAGTGAACACATTTGCTTTGAAAATATATATCATTTATTCAATACTTCGAACTTTGCTAAGAGGTTACATTAGTGATAGTAGGATTTGAGATGATCGGTATGCCAGGGATTTTTCAAAGGTATGCCGTCGGGCTCTGCTAGTCAATAAGTTCCTTCTTTCACAATGTTGGTTATTCTGAACGGGCCCTCCCAATTTGGTGAAAGCTTATTCTTTCCTATCTTTCTATCGGTCGCCTCTATCTTTCTTAGGACCAGATCACCGACTAAGAGAGTTCTTGGTTTGACTTTCTTATCGTGATAGATCTTAGTAAGCTTTTTTGTAGTTGATAATTTTGAGGCGGGTTTCCAGTTGTTTTTCTTCGAGGTTGTCCAGGTCGAGTTGTCTGGACAAGTCGTTCTGTTCTTGATCGAAGAAAGTGACCCGAACTGTTGGAAGGACTAATTCTCCGGTGTCATTGCTTCTGACCCATAAGTAAGCGCAAACGAGGTTTCACCAGTAGATCCCCGATTTTGACGTTCTGATTCCCCATAGGACAATTGGCAGTTGCTCTAACCAGCTTCCTTTTTTGCCGTCTAAGTTTCTCTTTAGAGCATGCATAATCTTCTTATTTCCTGCCTCTACCTGACCATTACCTTGGGGATGAGCCACCGAGAACATTCGGTGTTTGATATTTAGTCTTTCGCAACTCACCGTGAATTGTTTGGAAAACTGGGTGCCATGGTCGGAAACGATCATCCGAGGTAGTCCGAAATGACAAAAGATTTGCTCGTACACGAACTTTATTGCTTGGTCCTCAGTTATACTAGCGAGCGGTTTCACTTCAATTCATTTGGTGAAGTAGTCCACCGCGACAATAACATATTCGCACCCATGCTTAGCTTTGGAGAAAGGGCCAATGAGGTTAATTCCCCGCATGTCAAAAGGCCATGCTGCGACCACCGGTGTTTGTAGGACCAAGGGAAGTCGTGGAATGTTTGCATATCTCTGGCACTTATCGCATTTCCTCACATACTCCGATGCGTCCCTTCTCATGCTCGGCCAGTAATACCCGTGAAAATTCATTTTGTCCGACAGAGTGCTCGGACCTGGGTGTTCCCCATATTCACCTTCATGTACCTCGGCCAGCAGATCTTTCACTCTCTCTGGTCGTATGCATCGAAGAAGAGGCTTTGTATTGGACCGCTTGTATAGTATACCTCCTATTACCAAGTATCTGCATGCTCGGTTCTTTACTATTTGTGCTTCGCCCTTTCCTTCCGGCAGGATGCCCTGCTTGATGTAGTCTCTTATGTCATCGATCCAACATCTTGAACCCTCTCGTGACTACCATAATCTCCTCCGGGTCGATGGCTGGATTTTTGAGAAACATGAGTTCGACGCCAGAAGGCACCTCCTCAGCTTCCGAGGATGCGATTTTGGAAAGGTAATCTGCTCGGGAATTACCCTATCTAAGGACTTGCTCCAGCTCCCAATATTTGAATCGTGTCAACAATTTTTGCGTCAATTGTTGATACTTGGCCAATACCGGGTGATTTGCTTCATACTCGCTGATCGATGTTTTAATTAATCTTTTTCCTTGCAAGTGAACAATACTATTATAGAATAGTATTGGAAGCAAGGGTCGAACCACGAGACAAGTGATCACGAACAAAGGCAATTATTGATAGCAAATTATTAACCTAAGGGGGGTTTTATGTTTAATTCTACTCTAACTACTATTTATAGATGTTTAACTAATTAGACAGTAATAACAGATATGAAGATCTTATGGTGGTGTAGACACCCCAATTTCGTACCTCAGATATATGACATGACAAAAAAAAAATATCAAGAACTGTTAAAATATTAACAAATGTCAAGTTACAGGTCAAAATTGCAAAGGACAAAGCAGATGCACAAAAGGACAAATTGCAGGGGCCAAAGTGTCAAAAATGAGCAATGTTTGAGGTTTGGGCACCACCTACCAAGGGTTTGGGTTTGGCGCCCAAACCCCTATAGGGTGGCACCCAAACCCCACTCTCCAAGCACTGTTCATCACTCCATTTGCCGTAAAATGCAATTCATCAAACGCTGTACAACTCCCACGATGCACGAGAGAAATCACAAAATTCCAACGATGTCCCAGCCTCCTTCCTATAAATAGCGTTGTCCGGCTCCTTCATTCGGCGACAATTCATCCAGAAATTTCTCTCGCGTCTACATTGCGAAGAAATAAAATAGCGATAGATCACCACAAAAGCCTCGAAACCTGCCAAACCTCCGCCAAACACAAATCCAACCTAGAAGTGTTCCTTAGCCCCGACTAGGTATCCACCCTTTTTCCCTGGTCCAAAATCGTGGATAGAGCAGCTTGCTGCGCTCGATTTAAAAGGCCAAAATAGCCGCAGTAGTCGTTACTCCGCCAAAATTCAAGCCTTTCCAATCAAACAAAACAACCGAGAAATAAACAGCTACCTGCCCGATCCCGAGGCCGAAAGTAACTTTCGAGGCTTACGCCCAAATTCACACAACACACAACTTCAAAACCGCACTGCACTGGAAAAAGACTCTCTCCCCGAGGGACGAGCGAGCACACCCCTACGCCGTTTGTAAGCTTTTATTGTTAAAGTCTTTCATTTCTATGTAATAGTATTATTTCGATCCGCCCAATGTAAATATATAAGCGCTTGTGCTGCCCGGATTTTATTAGGAAATAGTACTAAATGTAGCCAAGTTATTATGGCAAAATATTTTTAGATAAGTTTGTATTTATTTACTTTATTTATTCAATAAAGTCTTTATTTGTAAATGTATTATTTCCGGTCCGGTTCAATATCAAAATATAAGCGCTATGCCGCCGGATTTTATTAGGAAATAATACTAAAAGAGCCGTTATAATGGCCAAATATTTTTAAATGTGTCTGTAATTATTGAAAGAGACTATGCGAGTCCGTAAATAATGGGCCACGAATGTATCTGCTTAATTTTCCCTTGTCAAAATAAGACCTTATTTATTTGCTAAGTAAATGTGACAATAAGCATACTTCACCAAAAACGTTTAGAGACGAAGGGCGAGTTGGGTGCCTAGCACCTTCCCAACTCGTAACTTAGCCTCCGAACCCGCTTTCTAAAATCTCGGTTTTCTTTTTATGGTTTTCCTTTATTTTTGCCTTAAAATAAAGGAGGCGACTCTAAAACATTTTGGATCCAAGTGGGGCCTCGCAACATCTTTCTTTGCACTTTCAATGTTCTCCCTAAACAAGGGAGAATGAGAATGGAAAGGTGATGTATTCCTATGTCCCGGTATCCCTAAACAAGGGATAACTTGACGTAGAAAACCCAAAGCACTCATAGTGATCCGAAATAGGCCATAAGGCTATTTTCATAAAATCCATAGTGGGGGCGTCGCAATATTCTTTCTTGCACTTCTCTATTTTCCCTGAAAGATAAAGGGGAGGATGGGAATGGAAGAGTAATGCATTCCCATATCCTGTTATCCACGAAATAAGGGATAACTTGATATGGAAAACCATAAGTTCCTCATATTGGATACAAAATTCACTCAGTGGCAACCGAGGCACATTCCAACGTGCTAATATAGACAAAGACTCCTCTCGCACTTTAGATTTCGCCTTCCCTAAACAAGGGAGGGTGGAACGAGAGCAAGTGGTGTCCCGCATCCGCACGCGCACCCCTATTCAATGCGCGAGAGTACATTTCCCTGAACCTCACATGTGGGTGGCAATCTAGATTCGGGTTTCACTTATATCTCCTTTATGTTCAATTCATAATAATGTCATTCAATGTCTTGGGTTCATTCACTAAAAATAGATATAGTCGTTGAACAATTGGTTCGGCCTCCATCCCCGCAAAAATTCATCCATTCTATATCCTAAGCACATGAACTATCAATCTAGTCACCTAGATTTATGATCTATCCGTCACCTAGATCATGTAAGAACTGGTCCTAACTTATCACTCGTGCATCGATAGGTCCAATTTATTGTGTTGGTGAGCCCCCGACATATGCACTTGGTCATGCAGCTTATCCGCACCTCTAAGCCTTTATTATTTGCGATTACATTCATTTGTTCAAAGCAAAATAATATAGGGGTTGATAAACAACACAATCAACAAGCATTGAATGAATATATATAGAACCAAAACATAAATTGATACAAGTTACCTCCCACCTCCTAGATTATGGATGATTTAGTTCATCATAGACAATGAACAGCACATGGAGATGATCGGATACATGATTTGATCTTCAATACTTGAAATTACAAAACCTAACTATGTTATACAATCTAAAACTACCTAAAATTTATCTAAAGAGAGCTTCCAGCCGTCCTCCCTATCTTTGGCTCGACATCTGGCTTCTATATATACTCGGGAGTGTAATTCGATCGAATGACTGTGTGAAAATCCGAATAAGTCGCATTTCGACCACCTTGTCGCAGCTGGTACTTTGCGCCCGCAAGGTCTCCAGGGTGGCCGTGTGATTTCTTGGTTTTCGGCTCAAGGACCAGACGCCTACCTTGCGGTCGCAGTGAGGCACCTTGCGTCCGCAAGGTGTCCAGTGTTGACAGCTTTCATTCTTTCTTCATTTTTCCATTTTGGCCCTTCTTGAAATTTGCGCTTAAAACCTTGGAGTTTCGCATATTTTCACTAATAACCCTGAAACTTACAAAACTCACCGAAAACATATATTAGTAACCAAAAGCCTCGTGAAATAGCATAATTTAAGTCATAGAAGCATATAAAATCGACGTATAAAATACATCGATCACTCGCCCAGTACTTGTTTAACTACCAATTGGGAATCACTGTAAATTACAGTGTCCTCAACCCCCAAGCTTAGTGCGAGCTCGATTCCGGAGACCAAAGCTTCATACTCGGCCTGATTGTTCAAAGTCTTGAATTGAAATCTTAAGGCCATATTCAACTCTCCTGACTCCGGAATGATCAGTGAAAGACCTGCCCCACTTCTTTCTTCCCCCACAGATCCATCTACAAATAAGACCCAATATTGAAGGGGCTTGATCGTTGTCTGCTCGTCTGTTACAGTCGCTTTTGTAGTCATAGGGGTGACCTCTTTGCCGATTAGTTCTTTGTCGGCCTTCTGCTTCGTAAACGAAATTTCAGCGATGAAGTCGACCAGGACCTGTGCTCGGATCGTTTTCTTGGGCTCATAGTCGATGTCATATCCCGAAAGTTCGACCGACCATTTCAACATTTTGCATGCCATATCCGGTTTGTGCAGAATTTTTCTTAGGGGAAAATTGGTGTACACTATAATCAAATGCGCCTGGAAGTAAGCTTTTAATTTTTGGATAGCAATGACTAGGGCGAGGACCAACTTTTCAATCTCTAAGTATCTCCCTTCTAAGTATCTCCCTTCAACATCCGTCAGTGCATGAGAAACATAATAAATTGGCTTTTGAATTTTCTCTTCTTCTCTTATTAAAACTGCAGCAACTACTGAGTCTGATGCTATCAAATATACATATAATTTTTCCTCTGGTACTGGGATGCTAAGGAGTGGTGGTCGACCAATATATTCCCTAAGCTCCTCAAAATCTTGGGTAAAATCATCATTCCATTCAAACTTCTTGCATCCCTTCAATATTTTGAAGAAGGGCAAGCTTTTCTCGGCTGACTTGGCAATGAAGCGACTAAGAGCCGTGATCCGACCATTGAGCTGCTGGACGTACTTGATCGAGGATGGAATGTCCATAGTTATCAAAGCCTTTATCTTCTCTAGATTGGACTCGATTCCTATTTCATTAACCATGTAGCCGAGGAACTTTCCTGTTGTTACCTCGAATACGCACTTGGCTGGGTTGAGCTTCATTTTGTTATTTCTCAGATTTGAGAAAGTTTCTAGCAAGTCATTGGTGTGATCGGAGTGTTTGGTTTTAAAAACCATGTTGTCAATGTAAGCTTCCACATTCCTGCCTAGCTGGTCGCCAAACACTTTGTTCACTATTCTCTGGTAGGTAACCCCCGTGTTCTTGAGACCAAAAGACTTCATGGTGTAACAATACAATCCTCCAGCAGCTCGGAATGTTGTGTGTATCTGGTCGGTCAACAACATCTTGATTTGATGATAACCCGGATAAGCATCTACAAAACTGAGGATTTTGTGCCCGGAGATGGAGTCTACGAGTTGATCGATCATGGGTAGTGGGTACCAATATTTTGGGTAGGCTTTGTTGAGGTCAGTGAAGTCCACACACATTCTCCATTTCCCGGTTACTTTCTTCTCCATAACCACATTTGCAATCCAAGTTGCATACAAGACTTCTTTTATAATTTTGGCCTTCAACAATTTAGATACTTCCTCTTTGATGACTTTTTGTTTTTCCCATGAAAAGATTCGTGTCTTTTGTTGTATAGCAATGAAGTCGGGGTCAATGCTCAACTGGTGCATAGCGACGTTCCTGCTAATTCCCACCATATCCTCGATACTCCAGGCGAACACATCCAAGCTTTCTTTTAACAGCTTGATGATTGCTGCTCGCTCTTCCATTGGTATCTCTCTTCCTACCTTGACTTTCTGCTCGGAGAAGTCGAGGTTAATCACAATTTCATTGAGGTCCACATTTTGCTCGATAGTTGGGTGGCGATCAACGTTAAGGATTTCGATTGTGATTACTTTTGTGGCAGCCTGGTCTTTTTTATTATGGTCGGCAACCCTTGATATGCCGATCACATGGTCCTTTCCCTCATTTTCTGGTGGCGTTCCCAGCCCGCTTTAATTGTACATGGTCCTTGCCTCTTTCTTTTTCCGGCAAGCTGGCGTTCCTAACTCGCCTTAATTGCTATGCTTGTGTATGCTCGGGGAGCGATGAAATCAGTTCCTCCGTTTCTCGGAGCCTTTTGGTCGTTCTGCTTATTTCGACTACTTCTCCTTCGGGCATGGTGATTGTCACCTCCTCCTTCCGCGTCTTCTCCTGTAGATATACTCCAAGGTGCTTACTGGATCATTTTAGACCATGCCTATCCCTTTTTTAGTAGGGAATTTTATTCTTTGATGAGCCATAGATGGAACCATCTGGAACTTTGTTTGATAAGGTGATCCCAATATGACGTTGTATGGGGATGGTAGATCAAGTACCAAAAATTCAACCTCCTCCGTTCGAGGAGTCTTGCTCTCTTCCCCCAAAGTCACCATGAGGATGATGGTTCCTTTTACCGCCACCTTGTGATCGATAAACCCCTCCAACTATACATTGCTCGGCCTTAGATAAGCATCCACCAACTCCATCCCTTTGAAACAGGAATAGTACAAGATATCCCTTCCAGCCCCCGTGTCGACTAATATTCGCTTCACCTTACTGTCATGTATTCTTACTCGGAGAGTCAGAGGCTGTTGACGAGCGGTTTCACTAGTGGCTATTTCGTTTGGCCAAAAGGTTATTCCCTTTGCTTCATCGGGTCGTGGTATCATGTTGACTACATGCTTCAAATTATAAATCATGTGTTTCAACTGAGTCCCACTTGGCGTAGACTCCCTTATGGTGTCGATCACATTCCTGGGGCCTCCATTATTTGGTCGGGGGTTCTGGTTTCTCTCCGGCTCTCTCTATCTTCCCCCTTGGTCATTGCCTTTCTTCTCGAACCTCCTAAGCTCGCCCCTGTCAATTAACTTCTGAATTGCTTTCTTCAGGTTGATACATTCCTCGGTCGTATGACCAACGTCTTTGTGGAAGGCGCAACGTTTATTGGGGTTGCGAGAATATCAAGTATCCTTTAGCGGCCACAACCTGTCTATTTTGTCTTGATCGAGGAGGATGTTCATAATGTGTTCGCGACTGGTTGTGAGTGAAGTCCAGTCGATTTCATCCCATTTGTTCTTGGTTCGATTATCTTCTTCTTAGTAGGTTGATCCTCGCCCCCTTTGTTCGAGTTATCCTGAGCTCGTTGCATTCCATCGTGCTCCTTATTTTTCCCATATTTCTTCTCGCTCCCCTCCTTCTTTGCCTCCTCTGTATTGATCACCCGAATAACATGGGTATACATTTCACCGACAAAGGTTTGGTCCCACAGCATCATTTCTTGTCTCATCAGCCCCTATTGCAAGCCGGAGATGAAGCACATCTTGATCGACTCCTCAGAGATGTATGGTATTTGGTCGACCATGGCCATGAATCTGTCCATGTATGTCTGGTTCGACTCATTTATTCGTTGCTATATACCGCACAAGTCGGTCTGCTTCTTTTTTTTAAAGGTTGGAGGGGATATAGACTTTACCCCAACCTTTATTTTTTATTATTTAAATGCCTTGAAAGGCTACAATTATAGATATATGATGTCTTTGGTGTGACTAGAACAAATGGTATCTCTGCTCAGGCTTTGAACACCCGACCTCTCGGTTGAAAGTAGTTATGTACCAGGGTGCCTCTGGTAGGGCTTGAACACTCGACCTCTCCGTTAAGATAAGCGAGCAGTTAAATGTGGCCTTTAGGTAAGGCTTGAACACCCGACCTTTCTATTGAAAGTTGTAAACTCCAGGGTGTCTCTAGTGGGACTTGAACACCTGACCTCTCTGTTAGGAGAAGTGAGCAGTACCAGTTGAGCTGGAGTTCGGCCGAGGAGAATTGGGTGACAAACATTTGTCTGAATTCATCCCAACTTTCGACTGAATCCAAGTAGGAGGCCTGTGTACCACTTTAATGCCTTCCCTTTGAGAGTCCCCGCAAATATCTTTCCCCATGCATCCTCGTCATCAGGGGACACTGCGTTCATTTTGACCTCGAAGCTGGCCATGTGATCGACGGCATTAGTGAGTCCCTAATACGGTTCAAAAGTGGGGATTTTCTTATCAGGTAGTGGGGCCTTTCTCATCCTCTCCTCGAATGGGCCATTCTTGGCTGGGGGTAACAAAATAGGTTTTCCCTTCTCCATGGCTTCAAGCCTCCCACGGAGGAATTTAACCTCTTGTTCTACGACTAAGGATGGTTTATTGGTCGATTTTTGTACCTCGGTGGTCGCGTTCCGACCACTCTTTAGGTGCCCTGTTCCCGATTGTTAGGAGTGAGTGCAATGCCCACATGCTTTATTTTTCATTAGCTCGATCCTCAGCCTGGACTCTCCCTACTCGCTCCTCTCCCGTGTTCGGCGAGGGCGATTTGACTCGTTTGGAAAAGTTAGCCGGCTGTGGATACTGGCTTTGAGTGTCTGCTCGCTCATCCTGTATGTTTCCCAACCGGGATCTTACACTTGGCCGAGGCACAACCTTTTCCTTTCCTTTACCTTTGGAGATAGCTTTTTGAAGAACTTGGGTTGGCTCCTCCTGGGGTATGGTATTGGTCGCTGCTTTCATTTTTTTCTGAAGCGCCAACATTTTAAGCTAGGCCTCTTGAATTCCTGTAAAGTAAAGTCTCTGGCGTTCCCAGAACTTTGCCTCTACCAAGAGTTCGTCTTGCTTGGTGGCCTTGTTATTTTCTACCTAAGAGTGTTCCATCTAGGCCTCTTCCTCGTCAACATCAAAGAAGGTGCTCGCTTGGCCGGTGGCACCTCCTATGTTACTAGAATCCTCTTGGTTGCCCTTTCCTCCCAACACCTTTGAAGTGGCGGTGGCAAGGTCCATGTCAGTTACTTTGCTGGCATGTGAGGGGGGTGGTATGTTCGTTCCTGGTTGGTTTTGTGGGAGTTTGTTTATCCATTTCTTTAGAGTTATGGCTTAGTGATGGAATATGATGTTTCCCGGCAACGGAACCACTTGATCACGGCACAAAGATGGGGTGACTATGCTGGTGATTCACGTAATGGACCGGAGCTGACGTGTCCTAGGTCAACTTCCACGTCGGTGTAAGTGGGTACCTGATGTACCGAAGTTGATAGGATATCTGGGCTTTGTTCTTGCTCCTGATCTTTGGTCACTTGAAATAAGACTATCGTTAGGGTGCCGGGGGTTTCCCAGCTACAACCCTCAAGTGTGAGAGTCAGTAATTAGGGAGTATAAGTGCCGGAGCTAGGCGTTCCCTTAAGCTTCCAGTGATAGTGTATATGGCTTGTTGTTCTTAATGCAATTGTGTATGTTTGATTAAGTGAGCTTACCTTTCTTGTAAGGGAAGTCTTCCTTTTATAGTAGTGACCCTTGGGGGATCATGATTGATGTAGGGGCCCTTGAGCATGGGGACCTGTTGCTGGTCGGCTGGCTGACAGCTTTCTACTGGTTGATGGGTAACGTGTGATACATTCATTGTGGGCGGTTGATAAGCCGCTATGTTATATCAGCTTGCATGACTTGCTCGCATCTTATTAAGAGGACATGTGGAGGCTATGTATAGGCTATATGTCAGGTCTGTCTCATCAGGGAAGGTTTGTCGGTCAAGCATGATCATTCGTCGTCTAAGTGGTCGGGTCATGCTCGTTTGTTCGGAATGATCTTTGGTTTGTCAAGGTTCATGGTCGGCTCATCAATGGTCGCTTGATATGGTCGGCTTTCCTCATGTTCGTTGTATGGTGGGCCCTGCCCAGGTCCAGTTGGAATCCACGTGGTCGCTCCACGTAGGAGGACCCAGGTCGGGTCCCTTCATGCCCTCACTTATCACTCTTGATAATGTGAAAGATCAGTTGAGAGAGATGGATGCGACATAAAATGTCTTGAAGAACGACTAGACTGTACGTTCAGGGGTTTACTTAAAATCAGGGTTTCTCTCCTCAACATTCTTGACAAGTAGAGCAAACACAACACTAAGTTCCCCTATGAGAATTGAAGAAGATACTAGTAATTTTCATAATCAGCAACCACTATAGCCAAAGGTGAAGTGGCTACTGTGAAGGCTGATGATGCAGCGAGAAGAATTACTAGTTGGTTCCGGATGAATGTAATATTTACTTCAGTATCATTCATACAAACGAAAAAAAGAAAACAAAAAAGACCTTTATTAGAGTCATCCACATAGAGTTTGTAGTTATTCTTCTTTTCAAATTATGTTAAAAGCACAAAATCTAAATCATGATATACATTGTTGGTGCTCTCTCTAAAAGTTTAAACTTTTAGATGAGTTGGTTACTTAACAAATTACTATGTACAATTTAGAGATATGAATTGAGTACTATACTTGCAGATTTGAAGGCCAAAATAATACAAACAAACTCTTAGCCTTCGACATTGTTGGACAGGGCACATGAAACTTGGGCTATCATAAGCATCTCTAATGAGGCTTAGCTGCCACTGCGACCATACTTCTATGTGGCAGGTTTTAAGAAGGGCAAGTAACTGGTCTTCAGTTGCCAAGCTAATTTGCAGGAGTCAAGATAAGACTAGCTTGCCGTAATGTAAATGAATTTGAGGGCTACTCATAATAGAGATTCGTTCCTCATCATGTAAGATATATTTCTTGCAGGTCAAGAAAATCTATATATGGTCAATAAATGAGAATCACGGTTGATTTGGAAATTACTAAATTACAATAAATTTGGTTTGTAAAAAAGGTAAGTTTCATAAATAAACTCTACCTTGATGGACGGTTGAGATTAAAACCCTAATAGGAATTTGGTCCTCCCTTTGCCTATAAAAAGATATGTAATACCCATCATATTCATCTATTACGTTAAATCAACTCATTAGGGTTTTAGGCCAAAAGGGAGAAACCATATTCTGCCTCTTCTTCTCTATTATACTGCATATTTCAGATCAAGGGCAAATTACTAGAAGCAATATGTCTTCATCAGGTATTTTAATTAAGAGTATTTTGTATGCCATTGTGATTTTCATTGAGTTCAAGATCTAGGGCTTAAGATTATTAACTTACAGTTGGTATCAGAGCATGACTTCGAACTCATGATCATCCATTAAAGACGCATACAATATTATTGTTTTATTGATTAAGATTTTAAATCGATTATTTAATCCGTTTCATAAGCTTTCTGTTACTTTATCCCTATGTACAACCATCAGTTCAATCTTTTGCATTTATCATCAGGTCTTGTCTTAATTTGAAATCAAAAATTAGAAATTGGGCCTGATGATGTTACTTGTTGATCCATTTGCCTTCTTAAGTGTTCAAATAGCTATAGTAGCCTTTAGTAAGAAATCATATTATAACATAATAATCTGATGTGCACGTCTTCATCAGATATATACGTGGTTATTTTGACCATTTTGGTGTAGATATTATACTAATATGAAGTTTCTTTAATTTTTCATAACTGACTTTATACGATCCTATTTTGGCCTTCAAGATTTTATGAATTATATATATATATATTTTTAAGAAAAATTAATTATGTTTTTTCCCGCACTAACCGTTTTGATATGTATAAAGTCTAATTATCACCATAGTGATAATTGATAATTAAATTGATGTTATTTAATGTTAATGTTTATTGATGAGTCTTCTATATTGTACATACATATTAGAACGGTAATCACCCACAGGTGATTCTGATCCACATGTTTGAACAACATTAAAATTGATGTGTTAGAGAAAAAAAAATATCCACATATATTTATCTTGTTCATGTACACATAATTAATTTAGAATTATGACTCATAATTAATTTAGTGGAAGTTCTACCCATAGGAGAATCTTCTTTATGTGCATTTAGACAATTTCTAATTTGTGTATATCTCTATTATATTTCAGCTCTTGTCCCCGTTAATTTGCACTCGCATGCTTCATTTGTACCCTCTTTCAATAGTACCAACTTCTCAGAATGGCGTGAGAACGTTGAATTCACTTTGGGTGTTCTTGATCTCGATCTTGCACTCCAAACTGAAAAACCTTCTGCATTAACCGCAGAAAGTTCCAAAGAGGATAAGGATCTCCATAAACTGTGGGAGAAAAGTAACAGATTGGACCTTATGTTCATGCGAATGTCAATTGTTGGTGCTCTCTCTAAGAATTTAAACTTTTAGATGAGTTGGTTACTTAACAAATTACTATGTACAATTTAGAGATATGAACTGAGTACTATACTTGCAGATTTGAAGGCCAAAAAAATACAAACAAACTCTTAGCCTTCGACATTGTTGGACAGGGCACAAGAAACTTGGGCTATCATAGCATGCATCTCTAATGAGGCTTAGCTGCCACTCCGACCATGCTCCTATGTGGCAGGTTTTAAGAAGGGCAAGTAACTGGTCTTCAGTTGCCAAGCTAATTTGCAGGAGTCAAGATAAGACTAGCTTGCCGTAATGTAAATGAATTTGAGGGCTACTCACAATAGAGATTCGTTCCTCAGCATCCTTAAAGCTTGGCTCAACCAGCAATGCATTACTCTATCTGCATGGTTGTTCCCTTTCCATGCTCGTCAACTCTGCTAGTGCTTTCTGTGTTCTGTTTGGATCTTAACCAGTCTCAAAGATGCATGGTTTTCCTACAAGTAACTGTATGTACAGATATGACTTATGAGTTGGGATTCGAGGTGGGCAGGAGACATCTTAGAAAATTGCTGGTATAATGTTTAAATACAACTTAAATTATGTAATATTATACAACTCTACAACTCACGAGAAACAATTATAGTATTACAAGATCAAAATGTATTTAGTTGAAGTTACACACTTTTTTACTGATCCATTTCATAATGTTTAAGCTTTGTTAACAAATCAATAACTCTTTTGCCCTCATCACTATATTAATCATCATTAGCGTTGATGTGGCAAAAATAAGTTTTGAATCGGCTGAATGCGATTGTGTGGATATCTGGGCTTGTATATGAATTGTATCTCCTAAAAACCTATCAAGAACACGAAGAAAACTTACCTTAAAAATAATGTATTTAGAGAGTAATTTGACAGAGTTTTTAGGCTCAAGAATGCGTGTATTTTGTTTAGTGTTTATGGAGGGGGTATATGTAGACCCCCAAGTCATAGAATCCTCATAGAATTAGGATTAAACAATGTTTATTAGGGTTAGAAGTTGTCCTAAATTGTAGACATGATTGGCGGGTAGCCGCGTGATTTAGTAAAAAAATAAGGTATTGATCCGTCTCGGATTAGGAAACCTCGTAGTCTGCTTAGGGCCTTGAGGATTGGTTACCCGATGGACGCATGCTTGCTCCCTGCCAGGATAAGTTATGGTTGCTCGCAGAGAGATACACATTGTAATAACCCGATAATTTTTGTTAAAAATATTATTTTGTATTAATTGATATTATTAATGTTTTGGACAAATTTAATTAATATTATAATTGTTTTGGGTTAATTAAATTGTTTTGGACCTATTTAGTAACTAATTGAATTGTGTTGGGTTAGGCTTACTCACTTTTGACTAAGACTTTAATACTAACTAGTTTTTTAACCCGTGCTTAAACACACGTCAACTAAATCGTACATAAATAAGGAGGATTGGTTTATTAACAATTACACATAAGTATATCACTAATCATTAGATAAACAATTTTTTTTTCTCCGTAAAACTAATTCTAAAAATAATTTGTTACTCTAAAAACTACAACATATTATTGTTCATGGCTAAATACTGTTTTTTTTTTCAAAAAGAGACATACGTGCAATTATTGGCTTTGACACTAGTTAATTGTCTTCGCATATGATACCAGTAATATAAATTGTCTTCTCTGGAACTTGAAAGATAGTCTTATATCATATAGAGTTAATGACAATCTTGGGATAAAAACATTTTCTCTAACATTGCTTCCTTTCAAAAATTTTGTTCCAACAATGTAATCCTCATGATTTATGATGATTAGTCTTGTTCCATTGCACAACCCTACAACATGGTCAATGTTTCTCAATAATATTACCGAAACACTAATTTTAAGTATTAATTCATGGTCTGACAACCCCGAACACTTTATACTATTCAAAAAACTCTGTATAATGAATATCTTCGAACAAACTTGATTTTTTTCCGCGCTGCAAATAGTATCTGAACTCAAATAAGTTGTTCCGTTTGAATGATTACTTTTATTAAATTATATTTGTATTTTATGAATAAAAAAATTTCTGAGAAGAAAATAAGCTAAAATCAAAATAACGAAATTATTTTTACCGTTAACAATTATTTTTGTTTTGTAAATTATTTTGATTTTAATAACTTTCATTATATTTTTTTTTTGTTTTATTGACTTCGTAACTATTATTTTTGTTTTATTTTTAAGAATTAGTTTTACGGAGAAAAAAAATATGTAATTTTTTTTCATTATTTTGCTAACCTTAGTTTAAATTGTTTTGTTTTATTGACTCTGTAACTATTATTTTTGTTCTATCAAATATTTTTATTTTACTAACATATCTTTTTTTACATAACTATTTTTAAGAATTTGTTTTAAACTTTTGTTCCGCAAATTATTTTTATAATTTTACTAACCTCAGTTTAAATTATTTTTTGTTTTATTGACTCCGTAACTATTATTTTTTTCCATCAAATATTTTTATTTAACTAATGTATTTTTGTTTTACATAGCTATTTTTAAGAATTTTTTATAAATTTTTTTTCCGTAAAGCATTTTTATTATTTTAGTAACCTCAGTTTAAATTGTTTTTGTTTTTATTGACTTTGTAACTATTATTTTTGTTCCATAAAATCTTTTTATTTTACTAACGTATTTTTGTTTTACATATATATTTTTAAGAATTTGTTTTGAACTTTTGTTTTGTAAATTATTTTATTTTACTAAACTCTGCATTATATTATTTTTGTTTTGTTGATTCTGTAACTTTTATTTTTATAGTGGCTTGTTCCATAAATTATTTTTATATTACTAACCTCTTATATTTTTGTTTTCTTGACTCCGAAACTATTACTTTTGTTTTAGTTACTATTTTTTATGTTTAAAGAGAGAAAAATGTTTTAAAATAATTAAAAAAGAGGAGATGGTGGTGATGAGATAGAAAATAAGGAGGAGACGGGAGAAAGAAAGAAAAATACAACCAGAGAAGATAGGAGAGAGAAATAGTGAAATTGTAACTCAAAAGTCAATAATTCAAAAATGAGATTTTTGAGGGAGAAATCTACCATTGTCATTATATTGTTTTGGTTACTATTTTTTATATTTAAAGAGTGAAAATTGTTTAAAAATAATTTAAAAAGAAGAGATGGTGGTGATGAGAGAGAAAATAGGGAGGAGACGGGAGAGAGAAAGAGAAATACAACCAGAGAAGATAGGAGAGAGAAATAGTGAAATAGTAACTCAAAAGTCAATAATTCAAAAGTGAGATTTTGGAGGGAGAAATCTACCCTTGTCATTATATATATAAAGATTCCCTTGTAATATTACTTAATAGATTTCGATCCACTTAACTTTAAAACCTAGTAGAGTTTTGTATAAATAGGGTTGAGAGGGGAGGAAACCGAAAACGATTGAAAAAGAAAAGAAAAGAAAAGAACATTAGAACGACCGCCGATAGAGAAAGGAGGATTGACCACAACAACTACAAGGTAAACAATCAATCTTCTTTGTGTTTGCTGTGTGTGTGGCATGTGTGTGTGGTACTATATATTTATATATATCTATATCTATAAGAGCATCTCCATTGTAGTTTTTAGGCAAATTCTTATGCATTGGTTTTTGGGTTAGTGGCCACCTAAGAGCCAAGTAGGAAAGAGAAGAGGGGTATTAGGAGAGAGAAAGAGAGATTGTGTTCTTCACTAAAAACCTGCAAAATGGAAGGAAAGTTGGCAGGTTGTCAGCTTTTTGTGTGTGTGGGGGGGGGGAAGGGGGAAGAAATTTTTATTTTATTTTATTTGGTGTTAAATTTAATATTTTTTTGTGTAAGAAGTTGTGTAAGAATAGTATATAATGGGAAGATTTATTCTTAAGTGTGTAAGAAGAGAAAAATGTGTAGGTGGCAGTGGGACCCAGTTAAAAAGTTGTATAAGAAGTTGTATAAAAATTTTAACAATAGGGATGCTCTAAGCACATAAACATAATATTTTTATGTGTGAACATGTGTGTGTGCATGAAACAGTGTGTGTGTGTTTAGTTGTGGTTAAAAATAATAATAATAAATTATTTAATAAAGTATTACTATAATTATTATTATAGAAATTAATATGATTTGGTTGGTACATTTATAGTTTAGTGATTATTGTATATTTTGAACTTAGATTTGGACAAGGAAGGTTGAGATGATTGTACGGGTTGTAGACCATTTTCGCTAAGCATTTCGAGGTAAACGATTATACCTCTTTTAGGTCTCCGATCTTTTAAGTATCATTCGTTAGGCTTCCATTAAATTCTTTGACATTCATATTCTTTTGAAACGTATGCCGACTTCGGGTCGGTAATTGAATTTGAACTCCGTCGCTTGCACTTCTTTCGAAATCATAAATTTTACTGTTGTTAATTCTCACATAATTATCGAGCTTCATGTGAGATGTTCGTTTGATATGCAAAGTATGATTTTTGCGATGCATAGTTTTGTTGTAATATTGCATTCTTTGAAATTCTACCATGATCACTAAGTCGGTTACATGTTTATTGAATTACTGATTTTATCGAATACTACTTGATTAGTTAATATGATTATCGAACAATTGATTTTATCGAATGTCACCTAGCTATTGGTATGATTATCCAGATATACCAATTCTATCGAACTATCGAAACTATTCCGAGTAAATATTTGAATTGCTTATGTAATCATGAGATCCTGTGAGTAGTCAATTGTCTCCAATCGGTATGGGACGGTTTGTGACAGTTGGTTACTCGAGTCACCTTTGTACGCTTATTTTCATTTGGATTCTTATTCACTTAAATCGAAATTTGATAACTGCTTTCGCTTATCGACATTTGAACAATGAATTTTGAATACTTGAAATATTCATATCTGATTTACTTCTGGTCAACTCCTCCTTAGTGAACAATGAACAATGAACTTACAAAGCATTGTTCACTCACCCCTTCATACTCTTCTTTATCAGATAATGAGTAAGATTTATTAGAGTATTTCGGCTCGGGTAGACCAAGATAACGGTTTCCGAGAATTTTAGATCTAGTCATTTCTTATTGAATTACTTGATAGTACATTGAATAAATTATTGACTTATGTTAAGTATCAGTTTGATTTTGTATTGAATTACTTGGGGTTTATTTTTGAATTTAGTTAAGGATGTTTAAGATTTAATTATCAGTACCAAGTTTGGGGCGTTACACACGTTCCTCGAGCATGGCCCCCTATTCGAGAGGCAAGGCCTTGGTTCGATCATGCTTGATCGATCGGGGATTGAAGGTGATTCTTTGTCGAACATCTTGCCCATTATGCTCGATGCTCGCACGTGGCTCTTGTTTCTGAACTCGTAGCTGCCACATGGTGGTTTCACGTGTTTTCCTCATGATCGGATTTGTGTCAAGCACATCAAGTGTATTAACAAATATGATAGATAATCGTATCTAATCGGGTTCTTAGTTCTTACTCGTAGTAATTTTGTCTCAAAACAAAAACCAAAGAAGTTAGAGAAACAAGGGACATAATCTTTGAAAAAAGATAAATCCAAGAACAAAAAGTCCCTTAAATCTGCTTTAAATTCAACAAAGCCACACGACTAACTATCACATGGTTCTAGATAACATCAGTCTGCTCAAAATCAAAATCGTTTTCCTAATCTGTAAAATGATGAGCTAAAGCCATGAAAGCTACATATCTTATTATTAGACATACATCATGATCAAAAGCCAAATTACCTTAATCCAGATTTAGTAATGATGACAAAAGAAACCACTTGATCATTGACGCAATATCAACAAAGATAGGGTCTTGCTGGAATGCCTATGAACTCCGAGACAGTATACTATGTTCTTGCCAAATTACGGTAGAGTAGGTAAAGAAACAAATAATTGGGTGGTTTCTTAATGCTTGAGAATGATCACAAGGGAAGATTTATTTATAGAACAAAAGGACTGATTTACAAGACTAATTACAGGACCAATTTACAGAACTAATTTACAACCCTTAATTACAGCAGAGAGAATCAGTGAGATATAGTGAAAATAAAATTAATCAAGAGCAGAAATGTCGTTTATCCTTATCAAGCCCCCTCGATGCAAGCGGGTGATCTTGAACTGTAAGCTTGCGGCGGAGAAAATGGAAACGGTCTTTGCTGAAACTCTTAGTGAACACATCAGCCACACAGTCTTTGGAAGAAAGAAAACGGACATCGAGCAATTTCTGTTGAACACGTTCCCGAACCAAATGATAGTCAATTTCAATGTGTTTTGCTCGTCTATGGAACACGTGGTTCATGGTGAGATATGTGGCACCAAGGTTGTCACACCATAGAACAGGAGGAAAGCGAATTGGAGCACGAAGTTCACGTAGTAGGTTTTCAATCCACATAAGTTCAGCTGTGGCAATGGCAAGGCCCCTCTATTCAGCTTCGGTGCTTGAGCGGAGTCGAACACGGCTTTGCACCATGCATGTTGGCACGACGAAACAAATCTTCAATATATTGACATAGGGAGAGAAAAAGGTCAGTAGGTAAGCGAGTTGCCTCAACACCCAAAAAGAAGGATAGTGGACCAAGATCTTTTAAGGCAAACTCCTTTTGTAATGTGTCAATAAGAGCTTGTAGGCATGCCATGCTAGATCCTATAAGAATGATATCATCCACATAAACTAAAAGATTGATGACATCATTAGGAGTACGACGAATAAATAGAGAGGAGTCACAACGTGAAGTAATAAATCCCAATTTTTGCAGGAAGAGACTCTAACGATAGTACCAAGCTCGTGGAGCTTGTTTTAAGCCATAAAGTGAGCGATGAAGTTTGCACATATGGTTGGGAAAATTGGAGTCAATGTATCCTGGTGGTTGCTTCATATAAGCATCCTCCTGGAGATAGCCATTTAAAAAGGCATTCTGAATGTCCAGTTGGTGAATAGGCCAAGAATAAAAGAGAGCAAGTGTAAGAACCACTCGAATAGTGCAAGGTTTAATGGCTGGACTGAATGTTTCGCCGTAGTCGATACCTTCTTGCTGATTGAATCCCTTAGCAACTAGTCAAGCCTTATTTCGTTATATACTGCCATCAGCCTTTCTTTTGATGCGAAAAACCCATTTACAGCCAACGAGATTCATTTGAGGGGAGGAAGGAAATAAAGAACATGTGTTATTCTTTAAAAGAGCGTGATATTCAGCATCCATAGCCTCACGCCAGTTCGGATTAGTTTTAGCCTGTGAGTAACAACTTGGTTCAAACATAAGTTATTTTAGCATGTTTTGAAGCAAGTAACACATTGGGTTTGTAAATGCCATCCTTGGCACGAGTAGCCATGGGGTGAGCATTGGATGTAAGTGGTGTAGGTGGTGTAAAAATAATTAGGTTGGGGTTCGGTCGACGAGGAAGGGTTGATCGAGGGGCCCGAGGGAATTTGGTGGGAATGAGAAGAGAAAGGGTGGGTAATGGTGAGTGACTAGATATAGGGGATGGTGGAATGGGTTCCTCGGAGTGACGGGCTGAGTTGCTAGGAGGAGCTGTTGGAACGAATGAGAGAGCATGAGAGTTTGGGCATGCAGCGGGAGTTGGATTTGGGAGAGGTGGTGCAGGTGGGATACTAAAAGAAGTAAGAGGAGGAGAAGAGGTAGTAGAGAGGCGGAGGGAGCAGAAAAATAATGATAAGAAGTTGTTGCCTATGATGATGGCGAGGAGAGGGAAGCACAGCGAGAACAACAAAAAGGGAAGGACTCTTCTACAAAAACGACATGCTGAGACAGTATACACGTTTCATGGGTATATGATAACATTTGTAACCTTTCCGAAAGGAGTCATAACCTAGGAAGACACAAGCAAATGAGCGAAGTTGAATTTTATTGGAATTATATGCCCTTAGATGAGGAAAACATAGACACCCAAAAGTTCGAAAGGACAAATAATCAAGAGTTTTATGAAACACGAGTTCATATGGAGACTTGACACCAGTTGGAGAGGAAGGAATTCAGTTCATAAGAAAGCATGCAGTTGAAAAGGCGTCATACCAAAAGGATGATGGAATGTTAGCCATATACAATAATGCAAGACCAGTTTTGACAATATTTCTATGTCTACGTTCTATCAAACCGTTTTGGGTAGGTGTGTGGGGACATGTAAAACAGTGATGGGTGCCATGATGTTGAAGAGCTTTGGTGAACGGGCGATATTCCCCTCCATTGTCACTTTAAAAGATTTTGATTTTGGTGTTGAAAATATTTTCAACATGCTTAGAGAAAAACATAAATATGGGAAGTGCCTCATCTTTAGTAGACATAGGATATATCCACGTAAACCGACTGAAAGCATCAATAAATATGATATAGTAACGAAAACCTTCATTAGATATGACCGGGGAAGGGCCCAAACATCAGACACAATTAAGTCCAAAGGATGTTCATAAACTGTGGTACTTGGAGGAAAAGGCAATTTATGACTTTTATTTTCTAGACATGCTGAACAGAAAGTAAATTTAGAATTTAAAATTGGAAGATGATTGCGGGACACAACGGTCTTGACAGTCCGCATCATAGGATGGCCTAATATGTGGTGCCAAGATTGTACACCTGCTCTTTCTCCTACTAGAGCTGTGAGAGGGGGGAAGGAGAGGGATGAAGTGTATAGAGTCCATCCTTAAGTGTGCCCCAAAGTACCGCTCGCCCCGTTTGCCCATCCTTGATAACCCAACCAGTATCAAAAAATTCAAAAGATACTTTATTATCCTGACAGAATTTGGAAACAGATAAAAGATTTTGATCAAGATGTAGAACATATAGAACATTAGAGAGAAGGAACTTACGGCTAGGGGTGGGTAAAAAGGCAGAACCTGTGTGGGAGATGGGCATGGAGGAACCACTTACAACTTTGGCCTGATCAGGACTTGTGTACTCAGTTTGGTTATGCAGATTGGTAATGGAATGAGTCATGTGGTTGGTTACACCACTGCCAGGGAGCCAATCATAGGCATAAACAGAATCAGACTGTGCGGCATAAGCAGTGGGTGGTGGTGATGGCTCATGTGATCGAGACCCCTTCCGTGGTGGCTGTTTGCGGGGAGGTTTGAATGTTCTATCATACCGTTTATAGCAATCTTAAGATGAGTGATATGGTTTGTCACAAAGCTGGCACGTGGTGACTGGATTGCCATTGGTGGTGGCGGAATGGTCACGACCACGAGAAGTAAAATTTTTAGTAGCATATGCTTGAGGCTGAGATAAAATAGACTTATTAACTGCATCACGGTGACGCTCATAAGTGAGTAAATAGGAGTCAAAATCAGCAATAGACCAAGAAGACATAGTAGTAGTTAATGTAGCATAAGAAGATTCATAAGAGGAATCCAATCCATCTAAAATGCAGTGACGAAATTCCATGTCAAGAATCAGATGTCCAGCAGTAACAAGAGAATCATCAAGTTGTTTAGCGTTATCAAGAAAGTCACCCATAGCTTGGTTGCCCTTCTTGATATGCTGGAGTTCACGCTTTATATGGAGGATATTAGATTCAGTTTTGGAAGCAAAGGTTTACTCCGAAACACACCAATCAACGACCGAAGATTGACATTTCGCAACCTTGGCAAGAATAGGTGTGGTCAGGGAAGATATAATCCATCCCATTAAAAGTTTATCCAAAAGGATCCAGTGTGCAATAGCCGGATTGGGTGAGTCGCCGGAAGTTGTCACTGGTGGCCAAAGACAAGATCCTGTAACAAAACGTTCAAGGTTGTATCCTTGAAAATATGGCAATAGTTGTGCCTTCCAAAGAAGAAAATTGGATCGATCCGGTTTAACTATGATCGCATTATGCAATTGATCAAAAGAGATGAGGTGTTCATGGTGGTGGAAGATGAGGGAGTGGTGGTGGGTGTCTGAGTTTCGACTGCCATGAAAGAGAAGGGAATATATGAAAAGAAATCTGCATACCTTAAAATGGTACCTGCTCTGATACCATAAATAAACACAAAATTATGTGGTTTCTCAATGCTTGAGAATGACCACAAGGGAATATTTATTTATAGAACAAGAGGACTAATTTACAGGACTAATTATAGGACCAATTTACAGAACTAATTTACAGTCCTTAATTACAATAGAGAGAATCAGGGAGATATTGTGGGTCGCCCGGCGTGCGCCCGCGCCCCGCGCCCTTGGATAGGGGTGCGCGTACGTGCGGATGCGGGACACCACTGCTCTCATTCCATCCTCCCTTGTTTAGGGGAAAGCGAAATTAAAAGTGCGAGAGGAGTGCTGTCTAAAATAGCGCGTTGGAATGCGCCTCAGTTGACTTTAGTGGATTTTTGGTCCAATATGGGAGCTTTGGGTTTCCCGCATCAAGTTATCCCTTGTTTAGGGGATACCAGGATATGAGAATACATCACCCTTTCATTCCCATTCTCTCTTTTTCAGGGGAAAACGGAAAAGTGCAAAAAAGGATGTTGCGAGGCCCCACTATGGATTTTATGAAAATAGCCTTATGGCCTATTTCGGATCACTATGGGTGCTTTGGGTTTCCTGCATCAAGTTATCCCTTGTTTAGGGGATACCAGGATATAGAAATACATCACCCTTTCATTCCAAATCTCCATTTTTTAGGGGAAAACAGAAAAGTGCAAGAAAGGAGTGTTGCGACGCCCCACTGTATCCAAAATGTTTTATAGAGTCACCATCTTTATTTTAAGGCAAAAATAAAGCAAAACCAAAAGAAAAGAAAAACCAGAGATTGCAAAACGGGTTTGGATGCTAAGTTACGAGTTGGGAAAGTGCTAGGCACCCAACTCGACTTTTCGGTCTCAAAAGCGGTTTTTGGCTAAAGTATGCTTTTTGTTATATTTATTTAGCAAATAAACAAAGCATTTAAAGACAGGAAATAAAAATCAAATACATCCGCGGCTACATTATTTACGGACTTGCAGCCGTCTCCTTACAATAATTAGAGATATATTTAAAAATATTTGGCCATTATAACGGCTCTTTGACATAGTATTTTCTAACTAAATCTGGGCAGCACAACGACTTATATTTTCTACATTGGGCGGATTTAAAGAATAACTTTTATAAAAATAACGCCCTTAAAGGCTATTACCTTTTAGAGCGGAGGGTGCTCGCTCTGTCCTTCTTGGGAGAGGGAAACTTTTATGCTGCTGCTGCTGTGATTTGGACAGAGTAACGGCTTATTTTTGGTAGTTTTGGCTTATTTACTCGGGCGGAGTAACGGCTTAGTTTTGGTGGTTTTGGCCTATTTATTTGGGCGGAATAACGGCTTATTTTTGGTGATTTCAGCCTATTTACTCGAGCAGAGTAACGGCCTACTTTATGGTTTTTGAGCCAGGGAAATAGAGTGGATAACTAACTAAAGGACTAGGGATCACTTTAACCGGTTGGTTTTTGGTTTGGCGGAGTTTTGGTAGGGTTTTGAGGCTTTATAGGAGGACCACTCCCTATCTCACTTCACTCACTACTTTCTCAGCGTTAGGACGACGCAGAGAAATTTTATCGGCGTTTCTCTCAGTTTCTTTTCGGGGTTCTGAAAGTGAGTCCCGAAGCCTGTATTTATAGCTGAAGGAGAGGACTCATCGGGGATAGCAAATCCTCTCTATACGCTCAAAATCCTTGTACATCGGGCTTCCGAACTTGCACAATGCGTTAACTGGGAGGGCTCCTGTAGCACCTTGGGCGCGGACACACCCTCTTCTTGGCGCCGCGCCAGAGGGGCCTTTAGGCCGTGCCATGGCATTATTTCACTTTCAATTTTTGCACTTTTATCCCTCGCATTTTACTGTTTCGCGCATCCTGTTTTACCTATCGCATTTTTAACTCATGTAACTTGACATTTGTTAGGTTTAAACAGTTCTTGATATCACATGTCAGAGTCACATATCAGGGGTACGAAATTGGGGTGTCTACAGATATAGTGAAAATAAAATTAATCAAGAGCAGAGATCTCGTTTATCCTTATCAGTAGGGATTCCTGCTAGGTAGGATATTGCATTTGCAGGAACCGACCTAATATACAGATCACTTCAGCTCATACAAGTATGCCACTGCTTATAATATACATATATATATTTCTTCGTTCCTAAATAATTTGACTTTCTAAATTCAAATTAATTGTTTTTCAAATGAATATATATATATATATATATATATATATATATATATATATATATATATATATATATATATATATATATATATATATCAAAATAATAAAACACATCATCCATATTAATTTTTGGCATGATGAACTATGTGCTTTATGGTTTTTTTAAAAATAAAATCTCAAATTATAATATTTCAATAGATTTGTCGACTCTAAAAGCATATCCAATAGTAAAGTTTATCACAGTTTTTTAGAAGCGTGATCCGGTTCATTAAAAACTTTACCATTTTGGAAGGTTTATAGGAAAGTAATGGTTCATGGTGAGACCTTCTCTCTTCCATCTCCGACGAGATACTCTCTCTCTATCTTCCTTTTCTTCCATCTCCAGTAAACCCCCCTCTCTCTCTTGTACTCTAAATTTTCTAACTAAAGGATCTTCCAATTTTTTTTAACTAATCACTTTCTTCTGTTGTTTTTTCTTGTTGATACGTTGATTTTCCATTTCCCCTTTGAATTTTCAATAATGTAAAGAAGTAATGGAAAATATTAATTTTTTTTATAGAAACAAAATTCAATCATTATCTTTCTTTTTCTTTCTTGGATCTTTATTAAAAGTTGAGAAATTTCTGCACCTGTTAAGCTTGATATATATTTTTTGATTGATTGTAGAAAATTATTTATTGAGTCGGTTGCAAGATTTTTTTTGTTTTTGTTTTATTTTGGAGCCCAGTGTATGTGTGTGTTGAGGGAACAACCAAAGATCAACAAATCGAGAAAACTCAAAATTGCATTGATCGAGACCAAAAACTGATGAACTGAAATCGAGATGAAACCAAATTGTTCCGTTTGTATTGGGTTGTAAACCGAACCTAGTCAATTTGGTGTCGGTTTTAGCCCAACATCGAGGTGACCCAACACATTCACACCCTTATTTGATCAATAGTAGTCACTGAAGTGCCGTTAAGTGAGGATGTGGTCAGTCACGTGCTTTATATTGATTATTGAAGGCAAACATTTTTTTTACATTTCCAAGAAGGGTCTGTTTGGGTAATATCATCAAAATATGGGGGTCATATAAATTTTTTACTACTGACCAGCATTTTACTACCACTTGCATCTCAACCATTGCATCTCAACTACTTTCCCATGTGCAATAGTTGAGATGAAAGTGGCACATAAGTGGTACACACTTTGTGACACATGAGATTTGATTCCCCCTCACTAGCATTTTTCCAGGCTAACAATTGCGGTTCAAAAGTGATTATTAACAAACCAAATTTTAAAAACCTAATTAACAAACCAATATCAATTGATACCATCGATTTTGATTTTCTTGAAAAACATCAATTAAAAAACCCATCTGTCACTATTGAAGGGACTTGGTTATCGCCGGGGATGTCGTCGATTTTCTCTAGCCATGAACCTAATTAACAAAGTAACAAACCAATTTTAAGAGTGTATCAAGGAAGGGAAAATTCATGGTTGAGAAAACCATCTTGTCTCACCTTCAACCACGCCAACTTTGTCGTTCAATCAATACCTCTTCATGTCATCCTCATCAAAATGAAGCTTACCCTCCCTATTCCTCCAAACCCACCCGACCATCTCATTTCCATTCATTTCTAAACCCCACCCTCTCTTTCCTTTCCGTGGGATTCTCTTCTCACTAGATTCGCTTCAGAAACCTTTGTTATGGCCATTGATCAACCACCTAACAAAATAAATTTAGAAGAAATCATTGGCTCTGTTATCACTGCATGTAAGTCCAGTTGACAACAAAATAAGGCTAGAGGGGGGGTTAATGGCCTTTTAAAAACTTTAGTGGTTGTTTTGAAAACCTTGAAAAGTTGTAGTGGAAATTGTAAATTTAACAACAGCTGAGATCTATTCAGCAGATAGTAGTTGATGAACAAAAATGGTGTTCTTTGATCACTAATATATAGGGACTGAATTGAATAACAAAGTACCTCTCTCTGTCCCTAAATTATTGTCCTCCTTTTCTTTTTCGTCCGTCCCAAAATAATTGTCCAGTTTGAAACTTACCTTTTTAGAACATCACTTTTACCGCTTTAGCCTTACTTTTTCACTCCATTTTAATCATGTGCCACATACACATGGGCTTTAAAAGAAACTACACATTAAACCAATATAAATAATCAAATCAATTGTTTTTTCTTAATCCGTGCACCGGGTCAACTAGGACAATAATTTAGGGACGGAAGGAGTATAAGACAGCTAAGTAAATGATTCAAAAATGTGACTGGCTGACACTTAAGTAGATAGAAGTTGCTTAAGTGTTAGAATAGTTTTATCAGCTGAAAGTAAAAGACATAGTATTTGAAGTGGTTCACAGTATAAAGGGCTACGTCCACTACCAAGTTGGTCAAACTTGGATTTTGAAGTGTACTAAGATTATATATATATATATATATATATATTCTAAGTGATCACTAACGAATCAGTATACAACAAAAACCAGTGTTTGATGAGTGTGATTAATAAATAATCAAACTTGTGCAACAATCAAATGATCCTTAAAAATTTGAAAGAATGAATGGGCAATCGAAACATTGATTGTTTAAACAGAAACTAGAAAAGAATATATGTGAGAAACTATCTAGTAAGTGTTTAAGATAAGAAGTTCTTCAAAGAAGGATTGAAGTTTTGAGTTTGAATGAAAGCTTCAACGTATTTGTCTCTATCAGTGTGCTTTGAGGATTTGAGGTTTATAAATTCAGTGCACGTAATTCTGTGAAGTTGTTCTTCAATTCTTGCTTCATATGTTTTATATAGGTTTGCAAATATGGAGCCGTTTGAGGGACCAATGTTGAATCTTGAATTTCTTGATGAAGATTTGTCATTGAATGCACAAAGATCTTACAAAGGATTAGAGACAAAGAGTGTTTCCTAGCATGAAATAATAAAGAGGGTGGTTAGCTAGAATATAATATATAAAAACATTTAAGACGTACATAAAAGTCTTCTATTAACAAGACATATGAACATTTCTTTTGTTTGAAAATAGATGGCCAAATAATAATTTAATATAAGAGCGTGAGTTCCAACCGTTTCAACAATGTATAAAGTTCAATAGATAGAGAATTTTGAAATGTTTAAGTAAGCATTGACACTGTTATTAGTATCTTCTAGCTGTTGATGACTTAAGCATAATCATATTGAATATCTATTTAAAGGGTATCAACTGTCTAAACAATAGTGGACATCTATCTGCTGAAGGTTTTAGTAGATAGATTTAGACTTGCTACAAAGTCTAACTAAAACAGCTTTAAGGATTTGATCAAATGTTAACTAACTATTTTAACTTAATGGGTTTAAATAAATCTAAAGCATGCAAGTTTCTACACATTATAAACCATTATTACTGTCGGCAAATACGACTCTAACATTGACAGTGACTTCTCCATTATCGATGAATACTTCTTCTTCATCATCGACGACGACTTTTCTATTGTCGATTATAAGAAAAAAATTGAGAGTAAGAGATGTTGTGTAGTTGTGTAGTTGTGTAGGTTTTCCAGGAATAACAATGGACGTATATTAAAACAAAAGAAGGAAAGGAAGAGAAATTTAATTATAATAATTAATTACACTTTGAAGTCGTGGCTCGTGTTAGACACGATCTCTGCAACATGAAATTGCCCCGTACTGTGCTCACGGTTCTCGACAATCGTCTCTAAGATGCAACAACTTTTCAATCTGAGTAGGCAACACTTCAATACTCAGATTTAGTCTTTAGAAATTCCAAGACTTGAACAAAATTTATGCAACAATATGGAATGATTTCTATCAATCTAACGCTTATGGATGTAATTATTTTTGGTGTTTATGATTGTTAAACCAGGGGGGTCTATATATATTAACTGAAGAGTTGTGGTGGCTCTTTGTTGTGACACCACTTGGTTGCACCTTGGGGAACATTTGATGCTCCTTCTTTAGGTGGGCCTATTAATAAAGTGCTTTAAAGCTCTTTATTTTGTCGGTGTGGGATATGGCTTTATATACCCACTTTACTCGTCAATTAACAAAGTTAAGTTGCCTACTTTGAGCATTAATTTCTCATTCACCCGTTAAATATAACAACTTATTTCCATTTTTAATAAATGAAACTCAATTAGATATTTGGTCCAACATTGGTCAACACCAATTTAATAAACCAATTTTCAACAAGAAAGAGGTGAGGAGTGAGGCAGAGAGAACGAGAGAGGGAGAATCAAATAAGAAAGAGAGAAAGAGGGAGAAAGAGAGAGTGATGGCAGGAGAAGATGGATAAAAGTAAAAGTTATAGGTATGCCTCTGAGTTTTGGGTTTTTAGCAGTTCTTCAAAGGAGTACTCCGTCGGTAATTGGTCGGTTTCTAGTAGTGTACACTTAGAAAATTTAGAACATCCTATGATCGGAAATGATTCTTTGCCCTCTTGTCGGTGCACGTACGTGAGTGAGCATATGCTCACTTAACGGTAATTAAGTTAACATAATTAGAGTTAGTGGTGATTAAATATGTATTTTTGTTTTGTACTAACATACTTTCGTATTGAGTTAGAGCTTGACCACAAAGCGATGACGAGATTCATCTATGGTAAGTATCATTTTTATATAATTTCATTTGTCACTAAATCATGTCTTGGTTTTAAAGGTCTTGATTTGAGGACAAATCCTTTTCAAAGGAGAGGAAATGATATGATTTTGACCACCAACCAAGAACCAAGATTGTCACAAGCATGGAAATCAGAAGCTTGGAGATTAAAGTTCAAGGGTTCAAAAGTGCAAGGTTCGAGGCTCAAGAGTTTGCACGAGGTTCGTCTACGACCCAGGAGGTTCAAGGACCAATTCAGGAGTTCAAAAAAGACCAAAATGTTGCCCTTATGAGTCCTAAACCCTAAGGGGGCGTTTTCCTATATTAAATTAGGGTTAGTGGCATATTTAAGGCACTTTACAAAGTGAGCTTTGTAGAAAAACGGGATTAGTAGATTATCCTTATTTTGATTGTTTTATATTTCCTAATTAGATATGGTAACTTACATAATTGTTTCCTACATAGATCAGGTAAGTTGATTTATTTCATTTTATTTTAGGTTTCCTTTATTCCTTCTAGGGTGAAGATTAATTCTAGGGAGTATAAATAATCTTTTATTTTTATTGTATTGGGAGACATCTTTAATTATTGAATTTAGTTTTGAGAGTTTTCAAAACTTCCTTGTGATTATTTGGTGAGAGGCTAAGTAATCGAATCCGAACTTATCAATATGATCTTTCATCCCTATTGTGGCGTTCTTCATTATACTAAGGGTTGTGGTCGTCTTAAGCGTTGTTTCAATGTCAATATACCGAGGAGTGCAGTTGGATTGTTACATTAAGTCGAAGTGTCATCTTCCATAATCAACATTGACGTTCTTCGTTTCTCTTTCCACGTACGCTACGGTTCGTGTTCACGAGTACGTGACTTGGATCGTATCAATTGTTCTCCACTGATACTTATTAGAGTTATGAGAGAATCCCTAAATTATATGCATGATAGACGACCGATCGCATAAAAGTCGGATCAAATATGGTAAGCACTCTACTCAGATAAGGAAACCTTTAACTTGCCATGGAGAGCAAGTCTCTAAAGTGTCCTGTTCGATGTTCGCCCAGGTAGGCATGGCCCTGCCCGGCTGCATAGTGTTTCCGTGTGACGATAAATGTAACTCCCAGCATGACACCCTGGTCGGGCAGGCATGACCTATGCTCGGCCAGGTTTAGACGGGATATAAGAGCAACTCTAACAAAAGGTATTTAAAATAGATAAAACTTTACCAAAAGGTTTATACGATTGGAGTAAAATGAGTAAAAGGTTGAAGTTTTGGAAAGGTCGAAGATTTTGGACCGGTTGATAGATGATGACTGGAATTTTTTTAATTGAAAAAAATGGATAAATTTATATTGAGAAAGAATAAAATATTTAGTTGTGACTCCATGCTATAAAGTTTTTATATGTTTATGTATAGTGAAGAATATGTTTATAGAGAACAAAAGTTTATAAGCTAATAATGTGGCAGGAGGAATAAACCTTTTGATGAGTTTATTGTCGTGGATTCCCTAATGATGATCATTGCTTGAGTATCATGCTAGCTCTGTCCATTAGACCTGTGAGTCTCATGTGAATAGTCTCGTGATTTGCACGTGAAACTTGCATGTGATTTACTCGGGAATGGCTTCGGCGCATCCGCAACGAAGTTTAAACTTCCAAAATTAATATGAAATCTTGAAAATCTAGAAGATATGAACCGCGTGGCCAAGAGAGTTAACTAATTAATAAATAATACTCTCTCCGTTTTTAAAATATTATTTGGGTTGATCCGGAACATCGTTTTAAAAAAAATAATTTTGTTAGATTATAAATATTGGTGAAATATGTGATTTCTTTTAATACTCTTGAGTATGTGGTCATAATTAAAGTAAGAGCAAAGTGGCAAAAATATTTTTCTAAAAGAAAAGTTTTAAAAAAGACGATTATTTAAGAATGAACGAAAAATGAAAGATGAGACAATAATTTGAAAATTGAGAGTAATAATAATAGTAATAATAATAATAATAATAATAATAATAATAATAATAATAACAATTTAATTTAAAGAAAAAAGATTCTCTTTCCGTGCCGAGGAAAAGGAAAAAGGAAAAAGTTGTTCAACATTTTCTTCATTTAAGTTATTAGTTATTGTCCCCTAGAAGAAAAAAGTTTGTCTGCCTAACTTAGGAAGATTCATGGAAATTACAATATGGAGTAGTTGTCTTTCCATGGAAGTTGATTTTGATTAGAGCAATACATGAAGGATGTGAAACTCTATGGAACAAGTGGCGAATGCATGTATGATTAAATATTTCCCAAAAATGATTGTTCAAATTAATTAGCGTAGCTTTCCTTTGAGACCGTTGTAAGACGGAGTCCAACTCTCTCATAATTCAATATTTAATGCATGATGAGTCGAATTAAATTGATTGTCTTACGTAAAATACTCGTATGATTGTCTTATCTAAGTTTTTACTAATTAATTATCATCGATATGACATCTAATACTCCTTCGGTCTCAAAATAAGTACTCTCTTCCTCCATTCTAGATAAAGAGTCCATATTTGAAAGTTAATTTTTTTTAAAAATAACACTTTTATTATCTCATTAATAATAAAATGATATTTTTGTGCCTTAAATTTAAAACTTGACTATTTAAGTGAAACATTTTAAAATAAAATAATAATTTTTTTGTCCAAAACGAAGGAAGTATAATTTATTTCCTTTTGGATGACCCGAAATAATTGTCCATTTGTTTATTTTAGAAAGATTTCCTAATTTTGTAAATACAAAGAAATGATTTTTGGAGGTAAAAAATAGAATGTTTTTCGGTTATTAAATAAATGGGGGTGGACTTGCTCGTGTGACCGCACCTGTGTAACTAATTAAGGTCTTTTGGGAAGACTTTCCAAGTCAAGATCTTGATTTTTTTAATTCCAATCTTTGATCAAAATCAACGCGGATGATTGATTCAAAAGTTAAAGTTATTACTCGACAAATTTACTTTGAAAAATATTCCATTTCATTCTCATGCAATTGATTAAAATTATTTAGAGGTTGTGATTAAATTATCTTAAAAAATTTAATGGTTGAGATTCAATCTCACATTCACATGCGTGAGAATGATTATCCACTTTTAACTATCTATTTTCTCTCACCCTATTACAAAGTCATCCCCTACAACTAATATTATGAGTAGTCACACCAAAAAATTAATCTTATAAACTATTACCCCTCACAAAACATCAATCTTACATTAATATAATCTCACAATAGAGCTCAATTGATTGACTGAGACTATCTGGCCACGGGGGTTGATTCTGCCGCAAAATCAAATGTTTATAGGTCAGTTACATATAACTTCTTACAAATAACCCCCTCAACTATGAGTCGAGTTCGATGAGCACCCCTCAACTACCACTTGAAGTAATGTACCCCTCAACTAAAACATTTTTTTAAATCGCACCTTCTATTTAGATATTGGTGTTTCAATTGACGAAATCAGATATACCGACATCGTGTCATAGGCACGGACACGAATATCTAATATTTTAACAAAATACATCACTCTCTAATATTCTCTTTTCGTTTATAAAGTGTCTCCCGGACACTTTTTAATACTCTCTTCTTCGTTCCGGATAAAGAGCTGGTCGTTTGAAAGTCAAACTTTTTATGAATATAAAATTTTTATAGCTTAATTTTTTTAAATGAATTATTTAAGTGGAACATCCCAAAATGAAATAGTTCACTCTTGTCCGAAACGGAGCGAGTATAATTTGATACTTTTACGGGAGATAAAATAATACTCCCTCCATTTCTAAAATATTGTCTACTTTGATCCGACACACCATTTAAGAAAAAATAACTGACTCTATTATAAATATTGGTGAAATGTGTGGTTTTCTTTAATGCCCTTGTATATGTGATCATAATTAAATTATGTAGAAATAGTAAGGATAAAGTGATAAAAATATTTTCTTAAAATGAAAAATTTTACTCCCTCCGTCCCTAAATTATCGTCTTCCTTTCCTTTTTCATCCGTCCCAAAATAATTCGACTCTATTTAAACTTATTTTTGAAATTTTCTTTAATTTTCTATTGACACATAATTATGGGCCACATTATGTAAAAAAACTACACATTAAACCAATATAAATAATCAAGTCAATTGTTTTTCTTAAAATGAAAAGATCAAGCAAGATTTATAAGAGACGGAGGAGTAAGAGACGGAGGGAGTAAAAATAACAATTATTTAAGAACAAACGAAAAAAGAAAAATGAAAGATTATTTAAAAACGGTGGGATTATGTGTTCGGACCTCGTTTAGTGAAGCAATGAATTTAATAATGGTCCCAACTTAAACCTTAGATTGTTATTGAAATCGATAATTCATTGGTTGCCAAACACATGGTTTGCTTTACTAAGCAAGCAACTTTACATCCCTGCTTATTTTTTATATCTTATTTTTAATACATATGACTTTAAGAGGATTAATAATAATTCTTTATTTACTCACTTGGTGACTCGAACTCATGACCTATTAGATATGAGTGAAACGTTTTATTACTAAGTTGCGTTTCGTTACATTTTGATATGGTATGATGCACCAATATTTTTAAGCACTTGAGATCGGTAGAAGCTGGTGTGCAACTAAAACAAACAAGAGATGGTTCTCCATGGCTTCACGGGGGGATTTGGCCTTTTGTATTACCTATATTAATATTTATACAAGAATTGAGCCATCCAATTCAACATAATTACCGATGGGTGAATTGAAAGTTGAAACCATCGGTAAATGATAAATGATGTTCTTATGTAGTAGTATTGTGGTGATTGAGCACCACGTCAACAAAATAATGTTAGTGCCAAGACTTAAATCTATATATTCTAAACCAGAAGTGCAAGGGAGGCCTTAATGTTTCCAATGAGAGATGAATATAATCTCATTGTTTTGCCTAATAGTTGCGTAATTTGATTGGAATTCTAACAGAAGCATCAAGAAACGGCCCATTTCCACTTTCAAAGTCTTACAAGACCAAGTCTCTTTTTTCTTTTAAAATGGGTCCATTATGATATCACAATTAAACAGTATTTGGTAATATGACCCATTCAACGCCTGAATTCCTCTATCGATCATTTTAGTTTTCAACTGAAACCTCCAAGGAGTTTCTAGTATTTCCAAAATTTTCCAAGGGTTGAATTTTATTTTTGAATAATTTACGATCTGTCTCAAAATTATTGTTTTGTTCAACCCGACACATAGATTAAAAAAAAACTATTGACTTGATTATATTGGTTTGAGTATTTTCAGCCCTAGGATGAGAAAGTAAGGGGTACAATGATAAAAATATTATTCTAAAAAATAAAGTTTTAAGTAAAATAATTATTTTGTGATGAATATAAAAGGAAAATATGACTATAATTATGAGACGGGGGGAGTAATATTTTCCTGGATATACGAGAAACTTTAGTGTTTGTTTGGTGGAGTGTTTTGATCAAAACGCTAGCAAAAAATGCAGGGTTTTAAAACGCAGCGTTTTAAAACGCTTCAATTTGGAGTGTTTTAAAAATATGTTACGTTTACAACAACTCTGTTTATGAAAATAGAGTTTTGAAATAGTTTCCCAAACGTGTTTATAAGAAAAAGACTGCGTTTTCAAAACGCTGCACCAAACGAGGCCTTAGTCTAAAACATGAAATATTTTCCAAAATACAATATATATTATAAAAGAGGTCAGGGTATAACTGGTGGTCATTATCAAATTGTATCAAATACTACTGACGGTCTAGATTGATTCGTAAGTATGTGAATTATATATAAACCCTTTAGTTATGAGTTTTGTTCAAATTACCCCATCCACAACCAATTACACTTTCTTTGAATTACCCCTTCCGCAACCAATTACACTGTAACCAACCCTTCAGTTATATGTTTTGTTATCTATAATTTATATGAGCATCAATTGAGCTGATCTCATACGGACACTGATCACGCCAAATAAATGAGTGACTATGCTGGCAGTCCACGTGATGGACTAGAGTTAAGGTGTGGGTGGTGATTAGGATATATGGGCCTGATGTTCTTTTGGAAATGTGATGCATGTACGAGCTATGGGAATCTGCATGGTTCTTAATTAAGTCTTTACTGTGATCGAGACCTGAAAGAGAGAGCACCGTAAAGGAGTTGGGAGGTTGTCCCAGGTAAAGCCCTCCGGTGTGAGAGTTAGTATAATATTAATCGGTGGTAGGCGTTCCCTAGGGCTACCAGTAGTAACTTGTATGGTGTGTGCTTGATAGTGTGAAATGAGAGTGTAACCTATAAAGGGTGATGAACAGTCTTATTTATAGTCCAAGGCTTGCGCATCAAACCAAAACTGGTTGCTGGACGTGCATGGAGACCGATCTGCGATTGGTCGGCTAGCTAGGGATCTCCTATTGGCTCGTACCCTTATCTGTTGTACTTTGTGTATAAGGAGGTTGGTTAGTGGAAAGGATTGCGGCTGGCACAGAGTACGTTTGTGTCTTTTTGAATCGAGGGGCGTCACGAGACATGTATAGTACAGTGATGACGCTCGGGTGTTTGATTATGCAGACCATTGGAATTCCTTGGTTAGACGGTCGATCATGCTCGGTCTTCATATTATCATCGACATATTAAGGATCCTCGGTCGACTTGCCCATGGTCGCCTATTTGGTCAGTGGTCGTCTTCGACACCGCGTGTATGGTCGAAAGATAGGTCACCCCTAGATCGTATTGGCAGTCATGTGTCCTTCTACGTGGGAGGTGTCAGGTATGATCCCTTTAGACACCGTGACTATGAATGAAAATTGGTTGCCAAGGGGTTAATTCAAAATATCACGGGTATCATTCAAACAGACATCATAAGTGGTGGAAAATTTAGTGAGAAAATTCCAATAGATGGGAATTTCCAAGCAATAGTCACAAAAACTGAAGGGAGAAAAAAAAAAGAGTCAAGCAAATTCGTACTCTAATCATGTTCTTGCCACAATTTTATTCCCACAACCGCGTGGACCCACCACGGGTCAGTTGGGTCCTACTAAAGCCTCTTTCCCTATCAAAAAGACTCCACTCTTTGAGTCTTTAGTATCCCATGTCTGAGGTCTACTTCGTATGTTCCCTACCTTCTTATTTAAATATTCAAGTTTGTGTTTGCAAAAATGTATATGTTGTGACCACATGCATTTGCTTTTCGTATAAACAACTTAATTCATCCAACAAGTTAAAAGAGAAACATCACAGTTCACAGCCAAAGAAAGCCATAAAACCACCGTGGCCATGGATACATCGACGTCGGAGCTACAATTGCCCGGTTTCCGGTTTCACCCCACCGAAGAAGAGCTACTCGAATTTTACCTCAAAAAAATGGCTTTAGGTAAAAACATGCGCTTCGATATCATTGGGTTTCTCAATATCTATCGCCACGATCCTCGGGACTTGCCGGGTAATTATTTCATACCCATTTTGTTAGAGACATTGTTTTTGTCGCGAGTTGAGTATTCATGACTTAACGCGTTGGTATATACAGGGCTGGCAAAAATTGGGGAGAGAGAGTGGTACTTTTTTGTGCCAAGGGACAGAAAGCATGGAAGTGGAGGGAGGCCAAACCGGACCACGGAAAACGGGTTTTGGAAAGCAACTGGTTCGGACCGTAAGATATTCGGTTTATCCGATCCGAAGAAACAACTTGGGTTGAAGAAGACTCTTGTTTTCTACGAGGGCAGAGCTCCAAGAGGAAACAAAACCGATTGGGTCATGAATGAGTATCGCTTACTCGACACCTCCCCTTTGCCTAAGGTACTTCACATTTCCCCATAATCATATCTTTATGGGCCATTACCCCACCCCACATTTTAATCTGTGATTTATTTACAGGACATAGTGCTGTGTAAAATATATAGAAAGGCAACCTCCTTGAAGGTGTTGGAGCAAAGGGCAGCAATGGAAGAAGAAACTAAGACAATCCATCATCATTCACACACACACACTACACCATCTCCTCCAATTTCACCACCAATGGACACCATGTCATTTTCCAGTCAAAATTACGATGACTTTTTGCCCCAACAACCAATGACAGAAAGCTACGTGGCATTGACCAAGAAGGAAGATCAAGAGATAGTAGAGGAAAAACTGAAAGACGAACTAGTTGAGGAAAGTGATGCAATTATAAATAGCCCAACTCTAAAACTACCAAAAGGAATGGAAAAGTTGGGTGGGCTTGAACTCCAATTACCCAAACTAAACATGGACTGGACTCAAGACTCATTTTGGACACAACTATGTAGCCCATGGCTTGACAATTTTACTTTGACTCCATATGCCAATGTCCTTAATTTCTAAGGCATTTACTAGATTTATTAAGTTAACTACTTTAGTAATCACCGTAGCCAATTGATTAAGTGGCTATTGGTTTTTTTTTACCGCAGTAACGAGGCGGTTTAGTGTGATATTATAGTTTGCAAGGCAAGTGATATCTCTCTCTAGTCTCTATTGACAAGTTTTTTTTAGTTGTTGCTCATATTTTGCCGCATTTATGATTTAGGCCCAAATACTTTAACCAATCATTATATTTTGCTATTATATTATTTTTTGAGTGAAATTATTATTGTATTTTTTAAGAGATGTAATTTCGCCACTATCCCTAAATGTCATCCAATTTTAACCAAATTAATTTTAGTTGCCTCCCCTAAAAGTTATTAAAATCTTGAAAGATATTTAATGATTGTTGATGTTAAAGATAGATGCTTTTTTGGTTTTTAAATTATAAGGGGGTCCTTTTCTCTTTTTCTTTTGGCTTTTAATGGCTAAAAAAATATACTATTTTATAAACCAAACAATGAAATAATCAATGGAATATAAAAATACAAATTAGAAGAAGAGATATATTTCTTAAAAAATATAAGAGAAAATATTTAAATTAATTAATATATAAATTTTATCTTATCGAATAATATAATAAAACTATAATAATAATAAAACATAATAATTTCAAAAGAAATCTAATCGTTAATAAAATTTGAAAATTTTAATTCATTAAATAGTTGCTAACACTCATTCATTAAATGTAATTTAATTCGTAAAAATAATTGACTAAAAGTCTGTAAGTCCAGTAGGCAACAATTAAGGCTAGAGGGGGGGGGGGTGAATAGCCTTTAAAACTTTTGAGGGTTGATTTTTAAAAACCTGTAAAGTTGGCAGCGGAAAACTGGTTTGGTCAGTCAGCTGAAATTGGTCAGCTAACTGACACTTTGAAAATGCCTTAAGCTGATGAAAGTTGGTCAGCTAGCTGACACAACAGTTTTCAAAAGAGGTTAGCTTTTAAAGTAGATCAATGTATACAGAGAAGAAACCGAAAAACAATTTATTTGAACAACTAAGCAAACAATTGTTATTAACTGGCTGACACTTAATTAGTTGAAAAACTTCTTAAGTGATAAGTTAGTTTGCAAGAGTATGAGTAATGGCTGACAATTCAGTTGAAGTGGTTCACAGATAAACTGCTACGTCCACTACCAAGTTGGTCAGACTTGGATTTTTGAAGTGCACTAATTTTATTAAAAATATATTTGATCTCTAATGGATCAGTGTACAACAAAAGACCGATGTTTGTGGAGAATGATTGAGAAACAATCAAACTCGTGAGACAAACTGACTGATTTCAAAAGATATGAAAAGGAATTGCTCAGAGTTTGCCTAAACAATAACTAGAAAGAATTATACAAGAATGATTATCTAGCTATGCTTTTAAGAAGACTAAATCACAGAGAATTTCTTGAAAGTATGAGGCTTCAGACTTCTATATGTCTTCAAAAATGCTTCCAATGGGTATTTATAGATGAACTTCGAGAGTAACCCGTTAGGAACACATTTTGAATTTGAAAATGTGTTTGGCAGATACAAGATCACAAAAGATCATGAGAAAGAATATCTAGCAGAATATCTACCAAAAACATAAAAGTACGAAAGTGTCAGTACAAGTATTAGTTCAATCAAATAAGAAAAGCAAGCTGACACTAAAATCGTTATGGTCAGGTGAAATGAATAACTGACAAATAATTGCAAGCTGACTAAAATAATTTTAAGTTCTTTGGCTGACAATTAAGTGGAATGATTTTAAGCAAATTTAATTTTATGCAAGATTCAACAAAATCTAACTTTTTTTTGTATTAACGTTTTTCAAACTCCGTTATAATTAAGAATTATAAATATAAAATTATAAAAAAAACATTTAATTCAACCTATAATAGCCACCATGAAAATTGTGTTGTGTTAATTTTTTTTATGAATAATACTCTTTTTTATAAGAATTTTTTTAAAAGTTATTTAATAATTTATTTAATACTCCCTCTGTTATAAGCAAAGAGTCCACTATATTATTTTTGGATGTTTCACTTTAATGATATTAATATATATCTTAATAATTAGACTTTTCAAATGGGGACTCTTTGAGTGGAACGAAGGGAGTAAATGATTATTTTTTAATAATATAATAGTTTATTAAAATTTAATTAAATACTTTAATTAATATTTTTTATTAACTTATTTTAATAATTATTAAGTAATTATTTAATATTTCAGTAAATACTTTTATCAATAAAAAAGATAACCACCTCCACACATGTGATGAACCTAACCGTTAAATATTTTTAAAAATATTTAATCTATCGGTAACTAGTTTTTGTCAATTGTACGTGAGATATTGAGCGCTATTGTATTATTGATATTTTTTTCTTAATTTTTTATTTTGGCAATATATGTTTCCTTCTTATTTGAATTTTTTATATTTCATTCATCCTTTCCTCTTTTTTCATAAAAATATGTTTTCTTAATCTCTAAAAGAAAAAAAATTGATAATTTAAAAACCATAAAATCATTTAATTTTTAACTTCAACTATCATTAAGTATCTTCCTACATTTTAAAAAACCTTCAGGGAGGCAACTGAAATTAATTTTGTTAAAAACTGGATGACAGTTAGTGATAATGACGAAATTGCATCTTTCTTTTCAAGTACAATGTCAATTTTACTCGAAAAATTGTTCAATGACAAAATATAACAATTTGTCAAAATACAATAACAAAATTAACAATTTTTCCAACTCACGAATGTAGCAACTTTTGAAAAGGTTCATATCAATCTATAATGTGCCTCTGCATCTGTACTAGTTGTGCATATCTTTTGGTTTATTTCTTTCATTATTTTCGATATACGACGTCACGTTTATCGTACAATCATCGGGCCAAATGTTGGACAATTAAGAAAGAACATGTTAACAAGAAACGCACATTTGAAATGCGAATGTTAAAATCGTAAAATGGATATGCGGAAAATCTAGGAAACAAGATAGAATTTTTTAGCAATTAAAATGTGAGAAAACTGCCTAAGATGGTTTAGATACATGCAATGTACACCAATTAGTTCACCTGTTAGTAGGTGCGAGTGTATCAATATAACCAAACTAGAATAGGGGAGGGGGAAGACCAAATTAACATGAACATCCGTACAAAAAATTATATGAATGCATGTGGCGTTTGTGATGACCTTACTTTGGACATAATCGAATGACGGAAAGAAATTAATGTAACCGACTGGAGGGGATTGAGAAAGAATATGAAATGAGTTGAGTTGTGTACGTATCTTTGATCTAAGAGTTGGTCTGCTGTAAGACCGTCTCACGGATCATCATTCGTAAGACGGATCCCCATTCTCTCACAGCTACCTACCAACACATGGTTGGTCGGATAAAGAAGATCCGTAAGACCGTCTTACCCAAGTTTTTAACTTGATATAATACATCCATTTCAACATTGTGTTGATTGTTTCACTTTTCTAAACCAATTCGTTTTATGAAGTTTAGTATGGGCATCTCCACTATGCCACTCATCAGTTGATAAACTTTTATTTGCAATGTCTAAAACTATGGACCTGCAGACTCCTCTCCATTTACAAGTTGTCAAATAATTGCATGCTATACCTATACGCCACCATGATGCAAAGTAAAAGTCATGCAAAGGGGTATTCCGTATTCCTATTAAAATAACCAATTGAGTCTAACGACAAGGACTTGACCCAAGACTCATTTTGGATCCACTAATCTTATCCATGACTTGACGAATTGACTTTGACGCCTAATTTTTAGTATATGATGATTTGGTCGCCAAATACTTGAAACTTGACTTGCCCTTGAGCACAATAAGAGTGGCTAGTTAGAAAATAGAGCACCACCATCAAACAAGTTTTCTACCACTGCTACAATGGGAAAATTCCAGTCATCGGTCTCGGACTTCAAACGTTCTGCAACTTACAAAAGGTATGCGGTTCAGTCGTTGACAGTTGAACACATCCAGCTAAATCCACTAGAGGGTGCGAAAAAAGCCATCAAACCACTCACCTTCCACCAGCATTGGTCTTGATTCTTGAACACCAAGAAAATCCAAAACATATGCAAAAAAACTCCAAGCTAAATCCCAGACAAGAACTTGATAGATGATGATAGGCCTGGGAACACCAAACTCCAAATCATTAGCCATTAAGGGTGAGCTTGGTCCGGTTCGGTCCACTTTTTTGGAAAAACTGAGAGAACCAGGACCAGACCAATAATCCGGTTCTTAAAAAATATAGAACCAGGACCAACCCATGTCTGAGAACCAATACATTGGTCCGGTCCAGAACCAATTGAAGACGTACGAGAACTAGGACCGGACAAATACGAAATGTATCTTTGATCAAGAGGATAACTAGATTTTCTAAAAAATAATGATCAATAATCAAATCATGTTCTTCCTTCATACAACATTTTGTTGGGTTTGTTCTTCTTGTGAAAATAAACTAAATGTAAAAATCAATACTTCCAAATTAATAAAGAGAAACGAAAAAGAAAGTTGTAAGGAAATTTATTGTAAGTCATCTTCCTCTCCGATCCCTTATGGTTAATTTAATTAATTTATAGGTAACAATCATTTAAACTAATAATGTTTGGAATCACAAAAAGAGGCAGGAAATTAATTAATAGGGAAGAACAATGTTTTCCCTCCTATCTTCTCTTTAATCAAATAATGAAACTTGATTGAATATTGAATCAAATTATTATATAGTTTCTTTAGGTTGTAAGTTGTATCCCTTTTATTATCTTCTTATCAATATATATATATATATATATATATATATTAATTATACTATATTAGTATATTAAATATAATAAAATAATAATAAATACACATTGGTCCGGTTCTGCGTTTTTGGTTTATGGAACCAGGGACCGACCCAATTGTCCGATTCTGTAAAAATTCAGATCCAGGACCAATCCAAAGTATTGGTCTGGTCCATTTTTGACTGGTCTCGGTTCCATTGGTTCGGTCTGGTTCCGAAAAACTTTTGCTCACCCCTAAGCCATAGATCGGCTATACCAAAATGCTAGCTTTCGCTCCCCAATACAGAGAAAAATGTTTAGAATATTAAAAAAAAAAAAAAAGCACTACAGCATGTATGAAATTAAACTATGCTTTACGTATGGGGGATGGTTTTGTTGGTTGCTCTAGTTGGTAAGAATGTTGAGTAGGGAAACCCTAATTTTAAGTAAACGTCTGAACATGTAGTCTAATCCTTCTTCAAGACCTTTTATGCTTGCATCCATTTTTCCCAACTCATCTTTCACTTTCTAGAGAGTTATAGGTGAGGTTGGATCACCGTTTACCTTCAAAAAAAATCATTGATATTAAGACAAGCTTTTCTTTTCTTATTCATTAGCATGGTTTCTTGATCACGGTCAAGGGCTAGGAGGGTTTGTTTCTGTTTTATGACCTTCAAGTCCTTTAGCGACTTGTGGGCTGCCTTCTTGGCCTTACTGCTAGAGGAAACATAACCTTTGAAATCATTTAAAGTCTTTCACCTGCGCAAGTTTGATAGGAGTTGTTGCAAATCTTGCCTCGAGTGTGATATCACATCCTTGGTTGTTGCACAAACATCTAGAAGACCAAGATAACCATCCAATGCCTCATCGGCCCATATCCGGTGGCCCTGTTGTTGAGTGTGTGACAACATAAGGAAATGGTAATCTAGACGATTATACAAAATCTCAAGACCATTTAGTCTTTCCTCGGTTTTCTCTAGACTCAAATGCTCAATATTGAACTTGGGAATGAGTGGATGAGATCTAGATGGCAAGCTGATAGAGCGAGTTTTGTAATTGACATTTTTGATCTCAGAGTCAAAGGTGAGTGTAGAGTAAAATTAAGGATACGTACCGAATCAAACGAACACCGGTGCTACACCAAATTATAATAAGACTTTGAATAAGTATCCGTCTTCGACTTTGACAGTAAACTTACAATATACCAAAGTCGAAAGACACACTGCAATTTATAACAAAGCAATATAAATAATAAATTAGTGTTTTGAGTATCATCGGCTCAACGGAGCCTAACTCGAATCTGTCTAGGGCTTATAATATCTAGGCTCAGATCCTCACTACCTATACACAAAGTATAGCAGTCCAACCAAAGAGTTCACAACCGAAGGGACAATAATCGAAGGATTTCTCCCAGTGAAGACCAACCCAAGCCTTCCAACAGAAATACCCCCAAGAACCCGATTACCCCCTCACAGTACTCTCGATTTAGGGACCTCAAAATCACAGTGTCTCCCTTCACAGATAACCTCACCACTCACAACTTTTTAGAAGCAGTGAAGAAGAATCAGAAGAGAGCGTACAGGAGAAAGAGATCAGAAAGGTTGTTACCGCAATGGTGTATGCCACGCTCTTTTGCCTCTCAAAGAGCGGAGTATATATAGTCCTCAGCCAAGGCAATCAGCCGCGAAGAATCAGAGACGGGGAGCAATCAACGAGTTGACTGGAACAAAGTATGGAAGTGGTTGGATTTTCAGGGTCAAAGGGAAGCAACTCCCGAAAATAAAACCAAGACCGTAAAGACCACAAGCAGCAACAGCAGCTGCAACCAAAACAGGGAGAGAGGGGAATGGGGCGGGCTGAACTAATGGGTTTCTAGGTTGCTTGGGTTTGGGCTTCACAAGTGGGCTGCCCAAATAGGCCCAGCCACACTTACAATCTCCACCTTGGAACAAGTATCGGGATCATCATATTGAACACATGGACATAAGTGGGGTGCATCATAGCCTGTCCCGAACTTGATCCAAGACAAAGAAGGAACCAAGAACGGGAGACAGATTTTCACAAAGAAAAACTGTAGAAGGGACACAATTCACTTTCCAAACACAAAGTAAGGAAACAGGGACACGAAACATGCAGTCAACCACCGGTATCAAAATTCAAAATTTTCAAGCATGTTTGAAATTTTAACACAGGTAAGCATTTTGTATTCATATCCGCAGGATTATACTGAGATGGAATTTTTTTTCTAGTAAAATAAAACCCTTTTCAATTTAATCTCTTAAGTAATGAAAACGACATCAATATGTTTCGTTCTACCATGAAAAACAGGGTTTTTGCAAAGTTGAATTCATGACTGACTGTCATAATAAACCACAACTTTCTCTTTTAGAAAACCAATTTCAGTTATCAATCCTTTCAACCAAGTCGCTTCTTTAAAAGCTTCATTTATAGCAACAAACTCAGACTCGGTAGTAGACAATGCAACAATGGGTTGTAATTGAGATTTCCAACTAACACATGAACCACACAAAGTGAACACATAAGAAGTAGTAGACTCATTACTATCTCTATCATTAGCATAGTTAGAATCCACATAACCTTTCAATACAACACCTTCATTGCATTTGGAGAATTTCAAGCCATAATTCACAGAATAATCAAGATATTGAGAAGCCATTTGACTGCTTCCTAATGAGGCATACCTGGGCTGGACATGTATCTACTCAAGCAACTAATATCATAAGCTATATCAGGTCTAGTGCTAACCATAAGATACATAATGGAACCAATCACATTAGAATAAGACACTTTCTCCATTTGCTTTTTATCAAAATTAGTTTGGGGAGCCTGATTTTTACTAAGGATGAAATGACCTCCTAGAGGCACATCTATAGGTTTAACATCCTCCATCCTAAATTTACTCAAAATCTTTTGCACATAAGAAATTTGATTAAGAGAAATAGTGGAATTCTTTCTATCCCTAACAATGTTCATTCCCAAAATCTTTTTAGTATCTCCTAGATCTTTCATGTCAAAATTCACACTAAGACAATTTTGCACATTTTCTATTGATTCAATACAAGGACTGATAATAAGCATATCATCAACATAAATCAATAGAAACACATGAGTAGAAGAGTTGGCTTTCAAATACAAGCAATGATCATAAGAGCTACGAGTGAATTTTAAAGACAACATACACATATCAAACTTCTTGTTCCACATTCTAGAAGATTGTTTCAAGCCATACAAAATTTTTTTCAATAAACACACATAGTCATGATTTCTCTTATCAACAAAACCTTCGGGTTGTCTCATGAAAATGTTTTCATCCAAGTCACCATGTAAAAACACAGTTTTCACATCCATTTGTTTTAATTCCCAATTAAACTGAGCAACTAAAGCAAGCATGACTCTTACCGTAGTAAATTTGACAACCGGAGCAAAAATTTCTTTGTAATTTATCCCCTCCTTTTGAGTAAATCCTTTAGCAACCAACCGTGCTTTAAATCTAACACTCTCATTCTCAGTCTTAACCTTAATTAAACAACCATTTGCAAGTAACAAGAGAATATGTTTTAGGTTTAGGGACCAAGGTTCATGTTTGGTTAACATGCAACAAGTTCATTTCATCTTTCATAGCATTTAACCACTTAACAGAATGAGAAGACTTTAAAGCATCTTAGTAAGATTTAGGTTCATCACAGTTGTCAAGAGAATCAAACACACAAAACACAAAAGATGTCATATGAAAATCATTAAGTCTAGATGGTATCCTAACTTCCCGTCTAGGTCGGTCCCTAGAAAGTTGGTAGTCATTTAGATTTTCTATTTTCGAGACATGCTCATCCTCTACATTTCCATCATCTTCATTGTGTTCAATTTCAACATTCTCATGATCAATTTCCACATTTTCGGTTGGCACATCATCAATAACATGGGGTTGTGTAGACACCCCAATTTCGTACCCCTGGTATGTGACATGACATAAAATATCAAGACATGTTAAAACATTAACAAATGTCAAGTTACGGGGTCAAAAGTGCAAAAGGACAAAGCAGGATGCACAAAAGGATGAACTGCAGGGTTTAAAATGCAAAAATTGAAAATTATTGAAAACTTGGCGCCACCCATATGAAAATTGGGCATGGCGCCCAGTTCTTGATTCCAGCGCCCAGTTTGGGCTTGATTGCGCCCAGTTTCCTTCACGACGCACTGTAGACTTACCGTAATGTGCAATTTCTCCCGCGCAGTGTACAATTCTTCAATGCACAAGGAAGGAAATTTAATTCCATCGATGTCCTCAATTCTTCCTATAAATACAGGCCCCGGGCTCCTCATTCAGCACACCTTTCATCGATAAAAAATTCTCCGCGTTCTAGTTACGCTGGAGAAATAGAGAACGAAGTGAGATAGTAAGTGATCACCTCAAAAAGCCTCGAAACCCTGCCAAACCTCTTCCAAACACAAAACCAACCGGTAGAAGTGAGCCTTAGCCCCCCGGCTAGGTATCCACCATATTTCCCTGGTCCAAAATCGTGGAAAGAGCGGTTGTTACGATTTAAAAGGCCAAATCGCCGAACTAAGCCGTTATTACGCCGATTTCGACCTACCTCAAGCAAACACAACAACCAAAATAAACAGTTACTCTGCCCAATTCCCAAGGCCAAAAGTAACTTTCAGAAGCAGTCACTCTGCCCGAATCCACACAACAACAACAACAACAACAAAAAGACCCCCTCTCCCTGAAGGACAGAGCGAGCACACCCTAGGCCGTCAGTAAGTTTTATTTTAAAGTCTTTATTTGTAAAATATTATTTCCAATCCTGCTCAATGTAGACATATAAGCAGTTGTGCTGTCCGGATTTAGTTAGGAAATAATACTAAATAGAGCCGTTATTATGGCCAAATATTTTCAAGTATATTTGTAATTATTTGTAAAGAGATAGCTGCAAGTCTGTAAATAATATAGACAAATAGATGTATTTGTAGGCAGTTAATGCTTTATTTATCTGTTAAATAAATATAACAAAAAGCATACTTTAGCCAGCGTTTTTGAGATCGAAAGGCGAGTTGGGTGCCTAGCACCTTCCCAACTCGTAACTTAGCCTCCGGACCCGCTTTTATTATCTACGGTTTTCTTTTTGGTTTTGCTTTATTTATTCCTTAAAATAAAGATGGCGACTTTAAAACATTTTGGATCGAGTGGGGCCTCATGACATCTTTCCTTGCACTTTTCCGTTTTCCCTAAAAAGGGAAAATGAGAATGAAAAGGTGATGTATTCCTATGTCCTGGTATCCCCTAAACAAGGGATAACTTGATGTAGAAAACCTAAAGCACCCATAGTGATCCAAAATAGACCATAAGGCTATTTTCATAAAATCCATAATGGGGGCGCTGCAATATTCCTTCCTTGCACTTTCCCGCTTTCCCCAAAAAAAAAAAGGGAGAATGAGAATAGAAGGGTGATGTATTCTATATCTGGTATCCCAAAAAGGATAACTTGACATAGAAAACCCAAAGCTCCATATTGGATCAAAATCCACTAAAAGGCAAAGAGGCGCATTCCAACGCTATTAAACGACACTCTTCTCTACTTTTGATTTCGTCCTCCCTAGAAAAGGGAGGGTGGAGCAGGCGATGGATGTCACGCATCCACGCGCGCACCACCTATCAAGAGGCGCAGGCGCGGGACACGTATCCAGGAACCAGGTGGCGACTTCTAGGGAGATCGTTTTTATTTTAATAGATAAAAATGGAAGGGCTAGACTTCGATAACCAAAACTTTTTTTCTTTTGTTTTCGGCTAAAGTATGCTTGTTATATTAATTTAAACACTTGAATATTGCGTTCCTTTAACATCGTGTCTATATTTGTGGATATGATCCTCCATCTTGCGGCGGTTTCATTCCAATCAACATTCTGAAATACTTGAAAATATTCGTATTTTTTTTAAAAAATACAAATATATATATATATATATATAGATATATATATATGTATGTATATGTATATGTATGTATGTATGTATATGTATATATATGTATATATATATATATAATATATACATATGCAATATTTTATGTGCAATAATTTTCGGGCAGCACAACAAAAAGGGCCGGGGCTTTATTTTTTAAAAAATCTCTTCATTTTCGGCCTTATATTATTTTATTACGCTTTATTTTTATTCCATATATATATATATATATATATAGGAGCATTCGTTACGTCATTTTACTTTAGGGATTAGGACCCATTTGTAATTAATAGGAATAGATAGATTCCCTGTTTTTCTTTCTATTTATTGATGGTATGCTTGCTTGCTCGCGCTCAAACTAAAAAGCCGAGAAAATCCACAAATAACAGCAAGACAGGCCATATCTGTTTTATTTTCTACTTTTTATATCTTAAAAAAAAAGAAAAAAAAACTTTTTTTGCTTTTTAGATACCACACACAGCACATGCATATAAATATATTCGAGCGCTACCCTACACCATGGCGACCTACCCTGCGTAAGCCAACGTTAGACTGCATATAGATTTTCAAGACACTTTAAAGACCGACCAGTTTTGCATTTTAAATCGTGGGTCAACCCTTGTAAAAAAAAATGTGCGCAAGTCAAAAAAAAATGTGCGCAAGTCAAAAAAAAATGTGCGCTAGTCAAAAAAAAATGTGCGCGAGTCAAAAAATATATATGTGCAAGTCAAAAAAAATGTGCAAGTCAAAAAAGATACACTGGGGCTGATTTATTATTTTTTTAATGCTCGACTTAGACCATTTCGAATGGTGGATCCCGGAAAGAGTATAGGCCCTTCGCTTGGGATCAGTCCGATCTCGGGGAGTCGAAAGGCAGGTGGAATACGTTGGTCATATACTCTGGAGAAAGAATCCACTGTTCCAGGAAAGTCCTGAGACTGTCAAAATTAAGTAGGTGCTTATCCGGTCAATTTGTAGGGAAAATAATAAATAATAAAATGTACTAATAAAAAGCATTTGTACTCCGAGAAAGCCAGAAAGCCTTGACCCTTACCGATACCTCCAACATGTTTTCCTCGAAGCACGGCCCGAATTTGGAAAAGCGAGCGATCTTGGCGGTTGGTGCGGGAAGCAAGTGCGAAATTCAAAAGCAGAGGATATCGAGAAGCAGTCGGATAAGAGGCGAGAAAAAGTTCAGAGAATACAGATCCAGACAGTATGGCAGCAGAAAGTGAACAGCCCGCCATGGGTACAGATACAGGGGCTCCCGGGTATACTCCAACTCCAGATATGCAGCAGTGGCTAGACCAAAATTTGAATGCAACGGTTGATCGTATAATGAGCCAAATGGCTAATCTGGTACAAAGCTTGAAATCCAGTGGCGAGGTAATCTCTTCCCCTGCAGTCCCACAAGAAGCATCAACCTCACATATGCCTCCAAACCCAAACCCCGGCCAAACACTAACCCACCAAACAACTGCCGTCACTCCAAATCCTAACCCTCCACCAACTCCACTACTACCTAAATGTCAAACCTTACCCATCCTACCCTCCATATCCTATCCCAAACACCAATATTCCCCGAGTCCAAGTGACCTCCCTTTTCCATAATCAACCCACTCCAAAATAGCCCACATATGGATCCCCAAGCTATAACCCGTCGAGCCAAGTTACTACCTACGTACCTTCCGATGATCACGGCACAGTCGAAACCATCCAAAATCCACCGGTCTGGCCCAAAATCCATATCACGCCAATAACCCACGGCCCAAAATCCATATCTTGCGATAACCTACCCGACCCAAAATCCATATCCAACCCAAAATCCATATCCACCCCGAATCCATCCATCCGGCCTAGAATCACATGCTTACCCGAATCTACCAACCCGAAATCCACCAACTTATGCCACGAGAACCCGTATCGGCTCAAAATCCTTACCCGACTCAAAATCCATATCGACCCAAAATCCACGGCATACGGCGCCCCGAAAACCTTTATCTACCCAAAATCCCTACCAAACACCACGGCCGAGAAATTAACCCAGCTTTCCCTAATCCTGCCAGCATATACCTAAAACCAACTCCCCCAGCCACCAAAATGGAAGCCGACATGGAAAACATGAAAACAATGATGCTCAAACTTCTCAACCAAGGGAATCTTTTATGCGAACGGCATTACAACCTTCGACAATCTTGCCTTCAAAATTCAAAATGCGGAGCATAAAAAGTTTGATGGGGCTGGATGCCCTATATCCCATTTAAAATCATATTCCAGCGGTATGCGGTCAAGGGAGCTAGCTTTGAAGCTATGGCTTCCAATTTTCACCTCACTACGGTAGGGCGCAAGCAATGGTTGATGTTGTCGGACGGTAGCACCATGGTACACGGGACGGATAGCAGAAGAATTCCTTGAAAGGTACAAAGACAACAGGCAGGAAAATAAAAGAGACCTCGAGTCTTGCACCCAAAGGGAAAAAGAAACATGTCTTTGAGTTTGCGGTCGGTGGAAAAGAAAAGTTGGCCCAGACTTTTGACGGACGATCCAGTGAGTCATGCAGAATGTTCATCAAAAACCTCCAGCCCATATACCTGGAACACATGCGGTATCTCCCTTACGGCAACTTTAAAGAAGTAGTGGAGATAGGGGTTCGTATTGATGAAGATATACGGACCGGGGCAATTACAAGTCAATACGTCTCCTAGCTCTTTCAGATTACTCTAAAGGGAAGACAACCGACACCAGCACCCTCACGCCTGTCGTCGTCGATGTGGTAGAAATGCATCGGCCACTTTTCCTACCCAAAATTATAACATTGTTCCATGGTCTTATGGAGGCGGAAGGTGCATCAACACGGATCGGAGGAATCATGGCCCCAAGCAATTTCGAGAAACCAAAGCGGCATTATGATGAGCTATGAAGCCTCTCGGTCGGTGATCTGCGAGGGGCTAATGGCAAGAGTGCTAAAGCCTATGGAAAATTATAAGCCACCAAACCCCTACCTAACACATGGAATCATGCCCGGTATATTGTGAATACCATCGTGCGGTGGTCACCTCAGAGCCGGATGCTACGCTCAAAAATGCTATCCGAGGATTTGATAGATGATAAGGTGATTGAAAAACCTCCTCCCGGACCAAATATAGTCAATAACCCTCTACCTCAAATCAACATGATTGAGGTTGATGAAAACTTCACAGGTATGATAGGCGAGAGGTGCGATTACGAGGAAGCTCTGGCGAGTTTGAGTCTATTTCTAATAAGCCTCTGCTGAGAACTAGTATACTACCGGCCGCTTTACTTTTAACGCTTCGCACGGATCCGGTGGACGACGAGATATATTATCCTATTCCATTCCACTAGCTTTACGGATTGGTCATTGATCGATGTTTTAATTAATATTTTTTCTTGCAAGTGGACAAGACTATTATAGAATAGACTTGGAAGCAAGGGTCGAACCTGAGAGACAAGTGATCACGAGCAGTGCAGTATTGATAGCAAATTATTAACCTAAGGGGGTTTTTATTGTTTAATTCTACTCTAAACTACTAGTTATAGATGTTTAACTAATTAGGCAGTAATAACGAATATGAAGATCTTATGGTGAGTGGAAATCTAGGATTACGGGTTTCACTTATATCTCCTTTATGTTCAATTCATAATAATGTCATTCAATGTCTTGGGTTCGTTCACTAAAAATAGATATAGTCTATTGAACAATTGGTTCGGCCTCCATCCCATAAAATTCATCCATTCTATATCCTAAGCACGAGGAAGCTGTTAATCTAGTTTGTCACCTAGATTTATGATCTATCTCGTCACCTAGATCATGTAAGAACACAGTCCTAACTTATCACTCTCGTGCATCGATAGGTCCAATTTATTGTGTTGGTGAGCCGATTAATGCGACATATGCACTTGGTCATGCGGTTATCGCACCTCTAAGCCTTTATTATTTGCGATTACATTCATTTGTTCAAAGCAAAATAATATAGGGGTTGATAAACAACACAATCAACAAGCATTGAATAGACATATATATAAGAATCAAAACATAAATTCGATACAAGTTACCTCCCACCTCTAGATTATGGATGATTTAGTTCATCATAGACAATGAAGCGACACATGGAGATGATCGGATACATGATTTGATCTTCAATACTTGAAATTACAAAACCTAACTATGTTATACAATCTAAAACTACCTAAAATCTATGAAAAGAGCTTCCAGCCGTCCTCCTCATTCTTTGGCTCGGCATCGACTTCTATATATACTCGGGAGTTGTGATTGGATCGAATAGCGTGTGAAAATCCGAATAGGTCGCATTACGCCTACCTTGCGGTCGCAAGAGTCTTTGGATACGCTCGTCGCAAGGTCTCCGATACATCAGGGCTTTGATTTCTTTGATTGCTTTTTTGATCAACATTGCCTACCTTGCGGTCGCAAGTGCGAGGCACCTGCGTCCGCATGAGGTGTCGGTCGGCTTGATTTCCTTGTTTCTTCAATTTTCCTCTTTTGCCCTTTCTTGTAATTTGCACTTAAAACCACGGAGTTTCGCGTATTTTCACGAACAATCACGAAACTTACAAAACTCACGAAAACATATATTAGTACTCAAAAGACTCGTGAAATAGCATAATTTAAGTCATAAAAGTATATAAAATCGGCGTATAAAATACATCGATCAAATACCCCCAAACTTGAACTTTGCTCGTCACGAGTAAACAAATAAACTTATAAATACAAAAGCATATAAATAACAAAAATTAAAATCTTTTTGTGAGGGTGACACTATTTACACTCCTCTATAAACCCACAAACTCAAGGAGACTCTTTCGAGTGACTCGACTATGCGGAATAAATACAAAAACAAATAAATACAAAAGCGAATAAAATTACACACAAAAATAAAACATAAAATCTTTTTGGCTTCATCTCAAGTTATAAGTGTATGGCATGCATGTAATCTCGGTTTGGTGCTCACCACATATATGCGAGGCTTAGTCATATAAAACCAACTAGTCTTTTCTTAAGGCGCTACTACTTTTAATTTCTCCGTGTGTGTGTGATCACCGGTCTTAAAGAATATCTTAACTAAAAGCAGTTTTATTGAGCTAAACACCACATTCATATGAAAATCAAAGTTTAATAGAAAATCATGCATTAAGAAGTATGAGATCTACCATCAAACACAGTCGATTCTGAGCAGAAAGGTCCCAAGGATTTAAAAGACTTATACATCCATCCATGCACTTCTATGTATGTATACAATGCTCTCTATCCCAATGACTTGTAATAGCTAAGATTATGCTAACACGGTGAGCTTTAGGGTGAATAATAATGAATATGAAGTGTGTGATCAATTTCATGTTACTCACTTGACGGTAAAAACAACATAAGCATTGGCAAGAAGATCATTAGGACTTTATAAGCTTGTAATGTAAGGCCAAGGTGTTGGGGGATATGAAGGAAAGGAATTGGAATTCAAAGTGAGAGTAGAAGACTACCCTTTATCCCTCATACTTCCAAGCAAAGGAAGTTTTCCCTATTTAGGCTAGGACACCAAAGACCACAAGTGGAGGGTGCTACGTAACTTTTAAGTTTTCTTCTTCCCCCCAAACTTGTTTTGGGCAATAGATTCTTCTAAAAATATCACATCTTTCTAATCGTGCGAATTTTCTAACATATTTTTCTCTTGAAAGCTATGCTTCCATTTGAATCTTTGTTTACACTCTTCTTCTTAGTTTCATTTTTCGTCGACACATGATTTTTTTTTTCGACGGCGGAAAGAAGAATCTTATGAAAAAATAGCCTAGCGAAAAGAAGTGGTCCTCCTAAGAATCAATTTCCCACCCATCCTACTCTCGAAGGGTAGGCTAAAAGTGTATAGGCTTTTAGGGTTAAGTTAATGTGGGTAATAGAAGCGATGGCGAATGGGGGTTTAAATAGTGTGCTTAGCACACTCCATTCTTTCATTAGGCTCAAAGGGGACACTAGGGATATATTTTAGTATAGGTCGGGGGAATATTTAGGCTCTAACGATCCAAAGATGGCCTAAGTCATTTCTTAATGCCAAATGCTCACATAGTATTTAAAGCAAGTAAGACAACACAAAATATCATATCAACTATGAGAATTGGGGTTAAGTGTTTAGCATCACTGGATTTCAAATAAGCATTCGCTAGGACAGATGGTAGGGACAATTGAGACTAACATGCAGACACGGTTTGAAAGTGTGCTTGAGATATATAAATGAGAAAAATCCAAGGATCTAACTAACATGCAATTGCCCTAAGTTACAATTTAATGCAACAATTATGTTCGAATGGCTATGCATCATATTCTTGTGCATATCTTGTTGAAGTGAAATAGGTGTTATAAACTTTATAAAACTATTCTAATCAATCCATAGTTATGGTGGTGTGAGTGCATGAAGAATTTGGAGAAAAGTAAAAGTTTCGCAAAATTAAGCAAATTCGAGGAGGATCTGAGACTAATATGCAGTTCATTGCACTAATCTCCTCATTGACTACGACTAGCATTACTACACCTAAACTCGAGGATGAATATTTTGATTTAATTTATAAAAATATTTTTATATATATTTTTTTTTAAGAAATTGGGAAATTTGGAGGTGATGACGATGACACAATTGTTAGGACCCTAAAGGTCCTTCCTATTAGTATTACGGTCATGACAACTCAGAAAATAAGAAAAAATAAAAACAGGAAAAAATAGGGTGAAGAGTTAAATGGTCATCAAGAAAAGAAATTCTTTCACCCTAACGACATAGCCCAACTCCATTCCTCGTTAGGCTAGGACCTGCTAAGACTTAAAATTTTAAATCCCCCAAACTTAATTTCTATTTTGTCCTCAAAATAGAGGAACATATGAGAGGATTGATGGGGTAGGACAAATATCAAAAGAGACGTGCGGGTCCACCTAACGAAAGAGGATGGCTTGGGCCTCGACTCACGGTGAGTCGGGCGGAAATAACGAATGAGGACGAAACTTCGAGGGATCGTGCATGAGGGGAGTCCATAAAAGTTGGACAGATTCTGTCCACGGTGTTAGCCCAACCGAAAAATTCAGTCTGGTCGGCCGCATTTGGGCCAACTATTTGCTCACCATATGACTTGGAGGGCAGTTTCCTCAACTTTGTTGGAGATCTCCACGAGTGGGTCCTCCTCTTCCTCTTGGGTTCCTCCTCTTGAGGAACCCTCACTCACTGCTGGTGATGTTCAAACAAAATGGCGGACCTTGTAATGACGGACCGGCGCCCGGCCTCTCGCGTGTTTGGGCATTCTCCGCTTTGCCCCTACCTGAAATCGGTAATCAAATGCGGGAGCACGCGAACCCCGCGTCGTCCTACCTCTAATAAGGGTCTTGATTTGGCGTTGATCAAGCGGCCAACATCGGCATCAGAGACCCCGATCATAATGGTGTATGTCAAGGCGACCCTCTCCCGATTCACCATGTTTTGGTGACTTGAGGGCATGAGCGTCATATGAACAAATTTATACGGGCTTGGCCGTGTCTTGGAGAAGGACTCTCTCGTAGTGCGTGGTCCATAAGGTGGATTTGGTTTATAGGACCACTCGGGGAGAGCAATGGCGGCATTGCTACCTCGGCGAGGGATACGGGGTGGAGGTGTGTGCTATAGTTATCGGCACCAACGCAAAGTTGGAGTGCGAAATGGGTGTTAATGCTTTGGGCGAAAAATCACTACTATATTCCTAACATTAACGATGTCTAGCACCCCATGCATCGTACCAATGTTGCCGTTGGCGTAGAATTCTCGATAGGGACTGACATCCCTTGGCGGAGAATCTAACAAAAGCCCCATCTACGAGCTATCGGATTGGGGCGGATACCAAAGTCTTGACCTTGAATCCCTTCGGGCACCAAGGACTTGGAGTTTGTTTGTGTACCTCTCGTGCCTCGTAGGACACAAATCGGGTTATGTCAAAATTGTGCTCTTCTCTGGCGAGGCGGAGGATGGCCTTGCCAGGTATCACGCTACGGAACATTTTGTTTGATATAAAAATTTAAAACTAAAAAGTTTAATAATTAAAATTGGTTTTAAATTTTTAAAATTAAAATTATTCTAAGGCATGCAAAAATTTTATCTACGTTAAAAACTATCTAACACAGCATGCAAAATATTTTCACGTAAGAAATTAAAGAAGGTGTTAGGGTTACTTGTTTGCAGCCTTAATTGAGTGAATGCGGTAGGAGTGGAGTAAGATCTTCGGCGGCAACAATGGTGGTTCCTTCTTTCTTCTCTTTCAAAGCTTGACTTGATGGAGTGTAATGGCGGATGGGGAGATGGAAGATGAAAAGAGTTTGAGGAGGAGGAGAGAGAGATCTTGAAGATAGTGTTGGAATAAGGAAGATCTTGGGAATTTGAAGAGGTTGAGGCTGGCTGGCTCACTTGCTTGCTTGAGAGATAATAGAAGTTTGTGTGTGATTTCTGGAAAACGGCCTTGATTTATAAAGAGGGACCTTGCGTGTAAGGCATACCCCGCACTAACGTCACTTGAGTCGGCGATCAGCGATTTGGGATTCTTCATTATTCCCCATGCGACACTGCGTGCACGCGATATTCGCATTGCGGGGACCTTCGCGGTCGCAAAGGTCACCCTTACTACTATCACTGAGGTGGACGGAGATCTTCCATCTTGTTTTTCTTTCCTATCTTTTCAGCGGTTTGGGTTTAGCCCTTAGTTAACTTCGTTATGTCTTGGATATTTCTGTATGCAAAATCTAAACAAAAATTCTAAACTAAAAATTATTAGCAACATATAAATACAACACTAAGATGTTCTCCCCAAACTTGAATTTTGGCATATTTAATTAAATGTCCAAAAATTTTTTAACGGAGAAAAGCATATTTAAACTTAACTATATAACAAATAACTTTCAACATAGTGGGTTGCCTCACTTAGCGCCTTTGTTTAACGTCTTTGGCTCGACCAAGCGCAAACCTAATCTCTTGGTGGTTCATTGTATTAAGCGGATTAATCAATTGTTCGTTCAGCCCGACATTGGCTCAAAATATGGCTTGAGTCGGTGTCCATTCACTTTAAACACTTCATTATTCTTGGGGTTTTGTATATCAACGGCCCATGAGGATAAATTTTGCTATTCTAAAGGGGTCGGACCATTTTGGATTTTAACTTTCACAGAGATAACCTTAACCTAGAGTTAAAAAGTAATACTTTCATACGGATGAAGCATTTTGTTGGCTAATCCCATGTCATGATACTTTTGGTCTTTTCTTTATAAGTTTTCGCATTCTCATCTGAATTTATCTATGTTCTTCTAACTCATTTTAACTGAAACAATCTTTCTTCTCAGGCTAATGTTAAGTCTAAATTCAATTCTTTACTTGCCCAATAGGCTTTATGCTCAATTTCAGCTGGTAAATGGCAAAGCTTTGCCATATACCATTCTATATGGACTCATTCCTGGGTGTCTTAAAAGCGATTCGGTATGCCCATAAAGCATCCTTGAGTTTAGATTCTCAATCTTTACGATTAGGCCCTAACGGTCTTTTCTATCTTTGCTTTTATTTGGCTATTGCTTACTTCTACTTGTCAGGATGTTTGTGGATGATAGGTGTAGCTAACACGTGAGTTACACCATGCTTTCTAAATTGATATTTAACAACTTATTGGTAAAATAGGTTCCTTGGTCACTTATTATGGCCTTAGGGACTCCATATCTAGCAAATAAATCTTCACACAAATTTGACTCTTGTTTTCCATCATTAGTCTTGGTTACTCTTGCTTCTACTATCATTTAGAAACATAATCAAGCTGCTACTAAAATATACTCACAATTATTGGACACATGGAAGGGGACCCATAAAATCAATACCCCAACATCAAAAATTTCAACTACTAAATTAACATGTAAGGGCATCTCGTTTCTCTATACCACTGTTCTTTGACATTTGTCACATGTTACGTAAAGCAGTTCACAATCTAAAAGCGATAAGCGTCTGAACTGATTGCAAAATTTTTCGGCGGTTTATTACCACTAAAATGACCTCCCACAAGAATATCATGGCAAAATTCCATGATACCTTGTTGGTCTTTTAAGGAATACATCTTCTTATTAAAAATCGGAACAAATTTTGTATAAATGAGGAAATTCCCAAAAATAATTTTAGTTTCATAAAAATTTCTTTTCGTAATGATCAAAATCGGATAAATGATGTCGGACACATAGTAGTTGAAAATCGGCATACCAAAGTGCGAAAATCTTTAATGGCTAAGAGTTGTTCATCGGGAAAATTGTCATTTA